>BSDZ01000019.1:2357500-2957500 GCA_030268105.1 Volvox africanus | reverse complement strand
CTATTCTACTTAGCCCGAGCTAAGCCTGAACTTCGCTAATCACCGCCGCGTGATGATTGCTCGCTTCCGGCGCTGACGGCGATTTCGTCCATTGCATCGTTCCGATCTGTAAAACTGTAAGTTATATTTCTCTTCGTCTTGAAGTCTTCCGCTGTCTCTGTTTGCTCTCGCTTGTCTTGCTGTACTTGCAAGTGCTCGTGTTGTATATGGTACCCACGAAGGGTGGTATCAAAAGATACCGGTTGTTGTGCCAGAGCCCGATTAAGTAGAGCCGCCGACTAGGTCGTACTTGAGAGACCATAAGGCCTCGAACCGGGCGTGACCTTCAGAAGTCACCACTACAACCGGAGATTCAGTGAACCAGGAACCAGATGTTCCACCATTTACCATTCAGGCGGTAAATGGCCCATTCCATACAGGTTATGGAGTAACCGACAGGTTCGGATGTTTCAGGAAGTCGGTTAGTATTGGTCGTCGACAGCCGAGACCAAATCCACAAATCGAATGCCAGATGGAAACATGAAACAGTTAATATGATAATTAAATATATTATATTATAAAATAATAAACAGATAATTATTATATCTTAATGAATTACCGAAATGCATTAAGGATACAACAATTGTTCCCCCTCTAGATGCAGCGTCCCGATGCATAAGAAGAGAGCAGACAGGTTGAAGTAGGACAGCGTCAGAGAGGTCCGTCCTTAGACTGTGCCCGCAGCCTAGCTTCATCAAGCAGGGGTTTCATGTCAGGGGTGAAGTTACGTGCCGGTTCCCAGCTATTGTGCTCAGATGAATACCCAGACCATTTAACCAGGTACTCATGCACATTGCGCTTACGCCTGCCCTTGCCAACACGTCGTGCACGGTAATCTAGGATACGTTCGACAGCATACAGGGTCTGCTTACCCGATAACCAGGTAGAGGGATTAGCTTCCGTAACAGGAGGGATGCTATCGTTAGCCTCAGGCAGAGTACCCCGATATGGACGTACGAGAGATACATGAAATGTGGGATGAATGCGTAGGTCAGATGGGAGTTGTAACTCTACAGCCACCGACCCTACCATGTGTACGACAGGATAAGGCCCCACAAAGCGCGGTAATAACTTGCGAGACCCATCAGCCAGGGAACGAAGGTTCTTCGTGCTCAACATAACCAGCTGGCCCTTGGTGAACGTGACGTCCTTTTTGGACTTGTTATAATAGTCCATAGCCCGTTGCTGTGCAGCTTCCAGGCAAGCTTTAGCGTCAGTTAGTCGGGACACGAAAGACTTAGCAAACGTTTTTGCAGCTGGAACATTTACGTCCAACTCCCGCCAAACAGGCAAAGCAGGGTTAAAACCGTAATTCAGGAAAAACGGACTATTACCAACGGACCGGTTAGTAGCGTTATTAATGGCAAACTCAGCAGCGGCTAGGTAGGTATCCCATGCAGTAGGGGTGCGTCCTGCAAAGTTACGGAGCATATCACCCAGGACACGGTTAACACGCTCTGTTTGCCCATCAGATTGGGGGTGGTAGGCGGTGGACAGGTTCACCCGCATTCCTACCAGAGTCCCCAGGGCGCCCCAAAACTTACTTGCAAATTGAGTGCCGCGGTCAGATACCACGGACTTGGGGACCCCGTGCAAACGTACCACATTGTCGAAAAATAGACGGGCCGTTTGCTCAGCTGTGCAGGATGATGTCGTGGGGGCCAGGTGGACCATCTTGGTGAAACGGTCGACCAGGACCAGCACGGCATCGTATCCTCCCTCAGTTTTGGGCAGCGCAACAATAAAGTCCATAGAGACGCTTTCCCACGGAGCGTCAGGAATAGGAAGAGGTTGGAGATGCCCATGTGCTTTACCAGACTGGGCCTTATTGCGCTGGCACAGGTCGCAACAGAGGACATAATTTTCGGTGTCCTTAGCCATGCGGGGCCACCAGAATTGACGCCGCAAAAGCTCTAGTAACCGCGTGCAGCCAGGATGCCCATCAAGAGGGCCGTCATGAAAACGTGAGAGAAGTTCACGACGTAGTGAATCGTCGTTAGGTACGACAATCTGACGGTGGGATCCTTCCGATCGGATCCATAAGCCATGCTCCTGTACCAAGTGCCCCGTGTTGTTGTGAATTGTGAACCACGGGTCGGCTGCATAAGCCTGTTTCAAGCGCTTGGTAAAATCGGAGGGCACGAAGTTAGGTTTTGCCTGAGACCTACTCCGTGTGCTTACCGCCAGAATGGCTGCATGCAGTGAGGGGTGCCTACTGAGAGCATCAGCTATGTTAAGTGAGCCGCTCAGGTACTCCCAATCAAAGTTAAACCGTGCCAGGTATTCCATCCAGCGGGCCTGGCGTCGGTTAAGGGAGGGCACACCTTGCAGAAACGTAAGGGGTTTGTGATCAGTCTTGAGGGCAAAAGGCCGGCCCTCAAGGTAACATCGCCATTCCTTCAAGGCATGTAGGACCGCCAGAAATTCCTGTTCCCCAGTGGTATAACGGGTTTCAGCCCCCGAAAACTTCTTACTCGTGTATGCAATGGGGCGTCCCTGCTGCAACAGAACTGCCCCCGTCCCATGTATAGATGCATCAGTTATGACCTCTACACGGAACGGCAATCAGTAGTCAGGGAAGTGCAGGATAATATCATCAGAGATAGCACGCTTCAAAGCATCAAAAGCTTCTTGGCATGCGGGGGTCCAGGCCTCAGGTGAAGAGAAGGCTCCCTTACGTGTGAGGTTTGTTAGCGGTGCAGCAATGACTGAGTAGCGCTCTATGAACTTACGAAAGTAGTTGGTCAGGCCCAAAAACTTGCGCAGTTCCTGAAGGTTGGAGGGCACTGGCCAATCCCGAACAACAGCAGTTTTCCGGGGGTCCATCTGTATGCCACCCTGAGACACTATATGCCCCAGATACTCCACCTGTGGTTGTGCCCAGTGGCACTTAGAACGCTTAGCATACAGCTGCTCACGCCGCAGAACCTCAAAGACCAGGCGGAGGTGTTGTATGTGCTCCTCACGGGTCTTTGAAAACACCAGGATATCGTCCAGATAACAGATGACGAATTTGTCGATGTATGGCCTGAAGATGCGGTCCATGACGGCTTGGAACGTTGCAGGGGCGTTCGTCAGTCCGAAACTAAGGACGGTATATTCAAAATGGCCAGACGGCGTACGGAAAGCCGTTTTAGGGATGTCAGATTCTGCTATACGAATCTGATTATACCCCAGCTGGAGGTCAATAGAGCTAAAGAATGCAGAATCTTTTAGCTTATCCAGCAGATCATCGACACGTGGGAGGGGGTAACGGTTCTTAACTGTTGCGGCATTTAACCCCCTATAGTCAATGCACATTCTCAGAGTCCCATCCTTCTTTCCCACAAACAGAATAGGGGCGGAGTATGGGGATGTGCTTGGCCGTATCATACCTTTTTTCAGCAGCTCAGTAACCTGTCGTTTGACCTCGTCTAGCTCCAAGGGGCTTAGCCAATACATGGGGCGGGAAACGGGTACTGCACCAGGCACCAAAGGTATGGTGTGATCCACAGGCCGCATTGGAGGCTTACCAGGGACCTCCTGGAATATATCTGCATATTCCTGTAACAGGGCCTCAAGCTCAGGGTCAGTGGCATCAGCTGGGATAGAAGTTGCATTCAGGTGCAACTTGGGCCGTACTAGTAAAGCATGGGCCCCCTTGCGAATCATGCGAACTGCTGCTTTTCTGCCAACAACTTCAGGTTCAGTGTGCTGACAGATAGCAGTGGTTGCATAATTAAAGCAAGGCGCAGGTGTCATCTGATCTGGTGGCTGTCCGGCAGTAGTAAAGGGTACCTTGCAGACTAGATTCCCCTTGCGCAGGCGCAAAGATTTAGCCTCATAGTCAAGGACAGCCCCATACTGTGCTAGCGTGGAAGAACCCAAGATATACGTGGCAGCGTCAGTTAGCTCAGGCAACACGTATGGGCGGACATTTAACCTTAAAGGACCTGCAGATAGACGAAGATTAACCTGCCCCAAGATAGCCTGCTTACCCCCATCAGCAAGGGTAACTTCTGACCAGGAGCATGGGCTAGGTTTCAGGCCAAGCTGCGTAACCACTGATGCCGAAATGAAATCATCACTGGCTCCAGAGTCGGCTAGGGCGGTGAACGTACGACCTGCCGTACTTACGGTGATCAGAGGTACGCCAGCACCTATCAGGGCAGCAGCTTTAGGCAAGCAGAGAACTGAAATACAGGGTTCAGTCTCAGGCAAGCCCTCCTGAACCGATTTAGGAGCAGCAAACCAGACGTCAACAGAGTATGGGCTTCCAGGGAGTTGAACAACCTCACCTGCCATATCAAGGCTATGGAAAAGAGCCGTCCCTGGATTAAACCTTAAGACCCGTTGCATTCCCGACAGAAAAGAAGGGTTGCGTCGGGACACATACTCAGGCAGCAAGATGCATGCTGAGGTATCAGGGTATTGACGTTTGCATGCCCTAAAGAGAGCTAATTGCTTCTGTAGCTCGCAGAGTGAAGAGGGAGTGAACAAGATAGTATGCCCACCCAAGTTAGCGGAGGATAGGGGGCGACCTTGAGGCTCAAACAGATTACAAAAGCCATCAAAGCCGGCACGGACAGTTCGTGCATCAAAAGAAAAACGTCTCCCTATCACCTGCTCCACTTGGTTTAAAACAGAGGGCAAAAGAGCCCGTACTGCACGGCACTTTGCTACCATCTGGCCCACAGCAAAGACCCCAGGTGGTGATCCCTCTATACCAACCTGGGCAAGTTCCTAGTGGTCCTTACCCTTATTTTTCTCCGCCCCCAGCATTGGGCAGGAGTCAACCCTATGTTGGTCGGAACCGCAACGGAGGCACATCCCATGTTGTTTACGGAAATGGAACTCCCGTCTAGTACATTTGAATGTGGTTAAATATTCCGCTAGGTTCTGCTTGGGCCCCTTCTTCTGCACGTGGCCCCCTTTTGGGGCCAAGTGCCTCCCCTGCTGTCCGCCGCCCCTCTTAGACTTACCGGCGCCCTTAACCTGCCGCGGCTGATCCTCGTGCCCGGTGATGCCTGGACGAACGGATGCAGCCCGCGGTTTTTTGGTCGGGGGCGCCGGGGTCTCCTCGTCAGGGTCGTCGCAGGCCATGTCCTGTACCGACAGCATGTTCATTTTGGGACGGGCCAGTTTGTCAGATTCCCGTCGGGCCAGTAACCTAAGTTCAGCTCCCAGGGAGAACTGAACCAAGTCTGTATATGACTTAAAGGTTTTACCCGACAGGTCAGTTGCACAGTCCCCACTAAGGTCGGATGAGAGGCCCTGCTGAAACCAAAACACACGCTCACTATCAGACAGGTCCGCAATGGGCGTGACAAGAGCCTCAAAGCGGCTCTGATAGGCAGAGACAGTTTCTCCAGGGCGCATGCGATATTTGCCAGCATTTAATTTCAGGCGTGCCTCAGTGTCACGTGACTGGACCTGGGGTGCAAAACGGACAAGCAGTGCTTCTAGCAGTTCCTCAGATGTATAAGAATCCCTTGCGTTAGTCCATTGATCGTGCCATAATCTTGCCGCGCCTTCAAAGGCAGTGGCCAAGAAAAGACGGCGCGTAGAGTCCTGTTGACCCCCACGGGCTGTGGCAAAGTAGTTCCTAACATTACGGACAAAGGCCCGTGTTAGAGGCGCAGCAACTCGTCCTAAATCAGAAAGCTTAACATCCATAGGGATATTCAGCTTAGGCACTGCGATCGCTATTTTTATCACCTCGTCCTCATGTCCAGTATGAGGAGGCCCAGGTGGCCTGGAAGAGGTGCCCGCAACAGCAGCACAAGTTGTTGCGGCAGCAGCGGGAGCCATCCCAGGAATATCCACGGCACCAGGTGTCAAATGGTTTGACACTACAGCAGGGCCATGAACATAAAAAGGGGATGGGGCATAAATAGGTGATGTAGGTGCCTCAGGGGATGCTGTGCCGCCTTGCCTGGGAATAGGTGAAGGCTGGTTCGGAAGGTCGATACCACCTGCCACAGCAGCATTTGGTGGCTGTGTCAACCTAGAGAGCCATTCCCACCTATTCGCTTGGCTAGCATTAGCAGCAATCCGGCCAACAAACTGAAAGGTGTTGGCAGCAAGAGCCGAGACAGCATTCGCTAAGTTCGAGGCTTGCATATTGTATGCCTGAAAGCCTAACAGATCGAACTGCGAGTGACTGTTCTGGCGAAAGGCAAAGCAAAGGCAAGGACCAGGGCCTACCCAACGCTTGGATGCCTTCGATGAACTTCAAAAATTTTGAAGTCCGCGCGTGAAGTTGATTTGCGATGGATCGGAGTGACTGGGCAGAAGTGCCGCTCCGAAGGGTCTGAGGTGTTGACACTGCAGAAGCACTCACGGCGGTTGGAACAAACACAATACCTTTCAAGTAATAGAGATATATATGTATTAGTGAAAGCCGAAATGAATTCACGAAGTCGACTCCTCGTTGGATTCGATGCAAAGGTACTATCGAACCCGCAACTACAGGGATTCCTCAGCAAAACTGCAATACAAGTTCTAGATAGAAAGCAGTGTTGCAGGAAGATATTACCTAACAGAGAAGGCAGAATTGTCTAGGTCGCGAGCCACGTTGACCGCGACTAACTTAGAGATTGACTTTAACAGAAAGCACAGCCAAACTCACAGAGAGCAGGTTCTAAGTGTCACTAGACTAATTTCGTGAATATTACAGACCGGTGGTAGCCGCAGCGAAAATGGCGGCGCTCAGCTCCTCAGGCAATGTCTCCATGTCCAGAGGGATGTCGGCAGGAGGAAGATTGTGGTCGATGTCCATTTATAAAAGGGCAGCTTGAGTGGCTTGAGCAGTTACCACAGAAAGACTTGAGAAGGCTTGAAAAGATTTCAGCGGAAGACTTGACGAGACGCCCCAGGGAGGAACAGTCTCGATACCAGCTTGTTGTATATGGTACCCACGAAGGGTGGTATGAAAAGATACCGGTTGTTGTGCCAGAGCCCGATTAAGTAGAGCCGCCGACTAGGTCGTACTTGAGAGACCATAAGGCCTCGAACCGGGCGTGACCTTCAGAAGTCACCACTACAACCGGAGATTCAGTGAACCAGGAACCAGATGTTCCACCATTTACCATTCAGGCGGTAAATGGCCCATTCCATACAGGTTATGGAGTAACCGACAGGTTCGGATGTTTCAGGAAGTCGGTTAGTATTGGTCGTCGACAGCCGAGACCAAATCCACAAATCGAATGCCAGATGGAAACATGAAACAGTTAATATGACAATTAAATATATTATATTATAAAATAATAAACAGATAATTATTATATCTTAATGAATTACCGAAATGCATTAAGGATACAACAGCTCGCGCATCGGTGTCGAAAGTCTCCAGACGTGCAGATACTTATGAGCAAACGCGAACGAGAGGTACAACAGTAGCCAGGCAACTATGTTTCCAGATGGAGACCCAAACAAAGTCACCAAGAGCCACAGTTACACATCGAGCAGGCCCCCCAAATTATATAGCCTTTTCCGGCAAGCACCATAGCAGCTTTGCGTAGGTGTGAAAATTGACCATGAAAATTGACCATGAAAATTGACCATGAAAATTGACCATGTGTGAGACATACTCTATGACCCCAATGTTTCCCAAATCCAGACATATTGCAAGGCAGATTAGTTCAATCGCTGCACGGGAATGAATACTTCAACGGATTCACGCCACAATTTTCAGCACGGTTATTATTTTGTCATCGCATAAAAAACGTCATGCACATTTTAAGGGGAAGGCTTGGAACCAGGCTCAGAAGAAACTAACTATCCATATATCCCTAAAACAGCCATCTGTTCAATTGGTATCCCCTGAAGTAAGCAGAATCAGTATACGAAAGGATCATGATCGTGGTGAGCCATCAAAGCGGAACAGGTCATATGAGCAGGCCGCCATCAACAAAGCCGTCCGCGACAACGTGCCGTACAACCTCGACAGCAGCCTGAAGAATCCACGGGTCCTCATTGCGAAGGATATTCAACGTGTGCCGCATCTGCAGCCCGTTTGGGATAAGTGCTTTGCTGCTGGCTTTGCACAAGTGGCTGACTTACAGCCAAGAGTTACGGTCGACTGCTTCAAGAAGAAATGGCAAAAGTAAGTACATGTTTATTTTCCTACTGTTATGCTTCTAGTGATTATCTTGTTTGTGGTCATCATACATGCCATCCATATCATTAGCTTACTTTCAGTGGGGACAGACAACAATAGAATGAAGCATGCACAGTATAAAAAGTAAGCACTTTTATTCGGTGCATCCCATGTACTTTGTAGATACGCAACGAATTACAATGCCCAACATGCAAGGTCAAAAAGGTGAAGGCCACCCAAAAGGAGGAACTTGCCTGCAAGCCAGGTTTGTGAGCTCGTACTGCTACTTGTCATCCATTAACTTTTTACAACATATTTTGATCAGGTTGTTTGATAAAAGAATCCTTTCTATGTATTTTGAAAAAGGGAATATGGGGTAAACGCGGGCCAAAGATTTGTTTTACGACAAAGGACATGCCATGCCACTTACGCTATGTACGGGATTACGAAAACTTTCGACAATGATGTGTATCATGGCATCTGGCGTTGATGTTCGTCTTCACATTATTTTTATGTAGATGAGTTTGAGAAGAAGCCATGAAAGAAGCTGTGGAACAAGGAGTCTTGGGCAGCCTGGAGGAGCTTCAAGTACATGGCATCTGGCGTTGATGTCCATCAAGTATCATGGCATCTGGCGTTGATGTTCGTCTTCACATTATTTTTATGTAGATGAGTTTGAGAAGAAGCCATGAAAGAAGCTGTGGAACAAGGAGTCTTGGGCAGCCTGGAGGAGCTTCAAGTACGCTCAGCCAGATAACCCAGATGCGGGTCCCAGTGAGCGCCGCATTGTGATGGAGGATTTGAATGTGACAGATTGGCAACAGGAGCTTATAAATGCACTTGCGCAGCGGAAGCAGATTGAAAGCAGTAAGACATCCTTTGCCGTACCAGCCACTCCAGTGCCAGTTGGAGCTGGTGCAACAGCTCAGCATACACCAGGCCTTGGTGCTGTTGGAATGTGAGCAACACTCATATACGAAAGAATGTCAGAGCAAGGAATACGGCCCACGAGGGGCCGGGCGCTTTGCTAACTTTAACAGGTGCACTGGAGTTGCCAAAAGGCACTACGGTAAGATGCGATTATGCATGTGTTCACTTTAATTATTTCTGCTGCTTCGCCACCATAATAGTACGTACTTCTTAGTATGTTTGCAGAAAGTACATCACAGTTCATGCATAACCTTTGTTTTTTATTTTAGCTAGTACAACAATAACAATGTTTTCATGCCTTTATTTCCTTGTTTACAAAATGCTTAATTGCTACCAAACCGCAGAAAAGCGGCCGAAATGACGAGCCGCCAGGAACTCAGGATGGGCGCACTAGCAAACGCCAAAAGTAGCCCGCACATGGTGAAGATGCATTGATGATGGTGCTGGCTACCAATGCAGCTCGCATACATCAGAAGGAGGAGATCCAGGCCGCTAGACGCCGACAGGTTAGTCCAAATAATAGTGGTAAAGAGAGTGGTTGATGGGGTGTGCAAATTTCCAGGCGCGCTTAGCAAGGTTATTGCAGGATGGGTGATGTACATTATGGATTGCATGTACAGGGATGTACAGGTCATTAATGTCCTTTAACCTGTTTTCTCCTTTTTGTCTTTTATGTAATTGTTCCTACTTTCCTCAAACATACTTCCTTTTCATGTAGGCAAAGAGTCCACAGCCCTCTAAGGCAAGGAACTCCAGCAGGAATGCTACGAACTCAAGCAAGGCGGCAGCGAAAAAGGTACAGCCCATTAATGAATATTCATCCTGTCTTCCCGTTTTTGTGAGTTGTAATGTTATATTTCGTTCTATTCTTTTAATTTGCTGCGTGCTTTGTGGTTTGATGTGGTATACGTCGATTTGTTTTTCTCTTTTTAAATAGAAAATATAAGCTTATTATTTCTAAAATCCTATATGTATGTTAACGGTGGTATGTTAATGTATGTTATCAAGCAGGTCATCGACGCGCGGCAAAGGGTAGCGATTTTTAATCGTGGTCGCGTTCAAGCCCCTATAATCAATGCACATGCGCAACGTCCCATCCTTCTTACCAACAAACAATATCAGCGCAGAATATGGCGATGTGCTGGGCCGAACCATACCCTTTGCGAGCAGATTCCCCACTTGCCGCTTCATCCGCTCAATTTTGGCAGCCTAACCTGTACATAGATTGTGAAATGGGTTGTGCTCGAACACAAAGGGGATCATATAATCAGCAGGTAACATAGGTGGGAGCCCCAGGATGACATATGCATCAATATAATTTGGCAATAGGGGGGCTGCGACCTCAGGATCTTTCACAAGAGACTGCGCGGTGGTAACAACCAATTGCACCCAAGGCCTCGCAAGCAATTCATGGATGCCTTCCCTTATCACTTGATAAGCTACTCGTACATCCTTCAAGCTTGGGTTCTTTATTTCGGCGGACGAACGCCGCTAACGAAATTAACCACAGGCTCCGCACAGTTCCGCCCTCCTCTGGTGTGACATCTTAGTACGACAGACAAGGTACCTTAGGCGATAGGTTCCCTTTTGCACAATGGCCAATAGTGCTGGATTCCATATCGATGCACCGGCGGTACTGTCGTTATGTCGCGGCACCCAATGTCCATGTAGTGCTGTCTCCAGGAGACCTTGTTGCACTCATTGGGCCCTAACACACAGAGGGTCCTTCGTCGACTAAGGGTGATCCTGCCCACGATGGGATGCTTATCCTTACCAACGAGGATAACCTGAACACTTAGACGACTATGGGATCAACCCCATCATGCTTATCACTTATTTGAGATAAGGTCGTCAGTAACACCGGTAATACTTAGGTGTCCCAAAATTTCAGTCAACAAAATCGATTTTGTTGCCATCCAAAAGAGTCAAACGTGGCGTACATCCGCATCATACCTACGATCCATGCTAGTCAGCAGAAAAGGATCCGTTAGAAGCACATAAATATTAATCATCGAGTATATTAACACTATAACAAGAGATTCGTGCGTTAGGCTCGCGTTAGGCTGCGTTAGGGCGCGTATGTGTGCGTAAGGCTGTGTTTTGTGCGTTAGAGATTGCGTTAGCCTAACGCGAGCCTAACACAAAGAAATAGAAAACTTGACTTGTTTAAATGAAAACAATATTTATAATGAGTATAAAAGTTCCCTGCAATTTTTATTACGTTTCGTGGTGCTCGAAAATCGGGGGCTTGCGTATGTTCTAACGCGAGCTGTACGCAAACCTAACGCACGTGATCGCAAACCTACCGCACGCGTTAACTTTACGCAAACAGCTTGCGTATATCTTGCGTACAGTGCGTTACCATACGCACCTAACGCACTGTAACGCAGTTTACGCAAAGTTTATGTAGATAGCGCATAATAATGTTCGGAGCACGGGTTCGCCGGATTTATTTAGTTTTCTTACTTGCTCTTATTGTGCAGTAGCATTGGAGACTTTGTGCATAAAATATCTTCAAAGTTAATTTCAATTTAGGATAGCGCTATGAATACTAGTCGTTGTACAAGAGATTGCTCTGGTGAACGCTTGTTAACATCGCTAAATCGCTACCATTATATGGATTTAGAACCTGTACATGTGGCTTACTTTGTAACATAAAACTCTTAAGTGCCACACATGTCTGTTCATGGCTACCTTTCTAGTTATGGAAGGGTTTCTAATTATTGAGCAGCAAGCTGCCAGAGTTAGCAAGCGTGGGTAAGGATCGCAGAAAGTTGGCAACAGCAAACCTTACACAGTAGCCAGGCAACTATGTTTCCAGATGGAGACCCAAACAAAGTCACCAAGAGCCACAGTTACACATCGAGCAGGCCCCCAAAATTATATAGCCTTTTCCGGCAAGCACCATAGCAGCTTTGTGTAGGTGTGAAAATTGACCATAAAAATTGACCATGAAAATTGACCATGAAAATTGACCATGTGTGAGACATACTCTATGACCCCAATGCTTCCCAAATCCAGACATATTGCAAGGCAGATTAGTTCAATCGCTGCACGGGAATGAATACTTCAACGGATTCACGCCACAATTTTCAGCACGGTTATTATTTTGTCATCGCATAAAAAACGTCATGCACATTTTAAGGGGAGGGCTTGGAACCAGGCTCAGAAGAAACTAACTATCCATATATCCCTAAAACAGCCATCTGTTCAATTGGTATCCCCTGAAGTAAGCAGAATCAGTATACGAAAGGATCATGATCGTGGTGAGCCATCAAAGCGGAACAGGTCATATGAGCAGGCCGCCATCAACAAAGCCGTCCGCGACAACGTGCCGTACAACCTCGACAGCAGCCTGAAGAATCCACGGGTCCTCAATGCGAAGGATATTCAACGTGTGCCGCATCTGCAGCCCGTTTGGGATAAGTGCTTTGCTGCTGGCTTTGCACAAGTGGCTGACTTACAGCCAAGAGTTACGGTCGACTGCTTCAAGAAGAAATGGCAAAAGTAAGTACATGTTTATTTTCCTACTGTTATGCTTCTAGTGATTATCTTGTTTGTGGTCATCATACATGCCATCCATATCATTAGCTTACTTTCAGTGGGGACAGACAACAATAGAATGAAGCATGCACAGTATAAAAAGTAAGCACTTTTATTCGGTGCATCCCATGTACTTTGTAGATACACAACGAATTACAATGCCCAACATGCGAGGTATGAGAAGGTGAAGGCCACCCAAAAGGAGGAACTTGCCTGCAAGCCAGGTTTGTGAGCTCGTACTGCTACTTGTCATCCATTAACTTTTTACAACATATTTTGATCAGGTTGTTTGATAAAAGAATCCTTTCTATGTATTTTGAAAAAGGGAATATGGGGTAAACGCGGGCCAAAGATTTGTTTTACGACAAAGGACATGCCGAAACCTACGAAACCTCCGAAACCTTTCGACAATGATGTGTATCATGGCATCTGGCGTTGATGTTCGTCTTCACATTATTTTTATGTAGATGAGTTTGAGAAGAAGCCATGAAAGAAGCTGTGGAACAAGGAGTCTTGGGCAGCCTGGAGGAGCTTCAAGTACGCTCAGCCAGATAACCCAGATGCGGGTCCCAGTGGGCGCCGCATCGTGATGGAGGATTTGAATGTGACAGATCGGCAACAGGAGCTTATAAATGCACTTGCGCAGCGGAAGCAGATTGAAAGCAGTAAGACATCCTTTGCCGTACCAGCCACTCCAGTGCCAGTTGGAGCTGGTGCAACAGCTCAGCATACACCAGGCCTTGGTGCTGTTGGAATGTGAGCAACACTCATATACGAAAGAATGTCAGAGCAAGGAATACGGCCCACGAGGGGCCGGGCGCTTTGCTAACTTTAACAGGTGCACTGGAGTTGCCAAAAGGCACTACGGTAAGATGCGATTATGCATGTGTTCACTGTTGTACCTCTCGTTCGCGTTTGCTCATGAGTATCTGCACGTCTGGAGACTATCGACACCGATGCGCGAGCACTTGCAAGTACAGCAAGGCAAGCGAGAGCAAACAAAGACAGCGGAAGACTTCAAGACGAAGAGAGATATAACTTACGGTCTTACAGGTCGGAATGATGCAATGGACGAAATCGCCGTCAGCGCCGGAAGCAAGCAATCATCACGCGGCGGTGATTAGCGAAGTTAAGGCTTAGCTCGGGCTAAGTAGATTAGTGTATAGAAATAGTAATTTAGAACACACGAGTGTTCTCCGGTATCGGATATCTTTTCTAGCTTAGCCGTCCTCGCATCTGTTATACTCGCAGCATCGCAGTGCCGTACGATTCACATTAGGAGGCCGATCCTAGATGTGACAACCCTACTGCGTCTAGGCGATGTCTACGCATAACAACGTATAAGCCTTTCCGGCATTCGCATGATGCAAGGGTCCGGATAACGATATCCGGTTGCAGGGCATGCATCGCGACGAGTGCGGCGCTCTCAACGTGTGCTTTAATGAAGTAATATTATATCAGATAATATTACTTATCGTTTCGTAGCACGAGCATAATGCGCACTTCAATGATTAGGTCATTCATGCATGCTAGGCGGATTTGCCATGGTGCGATGTCGCGATGGATAATGACAACATGCCAGATGCATATATAAATGTATGCGAATACATTTATATCATGCAGATTCATTCATATGTAATGCGTTCATCACAAAAGCACTTCGACTCATAGGATCGCGTCGACCTACGCGTCGACGGGAAATGAACCGTAGCACAACAATTATCCCCCCTCCCGTATGCAGCGTCCTCGCTGCATCATACAGCATCGACTGCAGGGGTCATTGGGCTTGCGTGGCACGTTTGCGGGCTTCTTCGAGCAGGGGTTTCATGTCCTGTGAGAAGTTGCGTGCCGGTTCCCATGAGTTGTGCTCGTCGGTATACCCTGTCCACTTAACCAAGTACTCGTGTACTGTTCGCTTACGTCGGTGTCGGCCCACACGACGCGCGCGATAATCTAACACCCGCTCCACATCGTAAAACTTCTGTTTACCAGCGATCCAGGTCTCGGGAACTGGTTCGATCGCTGCGGGGGCGTTAGCAGGCTCAGAGACGGGTTCCGTACTACGATACGGACGAACAAGTGATACGTGAAACGTGGGGTGAATGGTCATATCAGTGGGCAATGCAAGCTCCACAGCCACATTCCCAACCATGCGCACGACAGGATACGGACCAATCCAGCGGGGTAAGAGTTTTCGGGATCCGTCGGCCAAGGAACGCAAGTTCTTGGTGCTTAGCAACACGAGTTGCCCTTCCGAAAACGTCACATCCTGCTTGGATTTGTTATAGTATTCCGTCGTTCGTTGCTGCGCCGCGTCCAAACACGACTTCGCGTCTGTGATTCGGGACATAAAAGACTTGGCAAAAAGTTTAGCAGCAGGCACGTTCACTTCCAACTCACGCCACACGGGTAGCGCGGGATGAAACCCGTAGTTAAGAAAGAACGGACTTTTGCCTGTAGAGCGGTTAACAGCGTTGTTAAGCGCGAATTCTGCCGCAGTCAAATATGTATCCCAAACAAGTGGTGTGCGACCAGCATAATTGCGCAACATATCACCCAACGTGCGGTTTGTGCGTTCGATTTGATCATCAGTCTGCGGGTGATACGCCGTGCTCAGGTTGACGCGCATGCCAACTAGTTTGCAGAGCGCTTCCCAAAACTTAGACGTGAACTGTCCACCGCGGTCCGAGATCACATTTTTGGGAATCCCGTGTAACCGAACCACATTATCGAAAAACAAACGTGCGGTTTGCTCAGCCGTGCAGGATGATGTGCATGGTGCTAGGTGAACCATCTTAGTCAGACGATCGACCATTACGAACACCGCATCGTATCCCCCCTCAGTTTTGGGCAGCGCGACTACGAAGTCCATGGAAACACTTTCCCAAGGCGCATCCGGGACAGGCAACGGTTGCAACAACCCATGGCCCTTACCGGACAAAGCCTTATTGCGCTGGCACAGACTGCATGTCTGGACGAAGTTCGCCGCATCCTTAGCCAAACGAGGCCACCAAAAGGAACGTTGCACCAAGTCGATCAATCGCTTGCTACCAGGGTGTCCTGCTAACGGGTCCTCGTGGAACCGTGCAAGGATGTCATAGCGTAGCGCGTCGTCGTTCGGAACGACGATTTGCGTAGCTGCACCCTCCGTCCGTAGCCAAAGGCCATTCTGCTTGCGAAGGTTTTCTACATTAGCCGGGTCCGCGAACCAAGCGTCTGCGCTGTAGGCAACCTTCAACCGCTCCGCGAGGTCCGTCGCGATCGGAACCTCCTCGCTACGCGGCCGCACGACGGGCGCTGCCAAAATTGCAGCGTGTAGCGACGGATGTCAACTGAGAGCATCGGCAATATTCAATTTACCAGAAATATACTCCCAGGTGCAGTTGAACCTAGCTAGATATTCCATCCACCTAGCTTGACGGCGGTTCAACGTCGGAACGCTTTGCAAAAACGTTAGGGGCTTGTGGTCAGTCTTTAAAGTAAACGGGCGTCCCTCGAGGTAACAGCGCCATTCCTTTAAAGCATGCAGCACGGCCAGAAGCTCCTGTTCCCCGGTGGTGTAGCGAATCTCCGCACCAGAAAACTTCTTACTCGTGAAGGCGATCGGTCGCCCTTCCTGTAACAATACAGCGCCGCTTCCAAATATTGAGGCATCAGACACTACCTCAACACGAAATGGCAACGAGTAATCAGGGAATGCAAGGGTGACATCTTCGGCAACGATTCGTTTGAGCTCTTCGAATGCCCGCTGGCATTGCGACGTCCACGACTCGAGCGAAACGAAAACGCCTTTGCGAGTTAAGTTAGTAAGCGGGGCCGCAATGATGGAATATTTGTCAATGAACTTTCGGAAATAATTGGTCAAGCCAAGGAACTTACGCAGTTCCGTGAGGTTCTGAGGCGCGGGCCAATCGCGAACCACGGCGACCTTCCGCGGGTCCATCTTCACACCGGTGGCCGACACAATGTGGCCCAAATATTCCACCTGAGGCTGCGCCCAAAAGCATTTGGCGCGTTTAGCAAACAATTGCTCCCGCCTCATAACGTCGAGCACGAGCCGCAGATGCTCCAAGTGCTCCTCGCGCGTCTTAGAATATACCAAGATGTCATCCAGGTAGCAAACAACGAACCTGTCGATAAACGGCCTAAACATTCGGTCCATAACCGCCTGAAACGTCGCAGGGGCATTAGTCAAACCAAACGATAGGACCGTATACTCAAAGTGACCGAAGGGCGTCCGAAAAGCGGTTTTCGGGATATCAGAGGCAGCGATGCGAATCTGATTGTAGCCCTGTTGTAAGTCAATTGAGGAAAAATAAGCCGAGCCCTTCAGCTTATCCAACAGGTCGTCAACGCGTGGCAAAGGGTAGCGATTTTTCACCGTATTCGCATTTAACCCCCGGTAATCAATGCACATGCGCAAGGTCCCATCCTTCTTACCGACAAACAAAATCGGTGCAGAATACGGGGATGTGCTGGGGCGTATCATACCCTTCGCGAGTAAATCCGTCACCTGGCGCTTTACCTCGTCCAGTTCCAATGGACTCAACCTGTACATTGGCCGGGCCGTAGGCTGCGCTCCAGGCATGAGAGGGATTGTGTGATCAACAGGACGCATAGGTGGTAGGCCAGGGATATCTTTAAAGACGTCCTCATACTGCGACAGTAGGGCCTCAACCTCAGGATCCGCAGAAATCTGCGCGGTGGTGACACAACAGCTCACCCGCGGCCTTAAAAGCAGTCCGTGGGCACCCTTCCGTAACAAACGGACGGCCTCCTTACGCCCGACTAGCTCTGGTTCGATTCGCGCGGCCATTGCGGTCACAGCGAAATTAACCATAGGCACCGCCTCAGTTTCGCCCTCCTTTGGTGTGACATGTTCGAACGACAGGAAAGGTACCTTAATCGACAGAGTACCCTTGCACATATGCAGGGTTGCGGTCTCCATGTCGATGCGCGCGCGGTACTGTCGTAATGTCGACGACCCCATTATGTACGGTGCAGTCTCTGCTAAGCCCTGCAGCACGTACGGCCGGGTCACAACACGCAAAGGGCCTAACGATAGGCTAAGGGTAATCCTGCCCACGATGGGATGCTTACCCCCGTCAGCAAGGGTAACCTGTGGACAATCAGACGACTCTGGGGACAACCCCAGCGCATTCACCTCTGCGACAGAGATGAAGTCGTCGCTGGCACCGGTGTCAACAAGTGCCTTCAGAGTACGGCCATTCAAACCGATCTGAACCACAGGGACACGGTTATCTACGAGCGACTGCCCAGCAGACAACGTCAGTGCACTTAAGGCGGGTCCGTAACCAACGGCACCCCCATCAGGAGCTTCGTACCAAACGTCAACCGAGTAGGATAGGTGTGGCCACGGAGCCAACGTACCCTCCCGATCCACACCATTAAACAAAACGGTGCCCGGCTCGAACCGGTGGACATGCCGCATACCCCTTAACGATGCCTCTGCCTTGCGCCGACAGAAAGCGGGGAGTAAAACACATGCAGCAGTGTCTGGATATTGACGCCTACACCTCCTGTACATGGCCAACTGTTCCGACATCTCACGCAGAGACGAGGGGATGAACAAAACCACGTGGTTGGACAGATCAATAGACGACAGGGGACGGCGAGGTGTAAACACATTACACAACGGATCGAAGCAGAGAAGTCCCGTGCGTCCGTCAAGCGTGATGCGTCGCGCAATGACTCGCTCGATGTGTCCAAGTACACAAGGCAACAATGCCTTAACGGCTGGCCGTAAGGATGACCACCGACCACGCGTTAGTTCAGAAAACCCAGGTAGAGCCCCCTCCGCAGGAACCCGGGCAAGCCCCTATTTCGGCTGAGGTACAAACGGCGGCATTAGAGGGCAATCCTTCGTAGAATGGCTCTCCGCACACCGTAGACAAACGTTGGCCAATTTTCGACGCTCGAATTCGGAACGATTGCAATTCCATTTTGGCATAAATGTGTCGTCCGTACGAGTACGCTTCGCGTTGGGGTCGGAACGCTGTGCGGCTGCCGACGACGGCGCACCACCACGCTTCCTGTTCCTAGCTGGGTCCGAGCTCGGACCTGCCCCTCCTGTACCACGGACACCCGAGCTAGCGCCCCCGCGCGCCTTGCGTTGCCCGTTGCTGCGTCGCGTCGCGGCAGTAGGCGTGGGGCGGGTCGCGCCGAGGTCCTGATCGAGAGCCACAGCTTCCCCAAGCGGATCCTGCACTTGCACGGCATTTGCACGAGGGGCAGACTTGACTTCTTCCTCGCCGGCAAGGAGTCGTATCTCCACGCCCTTAGCAAAAGCGACCAACGCGTCATATGACTTGATCTGCGCTCCAACCAAGTCAGTGGCGCACCATTTAGCCAAAAGTTTCGTTAGGCCTCGCCTAAACCAAAAGACACGCTCAGATTCGGTGAGGTCAGCAATGGGAGTCACAAGTGCTTCGAAGCGTGACTGGTACGCAGGTACATTTTCATCCCGACGCATGTGGTAGCTACCCGCTGCCAAAACGTTACGAGCTTCCACATCGCGTGCTTGAACCTCAGTAGCGAATCGTGCGAGCAAAGCGGCGACTAACTCGTCAAAAGTATAGCTGCCCCGGGCGTTGGTCCAATTGCGATACCAGTCCTTCGCTGAGCCCTCGAGGGTGTTACCAACGAAGAGACACCTGATACCGTCATTATCGCCACCATGAACAGCCTGGAGGTACTTTTTTTAGCGTCACGCACGTACGCACGAGTTGCATCGGCTATGCTATGCCCTGGTGTCTTGTCGGTCAGCGAAATATTGAGCCTAGGAACGGGAATCGACAATCTCATCACCTCAGGGATGTCATCATGCCCTCGAGCTTGAGGTAATGGCAGAACCCTTGGTCCAGCAGTGTTGTCCATATTCGTGTTCACTGCTGAATGCGGCACAATTAAGTGAGCAGGGGTCTGAAGGAAAAGGGGCTCTTGAGTGGCTCGCGCGCCAACAGTCTCAAGACCTCTATCCGGCGCTCTAGCAGCTACAACGAAATCGGGTTGGCTAGCTAGGCTAGTGTGCGGCGTATCGTCGTGTTCCGCGGACATGGAGCACGAAACGATACCCTAGTTTTGCGTAATAGAAGCCGACTTCTATCGCAAAGGCAAGAGTACAAAGCGATTCGGTGAGCCTACCGACAGTACTCTTGAGAAGATTCAGCAAACTCAGCAAGTAATTGCCCAGCTGAGTCCTGATCTCCGTAGTTTGAGCAATGAGAGTCGCCAACTGGTCCGGACGAACGCCGGTCTCAGTCGCCGCGGCAAGCAATGCCGGTGCACTGAGATTACCTGCGACTCAGAGCGTACACTTACACAACAAGTGCAGCAATCTAAGTAAAAGCAATTAAACAATTACAAACCGGAAGCGGCGGCGTCCAAAACGGCGCGGCCTAAGTCTTCGGCAAAAGTATCTAGCGGTCCTCGTGGTTCGTCGCTGGAACTCGCCATAGAAAGAACCTACTTCCGATTAGACAAAGAGAGACAGTTAGGCAACGAACCTGTCTCGATACCAAATTGTTGTACCTCTCGTTCGCGTTTGCTCATGAGTATCTGCACGTCTGGAGACTATCGACACCGATGCGCGAGCACTTGCAAGTACAGCAAGGCAAGCGAGAGCAAACAAAGACAGCGGAAGACTTCAAGACGAAGAGAGATATAACTTACGGTCTTACAGGTCGGAATGATGCAATGGACGAAATCGCCGTCAGCGCCGGAAGCAAGCAATCATCACGCGGCGGTGATTAGCGAAGTTAAGGCTTAGCTCGGGCTAAGTAGATTAGTGTATAGAAATAGTAATTTAGAACACACGAGTGTTCTCCGGTATCGGATATCTTTTCTAGCTTAGCCGTCCTCGCATCTGTTATACTCGCAGCATCGCAGTGCCGTACGATTCACATTAGGAGGCCGATCCTAGATGTGACAACCCTACTGCGTCTAGGCGATGTCTACGCATAACAACGTATAAGCCTTTCCGGCATTCGCATGATGCAAGGGTCCGGATAACGATATCCGGTTGCAGGGCATGCATCGCGACGAGTGCGGCGCTCTCAACGTGTGCTTTAATGAAGTAATATTATATCAGATAATATTACTTATCGTTTCGTAGCACGAGCATAATGCGCACTTCAATGATTAGGTCATTCATGCATGCTAGGCGGATTTGCCATGGTGCGATGTCGCGATGGATAATGACAACATGCCAGATGCATATATAAATGTATGCGAATACATTTATATCATGCAGATTCATTCATATGTAATGCGTTCATCACAAAAGCACTTCGACTCATAGGATCGCGTCGACCTACGCGTCGACGGGAAATGAACCGTAGCACAACATTCACTTTAATTATTTCTGCTGCTTCGCCACCATAATAGTACGTACTTCTTAGTATGTTTGCAGAAAGTACATCACAGTTCATGCATAACCTTTGTTTTTTATTTTAGCTAGTACAACAATAACAATGTTTTCATGCCTTTATTTCCTTGTTTACAAAATGCTTAATTGCTACCAAACCGCAGAAAAGCGGCCGAAATGACGAGCCGCCAGGAACTCAGGATGGGCGCACTAGCAAACGCCAAAAGTAGCCCGCACATGGTGAAGATGCATTGATGATGGTGCTGGCTACCAATGCAGCTCGCATACATCAGAAGGAGGAGATCCAGGCCGCTAGACGCCGACAGGTTAGTCCAAATAATAGTGGTAAAGAGAGTGGTTGATGGGGTGTGCAAATTTCCAGGCGCGCTTAGCAAGGTTATTGCAGGATGGGTGATGTACATTATGGATTGCATGTACAGGGATGTATGGTCATGGTCATTAGTGTCCTTTAACCTGTGTTCTCCTCAAACATACTTCCTTTTCATGTAGGCAAAGAGTCCACAGCCCTCTAAGGCAAGGAACTCCAGCAGGAATGCTACGAACTCAAGCAAGGCGGCAGCGAAAAAGGTACAGCCCATTAATGAATATTCATCCTGTCTTCCCGTTTTTGTGAGTTGTAATGTTATATTTCGTTCTATTCTTTTAATTTGCTGCGTGCTTTGTGGTTTGATGTGGTATACGTCGATTTGTTTTTCTCTTTTTAAATAGAAAATATAAGCTTATTATTTCTAAAATCCTATATGTATGTTAACGGTGGTATGTTAATGTATGTTATCAAGCAGGTCATCGACGCGCGGCAAAGGGTAGCGATTTTTAATCGTGGTCGCTTTCAAGCCCCTATAATCAATGCACATGCGCAACGTCCCATCCTTCTTACCAACAAACAATATTAGCGCAGAATATGGCGATGTGCTGGGCCGAACCATACCCTTTGCGAGCAGATTCCCCACTTGCCGCTTCATCCGCTCAATTTTGGCAGCCTAACCTGTACATAGATTGTGAAATGGGTTGTGCTCGAACACAAAGGGGATCATATAATCAGCAGGTAACATAGGTGGGAGCCCCAGGATGACATATGCATCAATATAATTTGGCAATAGGGGGGCTGCGACCTCAGGATCTTTCACAAGAGACTGCGCGGTGGTAACAACCAATTGCACCCAAGGCCTCGCAAGCAATTCATGGATGCCTTCCCTTATCACTTGATAAGCTACTCGTACATCCTTCAAGCTTGGGTTCTTTATTTCGGCGGACGAACGCCGCTAACGAAATTAACCACAGGCTCCGCACAGTTCCGCCCTCCTCTGGTGTGACATCTTAGTACGACAGACAAGGTACCTTAGGCGATGGGTTCCCTTTTGCACAATGGCCAATAGTGCTGGATTCCATATCGATGCACCGGCGGTACTGTCGTTATGTCGCGGCACCCAATGTCCATGTAGTGCCGTCTCCGGGAGACCTTGTTGCACTCATTGGGCCCTAACACACAGAGGGTCCTTCGACGACTAAGGATGATCCTGCCCACGATGGGATGCTTATCCTCATCAACGAGGATAACCTGAACACTTAGACGACTATGGGATCAACCCCATCATGCTTATCACTTATTTGAGATAAGGTCGTCAGTAACACCGGTAATACTTAGGTGTCCCAAAATTTCAGTCAACAAAATCGATTTTGTTGCCATCCAAAAGAGTCAAACGTGGCGTACATCCGCATCATACCTACGATCCATGCTAGTCAGCAGAAAAGGATCCGTTAGAAGCACATAAATATTAATCATCGAGTATATTAACACTATAACAAGAGATTCGTGCGTTAGGCTCGCGTTAGGCTGCGTTAGGGCGCGTATGTGTGCGTAAGGCTGCGTTTTGTGCGTTAGAGATTGCGTTAGCCTAATGCGAGCCTAACACAAAGAAATAGAAAACTTGACAGAACGACTGTTATAGTGCGTCGTTTCAAGTACATGGCATCTGGCGTTGATGTCCATCAAGTATCATGGCATCTGGCGTTGATGTTCGTCTTCACATTATTTTTATGTAGATGAGTTTGAGAAGAAGCCATGAAAGAAGCTGTGGAACAAGGAGTCTTGGGAAGCCTGGAGGAGCTTCAAGTACGCTCAGCCAGATAACCCAGATGCGGGTCCCAGTGAGCGCCGCATTGTGATGGAGGATTTGAATGTGACAGATCGGCAACAGGAGCTTATAAATGCACTTGCGCAGCGGAAGCAGATTGAAAGCAGTAAGACATCCTTTGCCGTACCAGCCACTCCAGTGCCAGTTGGAGCTGGTGCAACAGCTCAGCATACACCAGGCCTTGGTGCTGTTGGAATGTGAGCAACACTCATATACGAAAGAATGTCAGAGCAAGGAATACGGCCCACGAGGGGCCGGGCGCTTTGCTAACTTTAACAGGTGCACTGGAGTTGCCAAAAGGCACTACGGTAAGATGCGATTATGCATGTGTTCACTTTAATTATTGCTGCTGCTTCGCCACCATAATAGTACGTACTTCTTAGTATGTTTGCAGAAAGTACATCACAGTTCATGCATAACCTTTGTTTTTTATTTTAGCTAGTACAACAATAACAATGTTTTCATGCCTTTATTTCCTTGTTTACAAAATGCTTAATTGCTACCAAACCGCAGAAAAGCGGCCGAAATGACGAGCCGCCAGGAACTCAGGATGGGCGCACTAGCAAACGCCAAAAGTAGCCCGCACATGGTGAAGATGCATTGATGGTGGTGCTGGCTACCAATGCAGCTCGCATACATCAGAAGGAGGAGATCCAGGCCGCTAGACGCCGACAGGTTAGTCCAAATAATAGTGGTAAAGAGAGTGGTTGATGGGGTGTGCAAATTTCCAGGCGCGCTTAGCAAGGTTATTGCAGGATGGGTGATGTACATTATGGATTGCATGTACAGGGATGTACAGGTCATTAATGTCCTTTAACCTGTGTTCTCCTTTTTGTCTTTTATGTAATTGTTCCTACTTTCCTCAAACATACTTCCTTTTCATGTAGGCAAAGAGTCCACAGCCCTCTAAGGCAAGGAACTCCAGCAGGAATGCTACGAACTCAAGCAAGGCGGCAGCGAAAAAGGTACAGCCCATTAATGAATATTCATCCTGTCTTCCCGTTTTTGTGAGTTGTGATTTTATATTTCGTTCTATTCTTTTAATTTGCTGCGTGCTTTGTGGTTTGATGTGGTATACGTCGATTTGTTTTTCTCTTTTTAAATAGGAAATATAAGCTTATTATTTCTAAAATCCTATATGCATGTTAACGGTGGTATGTTAATGTATGTTATCAAGCAGGTCATCGACACGCGGCAAAGGGTAGCGATTTTTAATCGTGGTCGCTTTCAAGCCCCTATAATCAATGCACATTTCCGCCGATGCGTGAGTCGATGTGATCCTACAAGGAGAAGTGCTATTGTGAAGAACACATTGCATATGAATGAATCTGCATGATATAAATGTATTCGTGTACATTTGTATATGCATTTGGCATGTTGTCATTATCCATCACGACATCGCATCATGGCAAATCCGCCTGGCATGCATGAAAGCCCAAAGCATTGAAGTGCGCATTATGCTCGTGCTACGAAACGATAAGTAATATTATCTGATATAATATTACTTCATTACAGCACTCGTTGAGAGCGCAGCACTCGTCGCGATACATGCCCTGCAACCGGATATTGTTATCCGGACCCTTGCATCATGCGAATGCCGGAAAGGCTTATACGTTGTTATGCGTAGACATCTCCTATACACAGTAGGGTTGTCACATCTAGGATCGGCCTCCTGATGTGAATCGTACGGCATTGCGATGCTGCGAGTATAACAGATGCGAGGACGGCTAAGCAAGATAAGACATTCGATACCGGAGAACACTTGTGTGTTCTACATTACTATTGCTATACGCTATTCTACTTAGCCTGAGCTAAGCCTGAACTTCGCTAATCACCGCCGCGTGATGATTGCTCGCTTCCGGCGTTGACGGCGATTTCGTCCATTGCATCGTTCCGATCTGTAAAACTGTAAGTTATATTTCTCTTCGTCTTGAAGTCTTCCGCTGTCTCTGTTTGCTCTTGCTTGTCTTGCTGTACTTGCAAGTGCTCGCGCATCGGTGTCGAAAGTCTCCAGACGTGCAGATACTTATGAGCAAACGCGAACGAGAGGTACAACAATTTGGTATCGAGACAGGTTCGTTGCCTAACTGTCTCTCTTTGTCTAATCGGAAGTAGGTTCTTTCTATGGCGAGTTCCAGCGACGAACCACGAGGACCGCTAGATACTTTTGCCGAAGACCTAGGCCGCGCCGTTTTGGACGCCGCCGCTTCCGGTTTGTAATTGTTTAATTGCTTTTACTTAGATTGCTGCACTTGTTGTGTAAGTGTACGCTCTGAGTCGCAGGTAATCTCAGTGCACCGGCATTGTTTGCTGCGGCGACTGAGACCGGCTTTCGTCCGGACCAGTTGGCGACTCTCATTGCCCAAACTACAGAGGTCAGGACTCAGCTGGGCAAGTACTTGCTGAGTTTACTGAATCTTCTCAAGAGTACTGTCGGTAGGCTCACCGAATCGCTTTGTACTCTTGCCTTTGCGATAGAAGTCGGCTTCTATTACGCAAACCTAGGGTATCGTTTCGTGCTCCATGTCCGCGGAACACGACGATACGCCGCACACTAGTCTAGCTAGCCAACCCGATTTTGTTGTGGCTGCTAGAGCACCGGATAGAGGTCTTGAGGCTGTTGGCGCGCGAGCCACTCAAGAGCCCCTTTTCCTTCAGACCCCTGCTCACTTAATTGTGCCACATTCAGCAGTGAACACGAATATGGACAACACTGCTGGAACAAGGGTTCTGCCATTACCTCAAGCTCGAGGGCATGATGACATCCCTGAGGTGATGAGATTGTCGATTCCCGTTCCTAGGCTCAATATTTTGCTGACCGACAAGACACCAGGGCATAGCATAGCCGATGCAACTCGTGCGTACGTGCGTGACGCTAAAAAGTATCTCCAGGCTGTTCATGGTGGCGATAATGACGGTATCAGGTGTCTCTTCGTTGGTAACACCCTCGAGGGCTCAGCGAAGGACTGGTATCGCAATTGGACCAACGCCCGGGACAACTATACTTTTGACGAGTTGGTTGCTGCTTTGCTCGCACGATTCACTACTGAGGTTCAAGCACGCGATGTGGAAGCTCGTAAGGTTTTGGCAGCCGGTAGCTACCACATGCGTCGGGATGAGAATGTACCTGCGTACCAGTCACGCTTCGAAGCACTTGTGACTCCCATTGCTGACCTCACTGAATCCGAGCGTGTCTTTTGGTCTAGGCGAGGCCTGACGAAACTTTTGGCTAAATGGTGCGCTACTGACTTGGTTGGAGCGCAGATCAAGTCGTATGATGCTTTGGTCGCTTTTGCTAAGGGCACGGAGATATGACTCCTTGCCGGTGAGGAAGAAGTCAAGTCTGCCCCTCGTGCAAATGCCGTGCAAGTGCAGGATCCGCTTGGGGAAGCCATAGCTCTTGACCAGGACTTCGGAGCGACCCACCCCACGCCTACTGCCGCGACGCGACGCAGCAACCGGCAACGCCAGGCGCGCGGGGGCGCTAGCTCGGGTGTCCGGACTCGCACAGACGACACATATATGCCAAAATGGAATTGCAATCGTTCCGAATTCGAGCGTCGGAAATTGGCCAACGTTTGTCTACGGTGTGCGGAGAGCCATTCCACGAAGGATTGCCCGCTAATGCCGCCGTTTGTACCTCAGCCGAAATAGGGGCTTGCCCGGGTTCCTGCGGAGGGGGCACCACCTGGGATTTCTGAACTAACGCGTGGTCGGTGGTCATCCTTACGGCCAGCCGTTAAGGCATTGTTGCCTTGTGTACTTGGACACATCGAGCGAGTCATTGCGCGACGCATCACGCTTGACGGACGCACGGGACTTCTCTGCTTCGACCCGTTGTGTAATTTGTTTACACCTCGCCGTCCCCTGTCGTCTATCGATCTGCCTAACCACGTGGTTTTGTTCATCCCCTCGTCTCTGCATGAGATGTCGGAACAGTTGGCCATATACAGGAGGTGTAGGCGTCAATATCCAGGCACCGCCGCATGTGTTTTACTCCCCGCTTTCTGTCGGCGCAAGGCAGAGGCATCGTTAAGGGGTATGCGGCATGTCCACCGGTTCGAGCCGGGCACCGTTTTGTTTAATGGTGTGGATCGGGAGGGTACGCTGGCTCCGTGGCCAAGCACATCCTACTCGGTTGACGTTTGGTACGAAGCTCCTGACGGGGGTGCCGTAGGTTACGGACCCGCCCTAAGTGCACTGACGTTGTCTGCTGGGCAGTCGCTCGTAGATAACCGTGTCCCTGTGGTTCAGATCGGTTTGAATGGCCGTACTCTGAAGGCACTTGTGGACACCGGTGCCAGCGACGACTTCATCTCTGTCGCAGAGGTGAATGTGCTGGGGTTGTCCCCAGAGTCGTCTGATTGTCCACAGGTTACCCTTGCTGACGGGGGTAAGCATCCCATCGTGGGCAGGATTACCCTTAGCCTATCAATAGGCCCTTTGCGTGTTGTGACCCGGCCGTACGTGCTGCAGGGCTTAGCAGAGACTGCACCGTACATAATGGGGTCGTCGACATTACGGCAGTACCGCGCGCGCATCGACATGGAGACCGCAACCCTGCATATGTGCAAGGGTACTCTGTCGATTAAGGTACCTTTCCTGTCGTTCGAACATGTCACACCAAAGGAGGGCGAAGCTGAGGCGGTGCCTATGGTTAATTTTGCTGTGACCGCAATGGCCGCGCGAATCGAACCAGAGCTAGTCGGGCGTAAGGAGGCCGTCCGTTTGTTACGGAAGGGTGCCCACGGACTGCTTTTAAGGCCGCGGGTGAGCTGTTGTGTCACCACCGCGCAGATTTCTCCGGATCCTGAGGTTGAGGCCCTACTGTCGCAGTATGAGGACGTCTTTAAAGATATCCCTGGCCTACCACCTATGCGTCCTGTTGATCACACAATCCCTCTCATGCCTGGAGCGCAGCCTACGGCCCGGCCAATGTACAGGTTGAGTCCATTGGAGCTGGATGAGGTAAAGCGCCAGGTGACGGATTTGCTCGAGAAGGGTATGATACGCCCCAGCACATCCCCGTATTCTGCACCGATTTTGTTTGTCGGTAAGAAGGATGGGACCTTGCGCATGTGCATTGATTACCGGGGGTTAAATGCGAATACGGTGAAAAATCGCTACCCTTTGCCACGCGTTGACGACCTGTTGGATAAGCTGAAGGGCTCGGCTTATTTTTCCTCAATTGACTTACAACAGGGCTACAATCAGATTCACATCGCTGCCTCCGATATCCCGAAAACCGCTTTTCGGACGCCCTTCGGTCAGTTTGAGTATACGGTCCTATCGTTTGGTTTGACTAATGCCCCTGCGACGTTTCAGGCGGTTATGGACCGAATGTTTAGGCCGTTTATCGACAGGTTCGTTGTTTGCTACCTGGATGACATCTTGGTATATTCTAAGACGCACGAGGAGCACTTGGAGCATCTTCGGCTCGTGCTCGACGTTATGAGGCGGGAGCAATTGTTTGCTAAACGCGCCAAATGCTTTTGGGCGCAGCCTCAGGTGGAATATTTGGGCCACATTGTGTCGGCCACCGGTGTGAAGATGGACCCGCTGAAGGTCGCCGTGGTTCGCGATTGGCCCGCGCCTCAGAACCTCACGGAACTGCGTAAGTTCCTTGGCTTGACCAATTATTTCCGAAAGTTGATTGAAAAATATTCCATCATTGCGGCCCCGCTTACTAACTTAACTCGCAAAGGCGTTTTTGTTTCGCTCGAGTCGTGGACGTCGCAATGCCAGCGGGCATTCGAAGAGCTCAAACGAATCGTTGCCGAAGATGTCACCCTTGCATTCCCTGATTACTCGTTGCCATTTCGTGTTGAGGTAGTGTCTGATGCCTCAATATTTGGAAGCGGCGCTGTATTGTTACAGGAAGGGCGACCGATCGCCTTCACGAGTAAGAAGTTTTCTGGTGCGGAAATTCGCTACACCACCGGGGAACAGGAGCTTCTGGCCGTGCTGCATGCTTTAAAGGAATGGCGCTGTTACCTTGAGGGACGCCCGTTTACTTTAAAGACTGACCATAAGCCCCTAACGTTTTTGCAAAGCGTTCCGACGTTGAACCGCCGTCAGGCTAGGTGGATGGAATACCTAGCTAGGTTCGACTGCACCTGGGAGTATATTTCTGGTAAATTGAATATTGCCGATGCTCTCAGTCGACATCCGTCGCTACACACTGCAATTTTGGCAGCGCCCGTCATGCGGCCGCGTAGCGAGGAGGTACCGATCGCGACGGACCTCGCGGAGCGGTTGAAGGTTGCCTACAACGCAGACGCCTGGTTCGCGGAGCCGGCTAATGTAGAAAACCTTCGCAAGCAGAATGGCCTTTGGCTACGGACGGAGGGTGCAGCTACGCAAATCCTCGTTCCGAACGACGACGCGCTACGCTACGATATCCTTGCGCGGTTCCACGAGGACCCGTTAGCAGGACACCCTGGTAGCAAGCGATTGATCAACTTGGTGCAACATTCCTTTTGGTGGCCTCGTTTGGCTAAGGATGCGGCGAACTTCGTCCAGACATGCAGTCTGTGCCAGCGCAATAAGGCTTTGTCCGGTAAGGGTCATGGGTTGTTGCAACCGTTGCCTGTCCCGGATGCGCCTTGGGAAAGTGTTTCCATGGACTTCGTAGTCGCGCTGCCCAAAACTGAGGGGGGATACGATGCGGTGTTCGTAATGGTCGATCGTCTGACTAAGATGGTTCACCTAGCACCATGCACATCATCCTGCACGGCTGAGCAAACCGCACGTTTGTTTTTCGATAATGTGGTTCGGTTACACGGGATTCCCAAAAATGTGATCTCGGACCGCGGTGGACAGTTCACGTCTAAGTTTTGGGAAGCACTCTGCAAGCTAGTTGGCATGCGCGTCAACCTGAGCACGGCGTATCACCCGCAGACTGATGGTCAAACCGAACGCACAAATCGCACGTTGGGTGATATGTTGCGCAATTATGCTGGTCGCACACCACTCGTTTGGGATACGTATTTGACTGCGGCAGAATTCGCGCTTAACAATGCTGTTAACCGCTCTACAGGCAAAAGTCCGTTCTTTCTTAACTACGGATTTCATCCCGCGCTACCCGTGTGGCGTGAGTTGGAAGTGAACGTGCCTGCTGCTAAACTTTTTGCCAAGTCTTTTATGTCCCGAATCACAGACGCGAAGTCGTGTTTGGACGCGGCACAGCAACGAACGACGGAATACTACAACAAATCCAAGCAGGATGTGACGTTTTCGGAAGGGCAACTCGTGTTGCTAAGCACCAAGAACTTGCGTTCCTTGGCCTACGGATCCCGAAAACTTTTACCCCGCTGGATTGGTCCGTATCCTGTCGTGCGCATGGTTGGGAATGTGGCTGTGGAGCTTGCATTACCCACTGACATGACCATTCACCCCACGTTTCAAGTATCACTTGTTCGTCCGTATCGTGGTACGGAACCCGTCCCTGAGCCTGCTAACGCCCCCGCAGCGATCGAACCAGTTCCAGAGACCTGGATCGCTGGTACACGGAAGTTTTACGATGTGGAGCGGGTGTTAGATTATCGCGCGCGTCGTGTGGGCCGACACCGACGTAAGCGGACAGTACACGAGTACTTGGTTAAGTGGACAGGGTATACCGACGAGCACAACTCATGGGAACCGACACGCAACTTCTCACAGGACATGAAGCCCCTGCTCGAAGAAGCCCGCAAACGTGCCACGCAAGCCCAATGACCCCTGCAGTCGATGCTGTATGATGCAGCGAGGACGCTGCATACGGGAGGGAGGATAATTGTTGTGCTACGGTTAGTTTTCTGCCGATGCGTAGGTCGATGTGATCCTACAAGGCGAAGTGCTATTGTGAAGAACACATTGCATATGAATGAATCTGCATGATATAAATGTATTCGTGTACATTTATATATGCATTTGGCATGTTGTCATTATCCATCACGACATCGCATCATGGCAAATCCGCCTAGCATGCATGAAAGCCCAAAGCATTGAAGTGCGCATTATGCTCGTGCTACGAAACGATAAGTAATATTATCTGATATAATATTACTTCATTACAGCACTCGTTGAGAGCGCCGCACTCGTCGCGATACATGCCCTGCAACCGGATATCGTTATCCGGACCCTTGCATCATGCGAATGCCGGAAAGGCTTATACGTTGTTATGCGTAGACATCTCCTATACGCAGTAGGGTTGTCACATCTAGGATCGGCCTCCTGATGTAAATCGTAGGACATTGCGATGCTGCGAGTATAACAGATGCGAGGACGGCTAAGCAAGATAAGACATTCGATACCGGAGAACACTTGTGTGTTCTACATTACTATTGCTATACGCTATTCTACTTAGCCCGAGCTAAGCCTGAACTTCGCTAATCACCGCCGCGTGATGATTGCTCGCTTCCGGCGCTGACGGCGATTTCGTCCATTGCATCGTTCCGATCTGTAAAACTGTAAGTTATATTTCTCTTCGTCTTGAAGTCTTCCGCTGTCTCTGTTTGCTCTCGCTTGTCTTGCTGTACTTGCAAGTGCTCGTGTTGTATATGGTACCCACGAAGGGTGGTATCAAAAGATACCGGTTGTTGTGCCAGAGCCCGATTAAGTAGAGCCGCCGACTAGGTCGTACTTGAGAGACCATAAGGCCTCGAACCGGGCGTGACCTTCAGAAGTCACCACTACAACCGGAGATTCAGTGAACCAGGAACCAGATGTTCCACCATTTACCATTCAGGCGGTAAATGGCCCATTCCATACAGGTTATGGAGTAACCGACAGGTTCGGATGTTTCAGGAAGTCGGTTAGTATTGGTCGTCGACAGTCGAGACCAAATCCACAAATCGAATGCCAGATGGAAACATGAAACAGTTAATATGATAATTAAATATATTATATTATAAAATAATAAACAGATAATTATTATATCTTAATGAATTACCGAAATGCATTAAGGATACAACAATTGTTCCCCCTCTAGATGCAGCGTCCCGATGCATAAGAAGAGAGCAGACAGGTTGAAGTAGGACAGCGTCAGAGAGGTCCGTCCTTAGACTGTGCCCGCAGCCTAGCTTCATCAAGCAGGGGTTTCATGTCAGGGGTGAAGTTACGTGCCGGTTCCCAGCTATTGTGCTCAGATGAATACCCAGACCATTTAACCAGGTACTCATGCACATTGCGCTTACGCCTGCCCTTGCCAACACGTCGTGCACGGTAATCTAGGATACGTTCGACAGCATACAGGGTCTGCTTACCCGATAACCAGGTAGAGGGATTAGCTTCCGTAACAGGAGGGATGCTATCGTTAGCCTCAGGCAGAGTACCCCGATATGGACGTACGAGAGATACATGAAATGTGGGATGAATGCGTAGGTCAGATGGGAGTTGTAACTCTACAGCCACCGACCCTACCATGTGTACGACAGGATAAGGCCCCACAAAGCGCGGTAATAACTTGCGAGACCCATCAGCCAGGGAACGAAGGTTCTTCGTGCTCAACATAACCAGCTGGCCCTTGGTGAACGTGACGTCCTTTTTGGACTTGTTATAATAGTCCATAGCCCGTTGCTGTGCAGCTTCCAGGCAAGCTTTAGCGTCAGTTAGTCGGGACACGAAAGACTTAGCAAACGTTTTTGCAGCTGGAACATTTACGTCCAACTCCCGCCAAACAGGCAAAGCAGGGTTAAAACCGTAATTCAGGAAAAACGGACTATTACCAACGGACCGGTTAGTAGCGTTATTAATGGCAAACTCAGCAGCGGCTAGGTAGGTATCCCATGCAGTAGGGGTGCGTCCTGCAAAGTTACGGAGCATATCACCCAGGACACGGTTAACACGCTCTGTTTGCCCATCAGATTGGGGGTGGTAGGCGGTGGACAGGTTCACCCGCATTCCTACCAGAGTCCCCAGGGCGCCCCAAAACTTACTTGCAAATTGAGTGCCGCGGTCAGATACCACGGACTTGGGGACCCCGTGCAAACGTACCACATTGTCGAAAAATAGACGGGCCGTTTGCTCAGCTGTGCAGGATGATGTCGTGGGGGCCAGGTGGACCATCTTGGTGAAACGGTCGACCAGGACCAGCACGGCATCGTATCCTCCCTCAGTTTTGGGCAGCGCAACAATAAAGTCCATAGAGACGCTTTCCCACGGAGCGTCAGGAATAGGAAGAGGTTGGAGATGCCCATGTGCTTTACCAGACTGGGCCTTATTGCGCTGGCACAGGTCGCAACAGAGGACATAATTTTCGGTGTCCTTAGCCATGCGGGGCCACCAGAATTGACGCCGCAAAAGCTCTAGTAACCGCGTGCAGCCAGGATGCCCATCAAGAGGGCCGTCATGAAAACGTGAGAGAAGTTCACGACGTAGTGAATCGTCGTTAGGTACGACAATCTGACGGTGGGATCCTTCCGATCGGATCCATAAGCCATGCTCCTGTACCAAGTGCCCCGTGTTGTTGTGAATTGTGAACCACGGGTCGGCTGCATAAGCCTGTTTCAAGCGCTTGGTAAAATCGGAGGGCACGAAGTTAGGTTTTGCCTGAGACCTACTCCGTGTGCTTACCGCCAGAATGGCTGCATGCAGTGAGGGGTGCCTACTGAGAGCATCAGCTATGTTAAGTGAGCCGCTCAGGTACTCCCAATCAAAGTTAAACCGTGCCAGGTATTCCATCCAGCGGGCCTGGCGTCGGTTAAGGGAGGGCACACCTTGCAGAAACGTAAGGGGTTTGTGATCAGTCTTGAGGGCAAAAGGCCGGCCCTCAAGGTAACATCGCCATTCCTTCAAGGCATGTAGGACCGCCAGAAATTCCTGTTCCCCAGTGGTATAACGGGTTTCAGCCCCCGAAAACTTCTTACTCGTGTATGCAATGGGGCGTCCCTGCTGCAACAGAACTGCCCCCGTCCCATGTATAGATGCATCAGTTATGACCTCTACACGGAACGGCAATCAGTAGTCAGGGAAGTGCAGGATAATATCATCAGAGATAGCACGCTTCAAAGCATCAAAAGCTTCTTGGCATGCGGGGGTCCAGGCCTCAGGTGAAGAGAAGGCTCCCTTACATGTGAGGTTTGTTAGCGGTGCAGCAATGACTGAGTAGCGCTCTATGAACTTACGAAAGTAGTTGGTCAGGCCCAAAAACTTGCGCAGTTCCTGAAGGTTGGAGGGCACTGGCCAATCCCGAACAACAGCAGTTTTCCGGGGGTCCATCTGTATGCCACCCTGAGACACTATATGCCCCAGATACTCCACCTGTGGTTGTGCCCAGTGGCACTTAGAACGCTTAGCATACAGCTGCTCACGCCGCAGAACCTCAAAGACCAGGCGGAGGTGTTGTATGTGCTCCTCACGGGTCTTTGAAAACACCAGGATATCGTCCAGATAACAGATGACGAATTTGTCGATGTATGGCCTGAAGATGCGGTCCATGACGGCTTGGAACGTTGCAGGGGCGTTCGTCAGTCCGAAACTAAGGACGGTATATTCAAAATGGCCAGACGGCGTACGGAAAGCCGTTTTAGGGATGTCAGATTCTGCTATACGAATCTGATTATACCCCAGCTGGAGGTCAATAGAGCTAAAGAATGCAGAATCTTTTAGCTTATCCAGCAGATCATCGACACGTGGGAGGGGGTAACGGTTCTTAACTGTTGCGGCATTTAACCCCCTATAGTCAATGCACATTCTCAGAGTCCCATCCTTCTTTCCCACAAACAGAATAGGGGCGGAGTATGGGGATGTGCTTGGCCGTATCATACCTTTTTTCAGCAGCTCAGTAACCTGTCGTTTGACCTCGTCTAGCTCCAAGGGGCTTAGCCGATACATGGGGCGGGAAACGGGTACTGCACCAGGCACCAAAGGTATGGTGTGATCCACAGGCCGCATTGGAGGCTTACCAGGGACCTCCTGGAATATATCTGCATATTCCTGTAACAGGGCCTCAAGCTCAGGGTCAGTGGCATCAGCTGGGATAGAAGTTGCATTCAGGTGCAACTTGGGCCGTACTAGTAAAGCATGGGCCCCCTTGCGAATCATGCGAACTGCTGCTTTTCTGCCAACAACTTCAGGTTCAGTGTGCTGACAGATAGCAGTGGTTGCATAATTAAAGCAAGGCGCAGGTGTCATCTGATCTGGTGGCTGTCCGGCAGTAGTAAAGGGTACCTTGCAGACTAGATTCCCCTTGCGCAGGCGCAAAGAATTAGCCTCATAGTCAAGGACAGCCCCATACTGTGCTAGCGTGGAAGAACCCAAGATATACGTGGCAGCGTCAGTTAGCTCAGGCAACACGTATGGGCGGACATTTAACCTTAAAGGACCTGCAGATAGACGAAGATTAACCTGCCCCAAGATAGCCTGCTTACCCCCATCAGCAAGGGTAACTTCTGACCAGGAGCATGGGCTAGGTTTCAGGCCAAGCTGCGTAACCACTGATGCCGAAATGAAATCATCACTGGCTCCAGAGTCGGCTAGGGCGGTGAACGTACGACCTGCCGTACTTACGGTGATCAGAGGTACGCCAGCACCTATCAGGGCAGCAGCTTTAGGCAAGCAGAGAACTGAAATACAGGGTTCAGTCTCAGGCAAGCCCTCCTGAACCGATTTAGGAGCAGCAAACCAGACGTCAACAGAGTATGGGCTTCCAGGGAGTTGAACAACCTCACCTGCCATATCAAGGCTATGGAAAAGAGCCGTCCCTGGATTAAACCTTAAGACCCGTTGCATTCCCGACAGAAAAGAAGGGTTGCGTCGGGACACATACTCAGGCAGCAAGATGCATGCTGAGGTATCAGGGTATTGACGTTTGCATGCCCTAAAGAGAGCTAATTGCTTCTGTAGCTCGCAGAGTGAAGAGGGAGTGAACAAGATAGTATGCCCACCCAAGTTAGCGGAGGATAGGGGGCGACCTTGAGGCTCAAACAGATTACAAAAGCCATCAAAGCCGGCACGGACAGTTCGTGCATCAAAAGAAAAACGTCTCCCTATCACCTGCTCCACTTGGTTTAAAACAGAGGGCAAAAGAGCCCGTACTGCACGGCACTTTGCTACCATCTGGCCCACAGCAAAGACCCCAGGTGGTGATCCCTCTATACCAACCTGGGCAAGTTCCTAGTGGTCCTTACCCTTATTTTTCTCCGCCCCCAGCATTGGGCAGGAGTCAACCCTATGTTGGTCGGAACCGCAACGGAGGCACATCCCATGTTGTTTACGGAAATGGAACTCCCGTCTAGTACATTTGAATGTGGTTAAATATTCCGCTAGGTTCTGCTTGGGCCCCTTCTTCTGCACGTGGCCCCCTTTTGGGGCCAAGTGCCTCCCCTGCTGTCCGCCGCCCCTCTTAGACTTACCGGCGCCCTTAACCTGCCGCGGCTGATCCTCGTGCCCGGTGATGCCTGGACGAACGGATGCAGCCCGCGGTTTTTTGGTCGGGGGCGCCGGGGTCTCCTCGTCAGGGTCGTCGCAGGCCATGTCCTGTACCGACAGCATGTTCATTTTGGGACGGGCCAGTTTGTCAGATTCCCGTCGGGCCAGTAACCTAAGTTCAGCTCCCAGGGATAACTGAACCAAGTCTGTATATGACTTAAAGGTTTTACCCGACAGGTCAGTTGCACAGTCCCCACTAAGGTCGGATGAGAGGCCCTGCTGAAACCAAAACACACGCTCACTATCAGACAGGTCCGCAATGGGCGTGACAAGAGCCTCAAAGCGGCTCTGATAGGCAGAGACAGTTTCTCCAGGGCGCATGCGATATTTGCCAGCATTTAATTTCAGGCGTGCCTCAGTGTCACGTGACTGGACCTGGGGTGCAAAACGGACAAGCAGTGCTTCTAGCAGTTCCTCAGATGTATAAGAATCCCTTGCGTTAGTCCATTGATCGTGCCATAATCTTGCCGCGCCTTCAAAGGCAGTGGCCAAGAAAAGACGGCGCGTAGAGTCCTGTTGACCCCCACGGGCTGTGGCAAAGTAGTTCCTAACATTACGGACAAAGGCCCGTGTTAGAGGCGCAGCAACTCGTCCTAAATCAGAAAGCTTAACATCCATAGGGATATTCAGCTTAGGCACTGCGATCGCTATTTTTATCACCTCGTCCTCATGTCCAGTATGAGGAGGCCCAGGTGGCCTGGAAGAGGTGCCCGCAACAGCAGCACAAGTTGTTGCGGCAGCAGCGGGAGCCATCCCAGGAATATCCACGGCACCAGGTGTCAAATGGTTTGACACTACAGCAGGGCCATGAACATAAAAAGGGGATGGGGCATAAATAGGTGATGTAGGTGCCTCAGGGGATGCTGTGCCGCCTTGCCTGGGAATAGGTGAAGGCTGGTTCGGAAGGTCGATACCACCTGCCACAGCAGCATTTGGTGGCTGTGTCAACCTAGAGAGCCATTCCCACCTATTCGCTTGGCTAGCATTAGCAGCAATCCGGCCAACAAACTGAAAGGTGTTGGCAGCAAGAGCCGAGACAGCATTCGCTAAGTTCGAGGCTTGCATATTGTATGCCTGAAAGCCTAACAGATCGAACTGCGAGTGACTGTTCTGGCGAAAGGCAAAGCAAAGGCAAGGACCAGGGCCTACCCAACGCTTGGATGCCTTCGATGAACTTCAAAAATTTTGAAGTCCGCGCGTGAAGTTGATTTGCGATGGATCGGAGTGACTGGGCAGAAGTGCCGCTCCGAAGGGTCTGAGGTGTTGACACTGCAGAAGCACTCACGGCGGTTGGAACAAACACAATACCTTTCAAGTAATAGAGATATATATGTATTAGTGAAAGCCGAAATGAATTCACGAAGTCGACTCCTCGTTGGATTCGATGCGAAGGTACTATCGAACCCGCAACTACAGGGATTCCTCAGCAAAACTGCAATACAAGTTCTAGATAGAAAGCAGTGTTGCAGGAAGATATTACCTAACAGAGAAGGCAGAATTGTCTAGGTCGCGAGCCACGTTGACCGCGACTAACTTAGAGATTGACTTTAACAGAAAGCACAGCCAAACTCACAGAGAGCAGGTTCTAAGTGTCACTAGACTAATTTCGTGAATATTACAGACCGGTGGTAGCCGCAGCGAAAATGGCGGCGCTCAGCTCCTCAGGCAATGTCTCCATGTCCAGAGGGATGTCGGCAGGAGGAAGATTGTGGTCGATGTCCATTTATAAAAGGGCAGCTTGAGTGGCTTGAGCAGTTACCACAGAAAGACTTGAGAAGGCTTGAAAAGATTTCAGCGGAAGACTTGACGAGACGTCCCAGGGAGGAACAGTCTCGATACCAGCTTGTTGTATATGGTACCCACGAAGGGTGGTATGAAAAGATACCGGTTGTTGTGCCAGAGCCCGATTAAGTAGAGCCGCCGACTAGGTCGTACTTGAGAGACCATAAGGCCTCGAACCGGGCGTGACCTTCAGAAGTCACCACTACAACCGGAGATTCAGTGAACCAGGAACCAGATGTTCCACCATTTACCATTCAGGCGGTAAATGGCCCATTCCATACAGGTTATGGAGTAACCGACAGGTTCGGATGTTTCAGGAAGTCGGTTAGTATTGGTCGTCGACAGCCGAGACCAAATCCACAAATCGAATGCCAGATGGAAACATGAAACAGTTAATATGACAATTAAATATATTATATTATAAAATAATAAACAGATAATTATTATATCTTAATGAATTACCGAAATGCATTAAGGATACAACAGCTCGCGCATCGGTGTCGAAAGTCTCCAGACGTGCAGATACTTATGAGCAAACGCGAACGAGAGGTACAACAGTAGCCAGGCAACTATGTTTCCAGATGGAGACCCAAACAAAGTCACCAAGAGCCACAGTTACACATCGAGCAGGCCCCCCAAATTATATAGCCTTTTCCGGCAAGCACCATAGCAGCTTTGCATAGGTGTGAAAATTGACCATGAAAATTGACCATGAAAATTGACCATGTGTGAGACATACTCTATGACCCCAATGTTTCCCAAATCCAGACATATTGCAAGGCAGATTAGTTCAATCGCTGCACGGGAATGAATACTTCAACGGATTCACGCCACAATTTTCAGCACGGTTATTATTTTGTCATCGCATAAAAAACGTCATGCACATTTTAAGGGGAAGGCTTGGAACCAGGCTCAGAAGAAACTAACTATCCATATATCCCTAAAACAGCCATCTGTTCAATTGGTATCCCCTGAAGTAAGCAGAATCAGTATACGAAAGGATCATGATCGTGGTGAGCCATCAAAGCGGAACAGGTCATATGAGCAGGCCGCCATCAACAAAGCCGTCCGTGACAACGTGCCGTACAACCTCGACAGCAGCCTGAAGAATCCACGGGTCCTCATTGCGAAGGATATTCAACGTGTGCCGCATCTGCAGCCCGTTTGGGATAAGTGCTTTGCTGCTGGCTTTGCACAAGTGGCTGACTTACAGCCAAGAGTTACGGTCGACTGCTTCAAGAAGAAATGGCAAAAGTAAGTACATGTTTATTTTCCTACTGTTATGCTTCTAGTGATTATCTTGTTTGTGGTCATCATACATGCCATCCATATCATTAGCTTACTTTCAGTGGGGACAGACAACAATAGAATGAAGCATGCACAGTATAAAAAGTAAGCACTTTTATTCGGTGCATCCCATGTACTTTGTAGATACGCAACGAATTACAATGCCCAACATGCAAGGTACGAAAAGGTGAAGGCCACCCAAAAGGAGGAACTTGCCTGCAAGCCAGGTTTGTGAGCTCGTACTGCTACTTGTCATCCATTAACTTTTTACAACATATTTTGATCAGGTTGTTTGATAAAAGAATCCTTTCTATGTATTTTGAAAAAGGGAATATGGGGTAAACGCGGGCCAAAGATTTGTTTTACGACAAAGGACATGCCATGCCACTTACGCTATGTACGGGATTACGAAAACTTTCGACAATGATGTGTATCATGGCATCTGGCGTTGATGTTCGTCTTCACATTATTTTTATGTAGATGAGTTTGAGAAGAAGCCATGAAAGAAGCTGTGGAACAAGGAGTCTTGGGCAGCCTGGAGGAGCTTCAAGTACATGGCATCTGGGGTGTGCAAATTTCCAGGCGCGCTTAGCAAGGTTATTGCAGGATGGGTGATGTACATTATGGATTGCATGTACAGGGATGTACAGGTCATTAATGTCCTTTAACCTGTTTTCTCCTTTTTATCTTTTATGTAATTGTTCCTACTTTCCTCAAACATACTTCCTTTTCATGTAGGCAAAGAGTCCACAGCCCTCTAAGGCAAGGAACTCCAGCAGGAATGCTACGAACTCAAGCAAGGCGGCAGCGAAAAAGGTACAGCCCATTAATGAATATTCATCCTGTCTTCCCGTTTTTGTGAGTTGTAATTTTATATTTCGTTCTATTCTTTTAATTTGCTGCGTGCTTTGTGGTTTGATGTGGTATACGTCGATTTGTTTTTCTCTTTTTAAATAGAAAATATAAGCTTATTATTTCTAAAATCCTATATGTATGTTAACGGTGGTATGTTAATGTATGTTATCAAGCAGGTCATCGACGCGCGGCAAAGGGTAGCGATTTTTAATTGTGGTCGCGTTCAAGCCCCTATAATCAATGCACATGCGCAACGTCCCATCCTTCTTACCAACAAACAATATCAGCGCAGAATATGGTGATGTGCTGGGCCGAACCATACCCTTTGCGAGCAGATTCCCCACTTGCCGCTTCATCCGCTCAATTTTGGCAGCCTAACCTGTACATAGATTGTGAAATGGGTTGTGCTCGAACACAAAGGGGATCATATAATCAGCAGGTAACATAGGTGGGAGCCCCAGGATGACATATGCATCAATATAATTTGGCAATAGGGGTGTTGAGTGGACGGCTTAAGGTAGATGCTGACGGGCACAGCGGAAGGGAAGCCGCTCCGTTCAGCAGAGTAGGACGATTAAGGTAGATTCAGCTGTTACAAGGAGTGGATAGGAGAGAGCTTATTCAAGTAAGGACCGATTAGGGAAGAGCAAATGTTATAGAACAGTTTGCCTATTTATATCAAGGCAAACTGTACTTCAGCTACCACAAGGTTCCTAACCTTGTACCGAAATCCCCGTCACCGACCCACGGGTCATACCAACAGGTCGCTGGTATGCGACCAAAGTTCATATCCTGGTGCCATCAGAATGGTCACCAATAAAAGAGATGTTATGTCCCGCACAACTTAACACACCCCCTCGGGACAAACGTCGTTAAAACAAACTGCCGTATCTGCACGTCTGTTACCGGCCTTTGGTCTCCACCACGTCTAGGCCCATCTCACAACGGCACCACGTAAACTTCGCCTCAGGCAGAGCCTTTGTCAAGGCGTCTGCAACCATCTTCTCCGTACAGCAGTACTTCAGCGCCACCTCACCACTGGCTACCCGCTCACGCACCAAGTGATGCTGCACATCAATGTGCTTGGAACGTGGCGATGTGATGGGATTGTTGCCCAGGTTCATCGCTCCTTGGGAATCCACCTGGATCCTCATCTGAGACGCCCCAACTCCCAAGTCCTCGCACAGCTTCAACAGCCACAGCGCTTCGCGGACTGCAGCCGAAAGGGCCTGGTACTCCGCCTCTACTGATGACGCCGCCACAGTACGCTGGAGTTGACTGCTCCAGCTCACTGCCGTACCGTTTACCCTAAAGACGTACCCCGTCGTCGACCGCCGGGTATCCATGTCCCCGGCCCAATCAGAATCGGAGTAACCATCAAAGACTTCTGACGACCTCCGCCGGAAAACTAGGCCTAGATGGCGGGTGCCAGCGACATACCTAAGCACTCCTTTTGCCATCCCCATGGCTGCCTTCGTTGGTTTAGCCATATACCTTGACAGCACGCTTATCGCAAATGCCAAGTCCGGGCGAGTGCTCACCGCCAAGTAATTGAGCTCGCCTACTAACGCCCTGTACGCCGTTGAATCCTCCAACACCTCTGCATCCTCCTTTGCGAGTGTCACCCGCGTACCCACAGCCATAGGTAAAACCCTCGGCTTCACATCGCCAAGACCATGCGCACTCAATATGCGCTCCACGTAGCTCGCCTGGGACAGTGTGATGTCCCCGTTGTCACGCCTGGTCACCTCCATTCCCAAGAAGACCTTGATCTCTCCCAAGTCCCGGACTTTAAATAGTCCGCCGATGGCCCTCTTGATCCGGTTGACCAGTTCTTGCGTCTTGGCAGCAACACACATGTCGTCCACATGCACCAGTGCCAAAATCACCCCCTTCTCGTCTACTTTCACAAACATAGCCGGGTCCGACTTTGATGGAAACAGGCCAATCTCCGCAAATTTAGTACACAACTTATCGTACCAGCACCGCGACGCCTGTCGGAGCCCATAAATCGATCTCAGCAGACGACAAGCCACGCCCGGGGTCTTTGACTCGTAGCCTGGCGGCTCTTTCATCCATATTTCCTCTTTCAACTCTCCATTTAGGAAAGCAGTGGCGACATCCAACTGATGCACCTGCAATCCCCTAGCCGCAGCCACAGCCAGCAGGGCTCGAAAAGATGAGGCTCGGGAGGTCGGGGCAAACAGTTCCCCGGAATCCACCCCCTCGCGCTGTGCGAACCCTTTTGCCACCAAGCGCGCCTTAAACCTATCGACTGACCCATCCGGATTGGTCTTCACTTTGTATACCCACCGACACGGTAACACCTTGGCCCCTTTTGGTGGGACCCCCAGTTCCCATGTCCCATTGGCGAGCTGTGCCTCTATCTCTGCGTCCATGGCCTTCCCCCACTCACGACTTTGTGGTCCGCGCACAGCTTCTTCGTACGTCGCTGGCTCCTTCAGCCTAATCGCTATATTGACCCGTTGTGATACCGTCCTCTCATTGCGCCACCACTCACATGGGTGCTTTCGATCTCGTACTGGGTAGCGACCGACGAACCCTTCATCCTCGTCCAAGCCGTCGTCCGTCTCCATGTCCTCCTCCTCATCGTCGTCACTATTACCCTCAGTAGTCGACCAGTTCCGGGTATCGGGTTGACTACCCGACGGGCCAGCTCCCGCTGTCGCCCCACTCGTGCTTGGCGTCGCACTGGCATTCGGCCCCATTTGGTTGTTAGCCGTCTCGGCACTTGATGTAGATCTGCCGTTACCACCGTTCGAGACAACGGGAGGCGGTGCTCGTGACCGCAGTTCCCCCATCTCTGTATCCGTATCAGTGTCTGTATCATCATCCTCCCGCATTGAGGACAGCTTACGACGTGACTGGGGCATTCCAATCACCCCCTCATCAAACTCCACGTCTGTATGCACCGACACTGCTCCATCGGGGAACAAAATTCGATACTGTCCGCCGTTGCCATATCCCACCAGGACCCCTTTTCGGCTAACCGGGTCCAGCTTGTTTCTCTTCACCTTAGGTATGTGGACGTACGCAACACACCCAAACACTCGCAGGTGTCCCACCTCAGGGATCTTGCCTTTAAACAACTCATACGGAGTGCACTGCACCCCCTCAGCGGGCGAAATATTTCTGAGATAGTTGGCCGTCGCAGCTGCCTCAGCCCACATTTCTTGAGGTAACTTGGAATCAATCAGCAGAGCCCGCATCTTCTCAATCAGCGTGCGGTTCAAACGCTCTGCAGCTCCATTCTGTTCGGGTGTATACCCTACCGTCATTCCATGCCTAATCCCCTTCTGGCGAAAGAATGACCGTAACTCCTCATTCAGAAACTCTCCACCGCGGTCGGACCGGATCTCCCAGGTCCGATTTCCGCACATATTCTCCAACTGGGTGATCATAGTCACCACCTTCTCTTTTACGGTCTCCTTCGTGTCCGTAAACGCAACGGCCGAAAACATTGTGTAGTCATCATACAAAACAGTCATGTACCGAGACCCGTTTGGTGACTCCTCGGGCATCGGCCCACACACATCCATGTGCACCAACTCCATCGACCTTTCCGACTTATGGCCCGTAGAAGCATGCCTTCCACGACTCTGCTTCGACATCACACACGTTTCACACGTGTCAGTCGTGGATGCCTTACGTGCATTGAGATCAATGCCGTACACTAGGTTGTGCCTTACCAGGCGCTCAAACTGTCCAACCCCGATATGTCCATACCGTCGGTGCCACAAGTTCTCAACCTCATTCGCCGGCTTGGCGTGGGTTGCTCCAACAAACTCTCCTCGTTGCCCACCATCTGATGCCGCCCGACACTCCAGTGCGTACAGGTTTCCTTCACGGTGACCCGTCAACACAATCCTACCGCGGCGGCAGATGGTAACGATGGACTCATCGAAACGCACGACGGCTCCCGTCTTGCTCATGACAGCCACTGAGAGCACCTTAACTTGGCTCTCCGGAATCAGGTACACATCCGCAATAGTTGCGGTCAGGCCCGGGCAGAAATTGGGTGCGAGCACCAGTGTGCCCATCGCAACAGGCCGCAGCACTTCACCTCCAATGCTATAGATGTCAAAACTGGATGAGGTATCAAGCCTCCTCACGTTAATAAGGTCTCGCTCATCATAAGTGATGTGCTGTGACGCACCGGAATCGATGTACCATCCGTCCATCCTATACGACCCATAGGTCATGAATGCGCTATTCCCCGGATGCTCAGACCTTTGTCCCGAAGCACCCGACCCACGCTCACTTGACTTGCGCGTGTCGTTGCCCGCCGCTCCTTGGCGGCTCTCACCGTCGCGGCGGTATGATGACCCGCCCGACCTGTCCTGGGACCCCGATGCTTGACCCATCGGTCCCGACAGTTGCGGCATCCGCGGCTTTTGACATAGCCGCGCAATATGCCCCGGCTCGCCGCATCTCCAGCAATGCAGCGGCCCACCGCGACCTCGACCAGGTGCGGGAAAAATATTTCCGCCACGCGTCGACGGTCCAGCTCTCCGACCATCTCCTTGTCCAACGCCGAAAAAGGCCGCAGATTCCTCGCGCGCATTTTCCGCGTCTACACGCTTCTCAAACGCCAACAATTGCGAACTCACGTTCTCCAAAGTCAGGATACCGCAAGACGTCAAAATGGCCACAATCATCGAGAACTTCTTCGAAAGCCCGTTCAACAGCTGAAAACAGACTTCCCTCTCCGTAATCGGATGTCCGACCTGCAGCAGATCTGTGTACAGATTGCGCACTCGAGCAATGTACACCGGTAACACTTCTGCAGATCCCATGCGCACTCCGGACAACTCAGCCAGGAGCTGCGACTTCCTTGCATCGCTATTGGCGGCGAAAACGGCCGCCAAAGCATCCCATGCCTGGCGCGCATTGTTGGCCGCGCGCAGAACAGGCAAATGACAATCCTGCACATTCTTAATCATATAGTCCCTGACTAAACGCGATGCCTCAACATCCTCGTCCGTCATGGGATCCTCTTGCAACCACCTACTTATCTTCTCCTCATGCATGAGGGCCTCAAATCGAAACGACCAGGTTGCATAGTTACTCAATCCTAGGGGCTCTTTTAACGTCCCCTTACCCATCTTAACCGACGTCCAGCTAACCGCTCAAAACAGGCGCGTTGCTGTTGCCGACGTCCCAGCTTACTTAGCACTCACCGAATCGGCAGACGTCGCAGCAATCTCCGATTGGCAGATGACTTAACCGGCTTCACAGCCGGGGCTCATAACCTGTTGAGTAGACGGCTTAAGGTAGATGCTGACGGGCACAGCGGAAGGGAAGCCGCTCCGTTCAGCAGAGTAGGACGATTAAGGTAGATTCAGCCGTTACAAGGAGTGGATAGGAGAGAGCTTATCCAAGTAAGGACCGATTAGGGAAGAGCAAATGTTATAGAACAGTTTGCCTATTTATATCAAGGCAAACTGTACTTCAGCTACCACAAGGTTCCTAACCTTGTACCGAAATCCCCGTCACCGACCCACGGGTCATCACGGTCGAACGCGCGTACCAAGGTTCGGTACCTTCTCGCAGCTTCCTGCACCTACTTGCAGCTTCATCGCGTTCGTATATACGAATATACGAATCGCGATTGCCTAACAATAACTTAGTTGTCAGTAAACGCAAGCTATGCAAGCATTGTCCTAAGACATCACAACAGCGCGAACTCATTGGCGCGATGCGGGTTTGAATCCCGCTACCAACTGGTCGCTGCTATGCGACCAAAGTTCATATCCTGATGCCATCAGAATGGTCACCAATAATAGTGATGTTTTGTCCCGCACAACTTAACAATTTCCTGGCGCGCTTAGCAAGGTTATTGCAGGATGGGTGATGTACATTATGGATTGCATGTACAGGGATGTACAGGTCATTAATGTCCTTTAACCTGTTTTCTCCTTTTTGTCTTTTATGTAATTGTTCCTACTTTCCTCAAACATACTTCCTTTTCATGTAGGCAAAGAGTCCACAGCCCTCTAAGGCAAGGAACTCCAGCAGGAATGCTACGAACTCAAGCAAGGCGGCAGCAAAAAAGGTACAGCCCATTAATGAATATTCATCCTGTCTTCCCGTTTTTGTGAGTTGTAATTTTATATTTCGTTCTATTCTTTTAATTTGCTGCGTGCTTTGTGGTTTGATGTGGTATACGTCGATTTGTTTTTCTCTTTTTAAATAGAAAATATAAGCTTATTATTTCTAAAATCCTATATGTATGTTAACGGTGGTATGTTAATGTATATTATCAAGCAGGTCATCGACGCGCGGCAAAGGGTAGCGATTTTTAATCGTGGTCGCGTTCAAGCCCCTATAATCAATGCACATGCGCAACGTCCCATCCTTCTTACCAACAAACAATATCAGCGCAGAATATGGCGATGTGCTGGGCCAAACCATACCCTTTGCGAGCAGATTCCCCACTTGCCGCTTCATCCGCTCAATTTTGGCAGCCTAACCTGTACATAGATTGTGAAATGGGTTGTGCTCGAACACAAAGGGGATCATATAATCAGCAGGTAACATAGGTGGGAGCCCCAGGATGACATATGCATCAATATAATTTGGCAATAGGGGGGCTGCGACCTCAGGATCTTTCACAAGAGACTGCGCGGTGGTAACAACCAATTGCACCCAAGGCCTCACAAGCAATTCATGGATGCCTTCCCTTATCACTTGATAAGCTACTCGTACATCCTTCAAGCTTGGGTTCTTTATTTCGGCGGACGAACGCCGCTAACGAAATTAACCACAGGCTCCGCACAGTTCCGCCCTCCTCTGGTGTGACATCTTAGTACGACAGACAAGGTACCTTAGGCGATAGGTTCCCTTTTGCACAATGGCCAATAGTGCTGGATTCCATATCGATGCACCGGCGGTACTGTCGTTATGTCGCGGCACCCAATGTCCATGTAGTGCTGTCTCCGGGAGACCTTGTTGCACTCATTGGGCCCTAACACACAGAGGGTCCTTCGTCGACTAAGGGTGATCCTGCCCACGATGGGATGCTTATCCTCATCAACGAGGATAACCTGAACACTTAGACGACTATGGGATCAACCCCATCATGCTTATCACTTATTTGAGATAAGGTCGTCAGTAACACCGGTATTACTTAGGTGTCCCAAAATTTCAGCTAACAAAATCGATTTTGTTGCCATCCAAAAGAGTCAAACGTGGCGTACATCCGCATCATACCTACAATCCATGCTAGTCAGCAGAAAAGGATCCGTTAGAAGCACATAAATATAAATCATCGAGTATATTAACACTATAACAAGAGATTCGTGCGTTAGGCTCACGTTAGGCTGCGTTAGGGCGCGTATGTGTGTGTAAGGCGTAAGGCGTAAGGCGTTTTGTGCGTTAGAGATTGCGTTAGCCTAACGCGAGCCTAACACAAAGAAATAGAAAACTTGACAGAACGACTGTTATAGTGCGTCGTTTCAAATTTGTTTAAATGAAAACAATATTTCTTTATAATGAGTATAAAAGTTCCCTGCAATTTTTATTACGTTTCGTGGTGCTCGAAAATCGGGGGCTTGCGTATGTTCTAACGCGAGCTGTACGCAAACCTAACGCACGCGATCGCAAACCTAACGCACGCGTTAACTTTACGCAAACAGCTTGCGTACATCTTGCGTACAGTGCGTTACCATACGCACGTAACGCACTGTAACGCAGTTTACGCAAAGTTTATGTAGATAGCGCATAATAATGTTCGGAGCACGGGTTCGCCGGATTTATTTGGTTTGCTTACTTGCTCTTATTGTGCAGTAGCATTGGAGACTTTGTGCATAAAATATCTTCAAAGTTAATTTCAATTTAGGATAGCGCTATGAATACTAGTCGTTGTACAAGAGATTGCTCTGGTGAACGCTTGTTAAAATTGCTAAATCGCTACCATTATATGGATTTAGAACCTGTACATGTGGCTTACTTTGTAACATAAAACTCTTAAGTGCCACACATGTCTGTTCATGGCTACTTTCTAGTTATGGAAGGGTTTCTAATTATTGAGCAGCAAGCTGCCGGAGTTAGCAAGCGTGGGTAAGGATCGCAGAAAGTTGGCAACAGTAAACCTTACACAGTAGCCAGGCAACTATGTTTCCAGATGGAGACCCAAACAAAGTCACCAAGAGCCACAGTTACAATAGCCTTTTCCGGCAAGCACCATAGCAGCTTTGCGTAGGTGTGAAAATTGACCATGAAAATTGACCATGAAAATTGACCATGTGTGAGACATACTCTATGACCCCAATGCTTCCCAAATCCAGACATATTGCAAGGCAGATTAGTTCAATCGCTGCACGGGAATGAATACTTCAACGGATTCACGCCACAATTTTCAGCACGGTTATTATTTTGTCATCGCATAAAAAACGTCATGCACATTTTAAGGGGAAGGCTTGGAACCAGGCTCAGAAGAAACTAACTATCCATATATCCCTAAAACAGCCATCTGTTCAATTGGTATCCCCTGAAGTAAGCAGAATCAGTATACGAAAGGATCATGATCGTGGTGAGCCATCAAAGCGTAACAGGTCATATGAGCAGGCCGCCATCAACAAAGCCGTCCGCGACAACGTGCCGTACAACCTCGACAGCAGCCTGAAGAATCCACGGGTCCTCATTGCGAAGGATATTCAACGTGTGCCGCATCTGCAGCCCGTTTGGGATAAGTGCTTTGCTGCTGGCTTTGCACAAGTGGCTGACTTACAGCCAAGAGTTACGGTCGACTGCTTCAAGAAGAAATGGCAAAAGTAAGTACATGTTTATTTTCCTACTGTTATGCTTCTAGTGATTATCTTGTTTGTGGTCATCATACATGCCATCCATATCATTAGCTTACTTTCAGTGGGGACAGACAACAATAGAATGAAGCATGCACAGTATAAAAAGTAAGCACTTTTATTCGGTGCATCCCATGTACTTTGTAGATACGCAACGAATTACAATGCCCAACATGCAAGGTACGAAAAGGTGAAGGCCACCCAAAAGGAGGAACTTGCCTGCAAGCCAGGTTTGTGAGCTCGTACTGCTACTTGTCATCCATTAACTTTTTACAACATATTTTGATCAGGTTGTTTGATAAAAGAATCCTTTCTATGTATTTTGAAAAAGGGAATATGGGGTGAACGCGGGCTAAAGATTTGTTTTACGACAAAGGACATGCCATGCCACTTACGCTATGTACGGGATTACGAAAACTTTTGACAATGATGTGTATCATGGCATCTGGCGTTGATGTTCGTCTTCACATTATTTTTATGTAGATGAGTTTGAGAAGAAGCCATGAAAGAAGCTGTGGAACAAGGAGTCTTGGGCAGCCTGGAGGAGCTTCAAGTACATGGCATCTGGGGTGTGCAAATTTCCAGGCGCGCTTAGCAAAGTTATTGCAGGATGGGTGATGTACATTATGGATTGCATGTACAGGGATGTACAGGTCATTAATGTCCTTTAACCTGTTTTCTCCTTTTTATCTTTTATGTAATTGTTCCTACTTTCCTCAAACATACTTCCTTTTCATGTAGGCAAAGAGTCCACAGCCCTCTAAGGCAAGGAACTCCAGCAGGAATGCTACGAACTCAAGCAAGGCGGCAGCGAAAAAGGTACAGCCCATTAATGAATATTCATCCTGTCTTCCCGTTTTTGTGAGTTGTAATTTTATATTTCGTTCTATTCTTTTAATTTGCTGCGTGCTTTGTGGTTGATGTGGTATACGTCGATTTGTTTTTCTCTTTTTAAATAGAAAATATAAGCTTATTATTTCTAAAATCCTATATGTATGTTAACGGTGGTATGTTAATGTATGTTATCAAGCAGGTCATCGACGCGCGGCAAAGGGTAGCGATTTTTAATTGTGGTCGCGTTCAAGCCCCTATAATCAATGCACATGCGCAACGTCCCATCCTTCTTACCAACAAACAATATCAGCGCAGAATATGGCGATGTGCTGGGCCGAACCATACCCTTTGCGAGCAGATTCCCCACTTGCCGCTTCATCCGCTCAATTTTGGCAGCCTAACCTGTACATAGATTGTGAAATGGGTTGTGCTCGAACACAAAGGGGATCATATAATCAGCAGGTAACATAGGTGGGAGCCCCAGGATGACATATGCATCAATATAATTTGGCAATAGGGGGGCTGTGACCTCAGGATCTTTCACAAGAGACTGCGCGGTGGTAACAACCAATTGCACCCAAGGCCTCGCAAGCAATTCATGGATGCCTTCCCTTATCACTTGATAAGATACTCGTACATCCTTCAAGCTTGGGTTCTTTATTTCGGCGGACGAACGCCGCTAACGAAATTAACCACAGGCTCCGCACAGTTCCGCCCTCCTCTGGTGTGACATCTTAGTACGACAGACAAGGTACCTTAGGCGATAGGTTCCCTTTTGCACAATGGCCAATAGTGCTGGATTCCATATCGATGCACCGGCGGTACTGTCGTTATGTCGCAGCACCCAATGTCCATGTAGTGCCGTCTCCGGGAGACCTTGTTGCACTCATTGGGCCCTAATACACAGAGGGTCCTTCGTCGACTAAGGGTGATCCTGCCCACGATGGGATGCTTATCCTCATCAACGAGGATAACCTGAACACTTAGACGACTATGTGTTATAAAATGGTATATCAGTTCGATATAGCGATCCATACTAGCAACAATCCCGCTGTTGTAGCTGTACTCGGCGGTAAGCTATCGACCCACGTTCGTACTGCTTGTAGTGCTATACGCACAAGTATATGTGCCGACTCTAGAACGAACTATTCGGACTCCTTACTATCAGATAATATGTAACTCTACTTTCTCGTAATTACGTCAGGCTTCCTTATGTCTGATAGTCTACGTCTCAATAGGTTATGAGCCCCGGTCATCGTTGACCGCGGAGCCTGACATCTTTTGCCCATTCTAGTGTTGATCTTCGCGTTTATAGGTCTTCACAATGGGAAAGGATAGGCTGGACGAGCCGCTGGACCTACACAACTACTCAACTTGGAAACTACGATTCCAATTGTTGTGCGCGGAGCTTGGATACAGTCGCGCCCTGCTACAAGCACCAATTGCAGAGGCGGATGTCATCATCTCCGACAAGGTCAAGAGTGTGATGGCCAAGAACGTAAAGAACCATCACCTCCAAACAATTGTTCGGGCGGCAAATGCGAAGGCCGCCTGGGACGCTTTGGCGGCTACGTTCGCATCAACCTGCAACACGAGAAAGGTAGCACTACGACAGGAGCTAAGTGATTTTAAAATGGCTAATGGAGAGGAGCTGCCAATTTATATCAGCCGCGCGCGACAGCTACAGTCGGACTTGCTGGATGTGGGACACGCAGTCGCAGACACGGAGCTCTCTACAATTGTCATCAAAGGACTTCCGAGCAAGTATCATGTGGTAACAACAGCCCTGACAATGCGTGAAGGAGAGCTGGACTTCTCGCAAGTGGTCGCGCGACTAATGGCGTATGTGATACCGGACGAGGACAACAATGAGTCTTCATCGGCATTCATCACGCATCGAAGTGGTGGCAAATTCAACCCTACAAGCCGTCATCAGACAAGTAAGCAGAGGAGTAAATCAAACGCCATCTGCCACTACTGCGGTAAGCCAGGTCACTTCATCGGAGTGTGCAAGAAGCGTCTGGCGGATCAACAGCAACAAAACAATGGTCGCGGCGGGGGCAACCTTCAGCGCAGGGAGCCCACCAAAATGGCGTATGCTGTTGGAAGCGAGTCACGGTCGGACGCATGGCACCTGGACTCAGCGTCAGAATGGCACATTACCTACGACGCGTCAGAGCTGAAGGATCTGCGAGCTGTACGGCCTGAAGAAAAATTCACGTTGGTGGGCTACGATGGCTCTAGGCATCAGCCGACGCACGTGGGGCGGTATACCATGTGGAGTAACACCGTTAAAGGGCTACAAATTGAGCTCAAGAACGTCTATGTGGTGCCCAAGGCGACAGTAAAGCTGATCTCAGCAGGCATCTTCGATGAGCGTGGCGCTACAATTCTGCTGGGTAACGACAAAGCCCTCGTTCAGGCAAAGGGGAGGACGATCCTACGTGCAGACAAGGTGGGACGCCTCTATGCCATTCGACACCACGCAGCAGGGCGATCAGTTGGCAAAGGCCGCTCATGTGCGGCGGTCGGGTCAGAAGGCTCGAAGGCAGCGCTGTGGCATCGGCGCTTGGGACATCTGGGCTACAAGAGCCTGGAACGTATGTGCCGGGAACACATGGTAACCGGCATGGATTTGGATCGCGCGAGTCTGGAGGCAGCCAGGTCGCGGATCTGCGAGCCCTGCATTTATGCAAAGCAGACACGTGGACCATTCCCGTCCACTGGGCACAAGGCGGCGAAACCTCTGGGCCTGATACACCTGGACGTCTGTGGACCTATGCCTGAGACTTCGATAGGTGGATCCCGGTACGTTACTACACTGCTGGACGACTGCACGGGATTTTCTACTGTTGCATTCACTGACACCAAGGACGCAGTTCGCAAGAAGGTAAAGATAATGATTGAGGCGCTGGAGAACATGACTGGCCGTCGTGTGAAGGAGGCACGCACGGATCGTGGGACTGAGTTCCTCAATACAGTCTTGGGCGCCTACTTCGGCGAAAAAGGGATTATCCACGGGACGACCGTTGGGTATTCGCCGGAGCAGAATGGGGCGGCGGAGCGCCTCAACAGGACGCTTTTGGAGAAGACCCGGGCAATGCTGGCGGAGTCAGGACTACCGCAGAAGCTCTGGGCAGAAGCCATGGCTACGGCGAATCTTTTGCGCAACGTTTCACCGGTCGTGGGGGCATCAGTAACGCCCCATGAGGCGTTCATGGGGGTGAAGCCGGACATAAGCCATCTGAGAGTTTTCGGCAGTACCGCATATGCACACGTGCCGAAGGAGAAGCGGAACAAACTGCAACCCGTGAGTAAAAAAGGAGTGCTGGTTGGATACAAGCAAGGGAGGCAGTACCGCATCTTGATCAACAATCTCATCAGCACCCACTCGACAGTCAAGTTCGACGAGTCAACAGTTGGAGATCGCTATGAGGATTCCGACGAGGAGGATGTCGAGGAGTCTGGCGGCGTTCCGTTGCCAGGGGGCGGCGGAGATACGCCGGTCAACACCGACATGGACCAGGGAGCTGCTGAAGTGAACCATGGTGCATCCACCAGCAGCGGCCAGACAGCGGCGCCACAGAGGCACGCAGGCATACCAGCAGCACAGTTTCCCAGGATGCAAAATACAGCGCAGTCCCGCGGAGGCAATGGTGGAGACGCTATGACAGGCGAAGGGCCGGTGCAGCAGCAAAACCACAACAACGACGGTGCAGACGTTAATATGCAGGAACGTCGCTATCCACTACGTGAGCGAAAGCGACTGATTGAATGGAGGCATGAGCCCAACGGAAGGGTTACGTTCGGGCGGATCAATGCTGCAATCGAGGAAGAAGTACCAGAGCCAGCTTCATACCAGGAGGCCACTGACGGCCCATATGCTGAGGAATGGAGAAGTGCCATGGATGAGGAAATCTCAGCACAGCTCACAAACGGGACCTGGGAGCTAGCAAAACCACCGCCAGGTGCGCGGATTCTGCCTTGTCGGTGGGTGTATAAGGTCAAACGTGCAGAGGATGGCGAGATCGAGCGCTACAAGGCACGTTTGGTGGCAAAGGGCTACGAGCAGCGGGCGGGGATTGATTATGTAGTGCTGTCTCCGGGAGACCTTGTTGCACTCATTGGGCCCTAACACACAGAGGGTCCTTCGACGACTAAGGATGATCCTGCCCACGATGGGATGCTTATCCTCATCAACGAGGATAACCTGAACACTTAGACGACTATGGGATCAACCCCATCATGCTTATCACTTATTTGAGATAAGGTCGTCAGTAACACCGGTAATACTTAGGTGTCCCAAAATTTCAGTCAACAAAATCGATTTTGTTGCCATCCAAAAGAGTCAAACGTGGCGTACATCCGCATCATACCTACGATCCATGCTAGTCAGCAGAAAAGGATCCGTTAGAAGCACATAAATATTAATCATCGAGTATATTAACACTATAACAAGAGATTCGTGCGTTAGGCTCGCGTTAGGCTGCGTTAGGGCGCGTATGTGTGCGTAAGGCTGCGTTTTGTGCGTTAGAGATTGCGTTAGCCTAATGCGAGCCTAACACAAAGAAATAGAAAACTTGACAGAACGACTGTTATAGTGCGTCGTTTCAAGTACATGGCATCTGGCGTTGATGTCCATCAAGTATCATGGCATCTGGCGTTGATGTTCGTCTTCACATTATTTTTATGTAGATGAGTTTGAGAAGAAGCCATGAAAGAAGCTGTGGAACAAGGAGTCTTGGGAAGCCTGGAGGAGCTTCAAGTACGCTCAGCCAGATAACCCAGATGCGGGTCCCAGTGAGCGCCGCATTGTGATGGAGGATTTGAATGTGACAGATCGGCAACAGGAGCTTATAAATGCACTTGCGCAGCGGAAGCAGATTGAAAGCAGTAAGACATCCTTTGCCGTACCAGCCACTCCAGTGCCAGTTGGAGCTGGTGCAACAGCTCAGCATACACCAGGCCTTGGTGCTGTTGGAATGTGAGCAACACTCATATACGAAAGAACGTCAGAGCAAGGAATACGGCCCACGAGGGGCCGGGCGCTTTGCTAACTTTAACAGGTGCACTGGAGTTGCCAAAAGGCACTACGGTAAGATGCGATTATGCATGTGTTCACTTTAATTATTGCTGCTGCTTCGCCACCATAATAGTACGTACTTCTTAGTATGTTTGCAGAAAGTACATCACAGTTCATGCATAACCTTTGTTTTTTATTTTAGCTAGTACAACAATAACAATGTTTTCATGCCTTTATTTCCTTGTTTACAAAATGCTTAATTGCTACCAAACCGCAGAAAAGCGGCCGAAATGACGAGCCGCCAGGAACTCAGGATGGGCGCACTAGCAAACGCCAAAAGTAGCCCGCACATGGTGAAGATGCATTGATGGTGGTGCTGGCTACCAATGCAGCTCGCATACATCAGAAGGAGGAGATCCAGGCCGCTAGACGCCGACAGGTTAGTCCAAATAATAGTGGTAAAGAGAGTGGTTGATGGGGTGTGCAAATTTCCAGGCGCGCTTAGCAAGGTTATTGCAGGATGGGTGATGTACATTATGGATTGCATGTACAGGGATGTACAGGTCATTAATGTCCTTTAACCTGTGTTCTCCTTTTTGTCTTTTATGTAATTGTTCCTACTTTCCTCAAACATACTTCCTTTTCATGTAGGCAAAGAGTCCACAGCCCTCTAAGGCAAGGAACTCCAGCAGGAATGCTACGAACTCAAGCAAGGCGGCAGCGAAAAAGGTACAGCCCATTAATGAATATTCATCCTGTCTTCCCGTTTTTGTGAGTTGTGATTTTATATTTCGTTCTATTCATTTAATTTGCTGCGTGCTTTGTGGTTTGATGTGGTATACGTCGATTTGTTTTTCTCTTTTTAAATAGGAAATATAAGCTTATTATTTCTAAAATCCTATATGCATGTTAACGGTGGTATGTTAATGTATGTTATCAAGCAGGTCATCGACACGCGGCAAAGGGTAGCGATTTTTAATCGTGGTCGCTTTCAAGCCCCTATAATCAATGCACATTTCCGCCGATGCGTGAGTCGATGTGATCCTACAAGGAGAAGTGCTATTGTGAAGAACACATTGCATATGAATGAATCTGCATGATATAAATGTATTCGTGTACATTTGTATATGCATTTGGCATGTTGTCATTATCCATCACGACATCGCATCATGGCAAATCCGCCTGGCATGCATGAAAGCCCAAAGCATTGAAGTGCGCATTATGCTCGTGCTACGAAACGATAAGTAATATTATCTGATATAATATTACTTCATTACAGCACTCGTTGAGAGCGCAGCACTCGTCGCGATACATGCCCTGCAACCGGATATCGTTATCCGGACCCTTGCATCATGCGAATGCCGGAAAGGCTTATACGTTGTTATGCGTAGACATCTCCTATACACAGTAGGGTTGTCACATCTAGGATCGGCCTCCTGATGTGAATCGTACGGCATTGCGATGCTGCGAGTATAACAGATGCGAGGACGGCTAAGCAAGATAAGACATTCGATACCGGAGAACACTTGTGTGTTCTACATTACTATTGCTATACGCTATTCTACTTAGCCTGAGCTAAGCCTGAACTTCGCTAATCACCGCCGCGTGATGATTGCTCGCTTCCGGTGCTGACGGCGATTTCGTCCATTGCATCGTTCCGATCTGTAAAACTGTAAGTTATATCTCTCTTCGTCTTGAAGTCTTCCGCTGTCTCTGTTTGCTCTTGCTTGTCTTGCTGTACTTGCAAGTGCTCGCGCATCGGTGTCGAAAGTCTCCAGACGTGCAGATACTTATGAGCAAACGCGAACGAGAGGTACAACAATTTGGTATCGAGACAGGTTCGTTGCCTAACTGTCTCTCTTTGTCTAATCGGAAGTAGGTTCTTTCTATGGCGAGTTCCAGCGACGAACCACGAGGACCGCTAGATACTTTTGCCGAAGACCTAGGCCGCGCCGTTTTGGACGCCGCCGCTTCCGGTTTGTAATTGTTTAATTGCTTTTACTTAGATTGCTGCACTTGTTGTGTAAGTGTACGCTCTGAGTCGCAGGTAATCTCAGTGCACCGGCATTGCTTGCTGCGGCGACTGAGACCGGCTTTCGTCCGGACCAGTTGGCGACTCTCATTGCCCAAACTACAGAGGTCAGGACTCAGCTGGGCAAGTACTTGCTGAGTTTACTGAATCTTCTCAAGAGTACTGTCGGTAGGCTCACCGAATCGCTTTGTACTCTTGCCTTTGCGATAGAAGTCGGCTTCTATTACGCAAACCTAGGGTATCGTTTCGTGCTCCATGTCCGCGGAACACGACGATACGCCGCACACTAGTCTAGCTAGCCAACCCGATTTTGTTGTGGCTGCTAGAGCACCGGATAGAGGTCTTGAGGCTGTTGGCGCGCGAGCCACTCAAGAGCCCCTTTTCCTTCAGACCCCTGCTCACTTAATTGTGCCACATTCAGCAGTGAACACGAATATGGACAACACTGCTGGAACAAGGGTTCTGCCATTACCTCAAGCTCGAGGGCATGATGACATCCCTGAGGTGATGAGATTGTCGATTCCCGTTCCTAGGCTCAATATTTTGCTGACCGACAAGACACCAGGGCATAGCATAGCCGATGCAACTCGTGCGTACGTGCGTGACGCTAAAAAGTATCTCCAGGCTGTTCATGGTGGCGATAATGACGGTATCAGGTGTCTCTTCGTTGGTAACACCCTCGAGGGCTCAGCGAAGGACTGGTATCGCAATTGGACCAACGCCCGGGACAACTATACTTTTGACGAGTTGGTTGCTGCTTTGCTCGCACGATTCACTACTGAGGTTCAAGCACGCGATGTGGAAGCTCGTAAGGTTTTGGCAGCCGGTAGCTACCACATGCGTCGGGATGAGAATGTACCTGCGTACCAGTCACGCTTCGAAGCACTTGTGACTCCCATTGCTGACCTCACTGAATCCGAGCGTGTCTTTTGGTCTAGGCGAGGCCTGACGAAACTTTTGGCTAAATGGTGCGCTACTGACTTGGTTGGAGCGCAGATCAAGTCGTATGATGCTTTGGTCGCTTTTGCTAAGGGCACGGAGATATGACTCCTTGCCGGTGAGGAAGAAGTCAAGTCTGCCCCTCGTGCAAATGCCGTGCAAGTGCAGGATCCGCTTGGGGAAGCCATAGCTCTTGACCAGGACTTCGGAGCGACCCACCCCACGCCTACTGCCGCGACGCGACTCAGCAACCGGCAACGCCAGGCGCGCGGGGGCGCTAGCTCGGGTGTCCGGACTCGCACAGACGACACATATATGCCAAAATGGAATTGCAATCGTTCCGAATTCGAGCGTCGGAAATTGGCCAACGTTTGTCTACGGTGTGCGGAGAGCCATTCCACGAAGGATTGCCCGCTAATGCCGCCGTTTGTACCTCAGCCGAAATAGGGGCTTGCCCGGGTTCCTGCGGAGGGGGCACCACCTGGGATTTCTGAACTAACGCGTGGTCGGTGGTCATCCTTACGGCCAGCCGTTAAGGCATTGTTGCCTTGTGTACTTGGACACATCGAGCGAGTCATTGCGCGACGCATCACGCTTGACGGACGCACGGGACTTCTCTGCTTCGACCCGTTGTGTAATTTGTTTACACCTCGCCGTCCCCTGTCGTCTATCGATCTGCCTAACCACGTGGTTTTGTTCATCCCCTCGTCTCTGCATGAGATGTCGGAACAGTTGGCCATATACAGGAGGTGTAGGCGTCAATATCCAGGCACCGCCGCATGTGTTTTACTCCCCGCTTTCTGTCGGCGCAAGGCAGAGGCATCGTTAAGGGGTATGCGGCATGTCCACCGGTTCGAGCCGGGCACCGTTTTGTTTAATGGTGTGGATCGGGAGGGTACGCTGGCTCCGTGGCCAAGCACATCCTACTCGGTTGACGTTTGGTACGAAGCTCCTGACGGGGGTGCCGTAGGTTACGGACCCGCCCTAAGTGCACTGACGTTGTCTGCTGGGCAGTCGCTCGTAGATAACCGTGTCCCTGTGGTTCAGATCGGTTTGAATGGCCGTACTCTGAAGGCACTTGTGGACACCGGTGCCAGCGACGACTTCATCTCTGTCGCAGAGGTGAATGTGCTGGGGTTGTCCCCAGAGTCGTCTGATTGTCCACAGGTTACCCTTGCTGACGGGGGTAAGCATCCCATCGTGGGCAGGATTACCCTTAGCCTATCAATAGGCCCTTTGCGTGTTGTGACCCGGCCGTACGTGCTGCAGGGCTTAGCAGAGACTGCACCGTACATAATGGGGTCGTCGACATTACGGCAGTACCGCGCGCGCATCGACATGGAGACCGCAACCCTGCATATGTGCAAGGGTACTCTGTCGATTAAGGTACCTTTCCTGTCGTTCGAACATGTCACACCAAAGGAGGGCGAAGCTGAGGCGGTGCCTATGGTTAATTTTGCTGTGACCGCAATGGCCGCGCGAATCGAACCAGAGCTAGTCGGGCGTAAGGAGGCCGTCCGTTTGTTACGGAAGGGTGCCCACGGACTGCTTTTAAGGCCGCGGGTGAGCTGTTGTGTCACCACCGCGCAGATTTCTCCGGATCCTGAGGTTGAGGCCCTACTGTCGCAGTATGAGGACGTCTTTAAAGATATCCCTGGCCTACCACCTATGCGTCCTGTTGATCACACAATCCCTCTCATGCCTGGAGCGCAGCCTACGGCCCGGCCAATGTACAGGTTGAGTCCATTGGAGCTGGATGAGGTAAAGCGCCAGGTGACGGATTTGCTCGAGAAGGGTATGATACGCCCCAGCACATCCCCGTATTCTGCACCGATTTTGTTTGTCGGTAAGAAGGATGGGACCTTGCGCATGTGCATTGATTACCGGGGGTTAAATGTGAATACGGTGAAAAATCGCTACCCTTTGCCACGCGTTGACGACCTGTTGGATAAGCTGAAGGGCTCGGCTTATTTTTCCTCAATTGACTTACAACAGGGCTACAATCAGATTCACATCGCTGCCTCCGATATCCCGAAAACCGCTTTTCGGACGCCCTTCGGTCAGTTTGAGTATACGGTCCTATCGTTTGGTTTGACTAATGCCCCTGCGACGTTTCAGGCGGTTATGGACCGAATGTTTAGGCCGTTTATCGACAGGTTCGTTGTTTGCTACCTGGATGACATCTTGGTATATTCTAAGACGCACGAGGAGCACTTGGAGCATCTTCGGCTCGTGCTCGACGTTATGAGGCGGGAGCAATTGTTTGCTAAACGCGCCAAATGCTTTTGGGCGCAGCCTCAGGTGGAATATTTGGGCCACATTGTGTCGGCCACCGGTGTGAAGATGGACCCGCTGAAGGTCGCCGTGGTTCGCGATTGGCCCGCGCCTCAGAACCTCACGGAACTGCGTAAGTTCCTTGGCTTGACCAATTATTTCCGAAAGTTGATTGAAAAATATTCCATCATTGCGGCCCCGCTTACTAACTTAACTCGCAAAGGCGTTTTTGTTTCGCTCGAGTCGTGGACGTCGCAATGCCAGCGGGCATTCGAAGAGCTCAAACGAATCGTTGCCGAAGATGTCACCCTTGCATTCCCTGATTACTCGTTGCCATTTCGTGTTGAGGTAGTGTCTGATGCCTCAATATTTGGAAGCGGCGCTGTATTGTTACAGGAAGGGCGACCGATCGCCTTCACGAGTAAGAAGTTTTCTGGTGCGGAAATTCGCTACACCACCGGGGAACAGGAGCTTCTGGCCGTGCTGCATGCTTTAAAGGAATGGCGCTGTTACCTTGAGGGACGCCCGTTTACTTTAAAGACTGACCATAAGCCCCTAACGTTTTTGCAAAGCGTTCCGACGTTGAACCGCCGTCAGGCTAGGTGGATGGAATACCTAGCTAGGTTCGACTGCACCTGGGAGTATATTTCTGGTAAATTGAATATTGCCGATGCTCTCAGTCGACATCCGTCGCTACACACTGCAATTTTGGCAGCGCCCGTCATGCGGCCGCGTAGCGAGGAGGTACCGATCGCGACGGACCTCGCGGAGCGGTTGAAGGTTGCCTACAACGCAGACGCCTGGTTCGCGGAGCCGGCTAATGTAGAAAACCTTCGCAAGCAGAATGGCCTTTGGCTACGGACGGAGGGTGCAGCTACGCAAATCCTCGTTCCGAACGACGACGCGCTACGCTACGATATCCTTGCGCGGTTCCACGAGGACCCGTTAGCAGGACACCCTGGTAGCAAGCGATTGATCAACTTGGTGCAACATTCCTTTTGGTGGCCTCGTTTGGCTAAGGATGCGGCGAACTTCGTCCAGACATGCAGTCTGTGCCAGCGCAATAAGGCTTTGTCCGGTAAGGGTCATGGGTTGTTGCAACCGTTGCCTGTCCCGGATGCGCCTTGGGAAAGTGTTTCCATGGACTTCGTAGTCGCGCTGCCCAAAACTGAGGGGGGATACGATGCGGTGTTCGTAATGGTCGATCGTCTGACTAAGATGGTTCACCTAGCACCATGCACATCATCCTGCACGGCTGAGCAAACCGCACGTTTGTTTTTCGATAATGTGGTTCGGTTACACGGGATTCCCAAAAATGTGATCTCGGACCGCGGTGGACAGTTCACGTCTAAGTTTTGGGAAGCACTCTGCAAGCTAGTTGGCATGCGCGTCAACCTGAGCACGGCGTATCACCCGCAGACTGATGGTCAAACCGAACGCACAAATCGCACGTTGGGTGATATGTTGCGCAATTATGCTGGTCGCACACCACTCGTTTGGGATACGTATTTGACTGCGGCAGAATTCGCGCTTAACAATGCTGTTAACCGCTCTACAGGCAAAAGTCCGTTCTTTCTTAACTACGGATTTCATCCCGCGCTACCCGTGTGGCGTGAGTTGGAAGTGAACGTGCCTGCTGCTAAACTTTTTGCCAAGTCTTTTATGTCCCGAATCACAGACGCGAAGTCGTGTTTGGACGCGGCACAGCAACGAACGACGGAATACTACAACAAATCCAAGCAGGATGTGACGTTTTCGGAAGGGCAACTCGTGTTGCTAAGCACCAAGAACTTGCGTTCCTTGGCCTACGGATCCCGAAAACTTTTACCCCGCTGGATTGGTCCGTATCCTGTCGTGCGCATGGTTGGGAATGTGGCTGTGGAGCTTGCATTACCCACTGACATGACCATTCACCCCACGTTTCAAGTATCACTTGTTCGTCCGTATCGTGGTACGGAACCCGTCCCTGAGCCTGCTAACGCCCCCGCAGCGATCGAACCAGTTCCAGAGACCTGGATCGCTGGTACACGGAAGTTTTACGATGTGGAGCGGGTGTTAGATTATCGCGCGCGTCGTGTGGGCCGACACCGACGTAAGCGGACAGTACACGAGTACTTGGTTAAGTGGACAGGGTATACCGACGAGCACAACTCATGGGAACCGACACGCAACTTCTCACAGGACATGAAGCCCCTGCTCGAAGAAGCCCGCAAACGTGCCACGCAAGCCCAATGACCCCTGCAGTCGATGCTGTATGATGCAGCGAGGACGCTGCATACGGGAGGGAGGATAATTGTTGTGCTACGGTTAGTTTTCTGCCGATGCGTAGGTCGATGTGATCCTACAAGGCGAAGTGCTATTGTGAAGAACACATTGCATATGAATGAATCTGCATGATATAAATGTATTCGTGTACATTTATATATGCATTTGGCATGTTGTCATTATCCATCACGACATCGCATCATGGCAAATCCGCCTAGCATGCATGAAAGCCCAAAGCATTGAAGTGCGCATTATGCTCGTGCTACGAAACGATAAGTAATATTATCTGATATAATATTACTTCATTACAGCACTCGTTGAGAGCGCCGCACTCGTCGCGATACATGCCCTGCAACCGGATATCGTTATCCGGACCCTTGCATCATGCGAATGCCGGAAAGGCTTATACGTTGTTATGCGTAGACATCTCCTATACGCAGTAGGGTTGTCACATCTAGGATCGGCCTCCTGATGTGAATCGTAGGACATTGCGATGCTGCGAGTATAACAGATGCGAGGACGGCTAAGCAAGATAAGACATTCGATACCGGAGAACACTTGTGTGTTCTACATTACTATTGCTATACGCTATTCTACTTAGCCCGAGCTAAGCCTGAACTTCGCTAATCACCGCCGCGTGATGATTGCTCGCTTCCGGTGCTGACGGCGATTTCGTCCATTGCATCGTTCCGATCTGTAAAACTCTTCGTCTTGAAGTCTTCCGCTGTCTCTGTTTGCTCTTGCTTGTCTTGCTGTACTTGCAAGTGCTCGTGTTGTATATGGTACCCACGAAGGGTGGTATCAAAAGATACCGGTTGTTGTGCCAGAGCCCGATTAAGTAGAGCCGCCGACTAGGTCGTACTTGAGAGACCATAAGGCCTCGAACCGGGCGTGACCTTCAGAAGTCACCACTACAACCGGAGATTCAGTGAACCAGGAACCAGATGTTCCACCATTTACCATTCAGGCGGTAAATGGCCCATTCCATACAGGTTATGGAGTAACCGACAGGTTCGGATGTTTCAGGAAGTCGGTTAGTATTGGTCGTCGACAGCCGAGACCAAATCCACAAATCGAATGCCAGATGGAAACATGAAACAGTTAATATGATAATTAAATATATTATATTATAAAATAATAAACAGATAATTATTATATCTTAATGAATTACCGAAATGCATTAAGGATACAACAATTGTTCCCCCTCTAGATGCAGCGTCCCGATGCATAAGAAGAGAGCAGACAGGTTGAAGTAGGACAGCGTCAGAGAGGTCCGTCCTTAGACTGTGCCCGCAGCCTAGCTTCATCAAGCAGGGGTTTCATGTCAGGGGTGAAGTTACGTGCCGGTTCCCAGCTATTGTGCTCAGATGAATACCCAGACCATTTAACCAGGTACTCATGCACATTGCGCTTACGCCTGCCCTTGCCAACACGTCGTGCACGGTAATCTAGGATACGTTCGACAGCATACAGGGTCTGCTTACCCGATAACCAGGTAGAGGGATTAGCTTCCGTAACAGGAGGGATGCTATCGTTAGCCTCAGGCAGAGTACCCCGATATGGACGTACGAGAGATACATGAAATGTGGGATGAATGCGTAGGTCAGATGGGAGTTGTAACTCTACAGCCACCGACCCTACCATGTGTACGACAGGATAAGGCCCCACAAAGCGCGGTAATAACTTGCAAGACCCATCAGCCAGGGAACGAAGGTTCTTCGTGCTCAACATAACCAGCTGGCCCTTGGTGAACGTGACGTCCTTTTTGGACTTGTTATAATAGTCCATAGCCCGTTGCTGTGCAGCTTCCAGGCAAGCTTTAGCGTCAGTTAGTCGGGACACGAAAGACTTAGCAAACGTTTTTGCAGCTGGAACATTTACGTCCAACTCCCGCCAAACAGGCAAAGCAGGGTTAAAACCGTAATTCAGGAAAAACGGACTATTACCAACGGACCGGTTAGTAGCGTTATTAATGGCAAACTCAGCAGCGGCTAGGTAGGTATCCCATGCAGTAGGGGTGCGTCCTGCAAAGTTACGGAGCATATCACCCAGGACACGGTTAACACGCTCTGTTTGCCCATCAGATTGGGGGTGGTAGGCGGTGGACAGGTTCACCCGCATTCCTACCAGAGTCCCCAGGGCGCCCCAAAACTTACTTGCAAATTGAGTGCCGCGGTCAGATACCACGGACTTGGGGACCCCGTGCAAACGTACCACATTGTCGAAAAATAGACGGGCCGTTTGCTCAGCTGTGCAGGATGATGTCGTGGGGGCCAGGTGGACCATCTTGGTGAAACGGTCGACCAGGACCAGCACGGCATCGTATCCTCCCTCAGTTTTGGGCAGCGCAACAATAAAGTCCAAAGAGACGCTTTCCCACGGAGCGTCAGGAATAGGAAGAGGTTGGAGATGCCCATGTGCTTTACCAGACTGGGCCTTATTGCGCTGGCACAGGTCGCAACAGAGGACATAATTTTCGGTGTCCTTAGCCATGCGGGGCCACCAGAATTGACGCCGCAAAAGCTCTAGTAACCGCGTGCAGCCAGGATGCCCATCAAGAGGGCCGTCATGAAAACGTGAGAGAAGTTCACGACGTAGTGAATCGTCGTTAGGTACGACAATCTGACGGTGGGATCCTTCCGATCGGATCCATAAGCCATGCTCCTGTACCAAGTGCCCCGTGTTGTTGTGAATTGTGAACCACGGGTCGGCTGCATAAGCCTGTTTCAAGCGCTTGGTAAAATCGGAGGGCACGAAGTTAGGTTTTGCCTGAGACCTACTCCGTGTGCTTACCGCCAGAATGGCTGCATGCAGTGAGGGGTGCCTACTGAGAGCATCAGCTATGTTAAGTGAGCCGCTCAGGTACTCCCAATCAAAGTTAAACCGTGCCAGGTATTCCATCCAGCGGGCCTGGCGTCGGTTAAGGGAGGGCACACCTTGCAGAAACGTAAGGGGTTTGTGATCAGTCTTGAGGGCAAAAGGCCGGCCCTCAAGGTAACATCGCCATTCCTTCAAGGCATGTAGGACCGCCAGAAATTCCTGTTCCCCAGTGGTATAACGGGTTTCAGCCCCCGAAAACTTCTTACTCGTGTATGCAATGGGGCGTCCCTGCTGCAACAGAACTGCCCCCGTCCCATGTATAGATGCATCAGTTATGACCTCTACACGGAACGGCAATCAGTAGTCAGGGAAGTGCAGGATAATATCATCAGAGATAGCACGCTTCAAAGCATCAAAAGCTTCTTGGCATGCGGGGGTCCAGGCCTCAGGTGAAGAGAAGGCTCCCTTACGTGTGAGGTTTGTTAGCGGTGCAGCAATGACTGAGTAGCGCTCTATGAACTTACGAAAGTAGTTGGTCAGGCCCAAAAACTTGCGCAGTTCCTGAAGGTTGGAGGGCACTGGCCAATCCCGAACAACAGCAGTTTTCCGGGGGTCCATCTGTATGCCACCCTGAGACACTATATGCCCCAGATACTCCACCTGTGGTTGTGCCCAGTGGCACTTAGAACGCTTAGCATACAGCTGCTCACGCCGCAGAACCTCAAAGACCAGGCGGAGGTGTTGTATGTGCTCCTCACGGGTCTTTGAAAACACCAGGATATCGTCCAGATAACAGATGACGAATTTGTCGATGTATGGCCTGAAGATGCGGTCCATGACGGCTTGGAACGTTGCAGGGGCGTTCGTCAGTCCGAAACTAAGGACGGTATATTCAAAATGGCCAGACGGCGTACGGAAAGCCGTTTTAGGGATGTCAGATTCTGCTATACGAATCTGATTATACCCCAGCTGGAGGTCAATAGAGCTAAAGAATGCAGAATCTTTTAGCTTATCCAGCAGATCATCGACACGTGGGAGGGGGTAACGGTTCTTAACTGTTGCGGCATTTAACCCCCTATAGTCAATGCACATTCTCAGAGTCCCATCCTTCTTTCCCACAAACAGAATAGGGGCGGAGTATGGGGATGTGCTTGGCCGTATCATACCTTTTTTCAGCAGCTCAGTAACCTGTCGTTTGACCTCGTCTAGCTCCAAGGGGCTTAGCCGATACATGGGGCGGGAAACGGGTACTGCACCAGGCACCAAAGGTATGGTGTGATCCACAGGCCGCATTGGAGGCTTACCAGGGACCTCCTGGAATATATCTGCATATTCCTGTAACAGGGCCTCAAGCTCAGGGTCAGTGGCATCAGCTGGGATAGAAGTTGCATTCAGGTGCAACTTGGGCCGTACTAGTAAAGCATGGGCCCCCTTGCGAATCATGCGAACTGCTGCTTTTCTGCCAACAACTTCAGGTTCAGTGTGCTGACAGATAGCAGTGGTTGCATAATTAAAGCAAGGCGCAGGTGTCATCTGATCTGGTGGCTGTCCGGCAGTAGTAAAGGGTACCTTGCAGACTAGATTCCCCTTGCGCAGGCGCAAAGATTTAGCCTCATAGTCAAGGACAGCCCCATACTGTGCTAGCGTGGAAGAACCCAAGATATACGTGGCAGCGTCAGTTAGCTCAGGCAACACGTATGGGCGGACATTTAACCTTAAAGGACCTGCAGATAGACGAAGATTAACCTGCCCCAAGATAGCCTGCTTACCCCCATCAGCAAGGGTAACTTCTGACCAGGAGCATGGGCTAGGTTTCAGGCCAAGCTGCGTAACCACTGATGCCGAAATGAAATCATCACTGGCTCCAGAGTCGGCTAGGGCGGTGAACGTACGACCTGCCGTACTTACGGTGATCAGAGGTACGCCAGCACCTATCAGGGCAGCAGCTTTAGGCAAGCAGAGAACTGAAATACAGGGTTCAGTCTCAGGCAAGCCCTCCTGAACCGATTTAGGAGCAGCAAACCAGACGTCAACAGAGTATGGGCTTCCAGGGAGTTGAACAACCTCACCTGCCATATCAAGGCTATGGAAAAGAGCCGTCCCTGGATTAAACCTTAAGACCCGTTGCATTCCCGACAGAAAAGAAGGGTTGCGTCGGGACACATACTCAGGCAGCAAGATGCATGCTGAGGTATCAGGGTATTGACGTTTGCATGCCCTAAAGAGAGCTAATTGCTTCTGTAGCTCGCAGAGTGAAGAGGGAGTGAACAAGATAGTATGCCCACCCAAGTTAGCGGAGGATAGGGGGCGACCTTGAGGCTCAAACAGATTACAAAAGCCATCAAAGCCGGCACGGACAGTTCGTGCATCAAAAGAAAAACGTCTCCCTATCACCTGCTCCACTTGGTTTAAAACAGAGGGCAAAAGAGCCCGTACTGCACGGCACTTTGCTACCATCTGGCCCACAGCAAAGACCCCAGGTGGTGATCCCTCTATACCAACCTGGGCAAGTTCCTAGTGGTCCTTACCCTTATTTTTCTCCGCCCCCAGCATTGGGCAGGAGTCAACCCTATGTTGGTCAGAACCGCAACGGAGGCACATCCCATGTTGTTTACGGAAATGGAACTCCCGTCTAGTACATTTGAATGTGGTTAAATATTCCGCTAGGTTCTGCTTGGGCCCCTTCTTCTGCACGTGGCCCCCTTTTGGGGCCAAGTGCCTCCCCTGCTGTCCGCCGCCCCTCTTAGACTTACCGGCGCCCTTAACCTGCCGCGGCTGATCCTCGTGCCCGGTGATGCCTGGACGAACGGATGCAGCCCGCGGTTTTTTGGTCGGGGGCGCCGGGGTCTCCTCGTCAGGGTCGTCGCAGGCCATGTCCTGTACCGACAGCATGTTCATTTTGGGACGGGCCAGTTTGTCAGATTCCCGTCGGGCCAGTAACCTAAGTTCAGCTCCCAGGGAGAACTGAACCAAGTCTGTATATGACTTAAAGGTTTTACCCGACAGGTCAGTTGCACAGTCCCCACTAAGGTCGGATGAGAGGCCCTGCTGAAACCAAAACACACGCTCACTATCAGACAGGTCCGCAATGGGCGTGACAAGAGCCTCAAAGCGGCTCTGATAGGCAGAGACAGTTTCTCCAGGGCGCATGCGATATTTGCCAGCATTTAATTTCAGGCGTGCCTCAGTGTCACGTGACTGGACCTGGGGTGCAAAACGGACAAGCAGTGCTTCTAGCAGTTCCTCAGATGTATAAGAATCCCTTGCGTTAGTCCATTGATCGTGCCATAATCTTGCCGCGCCTTCAAAGGCAGTGGCCAAGAAAAGACGGCGCGTAGAGTCCTGTTGACCCCCACGGGCTGTGGCAAAGTAGTTCCTAACATTACGGACAAAGGCCCGTGTTAGAGGCGCAGCAACTCGTCCTAAATCAGAAAGCTTAACATCCATAGGGATATTCAGCTTAGGCACTGCGATCGCTATTTTTATCACCTCGTCCTCATGTCCAGTATGAGGAGGCCCAGGTGGCCTGGAAGAGGTGCCCGCAACAGCAGCACAAGTTGTTGCGGCAGCAGCGGGAGCCATCCCAGGAATATCCACGGCACCAGGTGTCAAATGGTTTGACACTACAGCAGGGCCATGAACATAAAAAGGGGATGGGGCATAAATAGGTGATGTAGGTGCCTCAGGGGATGCTGTGCCGCCTTGCCTGGGAATAGGTGAAGGCTGGTTCGGAAGGTCGATACCACCTGCCACAGCAGCATTTGGTGGCTGTGTCAACCTAGAGAGCCATTCCCACCTATTCGCTTGGCTAGCATTAGCAGCAATCCGGCCAACAAACTGAAAGGTGTTGGCAGCAAGAGCCGAGACAGCATTCGCTAAGTTCGAGGCTTGCATATTGTATGCCTGAAAGCCTAACAGATCGAACTGCGAGTGACTGTTCTGGCGAAAGGCAAAGCAAAGGCAAGGACCAGGGCCTACCCAACGCTTGGATGCCTTCGATGAACTTCAAAAATTTTGAAGTCCGCGCGTGAAGTTGATTTGCGATGGATCGGAGTGACTGGGCAGAAGTGCCGCTCCGAAGGGTCTGAGGTGTTGACACTGCAGAAGCACTCACGGCGGTTGGAACAAACACAATACCTTTCAAGTAATAGAGATATATATGTATTAGTGAAAGCCGAAATGAATTCACGAAGTCGACTCCTCGTTGGATTCGATGCGAAGGTACTATCGAACCCGCAACTACAGGGATTCCTCAGCAAAACTGCAATACAAGTTCTAGATAGAAAGCAGTGTTGCAGGAAGATATTACCTAACAGAGAAGGCAGAATTGTCTAGGTCGCGAGCCACGTTGACCGCGACTAACTTAGAGATTGACTTTAACAGAAAGCACAGCCAAACTCACAGAGAGCAGGTTCTAAGTGTCACTAGACTAATTTCGTGAATATTACAGACCGGTGGTAGCCGCAGCGAAAATGGCGGCGCTCAGCTCCTCAGGCAATGTCTCCATGTCCAGAGGGATGTCGGCAGGAGGAAGATTGTGGTCGATGTCCATTTATAAAAGGGCAGCTTGAGTGGCTTGAGCAGTTACCACAGAAAGACTTGAGAAGGCTTGAAAAGATTTCAGCGGAAGACTTGACGAGACGTCCCAGGGAGGAACAGTCTCGATACCAGCTTGTTGTATATGGTACCCACGAAGGGTGGTATGAAAAGATACCGGTTGTTGTGCCAGAGCCCGATTAAGTAGAGCCGCCGACTAGGTCGTACTTGAGAGACCATAAGGCCTCGAACCGGGCGTGACCTTCAGAAGTCACCACTACAACCGGAGATTCAGTGAACCAGGAACCAGATGTTCCACCATTTACCATTCAGGCGGTAAATGGCCCATTCCATACAGGTTATGGAGTAACCGACAGGTTCGGATGTTTCAGGAAGTCGGTTAGTATTGGTCGTCGACAGCCGAGACCAAATCCACAAATCGAATGCCAGATGGAAACATGAAACAGTTAATATGACAATTAAATATATTATATTATAAAATAATAAACAGATAATTATTATATCTTAATGAATTACCGAAATGCATTAAGGATACAACAGCTCGCGCATCGGTGTCGAAAGTCTCCAGACGTGCAGATACTTATGAGCAAACGCGAACGAGAGGTACAACAGTAGCCAGGCAACTATGTTTCCAGATGGAGACCCAAACAAAGTCACCAAGAGCCACAGTTACACATCGAGCAGGCCCCCCAAATTATATAGCCTTTTCCGGCAAGCACCATAGCAGCTTTGCATAGGTGTGAAAATTGACCATGAAAATTGACCATGAAAATTGACCATGTGTGAGACATACTCTATGACCCCAATGCTTCCCAAATCCAGACATATTGCAAGGCAGATTAGTTCAATCGCTGCACGGGAATGAATACTTCAACGGATTCACGCCACAATTTTCAGCACGGTTATTATTTTGTCATCGCATAAAAAACGTCATGCACATTTTAAGGGGAGGGCTTGGAACCAGGCTCAGAAGAAACTAACTATCCATATATCCCTAAAACAGCCATCTGTTCAATTGGTATCCCCTGAAGTAAGCAGAATCAGTATACGAAAGGATCATGATCGTGGTGAGCCATCAAAGCGGAACAGGTCATATGAGCAGGCCGCCATCAACAAAGCCGTCCGCGACAACGTGCCATACAACCTCGACAGCAGCCTGAAGAATCCACGGGTCCTCAATGCGAAGGATATTCAACGTGTGCCGCATCTGCAGCCCGTTTGGGATAAGTGCTTTGCTGCTGGCTTTGCACAAGTGGCTGACTTACAGCCAAGAGTTACGGTCGACTGCTTCAAGAAGAAATGGCAAAAGTAAGTACATGTTTATTTTCCTACTGTTATGCTTCTAGTGATTATCTTGTTTGTGGTCATCATACATGCCATCCATATCATTAGCTTACTTTCAGTGGGGACAGACAACAATAGAATGAAGCATGCACAGTATAAAAAGTAAGCACTTTTATTCGGTGCATCCCATGTACTTTGTAGATACGCAACGAATTACAATGCCCAACATGCGAGGTATGAGAAGGTGAAGGCCACCCAAAAGAAGGAACTTGCCTGCAAGCCAGCCAACCAATCTTTGTGAGCTCGTACTGCTACTTGTCATCCATTAACTTTTTACAACATATTTTGATCAGGTTGTTTGATAAAAAAATCCTTTCTATGTATTTTGAAAAAGGGAATATGGGGTAAACACGGGCCAAAGATTTGTTTTACGACAAAGGACATGCCATGCCACTTACGCTATGTACGGGATTACGAAAACTTTCGACAATGATGTGTATCATGGCATCTGGCGTTGATGTTCGTCTTCACATTATTTTTATGTAGATGAGTTTGAGAAGAAGCCATGGAAGAAGCTGTGGAACAAGGAGTCTTGGGCAGCCTGGAGGAGCTTCAAGTACGCTCAGCCAGATAACCCAGATGCGGGTCCCAGTGAGTGCCGCATTGTGATGGAGGATTTGAATGTGACAGATCGGCAACAGGAGCTTATAAATGCACTTGCGCAGCGGAAGCAGATTGAAAGCAGTAAGACATCCTTTGCCGTACCAGCCAGTCCAGTGCCAGTTGGAGCTGGTGGAACAGCTCAGCATACACCAGGCCTTGGTGCTGTTGGAATGTGAGCAACACTCATATACAAAAGAATGTCAGAGCAAGGAATACGGCCCAGGGAGGGGCCGGGCGCTTTGCTAACTTTAACAGGTGCACTGGAGTTGCCAAAAGGCACTACAGTAAGATGCGATTATGCATGTGTTCACTTTAATTATTGCTGCTGCTTCGCCACCATAATAGTACGTACTTCTTAGTATGTTTGCAGAAAGTACATCACAGTTCATGCATAACCTTTGTTTTTTATTTTAGCTAGTACAACAATAACAATGTTTTCATGCCTTTATTTCCTTGTTTACAAAATGCTTAATTGCTACCAAACCGCAGAAAAGCGGCCGAAATGACGAGCCGCCAGGAACTCAGGATGGGCGCACTAGCAAACGCCAAAAGTAGCCCGCACATGGTGAAGATGCATTGATGATGGTGCTGGCTACCAATGCAGCTCGCATACATCAGAAGGAGGAGATCCAGGCCGCTAGACGCCGACAGGTTAGTCCAAATAATAGTGGTAAAGAGAGTGGTTGATGGGGTGTGCAAATTTCCAGGCGCGCTTAGCAAGGTTATTGCAGGATGGGTGATGTACATTATGGATTGCATGTACAGGGATGTACAGGTCATTAATGTCCTTTAACCTGTTTTCTCCTTTTTGTCTTTTATGTAATTGTTCCTACTTTCCTCAAACATACTTCCTTTTCATGTAGGCAAAGAGTCCACAGCCCTCTAAGGCAAGGAACTCCAGCAGGAATGCTACGAACTCAAGCAAGGCGGCAGCGAAAAAGGTACAGCCCATTAATGAATATTCATCCTGTCTTCCCGTTTTTGTGAGTTGTGATTTTATATTTCGTTCTATTCTTTTAATTTGCTGCGTGCTTTGTGGTTTGATGTGGTATACGTCGATTTGTTTTTCTCTTTTTAAATAGAAAATATAAGCTTATTATTTCTAAAATCATATATGTATGTTAACGGTGGTATGTTAATGTATGTTATCAAGCAGGTCATCGACGCGCGGCAAAGGGTTGCGATTTTTAATCGTGCTCGCGTTCAAGCCCCTATAATCAATGCACATGCGCAACGTCCCATCCTTCTTACCAACAAACAATATCAGCGCAGAATATGGCGATGTGCTGGGCCGAACCATACCCTTTGCGAGCAGATTCCCCACGTGCCGCTTCATCCGCTCAATTTTGGCAGCCTAACCTGTACATAGATTGTGAAATGGGTTGTGCTCGAACACAAAGGGGATCATATAATCAGCAGGTAACATAGGTGGGAGCCCCAGGATGACATATGCATCAATATAATTTGGCAATAGGGGGGCTGCGACCTCAGGATCTTTCACAAGAGACTGCGCGGTGGTAACAACCAATTGCACCCAAGGCCTCGCAAGCAATTCATGGATGCCTTCCCTTATCACTTGATAAGCTACTCGTACATCCTTCAAGCTTGGGTTCTTTATTTCGGCGGACGAACGCCGCTAACGAAATTAACCACAGGCTCCGCACAGTTCCGCCCTCCTCTGGTGTGACATCTTAGTACGACAGACAAGGTACCTTAGGCGATAGGTTCCCTTTTGCACAATGGCCAATAGTGCTGGATTCCATATCGATGCACCGGCGGTACTGTCGTTATGTCGCGGCACCCAATGTCCATGTAGTGCCGTCTCCGGGAGACCTTGTTGCACTCATTGGGCCCTAATACACAGAGGGTCCTTCGTCGACTAAGGGTGATCCTGCCCACGATGGGATGCTTATCCTCATCAACGAGGATAACCTGAACACTTAGACGACTATGGGATCATCCCCATCATGCTTATCACTTATTTGAGATAAGGTCGTCAGTAACACCGGTAATACTTAGGTGTCCCAAAATTTCAGTCAACAAAATCGATTTTGTTGCCATCCAAAAGAGTCAAACGTGGCGTACATCCGCATCATACCTACAATCCATGCTAGTCAGCAGAAAAGGATCCGTTAGAAGCACATAAATATTAATCATCGAGTATATTAACACTATAACAAGAGATTCGTGCGTTAGGCTCGCGTTAGGCTGCTCTAAGGGCGCGTATGTGTGCGTAAGGCTGCGTTTTGTGCGTTAGAGATTGCGTTAGCCTAACGCGAGCCTAACACAAAGAAATAGAAAACTTGACTTGTTTAAATGAAAACAATATTTATAATGAGTATAAAAGTTCCCTGCAATTTTTATTACGTTTTGTGGTGCTCGAAAATTGGGGGCTTGCGTATGTTCCAAGGCGAGCTGTACGCAAACCTAACGCACGCGTTAACTTTACGCAAACAGCTTGCGTATATCTTGCGTACAGTGCGTTACCATACGCACGTAAGGCACTGTAACGCAGTTTACGCAAAGTTTATGTAGATAGCGCATAATAATGTTCGGAGCACAGGTTCGCCGGATTTATTTAGTTTGCTTACTTGCTCTTATTGTGCAGTAGCATTGGAGACTTTGTGCATAAAATATCTTCAAAGTTAATTTCAATTTAGGATAGCGCTATGAATACTAGTCGTTGTACAAGAGATTGCTCTGGTGAACGCTTGTTAAAATTGCTAAATCGCTACCATTATATGGATTTAGAACCTGTACATGTGGCTTACTTTGTAACATAAAACTCTTAAGTGCCACACATGTCTGTTCATGGCTACTTTCTAGTTATGGAAGGGTTTCTAATTATTGAGCAGCAAGCTGCCGGAGTTAGCAAGCGTGGGTAAGGATCGCAGAAAGTTGGCAACAGCAAACCTTACACAGTAGCCAGGCAACTATGTTTCCAGATGGAGACCCAAACAAAGTCACCAAGAGCCACAGTTACACATCAAGCAGGCCCCCCAAATTATATAGCCTTTTCCGGCAAGCACCATAGCAGCTTTGCGTAGGTGTGAAAATTGACCATGAAAATTGACCATGAAAATTGACCATGTGTGAGACATACTCTATGACCCCAATGCTTCCCAAATCCAGACATATTGCAAGGCAGATTAGTTCAATCGCTGCACGGGAATGAATATTTCAACGGATTCACGCCACAATTTTCAGCACGGTTATTATTTTGTCATCGCATAAAAAACGTCATGCACATTTTAAGGGGAAGGCTTGGAACCAGGCTCAGAAGAAACTAACTATCCATATATCCCTAAAACAGCCATCTGTTCAATTGGTATCCCCTGAAGTAAGCAGAATCAGTATACGAAAGGATCATGATCGTGGTGAGCCATCAAAGCGGAACAGGTCATATGAGCAGGCCGCCATCAACAAAGCCGTCCGCGACAACGTGCCGTACAACCTCGACAGCAGCCTGAAGAATCCACGGGTCCTCATTGCGAAGGATATTCAACGTGTGCCGCATCTGCAGCCCGTTTGGGATAAGTGCTTTGCTGCTGGCTTTGCACAAGTGGCTGACTTACAGCCAAGAGTTACGGTCGACTGCTTCAAGAAGAAATGGCAAAAGTAAGTACATGTTTATTTTCCTACTGTTATGCTTCTAGTGATTATCTTGTTTGTGGTCATCATACATGCCATCCATATCATTAGCTTACTTTCAGTGGGGACAGACAACAATAGAATGAAGCATGCACAGTATAAAAAGTAAGCACTTTTATTCGGTGCATCCCATGTACTTTGTAGATACGCAACGAATTACAATGCCCAACATGCAAGGTACGAAAAGGTGAAGGCCACCCAAAAGGAGGAACTTGCCTGCAAGCCAGGTTTGTGAGCTCGTACTGCTACTTGTCATCCATTAACTTTTTACAACATATTTTGATCAGGTTGTTTGATAAAAGAATCCTTTCTATGTATTTTGAAAAAGGGAATATGGGGTAAACGCGGGCCAAAGATTTGTTTTACGACAAAGGACATGCCATGCCACTTACGCTATGTACGGGATTACGAAAACTTTTGACAATGATGTGTATCATGGCATCTGGCGTTGATGTTCGTCTTCACATTATTTTTATGTAGATGAGTTTGAGAAGAAGCCATGAAAGAAGCTGTGGAACAAGGAGTCTTGGGCAGCCTGGATGAGCTTCAAGTACATGGCATCTGGGGTGTGCAAATTTCCAGGCGCGCTTAGCAAGGTTATTGCAGGATGGGTGATGTACATTATGGATTGCATGTACAGGGATGTACAGGTCATTAATGTCCTTTAACCTGTTTTCTCCTTTTTATCTTTTATGTAATTGTTCCTACTTTCCTCAAACATACTTCCTTTTCATGTAGGCAAAGAGTCCACAGCCCTCTAAGGCAAGGAACTCCAGCAGGAATGCTACGAACTCAAGCAAGGCGGCAGCGAAAAAGGTACAGCCCATTAATGAATATTCATCCTGTCTTCCCGTTTTTGTGAGTTGTAATTTTATATTTCGTTCTATTCTTTTAATTTGCTGCGTGCTTTGTGGTTTGATGTGGTATACGTCGATTTGTTTTTCTCTTTTTAAATAGAAAATATAAGCTTATTATTTCTAAAATCCTATATGTATGTTAACGGTGGTATGTTAATGTATGTTATCAAGCAGGTCATCGACGCGCGGCAAAGGGTAGCGATTTTTAATTGTGGTCGCGTTCAAGCCCCTATAATCAATGCACATGCGCAACGTCCCATCCTTCTTACCAACAAACAATATCAGCGCAGAATATGGCGATGTGCTGGGCCGAACCATACCCTTTGCGAGCAGATTCCCCACGTGCCGCTTCATCCGCTCAATTTTGGCAGCCTAACCTGTACATAGATTGTGAAATGGGTTGTGCTCGAACACAAAGGGGATCATATAATCAGCAGGTAACATAGGTGGGAGCCCCAGGATGACATATGCATCAATATAATTTGGCAATAGGGGGGCTGCGACCTCAGGATCTTTCACAAGAGACTGCGCGGTGGTAACAACCAATTGCACCCAAGGCCTCGCAAGCAATTCATGGATGCCTTCCCTTATCACTTGATAAGCTACTCGTACATCCTTCAGGCTTGGGTTCTTTATTTCGGCGGACGAACGCCGCTAACGAAATTAACCACAGGCTCCGCACAGTTCCGCCCTCCTCTGGTGTTACATCTTAGTACGACAGACAAGGTACCTTAGGCGATAGGTTCCCTTTTGCACAATGGCCAATAGTGCTGGATTCCATATCGATGCACCGGCGGTACTGTCGTTATGTCGCGGCACCCAATGTCCATGTAGTGCCGTCTCCGGGAGACCTTGTTGCACTCATTGGGCCCTAATACACAGAGGGTCCTTCGTCGACTAAGGGTGATCCTGCCCACGATGGGATGCTTATCCTCATCAACGAGGATAACCTGAACACTTAGACGACTATGGGATCAACCCCATCATGCTTATCACTTATTTGAGATAAGGTCGTCAGTCACACCGGTAATACTTAGGTGTCCCAAAATTTCAGTCAACAAAATCGATTTTGTTGCCATCCAAAAGAGTCAAACGTGGCGTACATCCGCATCATACCTACAATCCATGCTAGTCAGCAGAAAAGGATCCGTTAGAAGCACATAAATATTAATCATCGAGTATATTAACACTATAACAAGAGATTCGTGCGTTAGGCTCGCGTTAGGCTGCTCTAAGGGCGCGTATGTGTGCGTAAGGCTGCGTTTTGTGCGTTAGAGATTGCGTTAGCCTAACGCGAGCCTAACACAAAGAAATAGAAAACTTGACTTGTTTAAATGAAAACAATATTTATAATGAGTATAAAAGTTCCCTGCAATTTTTATTACGTTTCGTGGTGCTCGAAAATTGGGGGCTTGCGTATGTTCCAAGGCGAGCTGTACGCAAACCTAACGCACGCGATCGCAAACCTAACGCACGCGTTAACTTTACGCAAACAGCTTGCGTATATCTTGCGTACAGTGCGTTACCATACGCACGTAACGCACTGTAACGCAGTTTACGCAAAGTTTATGTAGATAGCGCATAATAATGTTCGGAGCACGGGTTCGCCGGATTTATTTAGTTTTCTTACTTGCTCTTATTGTGCAGTAGCATTGGAGACTTTGTGCATAAAATATCTTCAAAGTTAATTTCAATTTAGGATAGCGCTATGAATACTAGTCGTTGTACAAGAGATTGCTCTGGTGAACGCTTGTTAAAATTGCTAAATCGCTACCATTATATGGATTTAGAACCTGTACATGTGGCTTACTTTGTAACATAAAACTCTTAAGTGCCACACATGTCTGTTCATGGCTACTTTCTAGTTATGGAAGGGTTTCTAATTATTGAGCAGCAAGCTGCCGGAGTTAGCAAGCGTGGGTAAGGATCGCAGAAAGTTGGCAACAGCAAACCTTACACAGTAGCCAGGCAACTATGTTTCCAGATGGAGACCCAAACAAAGTCACCAAGAGCCACAGTTACACATCAAGCAGGCCCCCCAAATTATATAGCCTTTTCCGGCAAGCACCATAGCAGCTTTGCGTAGGTGTGAAAATTGACCATGAAAATTGACCATGAAAATTGACCATGTGTGAGACATACTCTATGACCCCAATGCTTCCCAAATCCAGACATATTGCAAGGCAGATTAGTTCAATCGCTGCACGGGAATGAATATTTCAACGGATTCACGCCACAATTTTCAGCACGGTTATTATTTTGTCATCGCATAAAAAACGTCATGCACATTTTAAGGGGAAGGCTTGGAACCAGGCTCAGAAGAAACTAACTATCCATATATCCCTAAAACAGCCATCTGTTCAATTGGTATCCCCTGAAGTAAGCAGAATCAGTATACGAAAGGATCATGATCGTGGTGAGCCATCAAAGCGGAACAGGTCATATCAGCAGGCCGCCATCAACAAAGCGGTCCACGACAACGTGCCGTACAACCTCGACAGCAGCCTGAAGAATCCACGGGTCCTCATTGCGAAGGATATTCAACGTGTGCCGCATCTGCAGCCCGTTTGGGATAAGTGCTTTGCTGCTGGCTTTGCACAAGTGGCTGACTTACAGCCAAGAGTTACGGTCGACTGCTTCAAGAAGAAATGGCAAAAGTAAGTACATGTTTATTTTCCTACTGTTATGCTTCTAGTGATTATCTTGTTTGTGGTCATCATACATGCCATCCATATCATTAGCTTACTTTCAGTGGGGACAGACAACAATAGAATGAAGCATGCACAGTATAAAAAGTAAGCACTTTTATTCGGTGCATCCCATGTACTTTGTAGATACGCAACGAATTACAATGCCCAACATGCAAGGTACGAAAAGGTGAAGGCCACCCAAAAGGAGGAACTTGCCTGCAAGCCAGGTTTGTGAGCTCGTACTGCTACTTGTCATCCATTAACTTTTTACAACATATTTTGATCAGGTTGTTTGATAAAAGAATCCTTTCTATGTATTTTGAAAAAGGGAATATGGGGTAAACGCGGGCCAAAGATTTGTTTTACGACAAAGGACATGCCATGCCACTTACGCTATGTACGGGATTACGAAAACTTTCGACAATGATGTGTATCATGGCATCTGGCGTTGATGTTCGTCTTCACATTATTTTTATGTAGATGAGTTTGAGAAGAAGCCATGAAAGAAGCTGTGGAACAAGGAGTCTTGGGCAGCCTGGAGGAGCTTCAAGTACATGGCATCTGGGGTGTGCAAATTTCCAGGCGCGCTTAGCAAGGTTATTGCAGGATGGGTGATGTACATTATGGATTGCATGTACAGGGATGTACAGGTCATTAATGTCCTTTAACCTGTTTTCTCCTTTTTATCTTTTATGTAATTGTTCCTACTTTCCTCAAACATACTTCCTTTTCATGTAGGCAAAGAGTCCACAGCCCTCTAAGGCAAGGAACTCCAGCAGGAATGCTACGAACTCAAGCAAGGCGGCAGCGAAAAAGGTACAGCCCATTAATGAATATTCATCCTGTCTTCCCGTTTTTGTGAGTTGTAATTTTATATTTCGTTCTATTCTTTTAATTTGCTGCGTGCTTTGTGGTTTGATGTGGTATACGTCGATTTGTTTTTCTCTTTTTAAATAGAAAATATAAGCTTATTATTTCTAAAATCCTATATGTATGTTAACGGTGGTATGTTAATGTATGTTATCAAGCAGGTCATCGACGCGCGGCAAAGGGTAGCGATTTTTAATCGTGGTCGTGTTCAAGCCCCTATAATCAATGCACATGCGCAACGTCCCATCCTTCTTACCAACAAACAATATCAGCGCAGAATATGGCGATGTGCTGGGCCGAACCATACCCTTTGCGAGCAGATTCCCCACTTGCCGCTTCATCCGCTCAATTTTGGCAGCCTAACCTGTACATAGATTGTGAAATGGGTTGTGCTCGAACACAAAGGGGATCATATAATCAGCAGGTAACATAGGTGGGAGCCCCAGGATGACATATGCATCAATATAATTTGGCAATAGGGGTGTTGAGTGGACGGCTTAAGGTAGATGCTGACGGGCACAGCGGAAGGGAAGCCGCTCCGTTCAGCAGAGTAGGACGATTAAGGTAGATTCAGCTGTTACAAGGAGTGGATAGGAGAGAGCTTATTCAAGTAAGGACCGATTAGGGAAGAGCAAATGTTATAGAACAGTTTGCCTATTTATATCAAGGCAAACTGTACTTCAGCTACCACAAGGTTCCTAACCTTGTACCGAAATCCCCGTCACCGACCCACGGGTCATACCAACAGGTCGCTGGTATGCGACCAAAGTTCATATCCTGGTGCCATCAGAATGGTCACCAATAAAAGAGATGTTATGTCCCGCACAACTTAACACACCCCCTCGGGACAAACGTCGTTAAAACAAACTGCCGTATCTGCACGTCTGTTACCGGCCTTTGGTCTCCACCACGTCTAGGCCCATCTCACAACGGCACCACGTAAACTTCGCCTCAGGCAGAGCCTTTGTCAAGGCGTCTGCAACCATCTTCTCCGTACAGCAGTACTTCAGCGCCACCTCACCACTGGCTACCCGCTCACGCACCAAGTGATGCTGCACATCAATGTGCTTGGAACGTGGCGATGTGATGGGATTGTTGCCCAGGTTCATCGCTCCTTGGGAATCCACCTGGATCCTCATCTGAGACGCCCCAACTCCCAAGTCCTCGCACAGCTTCAACAGCCACAGCGCTTCGCGGACTGCAGCCGAAAGGGCCTGGTACTCCGCCTCTACTGATGACGCCGCCACAGTACGCTGGAGTTGACTGCTCCAGCTCACTGCCGTACCGTTTACCCTAAAGACGTACCCCGTCGTCGACCGCCGGGTATCCATGTCCCCGGCCCAATCAGAATCGGAGTAACCATCAAAGACTTCTGACGACCTCCGCCGGAAAACTAGGCCTAGATGGCGGGTGCCAGCGACATACCTAAGCACTCCTTTTGCCATCCCCATGGCTGCCTTCGTTGGTTTAGCCATATACCTTGACAGCACGCTTATCGCAAATGCCAAGTCCGGGCGAGTGCTCACCGCCAAGTAATTGAGCTCGCCTACTAACGCCCTGTACGCCGTTGAATCCTCCAACACCTCTGCATCCTCCTTTGCGAGTGTCACCCGCGTACCCACAGCCATAGGTAAAACCCTCGGCTTCACATCGCCAAGACCATGCGCACTCAATATGCGCTCCACGTAGCTCGCCTGGGACAGTGTGATGTCCCCGTTGTCACGCCTGGTCACCTCCATTCCCAAGAAGACCTTGATCTCTCCCAAGTCCCGGACTTTAAATAGTCCGCCGATGGCCCTCTTGATCCGGTTGACCAGTTCTTGCGTCTTGGCAGCAACACACATGTCGTCCACATGCACCAGTGCCAAAATCACCCCCTTCTCGTCTACTTTCACAAACATAGCCGGGTCCGACTTTGATGGAAACAGGCCAATCTCCGCAAATTTAGTACACAACTTATCGTACCAGCACCGCGACGCCTGTCGGAGCCCATAAATCGATCTCAGCAGACGACAAGCCACGCCCGGGGTCTTTGACTCGTAGCCTGGCGGCTCTTTCATCCATATTTCCTCTTTCAACTCTCCATTTAGGAAAGCAGTGGCGACATCCAACTGATGCACCTGCAATCCCCTAGCCGCAGCCACAGCCAGCAGGGCTCGAAAAGATGAGGCTCGGGAGGTCGGGGCAAACAGTTCCCCGGAATCCACCCCCTCGCGCTGTGCGAACCCTTTTGCCACCAAGCGCGCCTTAAACCTATCGACTGACCCATCCGGATTGGTCTTCACTTTGTATACCCACCGACACGGTAACACCTTGGCCCCTTTTGGTGGGACCCCCAGTTCCCATGTCCCATTGGCGAGCTGTGCCTCTATCTCTGCGTCCATGGCCTTCCCCCACTCACGACTTTGTGGTCCGCGCACAGCTTCTTCGTACGTCGCTGGCTCCTTCAGCCTAATCGCTATATTGACCCGTTGTGATACCGTCCTCTCATTGCGCCACCACTCACATGGGTGCTTTCGATCTCGTACTGGGTAGCGACCGACGAACCCTTCATCCTCGTCCAAGCCGTCGTCCGTCTCCATGTCCTCCTCCTCATCGTCGTCACTATTACCCTCAGTAGTCGACCAGTTCCGGGTATCGGGTTGACTACCCGACGGGCCAGCTCCCGCTGTCGCCCCACTCGTGCTTGGCGTCGCACTGGCATTCGGCCCCATTTGGTTGTTAGCCGTCTCGGCACTTGATGTAGATCTGCCGTTACCACCGTTCGAGACAACGGGAGGCGGTGCTCGTGACCGCAGTTCCCCCATCTCTGTATCCGTATCAGTGTCTGTATCATCATCCTCCCGCATTGAGGACAGCTTACGACGTGACTGGGGCATTCCAATCACCCCCTCATCAAACTCCACGTCTGTATGCACCGACACTGCTCCATCGGGGAACAAAATTCGATACTGTCCGCCGTTGCCATATCCCACCAGGACCCCTTTTCGGCTAACCGGGTCCAGCTTGTTTCTCTTCACCTTAGGTATGTGGACGTACGCAACACACCCAAACACTCGCAGGTGTCCCACCTCAGGGATCTTGCCTTTAAACAACTCATACGGAGTGCACTGCACCCCCTCAGCGGGCGAAATATTTCTGAGATAGTTGGCCGTCGCAGCTGCCTCAGCCCACATTTCTTGAGGTAACTTGGAATCAATCAGCAGAGCCCGCATCTTCTCAATCAGCGTGCGGTTCAAACGCTCTGCAGCTCCATTCTGTTCGGGTGTATACCCTACCGTCATTCCATGCCTAATCCCCTTCTGGCGAAAGAATGACCGTAACTCCTCATTCAGAAACTCTCCACCGCGGTCGGACCGGATCTCCCAGGTCCGATTTCCGCACATATTCTCCAACTGGGTGATCATAGTCACCACCTTCTCTTTTACGGTCTCCTTCGTGTCCGTAAACGCAACGGCCGAAAACATTGTGTAGTCATCATACAAAACAGTCATGTACCGAGACCCGTTTGGTGACTCCTCGGGCATCGGCCCACACACATCCATGTGCACCAACTCCATCGACCTTTCCGACTTATGGCCCGTAGAAGCATGCCTTCCACGACTCTGCTTCGACATCACACACGTTTCACACGTGTCAGTCGTGGATGCCTTACGTGCATTGAGATCAATGCCGTACACTAGGTTGTGCCTTACCAGGCGCTCAAACTGTCCAACCCCGATATGTCCATACCGTCGGTGCCACAAGTTCTCAACCTCATTCGCCGGCTTGGCGTGGGTTGCTCCAACAAACTCTCCTCGTTGCCCACCATCTGATGCCGCCCGACACTCCAGTGCGTACAGGTTTCCTTCACGGTGACCCGTCAACACAATCCTACCGCGGCGGCAGATGGTAACGATGGACTCATCGAAACGCACGACGGCTCCCGTCTTGCTCATGACAGCCACTGAGAGCACCTTAACTTGGCTCTCCGGAATCAGGTACACATCCGCAATAGTTGCGGTCAGGCCCGGGCAGAAATTGGGTGCGAGCACCAGTGTGCCCATCGCAACAGGCCGCAGCACTTCACCTCCAATGCTATAGATGTCAAAACTGGATGAGGTATCAAGCCTCCTCACGTTAATAAGGTCTCGCTCATCATAAGTGATGTGCTGTGACGCACCGGAATCGATGTACCATCCGTCCATCCTATACGACCCATAGGTCATGAATGCGCTATTCCCCGGATGCTCAGACCTTTGTCCCGAAGCACCCGACCCACGCTCACTTGACTTGCGCGTGTCGTTGCCCGCCGCTCCTTGGCGGCTCTCACCGTCGCGGCGGTATGATGACCCGCCCGACCTGTCCTGGGACCCCGATGCTTGACCCATCGGTCCCGACAGTTGCGGCATCCGCGGCTTTTGACATAGCCGCGCAATATGCCCCGGCTCGCCGCATCTCCAGCAATGCAGCGGCCCACCGCGACCTCGACCAGGTGCGGGAAAAATATTTCCGCCACGCGTCGACGGTCCAGCTCTCCGACCATCTCCTTGTCCAACGCCGAAAAAGGCCGCAGATTCCTCGCGCGCATTTTCCGCGTCTACACGCTTCTCAAACGCCAACAATTGCGAACTCACGTTCTCCAAAGTCAGGATACCGCAAGACGTCAAAATGGCCACAATCATCGAGAACTTCTTCGAAAGCCCGTTCAACAGCTGAAAACAGACTTCCCTCTCCGTAATCGGATGTCCGACCTGCAGCAGATCTGTGTACAGATTGCGCACTCGAGCAATGTACACCGGTAACACTTCTGCAGATCCCATGCGCACTCCGGACAACTCAGCCAGGAGCTGCGACTTCCTTGCATCGCTATTGGCGGCGAAAACGGCCGCCAAAGCATCCCATGCCTGGCGCGCATTGTTGGCCGCGCGCAGAACAGGCAAATGACAATCCTGCACATTCTTAATCATATAGTCCCTGACTAAACGCGATGCCTCAACATCCTCGTCCGTCATGGGATCCTCTTGCAACCACCTACTTATCTTCTCCTCATGCATGAGGGCCTCAAATCGAAACGACCAGGTTGCATAGTTACTCAATCCTAGGGGCTCTTTTAACGTCCCCTTACCCATCTTAACCGACGTCCAGCTAACCGCTCAAAACAGGCGCGTTGCTGTTGCCGACGTCCCAGCTTACTTAGCACTCACCGAATCGGCAGACGTCGCAGCAATCTCCGATTGGCAGATGACTTAACCGGCTTCACAGCCGGGGCTCATAACCTGTTGAGTAGACGGCTTAAGGTAGATGCTGACGGGCACAGCGGAAGGGAAGCCGCTCCGTTCAGCAGAGTAGGACGATTAAGGTAGATTCAGCCGTTACAAGGAGTGGATAGGAGAGAGCTTATCCAAGTAAGGACCGATTAGGGAAGAGCAAATGTTATAGAACAGTTTGCCTATTTATATCAAGGCAAACTGTACTTCAGCTACCACAAGGTTCCTAACCTTGTACCGAAATCCCCGTCACCGACCCACGGGTCATCACGGTCGAACGCGCGTACCAAGGTTCGGTACCTTCTCGCAGCTTCCTGCACCTACTTGCAGCTTCATCGCGTTCGTATATACGAATATACGAATCGCGATTGCCTAACAATAACTTAGTTGTCAGTAAACGCAAGCTATGCAAGCATTGTCCTAAGACATCACAACAGCGCGAACTCATTGGCGCGATGCGGGTTTGAATCCCGCTACCAACTGGTCGCTGCTATGCGACCAAAGTTCATATCCTGATGCCATCAGAATGGTCACCAATAATAGTGATGTTTTGTCCCGCACAACTTAACAATTTCCTGGCGCGCTTAGCAAGGTTATTGCAGGATGGGTGATGTACATTATGGATTGCATGTACAGGGATGTACAGGTCATTAATGTCCTTTAACCTGTTTTCTCCTTTTTGTCTTTTATGTAATTGTTCCTACTTTCCTCAAACATACTTCCTTTTCATGTAGGCAAAGAGTCCACAGCCCTCTAAGGCAAGGAACTCCAGCAGGAATGCTACGAACTCAAGCAAGGCGGCAGCAAAAAAGGTACAGCCCATTAATGAATATTCATCCTGTCTTCCCGTTTTTGTGAGTTGTAATTTTATATTTCGTTCTATTCTTTTAATTTGCTGCGTGCTTTGTGGTTTGATGTGGTATACGTCGATTTGTTTTTCTCTTTTTAAATAGAAAATATAAGCTTATTATTTCTAAAATCCTATATGTATGTTAACGGTGGTATGTTAATGTATGTTATCAAGCAGGTCATCGACGCGCGGCAAAGGGTAGCGATTTTTAATCGTGGTCGCGTTCAAGCCCCTATAATCAATGCACATGCGCAACGTCCCATCCTTCTTACCAACAAACAATATCAGCGCAGAATATGGCGATGTGCTGGGCCAAACCATACCCTTTGCGAGCAGATTCCCCACTTGCCGCTTCATCCGCTCAATTTTGGCAGCCTAACCTGTACATAGATTGTGAAATGGGTTGTGCTCGAACACAAAGGGGATCATATAATCAGCAGGTAACATAGGTGGGAGCCCCAGGATGACATATGCATCAATATAATTTGGCAATAGGGGGGCTGCGACCTCAGGATCTTTCACAAGAGACTGCGCGGTGGTAACAACCAATTGCACCCAAGGCCTCACAAGCAATTCATGGATGCCTTCCCTTATCACTTGATAAGCTACTCGTACATCCTTCAAGCTTGGGTTCTTTATTTCGGCGGACGAACGCCGCTAACGAAATTAACCACAGGCTCCGCACAGTTCCGCCCTCCTCTGGTGTGACATCTTAGTACGACAGACAAGGTACCTTAGGCGATAGGTTCCCTTTTGCACAATGGCCAATAGTGCTGGATTCCATATCGATGCACCGGCGGTACTGTCGTTATGTCGCGGCACCCAATGTCCATGTAGTGCTGTCTCCGGGAGACCTTGTTGCACTCATTGGGCCCTAACACACAGAGGGTCCTTCGTCGACTAAGGGTGATCCTGCCCACGATGGGATGCTTATCCTCATCAACGAGGATAACCTGAACACTTAGACGACTATGGGATCAACCCCATCATGCTTATCACTTATTTGAGATAAGGTCGTCAGTAACACCGGTATTACTTAGGTGTCCCAAAATTTCAGCTAACAAAATCGATTTTGTTGCCATCCAAAAGAGTCAAACGTGGCGTACATCCGCATCATACCTACAATCCATGCTAGTCAGCAGAAAAGGATCCGTTAGAAGCACATAAATATAAATCATCGAGTATATTAACACTATAACAAGAGATTCGTGCGTTAGGCTCACGTTAGGCTGCGTTAGGGCGCGTATGTGTGTGTAAGGCGTAAGGCGTAAGGCGTTTTGTGCGTTAGAGATTGCGTTAGCCTAACGCGAGCCTAACACAAAGAAATAGAAAACTTGACAGAACGACTGTTATAGTGCGTCGTTTCAAGTTTGTTTAAATGAAAACAATATTTCTTTATAATGAGTATAAAAGTTCCCTGCAATTTTTATTACGTTTCGTGGTGCTCGAAAATCGGGGGCTTGCGTATGTTCTAACGCGAGCTGTACGCAAACCTAACGCACGCGATCGCAAACCTAACGCACGCGTTAACTTTACGCAAACAGCTTGCGTATATCTTGCGTACAGTGCGTTACCATACGCACGTAACGCACTGTAACGCAGTTTACGCAAAGTTTATGTAGATAGCGCATAATAATGTTCGGAGCACGGGTTCGCCGGATTTATTTGGTTTGCTTACTTGCTCTTATTGTGCAGTAGCATTGGAGACTTTGTGCATAAAATATCTTCAAAGTTAATTTCAATTTAGGATAGCGCTATGAATACTAGTCGTTGTACAAGAGATTGCTCTGGTGAACGCTTGTTAAAATTGCTAAATCGCTACCATTATATGGATTTAGAACCTGTACATGTGGCTTACTTTGTAACATAAAACTCTTAAGTGCCACACATGTCTGTTCATGGCTACTTTCTAGTTATGGAAGGGTTTCTAATTATTGAGCAGCAAGCTGCCGGAGTTAGCAAGCGTGGGTAAGGATCGCAGAAAGTTGGCAACAGTAAACCTTACACAGTAGCCAGGCAACTATGTTTCCAGATGGAGACCCAAACAAAGTCACCAAGAGCCACAGTTACACATCAAGCAGGCCCCCCAAATTATATAGCCTTTTCCGGCAAGCACCATAGCAGCTTTGCGTAGGTGTGAAAATTGACCATGAAAATTGACCATGAAAATTGACCATGTGTGAGACATACTCTATGACCCCAATGCTTCCCAAATCCAGACATATTGCAAGGCAGATTAGTTCAATCGCTGCACGGGAATGAACACTTCAACGGATTCACGCCACAATTTTCAGCACGGTTATTATTTTGTCATCGCATAAAAAACGTCATGCACATTTTAAGGGGAAGGCTTGGAACCAGGCTCAGAAGAAACTAACTATCCATATATCCCTAAAACAGCCATCTGTTCAATTGGTATCCCCTGAAGTAAGCAGAATCAGTATACGAAAGGATCATGATCGTGGTGAGCCATCAAAGCGGAACAGGTCATATGAGCAGGCCGCCATCAACAAAGCCGTCCGCGACAACGTGCCGTACAACCTCGACAGCAGCCTGAAGAATCCACGGGTCCTCATTGCGAAGGATATTCAACGTGTGCCGCATCTGCAGCCCGTTTGGGATAAGTGCTTTGCTGCTGGCTTTGCACAAGTGGCTGACTTACAGCCAAGAGTTACGGTCGACTGCTTCAAGAAGAAATGGCAAAAGTAAGTACATGTTTATTTTCCTACTGTTATGCTTCTAGTGATTATCTTGTTTGTGGTCATCATACATGCCATCCATATCATTAGCTTACTTTCAGTGGGGACAGACAACAATAGAATGAAGCATGCACAGTATAAAAAGTAAGCACTTTTATTCAGTGCATCCCATGTACTTTGTAGATACGCAACGAATTACAATGCCCAACATGCAAGGTACGAAAAGGTGAAGGCCACCCAAAAGGAGGAACTTGCCTGCAAGCCAGGTTTGTGAGCTCGTACTGCTACTTGTCATCCATTAACTTTTTACAACATATTTTGATCAGGTTGTTTGATAAAAAAAATCCTTTCTATGTATTTTGAAAAAGGGAATATGGGGTGAACGCGGGCTAAAGATTTGTTTTACGACAAAGGACATGCCATGCCACTTACGCTATGTACGGGATTACGAAAACTTTTGACAATGATGTGTATCATGGCATCTGGCGTTGATGTTCGTCTTCACATTATTTTTATGTAGATGAGTTTGAGAAGAAGCCATGAAAGAAGCTGTGGAACAAGGAGTCTTGGGCAGCCTGGAGGAGCTTCAAGTACATGGCATCTGGGGTGTGCAAATTTCCAGGCGCGCTTAGCAAGGTTATTGCAGGATGGGTGATGTACATTATGGATTGCATGTACAGGGATGTACAGGTCATTAATGTCCTTTAACCTGTTTTCTCCTTTTTATCTTTTATGTAATTGTTCCTACTTTCCTCAAACATACTTCCTTTTCATGTAGGCAAAGAGTCCACAGCCCTCTAAGGCAAGGAACTCCAGCAGGAATGCTACGAACTCAAGCAAGGCGGCAGCGAAAAAGGTACAGCCCATTAATGAATATTCATCCTGTCTTCCCGTTTTTGTGAGTTGTAATTTTATATTTCGTTCTATTCTTTTAATTTGCTGCGTGCTTTGTGGTTGATGTGGTATACGTCGATTTGTTTTTCTCTTTTTAAATAGAAAATATAAGCTTATTATTTCTAAAATCCTATATGTATGTTAACGGTGGTATGTTAATGTATGTTATCAAGCAGGTCATCGACGCGCGGCAAAGGGTAGCGATTTTTAATCATGGTCGCGTTCAAGCCCCTATAATCAATGCACATGCGCAACGTCCCATCCTTCTTACCAACAAACAATATCAGCGCAGAATATGGCGATGTGCTGGGCCGAACCATACCCTTTGCGAGCAGATTCCCCACTTGCCGCTTCATCCGCTCAATTTTGGCAGCCTAACCTGTACATAGATTGTGAAATGGGTTGTGCTCGAACACAAAGGGGATCATATAATCAGCAGGTAACATAGGTGGGAGCCCCAGGATGACATATGCATCAATATAATTTGGCAATAGGGGGGCTGTGACCTCAGGATCTTTCACAAGAGACTGCGCGGTGGTAACAACCAATTGCACCCAAGGCCTCGCAAGCAATTCATGGATGCCTTCCCTTATCACTTGATAAGATACTCGTACATCCTTCAAGCTTGGGTTCTTTATTTCGGCGGACGAACGCCGCTAACGAAATTAACCACAGGCTCCGCACAGTTCCGCCCTCCTCTGGTGTGACATCTTAGTACGACAGACAAGGTACCTTAGGCGATAGGTTCCCTTTTGCACAATGGCCAATAGTGCTGGATTCCATATCGATGCACCGGCGGTACTGTCGTTATGTCGCAGCACCCAATGTCCATGTAGTGCCGTCTCCGGGAGACCTTGTTGCACTCATTGGGCCCTAATACACAGAGGGTCCTTCGTCGACTAAGGGTGATCCTGCCCACGATGGGATGCTTATCCTCATCAACGAGGATAACCTGAACACTTAGACGACTATGTGTTATAAAATGGTATATCAGTTCGATATAGCGATCCATACTAGCAACAATCCCGCTGTTGTAGCTGTACTCGGCGGTAAGCTATCGACCCACGTTCGTACTGCTTGTAGTGCTATACGCACAAGTATATGTGCCGACTCTAGAACGAACTATTCGGACTCCTTACTATCAGATAATATGTAACTCTACTTTCTCGTAATTACGTCAGGCTTCCTTATGTCTGATAGTCTACGTCTCAATAGGTTATGAGCCCCGGTCATCGTTGACCGCGGAGCCTGACATCTTTTGCCCATTCTAGTGTTGATCTTCGCGTTTATAGGTCTTCACAATGGGAAAGGATAGGCTGGACGAGCCGCTGGACCTACACAACTACTCAACTTGGAAACTACGATTCCAATTGTTGTGCGCGGAGCTTGGATACAGTCGCGCCCTGCTACAAGCACCAATTGCAGAGGCGGATGTCATCATCTCCGACAAGGTCAAGAGTGTGATGGCCAAGAACGTAAAGAACCATCACCTCCAAACAATTGTTCGGGCGGCAAATGCGAAGGCCGCCTGGGACGCTTTGGCGGCTACGTTCGCATCAACCTGCAACACGAGAAAGGTAGCACTACGACAGGAGCTAAGTGATTTTAAAATGGCTAATGGAGAGGAGCTGCCAATTTATATCAGCCGCGCGCGACAGCTACAGTCGGACTTGCTGGATGTGGGACACGCAGTCGCAGACACGGAGCTCTCTACAATTGTCATCAAAGGACTTCCGAGCAAGTATCATGTGGTAACAACAGCCCTGACAATGCGTGAAGGAGAGCTGGACTTCTCGCAAGTGGTCGCGCGACTAATGGCGTATGTGATACCGGACGAGGACAACAATGAGTCTTCATCGGCATTCATCACGCATCGAAGTGGTGGCAAATTCAACCCTACAAGCCGTCATCAGACAAGTAAGCAGAGGAGTAAATCAAACGCCATCTGCCACTACTGCGGTAAGCCAGGTCACTTCATCGGAGTGTGCAAGAAGCGTCTGGCGGATCAACAGCAACAAAACAATGGTCGCGGCGGGGGCAACCTTCAGCGCAGGGAGCCCACCAAAATGGCATATGCTGTTGGAAGCGAGTCACGGTCGGACGCATGGCACCTGGACTCAGCGTCAGAATGGCACATTACCTACGACGCGTCAGAGCTGAAGGATCTGCGAGCTGTACGGCCTGAAGAAAAATTCACGTTGGTGGGCTACGATGGCTCTAGGCATCAGCCGACGCACGTGGGGCGGTATACCATGTGGAGTAACACCGTTAAAGGGCTACAAATTGAGCTCAAGAACGTCTATGTGGTGCCCAAGGCGACAGTAAAGCTGATCTCAGCAGGCATCTTCGATGAGCGTGGCGCTACAATTCTGCTCGGTAACGACAAAGCCCTCGTTCAGGCAAAGGGGAGGACGATCCTACGTGCAGACAAGGTGGGACGCCTCTATGCCATTCGACACCACGCAGCAGGGCGATCAGTTGGCAAAGGCCGCTCATGTGCGGCGGTCGGGTCAGAAGGCTCGAAGGCAGCGCTGTGGCATCGGCGCTTGGGACATCTGGGCTACAAGAGCCTGGAACGTATGTGCCGGGAACACATGGTAACCGGCATGGATTTGGATCGCGCGAGTCTGGAGGCAGCCAGGTCGCGGATCTGCGAGCCCTGCATTTATGCAAAGCAGACACGTGGACCATTCCCGTCCACTGGGCACAAGGCGGCGAAACCTCTGGGCCTGATACACCTGGACGTCTGTGGACCTATGCCTGAGACTTCGATAGGTGGATCCCGGTACGTTACTACACTGCTGGACGACTGCACGGGATTTTCTACTGTTGCATTCACTGACACCAAGGACGCAGTTCGCAAGAAGGTAAAGATAATGATTGAGGCGCTGGAGAACATGACTGGCCGTCGTGTGAAGGAGGCACGCACGGATCGTGGGACTGAGTTCCTCAATACAGTCTTGGGCGCCTACTTCGGCGAAAAAGGGATTATCCACGGGACGACCGTTGGGTATTCGCCGGAGCAGAATGGGGCGGCGGAGCGCCTCAACAGGACGCTTTTGGAGAAGACCCGGGCAATGCTGGCGGAGTCAGGACTACCGCAGAAGCTCTGGGCAGAAGCCATGGCTACGGCGAATCTTTTGCGCAACGTTTCACCGGTCGTGGGGGCATCAGTAACGCCCCATGAGGCGTTCATGGGGGTGAAGCCGGACATAAGCCATCTGAGAGTTTTCGGCAGTACCGCATATGCACACGTGCCGAAGGAGAAGCGGAACAAACTGCAACCCGTGAGTAAAAAAGGAGTGCTGGTTGGATACAAGCAAGGGAGGCAGTACCGCATCTTGATCAACAATCTCATCAGCACCCACTCGACAGTCAAGTTCGACGAGTCAACAGTTGGAGATCGCTATGAGGATTCCGACGAGGAGGATGTCGAGGAGTCTGGCGGCGTTCCGTTGCCAGGGGGCGGCGGAGATACGCCGGTCAACACCGACATGGACCAGGGAGCTGCTGAAGTGAACCATGGTGCATCCACCAGCAGCGGCCAGACAGCGGCGCCACAGAGGCACGCAGGCATACCAGCAGCACAGTTTCCCAGGATGCAAAATACAGCGCAGTCCCGCGGAGGCAAGGGTGGAGACGCTATGACAGGCGAAGGGCCGGTGCAGCAGCAAAACCACAACAACGACGGTGCAGACGTTAATATGCAGGAACGTCGCTATCCACTACGTGAGCGAAAGCGACTGATTGAATGGAGGCATGAGCCCAACGGAAGGGTTACGTTCGGGCGGATCAATGCTGCAATCGAGGAAGAAGTACCAGAGCCAGCTTCATACCAGGAGGCCACTGACGGCCCATATGCTGAGGAATGGAGAAGTGCCATGGATGAGGAAATCTCAGCACAGCTCACAAACGGGACCTGGGAGCTAGCAAAACCACCGCCAGGTGCGCGGATTCTGCCTTGTCGGTGGGTGTATAAGGTCAAACGTGCAGAGGATGGCGAGATCGAGCGCTACAAGGCACGTTTGGTGGCAAAGGGCTACGAGCAGCGGGCGGGGATTGATTATGGGGAGCTCTTTGTTCCAACCTCGCGTTTTGCTTCGCTTCGTATGCTCCTGGCGGTGGCTGCGGCTAAAGCAATGCCGATCCATCAGCTAGACGTTTCGACAGCTTTCCTGAACGGGGAGCTAGAGGAGGAGCTCTGGATGCAGCAGCCGCCTGGTTACGAGTCAGCAGATCCAGAGCAGGCGTGCAGGCTTCTACGCTCAATCTACGGGCTGAAACAGGCCCCACGCTGCTGGTATATGAAGCTAGCGGCGGAGCTGGACAAGCTGGGGTTCAAACCGTCAGTAGCAGACCCAGCACTGTTCATCAAAAAGGACGAGAAGGAGATCGTCTACCTGCTGGTGCACGTGGACGACATCATCATCACCTCAGAAGACGAGGCAATGATCAGGAGAGTGAAAACAGAAATCGGACAAGCCTTCAAGATTCGAGATCTTGGAGAGGCAAAAGTTTTCCTGGGCATGGAGATCAGCCGGGGAGCGCACGGGGAGGTAAAACTATCGCAGCGACGCTACATTGAGGAGCTGCTGCAGCGACATCAACTCGTCAATGCAAAGCCTCGAAAGACCCCACTACCTCCTGGTACTAGAGCCCTGCCTGCAGAAGACAACAACAAGGAGCTCGTAGACAACACCAAGTACAGGGCGCTTGTCGGCGAATTGAACTACCTGGCGACGAGCACAAGACCGGATATCTCGCAGGCAATGAGCGTTCTGGCGCGCTTCATGGGCAACCCATCTAAGGTTCACATGGGCTTGGCTTTGGGGGTGCTGCGATACCTGGCGGGTACCAAGGAGCTCGGATTATGCTATGACGGAGATGGCGATCTCACCATGGTGGGCTACAGTGATTCCGACTGGGCTGGAGATCTAGCCACTCGGAGGTCCACAACTGGCTACGTATTCTTGCTAAACGGCGCAGCTATCAGCTGTAACAGCCAATTGCAGCGCACGGCGGCAGCTTCAACAGTGGAGGCAGAGTACCAGGCCACGGCAGCTGCAGTGCGGGAGGCACTTTGGCTTCGCAAGCTGACCAGAGACTTGGGTCTGAGGACACAGGCTATTCAGATTCGAACGGATTCTGAGGGATCGATGAGCCTTGGGAATAACCCGATAATGTCAGTTCGTTCTAAGCACATCGACGTGCAACATCATCTAGTGCGAGAACGAGTCCTGCGGAAGGAAGTTGCCTTATCGCACTGTTCGACGGAGGATATGGTAGCAGATGTGTTAACCAAGGCACTTGGAGAGATAAAGTTTAAGAAGTGCATTACGGCGATGGGGTTGGCCGAGTAAGCTTTCTAAGTTTGTTTGGGGCGAACTCGTTTGGCTTTAGCTTTTCGGTTTCAAGAAGAATCCCTGGTTGGAATTATCTTCTTTCACTTGTTGCTAGGCATGTCTCGAGGGGGCGTGTTATAAAATGGTATATCAGTTCGATATAGCGATCCATACTAGCAACAATCCCGCTGTTGTAGCTGTACTCGGCGGTAAGCTATCGACCCACGTTCGTACTGCTTGTAGTGCTATACGCACAAGTATATGTGCCGACTCTAGAACGAACTATTCGGACTCCTTACTATCAGATAATATGTAACTCTACTTTCTCGTAATTACGTCAGGCTTCCTTATGTCTGATAGTCTACGTCTCAATACTATGGGATCAACCCCATCATGCTTATCACTTATTTGAGATAAGGTCGTCAGTAACACCGGTAATACTTAGGTGTCCCAAAATTTCAGTCAACAAAATCGATTTTGTTGCCATCCAAAAGAGTCAAACGTGGCGTACATCCGCATCATACCTACAATCCATGCTAGTCAGCAGAAAAGGATCCGTTAGAAGCACATAAATATTAATCATCGAGTATATTAACACTATAACAAGAGATTCGTGCGTTAGGCTCACGTTAGGCTGCGTTAGGGCGCGTATGTGTGCGTAAGGCTGCGTTTTGTGCGTTAGAGATTGCGTTAGCCTAACGCGAGCCTAACACAAAGAAATAGAAAACTTGACAGAACGACTGTTATAGTGCGTCGTTTCAAGTTTGTTTAAATGAAAACAATATTTCTTTATAATGAGTATAAAAGTTCCCTGCAATTTTTATTACGTTTCGTGGTGCTCGAAAATCGGGGGCTTGCGTATGTTCTAACGCGAGCTGTACGCAAACCTAACGCACGCGATCGCAAACCTAATGCACGCGTTAACTTTACGCAAACAGCTTGCGTATATCTTGCGTACAGTGCGTTACCATACGCACGTAACGCACTGTAACGCAGTTTACGCAAAGTTTATGTAGATAGCGCATAATAATGTTCGGAGCACGGGTTCGCCGGATTTATTTAGTTTGCTTACTTGCTCTTATTGTGCAGTAGCATTGGAGACTTTGTGCATAAAATATCTTCAAAGTTAATTTCAATTTAGGATAGCGCTATGAATACTAGTCGTTGTACAAGAGATTGCTCTGGTGAACGCTTGTTAAAATTGCTAAATCGCTACCATTATATGGATTTAGAACCTGTACATGTGGCTTACTTTGTAACATAAAACTCTTAAGTGCCACACATGTCTGTTCATGGCTACTTTCTAGTTATGGAAGGGTTTCTAATTATTGAGCAGCAAGCTGCCGGAGTTAGCAAGCGTGGGTAAGGATCGCAGAAAGTTGGCAACAGCAAACCTTACACAGTAGCCAGGCAACTATGTTTCCAGATGGAGACCCAAACAAAGTCACCAAGAGCCACAGTTACACATCAAGCAGGCCCCCCAAATTATATAGCCTTTTCCGGCAAGCACCATAGCAGCTTTGCGTAGGTGTGAAAATTGACCATGAAAATTGACCATGTGTGAGACATACTCTATGACCCCAATGCTTCCCAAATCCAGACATATTGCAAGGCAGATTAGTTCAATCGCTGCACGGGAATGAATACTTCAACGGATTCACGCCACAATTTTCAGCACGGTTATTATTTTGTCATCGCATAAAAAACGTCATGCACATTTTAAGGGGAAGGCTTGGAACCAGGCTCAGAAGAAACTAACTATCCATATATCCCTAAAACAGCCATCTGTTCAATTGGTATCCCCTGAAGTAAGCAGAATCAGTATACGAAAGGATCATGATCGTGGTGAGCCATCAAAGCGGAACAGGTCATATGAGCAGGCCGCCATCAACAAAGCCGTCCGCGACAACGTGCCGTACAACCTCGACAGCAGCCTGAAGAATCCACGGGTCCTCATTGCGAAGGATATTCAACGTGTGCCGCATCTGCAGCCCGTTTGGGATAAGTGCTTTGCTGCTGGCTTTGCACAAGTGGCTGACTTACAGCCAAGAGTTACGGTCGACTGCTTCAAGAAGAAATGGCAAAAGTAAGTACATGTTTATTTTCCTACTGTTATGCTTCTAGTGATTATCTTGTTTGTGGTCATCATACATGCCATCCATATCATTAGCTTACTTTCAGTGGGGACAGACAACAATAGAATGAAGCATGCACAGTATAAAAAGTAAGCACTTTTATTCGGTGCATCCCATGTACTTTGTAGATACGCAACGAATTACAATGCCCAACATGCAAGGTACGAAAAGGTGAAGGCCACCCAAAAGGAGGAACTTGCCTGCAAGCCAGGTTTGTGAGCTCGTACTGCTACTTGTCATCCATTAACTTTTTACAACATATTTTGATCAGGTTGTTTGATAAAAAAAATCCTTTCTATGTATTTTGAAAAAGGGAATATGGGGTGAACGCGGGCTAAAGATTTGTTTTACGACAAAGGACATGCCATGCCACTTACGCTATGTACGGGATTACGAAAACTTTTGACAATGATGTGTATCATGGCATCTGGCGTTGATGTTCGTCTTCACATTATTTTTATGTAGATGAGTTTGAGAAGAAGCCATGAAAGAAGCTGTGGAACAAGGAGTCTTGGGCAGCCTGGAGGAGCTTCAAGTACATGGCATCTGGGGTGTGCAAATTTCCAGGCGCGCTTAGCAAGGTTATTGCAGGATGGGTGATGTACATTATGGATTGCATGTACAGGGATGTACAGGTCATTAATGTCCTTTAACCTGTTTTCTCCTTTTTATCTTTTATGTAATTGTTCCTACTTTCCTCAAACATACTTCCTTTTCATGTAGGCAAAGAGTCCACAGCCCTCTAAGGCAAGGAACTCCAGCAGGAATGCTACGAACTCAAGCAAGGCGGCAGCGAAAAAGGTACAGCCCATTAATGAATATTCATCCTGTCTTCCCGTTTTTGTGAGTTGTAATTTTATATTTCGTTCTATTCTTTTAATTTGCTGCGTGCTTTGTGGTTGATGTGGTATACGTCGATTTGTTTTTCTCTTTTTAAATAGAAAATATAAGCTTATTATTTCTAAAATCCTATATGTATGTTAACGGTGGTATGTTAATGTATGTTATCAAGCAGGTCATCGACGCGCGGCAAAGGGTAGCGATTTTTAATCATGGTCGCGTTCAAGCCCCTATAATCAATGCACATGCGCAACGTCCCATCCTTCTTACCAACAAACAATATCAGCGCAGAATATGGCGATGTGCTGGGCCGAACCATACCCTTTGCGAGCAGATTCCCCACTTGCCGCTTCATCCGCTCAATTTTGGCAGCCTAACCTGTACATAGATTGTGAAATGGGTTGTGCTCGAACACAAAGGGGATCATATAATCAGCAGGTAACATAGGTGGGAGCCCCAGGATGACATATGCATCAATATAATTTGGCAATAGGGGGGCTGTGACCTCAGGATCTTTCACAAGAGACTGCGCGGTGGTAACAACCAATTGCACCCAAGGCCTCGCAAGCAATTCATGGATGCCTTCCCTTATCACTTGATAAGATACTCGTACATCCTTCAAGCTTGGGTTCTTTATTTCGGCGGACGAACGCCGCTAACGAAATTAACCACAGGCTCCGCACAGTTCCGCCCTCCTCTGGTGTGACATCTTAGTACGACAGACAAGGTACCTTAGGCGATAGGTTCCCTTTTGCACAATGGCCAATAGTGCTGGATTCCATATCGATGCACCGGCGGTACTGTCGTTATGTCGCAGCACCCAATGTCCATGTAGTGCCGTCTCCGGGAGACCTTGTTGCACTCATTGGGCCCTAATACACAGAGGGTCCTTCGTCGACTAAGGGTGATCCTGCCCACGATGGGATGCTTATCCTCATCAACGAGGATAACCTGAACACTTAGACGACTATGTGTTATAAAATGGTATATCAGTTCGATATAGCGATCCATACTAGCAACAATCCCGCTGTTGTAGCTGTACTCGGCGGTAAGCTATCGACCCACGTTCGTACTGCTTGTAGTGCTATACGCACAAGTATATGTGCCGACTCTAGAACGAACTATTCGGACTCCTTACTATCAGATAATATGTAACTCTACTTTCTCGTAATTACGTCAGGCTTCCTTATGTCTGATAGTCTACGTCTCAATAGGTTATGAGCCCCGGTCATCGTTGACCGCGGAGCCTGACATCTTTTGCCCATTCTAGTGTTGATCTTCGCGTTTATAGGTCTTCACAATGGGAAAGGATAGGCTGGACGAGCCGCTGGACCTACACAACTACTCAACTTGGAAACTACGATTCCAATTGTTGTGCGCGGAGCTTGGATACAGTCGCGCCCTGCTACAAGCACCAATTGCAGAGGCGGATGTCATCATCTCCGACAAGGTCAAGAGTGTGATGGCCAAGAACGTAAAGAACCATCACCTCCAAACAATTGTTCGGGCGGCAAATGCGAAGGCCGCCTGGGACGCTTTGGCGGCTACGTTCGCATCAACCTGCAACACGAGAAAGGTAGCACTACGACAGGAGCTAAGTGATTTTAAAATGGCTAATGGAGAGGAGCTGCCAATTTATATCAGCCGCGCGCGACAGCTACAGTCGGACTTGCTGGATGTGGGACACGCAGTCGCAGACACGGAGCTCTCTACAATTGTCATCAAAGGACTTCCGAGCAAGTATCATGTGGTAACAACAGCCCTGACAATGCGTGAAGGAGAGCTGGACTTCTCGCAAGTGGTCGCGCGACTAATGGCGTATGTGATACCGGACGAGGACAACAATGAGTCTTCATCGGCATTCATCACGCATCGAAGTGGTGGCAAATTCAACCCTACAAGCCGTCATCAGACAAGTAAGCAGAGGAGTAAATCAAACGCCATCTGCCACTACTGCGGTAAGCCAGGTCACTTCATCGGAGTGTGCAAGAAGCGTCTGGCGGATCAACAGCAACAAAACAATGGTCGCGGCGGGGGCAACCTTCAGCGCAGGGAGCCCACCAAAATGGCGTATGCTGTTGGAAGCGAGTCACGGTCGGACGCATGGCACCTGGACTCAGCGTCAGAATGGCACATTACCTACGACGCGTCAGAGCTGAAGGATCTGCGAGCTGTACGGCCTGAAGAAAAATTCACGTTGGTGGGCTACGATGGCTCTAGGCATCAGCCGACGCACGTGGGGCGGTATACCATGTGGAGTAACACCGTTAAAGGGCTACAAATTGAGCTCAAGAACGTCTATGTGGTGCCCAAGGCGACAGTAAAGCTGATCTCAGCAGGCATCTTCGATGAGCGTGGCGCTACAATTCTGCTGGGTAACGACAAAGCCCTCGTTCAGGCAAAGGGGAGGACGATCCTACGTGCAGACAAGGTGGGACGCCTCTATGCCATTCGACACCACGCAGCAGGGCGATCAGTTGGCAAAGGCCGCTCATGTGCGGCGGTCGGGTCAGAAGGCTCGAAGGCAGCGCTGTGGCATCGGCGCTTGGGACATCTGGGCTACAAGAGCCTGGAACGTATGTGCCGGGAACACATGGTAACCGGCATGGATTTGGATCGCGCGAGTCTGGAGGCAGCCAGGTCGCGGATCTGCGAGCCCTGCATTTATGCAAAGCAGACACGTGGACCATTCCCGTCCACTGGGCACAAGGCGGCGAAACCTCTGGGCCTGATACACCTGGACGTCTGTGGACCTATGCCTGAGACTTCGATAGGTGGATCCCGGTACGTTACTACACTGCTGGACGACTGCACGGGATTTTCTACTGTTGCATTCACTGACACCAAGGACGCAGTTCGCAAGAAGGTAAAGATAATGATTGAGGCGCTGGAGAACATGACTGGCCGTCGTGTGAAGGAGGCACGCACGGATCGTGGGACTGAGTTCCTCAATACAGTCTTGGGCGCCTACTTCGGCGAAAAAGGGATTATCCACGGGACGACCGTTGGGTATTCGCCGGAGCAGAATGGGGCGGCGGAGCGCCTCAACAGGACGCTTTTGGAGAAGACCCGGGCAATGCTGGCGGAGTCAGGACTACCGCAGAAGCTCTGGGCAGAAGCCATGGCTACGGCGAATCTTTTGCGCAACGTTTCACCGGTCGTGGGGGCATCAGTAACGCCCCATGAGGCGTTCATGGGGGTGAAGCCGGACATAAGCCATCTGAGAGTTTTCGGCAGTACCGCATATGCACACGTGCCGAAGGAGAAGCGGAACAAACTGCAACCCGTGAGTAAAAAAGGAGTGCTGGTTGGATACAAGCAAGGGAGGCAGTACCGCATCTTGATCAACAATCTCATCAGCACCCACTCGACAGTCAAGTTCGACGAGTCAACAGTTGGAGATCGCTATGAGGATTCCGACGAGGAGGATGTCGAGGAGTCTGGCGGCGTTCCGTTGCCAGGGGGCGGCGGAGATACGCCGGTCAACACCGACATGGACCAGGGAGCTGCTGAAGTGAACCATGGTGCATCCACCAGCAGCGGCCAGACAGCGGCGCCACAGAGGCACGCAGGCATACCAGCAGCACAGTTTCCCAGGATGCAAAATACAGCGCAGTCCCGCGGAGGCAATGGTGGAGACGCTATGACAGGCGAAGGGCCGGTGCAGCAGCAAAACCACAACAACGACGGTGCAGACGTTAATATGCAGGAACGTCGCTATCCACTACGTGAGCGAAAGCGACTGATTGAATGGAGGCATGAGCCCAACGGAAGGGTTACGTTCGGGCGGATCAATGCTGCAATCGAGGAAGAAGTACCAGAGCCAGCTTCATACCAGGAGGCCACTGACGGCCCATATGCTGAGGAATGGAGAAGTGCCATGGATGAGGAAATCTCAGCACAGCTCACAAACGGGACCTGGGAGCTAGCAAAACCACCGCCAGGTGCGCGGATTCTGCCTTGTCGGTGGGTGTATAAGGTCAAACGTGCAGAGGATGGCGAGATCGAGCGCTACAAGGCACGTTTGGTGGCAAAGGGCTACGAGCAGCGGGCGGGGATTGATTATGGGGAGCTCTTTGTTCCAACCTCGCGTTTTGCTTCGCTTCGTATGCTCCTGGCGGTGGCTGCGGCTAAAGCAATGCCGATCCATCAGCTAGACGTTTCGACAGCTTTCCTGAACGGGGAGCTAGAGGAGGAGCTCTGGATGCAGCAGCCGCCTGGTTACGAGTCAGCAGATCCAGAGCAGGCGTGCAGGCTTCTACGCTCAATCTACGGGCTGAAACAGGCCCCACGCTGCTGGTATATGAAGCTAGCGGCGGAGCTGGACAAGCTGGGGTTCAAACCGTCAGTAGCAGACCCAGCACTGTTCATCAAAAAGGACGAGAAGGAGATCGTCTACCTGCTGGTGCACGTGGACGACATCATCATCACCTCAGAAGACGAGGCAATGATCAGGAGAGTGAAAACAGAAATCGGACAAGCCTTCAAGATTCGAGATCTTGGAGAGGCAAAAGTTTTCCTGGGCATGGAGATCAGCCGGGGAGCGCACGGGGAGGTAAAACTATCGCAGCGACGCTACATTGAGGAGCTGCTGCAGCGACATCAACTCGTCAATGCAAAGCCTCGAAAGACCCCACTACCTCCTGGTACTAGAGCCCTGCCTGCAGAAGACAACAACAAGGAGCTCGTAGACAACACCAAGTACAGGGCGCTTGTCGGCGAATTGAACTACCTGGCGACGAGCACAAGACCGGATATCTCGCAGGCAATGAGCGTTCTGGCGCGCTTCATGGGCAACCCATCTAAGGTTCACATGGGCTTGGCTTTGGGGGTGCTGCGATACCTGGCGGGTACCAAGGAGCTCGGATTATGCTATGACGGAGATGGCGATCTCACCATGGTGGGCTACAGTGATTCCGACTGGGCTGGAGATCTAGCCACTCGGAGGTCCACAACTGGCTACGTATTCTTGCTAAACGGCGCAGCTATCAGCTGTAACAGCCAATTGCAGCGCACGGCGGCAGCTTCAACAGTGGAGGCAGAGTACCAGGCCACGGCAGCTGCAGTGCGGGAGGCACTTTGGCTTCGCAAGCTGACCAGAGACTTGGGTCTGAGGACACAGGCTATTCAGATTCGAACGGATTCTGAGGGATCGATGAGCCTTGGGAATAACCCGATAATGTCAGTTCGTTCTAAGCACATCGACGTGCAACATCATCTAGTGCGAGAACGAGTCCTGCGGAAGGAAGTTGCCTTATCGCACTGTTCGACGGAGGATATGGTAGCAGATGTGTTAACCAAGGCACTTGGAGAGATAAAGTTTAAGAAGTGCATTACGGCGATGGGGTTGGCCGAGTAAGCTTTCTAAGTTTGTTTGGGGCGAACTCGTTTGGCTTTAGCTTTTCGGTTTCAAGAAGAATCCCTGGTTGGAATTATCTTCTTTCACTTGTTGCTAGGCATGTCTCGAGGGGGCGTGTTATAAAATGGTATATCAGTTCGATATAGCGATCCATACTAGCAACAATCCCGCTGTTGTAGCTGTACTCGGCGGTAAGCTATCGACCCACGTTCGTACTGCTTGTAGTGCTATACGCACAAGTATATGTGCCGACTCTAGAACGAACTATTCGGACTCCTTACTATCAGATAATATGTAACTCTACTTTCTCGTAATTACGTCAGGCTTCCTTATGTCTGATAGTCTACGTCTCAATACTATGGGATCAACCCCATCATGCTTATCACTTATTTGAGATAAGGTCGTCAGTAACACCGGTAATACTAGACACAGTTACCCGCAGGTCAACAACTGGGTATGTTTTCGAGTGAACGGTACTGCGATAAGTTGGAGCAGCCAGCTGCAGCGTACCGTGGCAGCATCATCAGTGGAGGCAGAGTATCAAGCTCTTTCCAGTGCGGTGAGAGAAGCCCTTTGGCTGTCAAAGCTGTCTGACGATCTGAAGATCGGCACCTCCCCCTCGATTATTAAGGTGGATTCCCAGGGGGCGATGAATATCAGCAACAACCCTATGACGTCCCAGCGGTCCAAGCATATTGATGTGATGCATCATCTAGTCAGAGAGCGGGTCGCAAGTGGGGAGGTTGAGCTTAGGTACTGCCCTACGGAGAAGATGGTGGCCGATGTGATGACGAAGGCCTTGGGTGAAGCCAAGTTCAAGTGGTGCCGTGCCTCCATGGGTGTAGTCTAGTGGGGTTTGCACCGAGGGGGCGTGTTAAGTCTTGGACGGTGCAAACATTGGTTGCCACAACCTTGGAACTGTCCTAGAGAAGGAGCTCGGAGCTGTCCTAGAGAAGGAGCTTGGAACTGTCCTAGAGTTAAGTGGAGCCATCCGAGAGGACAACCGGGCGGAACTCTTGGAATAGCTAACAGCAGGCAATAATAGTATTTAAGGGTGCATAAACTCTGCAATAGTCACCCAACAGCTAGCAATCGTCTAGTGTCTTATACATCTGACCTCCTCTGACCTCTGTAATACTTCATAGCAGCTTTATACTTCCTTGATCTCCTTAACAGGCCTCACAAGCAATTCATGGATGCCTTCCCTTATCACTTGATAAGCTACTCGTACATCCTTCAAGCTTGGGTTCTTTATTTCGGCGGACGAACGCCGCTAACGAAATTAACCACAGGCTCCGCACAGTTCCGCCCTTCTCTGGTGTGACATCTTAGTACGACAGACAAGGTACCTTAGGCGATAGGTTCCCTTTTGCACAATGGCCAATAGTGCTGGATTCCATATCGATGCGCCGGCGGTACTGTCGTTATGTCGCGGCACCCAATGTCCATGTAGTGCTGTCTCCGGGAGACCTTGTTGCACTCATTGGGCCCTAACACACAGAGGGTCCTTCGTCGACTAAGGGTGATCCTGCCCACGATGGGATGGGATGCTTATCCTCATCAACGAGGATAACCTGAACACTTAGACGACTATGGGATCAACCCCATCATGCTTATCACTTATTTGAGATAAGGTCGTCAGTAACACCGGTAATACTTGGGTGTCCCAAAATTTCAGTCAACAAAATCGATTTTGTTGCCATCCAAAAGAGTCAAACGTGGCGTACATCCGCATCATACCTACAATCCATGCTAGTCAGCAGAAAAGGATCCGTTAGAAGCACATAAATATTAATCATCGAGTATATTAACACTATAACAAGAGATTCGTGCGTTAGGCTCGCGTTAGGCTGCGTTAGGGCGCGTATGTGTGCGTAAGGCTGCGTTTTGTGCGTTAGAGATTGCGTTAGCCTAACGCGAGCCTAACACAAAGAAATAGAAAACTTGACAGAACGACTGTTATAGTGCGTCGTTTCAAGTTTGTTTAAATGAAAACAATATTTCTTTATAATGAGTATAAAAGTTCCCTGCAATTTTTATTACGTTTCGTGGTGCTCGAAAATCGGGGGCTTGCGTATGTTCTAACGCGAGCTGTACGCAAACCTAACGCACGCGATCGCAAACCTAACGCACGCGTTAACTTTACGCAAACAGCTTGCGTATATCTTGCGTACAGTGCGTTACCATACGCACGTAACGCACTGTAACGCAGTTTACGCAAAGTTTATGTAGATAGCGCATAATAATGTTCGGAGCACGGGTTCGCCGGATTTATTTAGTTTGCTTACTTGCTCTTATTGTGCAGTAGCATTGGAGACTTTGTGCATAAAATATCTTCAAAGTTAATTTCAATTTAGGATAGCGCTATGAATACTAGTCGTTGTACAAGAGATTGCTCTGGTGAACGCTTGTTAAAATTGCTAAATCGCTACCATTATATGGATTTAGAACCTGTACATGTGGCTTACTTTGTAACATAAAACTCTTAAGTGCCACACATGTCTGTTCATGGCTACTTTCTAGTTATGGAAGGGTTTCTAATTATTGAGCAGCAAGCTGCCGGAGTTAGCAAGCGTGGGTAAGGATCGCAGAAAGTTGGCAACAGTAAACCTTACACAGTAGCCAGGCAACTATGTTTCCAGATGGAGACCCAAACAAAGTCACCAAGAGCCACAGTTACAATAGCCTTTTCCGGCAAGCACCATAGCAGCTTTGCGTAGGTGTGAAAATTGACCATGAAAATTGACCATGAAAATTGACCATGTGTGAGACATACTCTATGACCCCAATGCTTCCCAAATCCAGACATATTGCAAGGCAGATTAGTTCAATTGCTGCACGGGAATGAATACTTCAACGGATTCACGCCACAATTTTCAGCACGGTTATTATTTTGTCATCGCATAAAAAACGTCATGCACATTTTAAGGGGAAGGCTTGGAACCAGGCTCAGAAGAAACTAACTATCCATGTATCCCTAAAACAGCCATCTGTTCAATTGGTATCCCCTGAAGTAAGCAGAATCAGTATACGAAAGGATCATGATCGTGGTGAGCCATCAAAGCGGAACAGGTCATATGAGCAGGCCGCCATCAACAAAGCCGTCCGCGACAACGTGCCGTACAACCTCGACAGCAGCCTGAAGAATCCACGGGTCCTCATTGCGAAGGATATTCAACGTGTGCCGCATCTGCAGCCCGTTTGGGATAAGTGCTTTGCTGCTGGCTTTGCACAAGTGGCTGACTTACAGCCAAGAGTTACGGTCGACTGCTTCAAGAAGAAATGGCAAAAGTAAGTACATGTTTATTTTCCTACTGTTATGCTTCTAGTGATTATCTTGTTTGTGGTCATCATACATGCCATCCATATCATTAGCTTACTTTCAGTGGGGACAGACAACAATAGAATGAAGCATGCACAGTATAAAAAGTAAGCACTTTTATTCAGTGCATCCCATGTACTTTGTAGATACGCAACGAATTACAATGCCCAACATGCAAGGTACGAAAAGGTGAAGGCCACCCAAAAGGAGGAACTTGCCTGCAAGCCAGGTTTGTGAGCTCGTACTGCTACTTGTCATCCATTAACTTTTTACAACATATTTTGATCAGGTTGTTTGATAAAAAAAATCCTTTCTATGTATTTTGAAAAAGGGAATATGGGGTGAACGCGGGCCAAAGATTTGTTTTACGACAAAGGACATGCCATGCCACTTACGCTATGTACGGGATTACGAAAACTTTTGACAATGATGTGTATCATGGCATCTGGCGTTGATGTTCGTCTTCACATTATTTTTATGTAGATGAGTTTGAGAAGAAGCCATGAAAGAAGCTGTGGAACAAGGAGTCTTGGGCAGCCTGGAGGAGCTTCAAGTACATGGCATCTGGGGTGTGCAAATTTCCAGGCGCGCTTAGCAAGGTTATTGCAGGATGGGTGATGTACATTATGGATTGCATGTACAGGGATGTACAGGTCATTAATGTCCTTTAACCTGTTTTCTCCTTTTTATCTTTTATGTAATTGTTCCTACTTTCCTCAAACATACTTCCTTTTCATGTAGGCAAAGAGTCCACAGCCCTCTAAGGCAAGGAACTCCAGCAGGAATGCTACGAACTCAAGCAAGGCGGCAGCGAAAAAGGTACAGCCCATTAATGAATATTCATCCTGTCTTCCCGTTTTTGTGAGTTGTAATTTTATATTTCGTTCTATTCTTTTAATTTGCTGCGTGCTTTGTGGTTTGATGTGGTATACGTCGATTTGTTTTTCTCTTTTTAAATAGAAAATATAAGCTTATTATTTCTAAAATCCTGTATGTATGTTAACGGTGGTATGTTAATGTATGTTATCAAGCAGGTCATCGACGCGCGGCAAAGGGTAGCGATTTTTAATCGTGGTCGCGTTCAAGCCCCTATAATCAATGCACATGCGCAACGTCCCATCCTTCTTACCAACAAACAATATCAGCGCAGAATATGGCGATGTGCTGGGCCGAACCATACCCTTTGCGAGCAGATTCCCCACTTGCCGCTTCATCCGCTCAATTTTGGCAGCCTAACCTGTACATAGATTGTGAAATGGGTTGTGCTCGAACACAAAGGGGATCATATAATCAGCAGGTAACATAGGTGGGAGCTGTTGTACCTCTCGTTCGCGTTTGCTCATGAGTATCTGCACGTCTGGAGACTATCGACACCGATGCGCGAGCACTTGCAAGTACAGCAAGGCAAGCGAGAGCAAACAAAGACAGCGGAAGACTTCAAGACGAAGAGAGATATAACTTACGGTCTTACAGGTCGGAATGATGCAATGGACGAAATCGCCGTCAGCGCCGGAAGCAAGCAATCATCACGCGGCGGTGATTAGCGAAGTTAAGGCTTAGCTCGGGCTAAGTAGATTAGTGTATAGAAATAGTAATTTAGAACACACGAGTGTTCTCCGGTATCGGATATCTTTTTTAGCTTAGCCGTCCTCGCATCTGTTATACTCGCAGCATCGCAATGCCGTACGATTCACATTAGGAGGCCGATCCTAGATGTGACAACCCTACTGCGTCTAGGCGATGTCTACGCATAACAACGTATAAGCCTTTCCGGCATTCGCATGATGCAAGGGTCCGGATAACGATATCCGGTTGCAGGGCATGCATCGCGACGAGTGCGGCGCTCTCAACGTGTGCTTTAATGAAGTAATATTATATCAGATAATATTACTTATCGTTTCGTAGCACGAGCATAATGCGCACTTCAATGATTAGGTCATTCATGCATGCTAGGCGAATTTGCCATGGTGCGATGTCGCGATGGATAATGACAACATGCCAGATGCATATATAAATGTATGCGAATACATTTATATCATGCAGATTCATTCATATGTAATGCGTTCATCACAAAAGCACTTCGACTCATAGGATCGCGTCGACCTACACGTCGACGGGAAATGAATCGTAGCACAACAATTATCCCCCCTCCCGTATGCAGCGTCCTCGCTGCATCATACAGCATCGACTGCAGGGGTCATTGGGCTTGTGTGGCACGTTTGCGGGCTTCTTCGAGCAGGGGTTTCATGTCCTGTGAGAAGTTGCGTGCCGGTTCCCATGAGTTGTGCTCGTCGGTATACCCTGTCCACTTAACCAAGTACTCGTGTACTGTTCGCTTACGTCGGTGTCGGCCCACACGACGCGCGCGATAATCTAACACCCGCTCCACATCGTAAAACTTCTGTTTACCAGCGATCCAGGTCTCGGGAACTGGTTCGATCGCTGCGGGGGCGTTAGCAGGCTCAGGGACGGGTTCCGTACCACGATACGGACGAACAAGCGATACGTGAAACGTGGGGTGAATGGGCATATTAGCGGGCAATGCAAGCTCCACAGCCACATTCCCAACCATGCGTACGACAGGATACGGACCAATCCAGCGGGGTAAGAGTTTTCGGGATCCGTCGGCCAAGGAACGCAAGTTCTTGGTGCTTAGCAACACGAGTTGCCCTTCCGAAAACGTCACATCCTGCTTAGATTTGTTATAGTATTCCATCGTTCGTTGCTGCGCCGCGTCCAAACACGACTTCGCGTCTGTGATTCGGGACATAAAAGACTTGGCAAAAAGTTTAGCAGCAGGCACGTTCACTTCCAACTCACGCCACACGGGTAGCGCGGGATGAAACCCGTAGTTAAGAAAGAACGGACTTTTGCCTGTAGAGCGGTTAACAGCGTTGTTAAGCGCGAATTCTGCCGCAGTCAAATATGTATCCCAAACAAGTGGTGTGCGACCAGCATAATTGCGCAACATATCACCCAACGTGCGGTTTGTGCGTTCGGTTTGACCATCAGTCTGCGGGTGATACGCCGTGCTCAGGTTGACGCGCATGCCAACTAGTTTGCAGAGCGCTTCCCAAAACTTAGACGTGAACTGTCCACCGCGGTCCGAGATCACATTTTTGGGAATCCCGTGTAACCGAACCACATTATCGAAAAACAAACGTGCGGTTTGCTCAGCCGTGCAGGATGATGTGCATGGTGCTAGGTGAACCATCTTAGTCAGACGATCGACCATTACGAACACCGCATCGTTTCCCCCGTCAGTTTTGGGCAGCGCGACTACGAAGTCCATGGAAATACTTTCCCAAGGCGCATCCGGGACAGGCAACGGTTGCAACAACCCATGGCCCTTACCGGACAAAGCCTTATTGCGCTGGCACAGACTGCATGTCTGGACGAAGTTCGCCGCATCCTTAGCCAAACGAGGCCACCAAAAGGAACGTTGCACCAAGTCGATCAATCGCTTGCTACCAGGGTGTCCTGCTAACGGGTCCTCGTGGAACCGTGCAAGGATGTCATAGCGTAGCGCGTCGTCGTTCGGAACGACGATTTGCGTAGCTGCACCCTCCGTCCGTAGCCAAAGGCCATTCTGCTTGCGAAGGTTTTCTACATTAGCCGGGTCCGCGAACCAAGCGTCTGCGCTGTAGGCAACCTTCAACCGCTCCGCGAGGTCCGTCGCGATCGGAACCTCCTCGCTACGCGGCCGCACGACGGGCGCTGCCAAAATTGCAGCGTGTAGCGACGGATGTCGACTGAGAGCATCGGCAATATTCAATTTACCAGAAATATACTCCCAGGTGCAGTTGAACCTAGCTAGATATTCCATCCACCTAGCTTGACGGCGGTTCAACGTCGGAACGCTTTGCAAAAACGTTAGGGGCTTGTGGTCAGTCTTTAAAGTAAACGGGCGTCCCTCGAGGTAACAGCGCCATTCCTTTAAAGCATGCAGCACGGCCAGAAGCTCCTGTTCCCCGGTGGTGTAGCGAATCTCCGCACCAGAAAACTTCTTACTCGTGAAGGCGATCGGTCGCCCTTCCTGTAACAATACAGCGCCGCTTCCAAATATTGAGGCATCAGACACTACCTCAACACGAAATGGCAACGAGTAATCAGGGAATGCAAGGGTGACATCTTCGGCAACGATTCGTTTGAGCTCTTCGAATGCCCGCTGGCATTGCGACGTCCACGACTCGAGCGAAACGAAAACGCCTTTGCAAGTTAAGTTAGTAAGCGGGGCCGCAATGATGGAATATTTTTCAATGAACTTTCGGAAATAATTGGTCAAGCCAAGGAACTTACGCAGTTCCGTGAGGTTCTGAGGCGCGGGCCAATCGCGAACCACGGCGACCTTCCGCGGGTCCATCTTCACACCGGTGGCCGACACAATGTGGCCCAAATATTCCACCTGAGGCTGCGCCCAAAAGCATTTGGCGCGTTTAGCAAACAATTGCTCCCGCCTCATAACGTCGAGCACGAGCCGAAGATGCTCCAAGTGCTCTTCGCGCGTCTTAGAATATACCAAGATGTCATCCAGGTAGCAAACAACGAACCTGTCGATAAACGGCCTAAACATTCGGTCCATAACCGCCTGAAACGTCGCAGGGGCATTAGTCAAACCAAACGATAGGACCGTATACTCAAAGTGACCGAAGGGCGTCCGAAAAGCGGTTTTCGGGATATCAGAGGCAGCGATGCGAATCTGATTGTAGCCCTGTTGTAAGTCAATTGAGGAAAAATAAGCCGAGCCCTTCAGCTTATCCAACAGGTCGTCGACGCGAGGCAAAGGGTAGCGATTTTTCACCGTATTCGCATTTAACCCCCGGTAATCGATGCACATGCGCAAGGTCCCATCCTTCTTACCGACAAACAAAATCGGTGCAGAATACGGGGATGTGCTGGGGCGTATCATACCCTTCGCGAGCAAATCCGTCACCTGGCGCTTCACCTCATCCAGCTCCAATGGACTCAACCTGTACATTGGCCGGACTGTAGGCTGCGCTCCAGGCATGAGAGGGATTGTGTGATCAACAGGACGCATAGGTGGTAGGCCAGGGATATCTTTAAAGACGTCCTCATACTGCGACAGTAGGGCCTCAACCTCAGGATCCACAGAAATCTGCGCGGTGGTGACACAACAGCTCACCCGCGGCCTTAAAAGCAGTCCGTGGGCACCCTTCCGTAACAAACGGACGGCCTCCTTACGCCCGACTAGCTCTGGTTCGATTCGCGCGGCCATTGCGGTCACGGCGAAATTAACCATAGGCACCGCCTCAGTTTCGCCCTCCTTTGGTGTGACATGTTCGAACGACAGGAAAGGTACCTTAATCGACAGAGTACCCTTGCACATATGCAGGGTTGCGGTCTCCATGTCGATGCGCGCGCGGTACTGTCGTAATGTCGACGACCCCATTATGTACGGTGCAGTCTCTGCTAAGCCCTGCAGCACGTACGGCCGGGTCACAACACGCAAAGGGCCTAACGATAGGCTAAGGGTAATCCTGCCCACGATGGGATGCTTACCCCCGTCAGCAAGGGTAACCTGTGGACAATCAGACGACTCTGGGGACAACCCCAGCGCATTCACCTCTGCGACAGAGATGAAGTCGTCGCTGGCACCGGTGTCAACAAGTGCCTTCAGAGTACGGCCATTCAAACCGATCTGAACCACAGGGACACGGTTATCTACGAGCGACTGCCCAGCAGACAACGTCAGTGCACTTAAGGCGGGTCCGTAACCAACGGCACCCCCATCAGGAGCTTCGTACCAAACGTCAACCGAGTAGGATAGGTGTGGCCACGAAGCCAACGTACCCTCCCGATCCACACCATTAAACAAAACGGTGCCCGGCTCGAACCGGTGGACATGCCGCATACCCCTTAACGATGCCTCTGCCTTGCGCCGACAGAAAGCGGGGAGTAAAACACATGCGGCAGTGCCTGGATATTGACGCCTACACCTCCTGTACATGGCCAACTGTTCCGACATCTCACGCAGAGACGAGGGGATGAACAAAACCACGTGGTTAGACAGATCGATAGACGACAGGGGACGGCGAGGTGTAAACAAATTACACAACGGGTCGAAGCAGAGAAGTCCCGTGCGTCCGTCAAGCGTGATGCGTCGCGCAATGACTCGCTCGATGTGTCCAAGTACACAAGGCAACAATGCCTTAACGGCTGGCCGTAAGGATGACCACCGACCACGCGTTAGTTCAGAAATCCCAGGTAGAGCCCCCTCCGCAGGAACCCGGGCAAGCCCCTATTTCGGCTGAGGTACAAACGGCGGCATTAGAGGGCAATCCTTCGTAGAATGGCTCTCCGCACACCGTAGACAAACGTTGGCCAATTTTCGACGCTCGAATTCGGAACGATTGCAATTCCATTTTGGCATAAATGTGTCGTCCGTACGAGTACGCTTCGCGTTGGGGTCGGAACGCTGTGCGGCTGCCGACGACGGCGCACCACCACGCTTCCTGTTCCTAGCTGGGTCCGAGCTCGGACCTGCTCCTCCTGTACCACGGACACCCGAGCTAGCGCCCCCGCGCGCCTTGCGTTGCCCGTTGCTGCGTCGCGTCGCGGCAGTAGGCGTGGGGCGGGTCGCGCCGAGGTCCTGGTCGAGAGTTACAGCTTCCCCAAGCGGATCCTGCACTTGCACGGCATTTGCACGAGGGGCAGACTTGACTTCTTCCTCGCCGGCAAGAAGTCGTATCTCCGCGCCCTTAGCAAAAGCGACCAACGCGTCATACGACTTGATCTGCGCTCCAACCAAGTCAGTGGCGCACCATTTAGCCAAAAGTTTCGTTAGGCCTCGCCTAAACCAAAAGACACGCTCAGATTCGGTGAGGTCAGCAATGGGAGTCACAAGTGCTTCGAAGCGTGACTGGTACGCAGGTACATTTTCATCCCGACGCATGTGGTAGCTACCCGCTGCCAAAACGTTACGAGCTTCCACATCGCGTGCTTGAACCTCAGTAGCGAATCGTGCGAGCAAAGCGGCGACTATCTCGTCAAAAGTATAGCTGCCCCGGGCGTTGGTCCAATTGCGATACCAGTCCTTCGCTGCGCCCTCGAGGGTGTTACCAACGAAGAGACACCTGATACCGTCATTGTCGCCACCATGAACAGCTTGGAGGTACTTTTTAGCGTCACGCACGTACGCACGAGTTGCATCGGCTATGCTATGCCCTGGTGTCTTGTCGGTCAGCGAAATATTGAGCCTAGGAACGGGAATCGACAATCTCATCACCTCAGGGATGTCATCATGCCCTCGAGCTTGAGGTAATGGCAGAACCCTTGGTCCAGCAGTGTTGTCCATATTCGTGTTCACTGCTGAATGCGGCACAATTAAGTGAGCAGGGGTCTGAAGGAAAAGGGGCTCTTGAGTGGCTCGCGCGCCAACAGTCTCAAGACCTCTATCCGGCGCTCTAGCAGCTACAACGAAATCGGGTTGGCTAGCTAGGCTAGTGTGCGGCGTATCGTCGTGTTCCGCGGACATGGAGCACGAAACGATACCCTAGTTTTGCGTAATAGAAGCCGACTTCTATCGCAAAGGCAAGAGTACAAAGCGATTCGGTGAGCCTACCGACAGTACTCTTGAGAAGATTCAGCAAACTCAGCAAGTAATTGCCCAGCTGAGTCCTGATCTCCGTAGTTTGAGCAATGAGAGTCGCCAACTGGTCCGGACGAACGCCGGTCTCAGTCGCCGCGGCAAGCAATGCCGGTGCACTGAGATTACCTGCGACTCAGAGCGTACACTTACACAACAAGTGCAGCAATCTAAGTAAAAGCAATTAAACAATTACAAACCGGAAGCGGCGGCGTCCAAAACGGCGCGGCCTAAGTCTTCGGCAAAAGTATCTAGCGGTCCTCGTGGTTCGTCGCTGGAACTCGCCATAGAAAGAACCTACTTCCGATTAGACAAAGAGAGACAGTTAGGCAACGAACCGGTCTCGATACCAAATTGTTGTACCTCTCGTTCGCGTTTGCTCATGAGTATCTGCACGTCTGGAGACTATCGACACCGATGCGCGAGCACTTGCAAGTACAGCAAGGCAAGCGAGAGCAAACAAAGACAGCGGAAGACTTCAAGACGAAGAGAGATATAACTTACGGTCTTACAGGTCGGAATGATGCAATGGACGAAATCGCCGTCAGCGCCGGAAGCAAGCAATCATCACGCGGCGGTGATTAGCGAAGTTAAGGCTTAGCTCGGGCTAAGTAGATTAGTGTATAGAAATAGTAATTTAGAACACACGAGTGTTCTCCGGTATCGGATATCTTTTTTAGCTTAGCCGTCCTCGCATCTGTTATACTCGCAGCATCGCAATGCCGTACGATTCACATTAGGAGGCCGATCCTAGATGTGACAACCCTACTGCGTCTAGGCGATGTCTACGCATAACAACGTATAAGCCTTTCCGGCATTCGCATGATGCAAGGGTCCGGATAACGATATCCGGTTGCAGGGCATGCATCGCGACGAGTGCGGCGCTCTCAACGTGTGCTTTAATGAAGTAATATTATATCAGATAATATTACTTATCGTTTCGTAGCACGAGCATAATGCGCACTTCAATGATTAGGTCATTCATGCATGCTAGGCGAATTTGCCATGGTGCGATGTCGCGATGGATAATGACAACATGCCAGATGCATATATAAATGTATGCGAATACATTTATATCATGCAGATTCATTCATATGTAATGCGTTCATCACAAAAGCACTTCGACTCATAGGATCGCGTCGACCTACACGTCGACGGGAAATGAATCGTAGCACAACAGGAGCCCCAGGATGACATATGCATCAATATAATTTGGCAATAGGGGGGCTGCGACCTCAGGATCTTTCACAAGAGACTGCGCGGTGGTAACAACCAATTGCACCCAAGGCCTCGCAAGCAATTCATGGATGCCTTCCCTTATCACTTGATAAGCTACTCGTACATCCTTCAAGCTTGGGTTCTTTATTTCGGCGGACGAACGCCGCTAACGAAATTAACCACAGGCTCCGCACAGTTCCGCCCTCCTCTGGTGTGACATCTTAGTACGACAGACAAGGTACCTTAGGCGATAGGTTCCCTTTTGCACAATGGCCAATAGTGCTGGATTCCATATTGATGCGCCGGCGGTACTGTCGTTATGTCGCGGCACCCAATGTCCATGTAGTGCTGTCTCCGGGAGACCTTGTTGCACTCATTGGGCCCTAACACACAGAGGGTTCTTCGTCGACTAAGGGTGATCCTGCCCACGATGGGATGGGATGCTTATCCTCATCAACGAGGATAACCTGAACACTTAGACGACTATGGGATCAACCCCATCATGCTTATCACTTATTTGAGATAAGGTCGTCAGTAACACCGGTAATACTTGGGTGTCCCAAAATTTCAGTCAACAAAATCGATTTTGTTGCCATCCAAAAGAGTCAAACGTGGCGTACATCCGCATCATACCTACAATCCATGCTAGTCAGCAGAAAAGGATCCGTTAGAAGCACATAAATATTAATCATCGAGTATATTAACACTATAACAAGAGATTCGTGCGTTAGGCTCGCGTTAGGCTGCGTTAGGGCGCGTATGTGTGCGTAAGGCTGCGTTTTGTGCGTTAGAGATTGCGTTACCCTAACGCGAGCCTAACACAAAGAAATAGAAAACTTGACAGAACGACTGTTATAGTGCGTCGTTTCAAGTTTGTTTAAATGAAAGCAATATTTCTTTATAATGAGTATAAAAGTTCCCTGCAATTTTTATTACGTTTCGTGGTGCTCGAAAATCGGGGGCTTGCGTATGTTCCAAGGCGAGCTGTACGCAAACCTAACGCACGCGTTAACTTTACGCAAACAGCTTGCGTATATCTTGCGTACAGTGCGTTACCATACGCACGTAAGGCACTGTAACGCAGTTTACGCAAAGTTTATGTAGATAGCGCATAATAATGTTCGGAGCACAGGTTCGCCGGATTTATTTAGTTTGCTTACTTGCTCTTATTGTGCAGTAGCATTGGAGACTTTGTGCATAAAATATCTTCAAAGTTAATTTCAATTTAGGATAGCGCTATGAATACTAGTCGTTGTACAAGAGATTGCTCTGGTGAACGCTTGTTAAAATTGCTAAATCGCTACCATTATATGGATTTAGAACCTGTACATGTGGCTTACTTTGTAACATAAAACTCTTAAGTGCCACACATGTCTGTTCATGGCTACTTTCTAGTTATGGAAGGGTTTCTAATTATTGAGCAGCAAGCTGCCGGAGTTAGCAAGCGTGGGTAAGGATCGCAGAAAGTTGGCAACAGCAAACCTTACACAGTAGCCAGGCAACTATGTTTCCAGATGGAGACCCAAACAAAGTCACCAAGAGCCACAGTTACACATCAAGCAGGCCCCCCAAATTATATAGCCTTTTCCGGCAAGCACCATAGCAGCTTTGCGTAGGTGTGAAAATTGACCATGAAAATTGACCATGTGTGAGACATACTCTATGACCCCAATGCTTCCCAAATCCAGACATATTGCAAGGCAGATTAGTTCAATCGCTGCACGGGAATGAATACTTCAACGGATTCACGCCACAATTTTCAGCACGGTTATTATTTTGTCATCGCATAAAAAACGTCATGCACATTTTAAGGGGAAGGCTTGGAACCAGGCTCAGAAGAAACTAACTATCCATATATCCCTAAAACAGCCATCTGTTCAATTGGTATCCCCTGAAGTAAGCAGAATCAGTATACGAAAGGATCATGATCGTGGTGAGCCATCAAAGCGGAACAGGTCATATGAGCAGGCCGCCATCAACAAAGCCGTCCGCGACAACGTGCCGTACAACCTCGACAGCAGCCTGAAGAATCCACGGGTCCTCATTGCGAAGGATATTCAACGTGTGCCGCATCTGCAGCCCGTTTGGGATAAGTGCTTTGCTGCTGGCTTTGCACAAGTGGCTGACTTACAGCCAAGAGTTACGGTCGACTGCTTCAAGAAGAAATGGCAAAAGTAAGTACATGTTTATTTTCCTACTGTTATGCTTCTAGTGATTATCTTGTTTGTGGTCATCATACATGCCATCCATATCATTAGCTTACTTTCAGTGGGGACAGACAACAATAGAATGAAGCATGCACAGTATAAAAAGTAAGCACTTTTATTCGGTGCATCCCATGTACTTTGTAGATACGCAACGAATTACAATGCCCAACATGCAAGGTACGAAAAGGTGAAGGCCACCCAAAAGGAGGAACTTGCCTGCAAGCCAGGTTTGTGAGCTCGTACTGCTACTTGTCATCCATTAACTTTTTACAACATATTTTGATCAGGTTGTTTGATAAAAAAAATCCTTTCTATGTATTTTGAAAAAGGGAATATGGGGTGAACGCGGGCCAAAGATTTGTTTTACGACAAAGGACATGCCATGCCACTTACGCTATGTACGGGATTACGAAAACTTTTGACAATGATGTGTATCATGGCATCTGGCGTTGATGTTCGTCTTCACATTATTTTTATGTAGATGAGTTTGAGAAGAAGCCATGAAAGAAGCTGTGGAACAAGGAGTCTTGGGCAGCCTGGAGGAGCTTCAAGTACATGGCATCTGGGGTGTGCAAATTTCCAGGCGCGCTTAGCAAGGTTATTGCAGGATGGGTGATGTACATTATGGATTGCATGTACAGGGATGTACAGGTCATTAATGTCCTTTAACCTGTTTTCTCCTTTTTATCTTTTATGTAATTGTTCCTACTTTCCTCAAACATACTTCCTTTTCATGTAGGCAAAGAGTCCACAGCCCTCTAAGGCAAGGAACTCCAGCAGGAATGCTACGAACTCAAGCAAGGCGGCAGCGAAAAAGGTACAGCCCATTAATGAATATTCATCCTGTCTTCCCGTTTTTGTGAGTTGTAATTTTATATTTCGTTCTATTCTTTTAATTTGCTGCGTGCTTTGTGGTTTGATGTGGTATACGTCGATTTGTTTTTCTCTTTTTAAATAGAAAATATAAGCTTATTATTTCTAAAATCCTATATGTATGTTAACGGTGGTATGTTAATGTATGTTATCAAGCAGGTCATCGACGCGCGGCAAAGGGTAGCGATTTTTAATCATGGTCGCGTTCAAGCCCCTATAATCAATGCACATGCGCAACGTCCCATCCTTCTTACCAACAAACAATATCAGCGCAGAATATGGCGATGTGCTGGGCCGAACCATACCCTTTGCGAGCAGATTCCCCACTTGCCGCTTCATCCGCTCAATTTTGGCAGCCTAACCTGTACATAGATTGTGAAATGGGTTGTGCTCGAACACAAAGGGGATCATATAATCAGCAGGTAACATAGGTGGGAGCCCCAGGATGACTTATGCATCAATATAATTTGGCAATAGGGGGGCTGCAACCTCAGGATCTTTCACAAGAGACTGCGCGGTGGTAACAACCAATTGCACCCAAGGCCTTGTTAAGTCTTGGACGGTGCAAACATTGGTTGCCACAACCTTGGAACTGTCCTAGAGAAGGAGCTCGGAGCTGTCCTAGAGAAGGAGCTTGGAACTGTCCTAGAGTTAAGTGGAGCCATCCGAGAGGACAACCGGGCGGAACTCTTGGAATAGCTAACAGCAGGCAATAATAGTATTTAAGGGTGCATAAACTCTGCAATAGTCACCCAACAGCTAGCAATCGTCTAGTGTCTTATACATCTGACCTCCTCTGACCTCTGTAATACTTCATAGCAGCTTTATACTTCCTTGATCTCCTTAACAGGTTATGAGCCCCGCCTGGGCGCTCTGAGAGAACCAAGAACAACATGGGCAAGGACAAGTTGGCTGAACCCCTCGATCTCAACAACTACTCTACATGGGCCTATCGGTTTGAGAACTTGTGTGCTGAGCATAACTTGAACAGGGCGCTGTTGACTGAGCCGGTTACAGATGAAGAGGTCGCTGCATCGGAGCGAGTGAAGACTCTGCTGGTGAAGAATGTGAAGGACTGCCATCTGCCGGTCATCAAGGCATCGCCGAACGCCAAAATGGCGTGGGATGGCCTTGCTGCGATTTTTGCCGCCAACAACCATGCCCGCAGATCTCAGCTGCGTCAGGAGTATACTAAGCTGGCGATGAAGAAGGGAGAGGCCCTGCCGGTGTACCTTGCAAGAGTGCGGGAGCTACACACAGATCTGCTGAAGGTGGGCCAGGCCACCAGTGAACAAGACATGACGTATGCAATGCTGACGGTCTACCTCAGAAGTATGAGGTGATAGTGTCGATTTTGACGACACAGTCTGGTGCAACCGCACCAGACTTACGCTGTCTAGTGCAACCGCACAACTGCTGGCGTTCGAAGCTAGGGTAGGGAGCATGCATGAGGCCTCTACCAGCTCGTCTGCTTTTGTCAGTGCGGGTAGGGGGAGCTCAGCCACAGGAAGTGCGCCCCGACGTGGAGGAAGCCACGTCCGCGGCGGATCAAGGGAGCCACTGCAGTGCTGGAACTGTGGAAAGCCCGGGCATCTGGAGAGGGGGTGCACTGCCCCCAGGATGGCTCAGAGGTCTGGCTCATGGAGCTCGGCGCCTAGAGGGCCCGGTTATGGGTCAGGCGGCCTGGAGCGCACAAGAATGGGCGGCCATGGAGAGGCCGCGGGCGGGCCCAGCTTGGGGAGCGACCGCCGAGGTTATGGCCGGCACGACCATGTGGACGGTGCCGGCGACAGGGGCAATGCTAGCCCGAGGAACTTTGCCTTTGTGGCATCTGGGTCTGACCGCCTGAAAGGTTGGTACCTGGATTCTGGTGCATCTCATCATCTGACATATGATGCAGATCAGATAGTGGACGTCCGCGAGCTGGCGGAGTCAGAAAAGTTTGAGATCCTGAGTGTGAACGGGGGAATCATCAGGCCCACAGCGGTAGGGACTCTGAGGCTTATCCCCGGGGTCAATATGCATGCACGGGTGACGGTGGAAGAGGTGTATCTTGTTCCTGACAGCTTTGCAAATGTGCTGTCAGTTGCTGCCCTGGATAAGCAGGGTGGGTCAGTTTGCTTTGAGGATGGCCAAGTCACTATGCGCAAGGGTGGTGAGAAGATTCTGACGGGCCAGCGCTTGGGCGACCTGTATGCCCTATCATGTTTTTCGATTCCCAGGTCTGCTTCCAGGTTGAGATACACCCAGCCTTTTGGTGGAGTGGCTCATGGGAAGTCTGCATCTGAATCAATGGACTTGTGGCACCGCCGGTATGGACACCTTGGCCTAGGTAATCTTGAGAGGTTGGTGGGTGAAGGCATGGTGTCAGGGGTGCGTTTTGCAAAGGAGCAGGTGAAGGGAGCCGGAGATGCGGGTGTGTGCGAGCCATGTGTGATGTCACGGCAGCGCCGAGGGCCCTTCCCATCAACTGGGCATAAGGTGGATCAACCACTAGCTCTTATTCATCTTGATGTTTGTGGTCCGATGCCTGAGCGAACACCAACGGGTTCCCTCTACCTAACTGTCTTGTTGGATGACTATACTGGTTTTTCGGCTGTAGCCTTTACACCTACCAAGGAAGCGGTGAAGGACAAGGTGATGACTATGGTGAATCAGCTGGAGACGTACAGTGGTTTTCGGGTCAAGGAGGTACGGTCTGATCAAGGGGGTGAGTTCATTAACAGTCCCCTGCAGGAGTTTTTCCGTACGAAAGGGATTCGGCATGGGCCTACGGTGGGGTATGCCCCCGAGCAGAATGGAGCTGCTGAGCGCTTGAATAGGACTCTGTTAGAGAAGATGCGTGCTCTATTGGCTGAGTCTCAACTTCCCCAATGCATGTGGGCTGAGGCTGTCTCTACGGCGAATTACCTTCGGAATATTTCACCTGTGTCCGGTCGGCCCTGCACCCGTATGAAGCTTTCTCAGGGGAACATCCTGATGTGAGTCATCTGCGTGTGTTTGGATGTACGGCATATGTCCATATCCCCAAGGAGAAGCGCAATAAATTAGATCCGGTAAGTCGCAAGGGTGTTCTGGTTGGGTACGGCGATGCAGGCCAGTACCGTATCCTTTTTTCAGACAATGTAGTGTCGGTGCACTCTGATGTCACCTTTGATGAGCGGAATGTCGGTGAGAAAGCACAGCAAGCTAGTCGTGCAAAGAAGTCCGTAAGGTGGCGCAACCCCGTAGACAGTACGCCTGATTCTGATAGTGATAGTGATGATGATGATGATAATGATGAGTGGGAACCGGCCCCTCACACCCAAGGTGGCGGATCCTCTACTGGTGCAGGAGGTTCAGGGGATAACAGCGGTGGACCAACAGGGGGTGGTGATGCTTCCGGCGCAGGTCCCTCGGGGAGTTCGTCCGGTGCTGGCCCCTCTGTGGGTGCTGCCGGTGCGAGTAACAATTTTGAGTCTAGGTACCCTGTCCGTGATCGAAAACGGCCGTCCGAGTGGTGGCGCAGTGAGGACCCTAGGTCTGTTGCCGGCCGGGTCCATGTGGCTGCCGCAACCAAAGTGTCTGAGCCCAACACTTATGCTGAAGCGGTGTCTGGGGCGCAGGCCAGCGAGTGGAAAAGGGCTATGGATGACGAAATTAACTCTCAGTTGGCAAATGGAACCTGGACCTTAGAAACACCCCCGCCAGGCACGAAGCTTATTCCATGTCGCTGGGTGTATAAGGTGAAACACAATCCAGATGGTAGTGTTGAGCGGTTTAAAGCGCGCTTGGTCGCAAAAGGGTTTGTACAGCGCGAGGGGGTGGATTATGGTGAGCTCTTTGCGCCTACGTCCCGTAGCTCATCTTTTCGAGTCCTTTTAGCGGTTGCAGCGGCTAGAAAAATGCCCATTCACCAGCTAGATGTGACGACTGCGTTCTTGAATGGAGAACTGAAGGAGGATCTTTGGATGGAGCAGCCACCGGGGTACGAGTCGGAAACTCCAGGCCTGGCCTGTCACCTGCATAAGTCCATCTATGGTCTAAAGCAGGCCCCACGGTGCTGGTATGATAAGTTGTGTGAGAAGTTTGCCGAGATTGGGCTGTTCCCGTCTAAATCAGATCCGGCTATGTTTCTGAAGGTTGATGAAAGGGGAGTGGTGGTTGCATTGGTTCATGTGGATGATACGTGTGTGGCCTCAGATGATTTAGAATTGGTGCGGAAGGTGAAAGAGGCGATTGGTCAGTGCTTCAAGATTCGGGACCTAGGGGAGGCACGAGTGTTTTTGGGCATGGATATTCGTCGAGAGAAGGATGGCGATATTGTGTTGAGTCAATCTCGTTATATTGAGCAGATTCTGGAGCGGCACAACATGCTGGATGCCAAAGATCGGGCAACTCCTCTGGCAATGGGTACAAGGGCTGCCCCAGTGACTGATGATGAAGGCAAACTGCTGGAGGACCCAACGCCTTACCGAGCTCTGGTGGGAGAACTCAACTACCTTGCAGTGAGTACACGTCCCGACCTGGCCTATGCCCTGAGTGTGCTTTCCCGGTCCATGGCTAAGCCTACCCGCGCTGCAATGAGTGCGGCAAAGGGAGTGCTGCGGTACCTGGCGGGTACTCGGGAGATGGGTCTTCGGTTTCCTGGCGGACAAGGGCTGCAGCTGGATGGCTACAGTGATTCGGATTGGGCAGGAGACACAGTTACCCGCAGGTCAACAACTGGTTATGTTTTCCGAGTGAACGGTACTGCGATAAGTTGGAGCAGCCAGCTGCAGCGTACCGTGGCAGCATCATCAGTGGAGGCAGAGTATCAAGCTCTTTCCAGTGCGGTGAGAGAAGCCCTTTGGCTGTCAAAGCTGTCTGACGATCTGAAGATCGGCACCTCCCCCTCGATTATTAAGGTGGATTCCCAGGGGGCGATGAATATCAGCAACAACCCTATGACGTCCCAGCGGTCCAAGCATATTGATGTGATGCATCATCTAGTCAGAGAGCGGGTCGCAAGTGGGGAGGTTGAGCTTAGGTACTGCCCTACGGAGAAGATGGTGGCTGATGTGATGACGAAGGCCTTGGGTGAAGCCAAGTTCAAGTGGTGCCGTGCCTCCATGGGTGTAGTCTAGTGGGGTTTGCACCGAGGGGGCGTGTTAAGTCTTGGACGGTGCAAACCGTCACAGTTACCTATCTAGCAGTTGCAGGGCGGCAGTTGTGACAGGCAGTTGCAGTGTGCAAGGTGATAGGTGCTGAGCAGCCAAGTGGTAGGAAGTTGCTGGTGGTAGGTGCTGGGCAACTACCCAATGGTAGAGAGCTGCATACTGCAGTGCTCCAGGGAGTTGTTGATCAGAAGCCATTAGAACTAGTATTTAAGGGTACCTGAGCTCTGCAATAGTCACCCAACAGCTAGCAATCGTCTAGTGTCTTATACATCTGACCTCCTCGGACCTCTGTAATACTTCATAGCAGCTTTATACTTCCTTTATCTCCTTAACAGGTTATGAGCCCCGCCTGGGCGCTCTGAGAGAACCAAGAACAACATGGGCAAGGACAAGTTGGCTGAACCCCTCGATCTCAACAACTACTCTACATGGGCCTATCGGTTTGAGAACTTGTGTGCTGAGCATAACTTGAACAGGGCGCTGTTGACTGAGCCGGTTACAGATGAAGAGGTCGCTGCATCGGAGCGAGTGAAGACTCTGCTGGTGAAGAATGTGAAGGACTGCCATCTGCCGGTCATCAAGGCATCGCCGAACGCCAAAATGGCGTGGGATGGCCTTGCTGCGATTTTTGCCGCCAACAACCATGCCCGCAGATCTCAGCTGCGTCAGGAGTATACTAAGCTGGCGATGAAGAAGGGAGAGGCCCTGCCGGTGTACCTTGCAAGAGTGCGGGAGCTACACACAGATCTGCTGAAGGTGGGCCAGGCCACCAGTGAACAAGACATGACGTATGCAATGCTGACGGGTCTACCTCAGAAGTATGAGGTGATAGTGTCGATTTTGACGACACAGTCTGGTGAGCTTACGCTGTCTAGTGCAACCGCACAACTGCTGGCGTTCGAAGCTAGGGTAGGGAGCATGCATGAGGCCTCTACCAGCTCGTCTGCTTTTGTCAGTGCGGGTAGGGGAAGCTCAGCCACAGGAAGTGCGCCCCGACGTGGAGGAAGCCACGTCCGCGGCGGATCAAGGGAGCCACTGCAGTGCTGGAACTGTGGAAAGCCCGGGCATCTGGAGAGGGGGTGCACTGCCCCCAGGATGGCTCAGAGGTCTGGCTCATGGAGCTCGGCGCCTAGAGGACCCGGTTATGGGTCAGGCGGCCTGGAGCGCACAAGAATGGGCGGCCATGGAGAGGCCGCGGGCGGGCCCAGCTTGGGGAGCGACCGCCGAGGTTATGGCCGGCACGACCATGTGGACGGTGCCGGCGACAGGGGCAATGCTAGCCCGAGGAACTTTGCCTTTGTGGCATCTGGGTCTGACCGCCTGAAAGGTTGGTACCTGGATTCTGGTGCATCTCATCATCTGACATATGATGCAGATCAGATAGTGGACGTCCGCGAGCTGGCGGAGTCAGAAAAGTTCGAGATCCTGAGTGTCAACGGGGGGATCATCAGGCCCACAGCGGTAGGGACTCTGAGGCTTATCCCCGGGGTCAATATGCATGCACGGGTGACGGTGGAAGAGGTGTATCTTGTTCCTGACAGCTTTGCAAATGTGCTGTCAGTTGCTGCCCTGGATAAGCAGGGTGGGTCAGTTTGCTTTGAGGATGGCCAAGTCACTATGCGCAAGGGTGGTGAGAAGATTCTGACGGGCCAGCGCTTGGGCGACCTTTATGCCCTATCATGTTTTTCGATTCCCAGGTCTGCTTCCAGGTTGAGATACACCCAGCCTTTTGGTGGAGTGGCTCATGGGAAGTCTGCATCTGAATCAATGGACTTGTGGCACCGCCGGTATGGACACCTTGGCCTAGGTAATCTTGAGAGGTTGGTGGGTGAAGGCATGGTGTCAGGGGTGCGTTTTGCAAAGGAGCAGGTGAAGGGAGCCGGAGATGCGGGTGTGTGCGAGCCATGTGTGATGTCACGGCAGCGCCGAGGGCCCTTCCCATCAACTGGGCATAAGGTGGATCAACCACTAGCTCTTATTCATCTTGATGTTTGTGGTCCGATGCCTGAGCGAACACCAACGGGTTCCCTCTACCAAACTGTCTTGTTGGATGACTATACTGGTTTTTCGGCTGTAGCCTTTACACCTACCAAGGAAGCGGTGAAGGACAAGGTGATGACTATGGTGAATCAGCTGGAGACGTACAGTGGTTTTCGGGTCAAGGAGGTACGGTCTGATCAAGGGGGTGAGTTCATTAACAGTCCCCTGCAGGAGTTTTTCCGTACGAAAGGGATTCGGCATGGGCCTACGGTGGGGTATGCCCCCGAGCAGAATGGAGCTGCTGAGCGCTTGAATAGGACTCTGTTAGAGAAGATGCGTGCTCTATTGGCTGAGTCTCAACTTCCCCAATGCATGTGGGCTGAGGCTGTCTCTACGGCGAATTACCTTCGGAATATTTCACCTGTGTCCGGTCGGCCCTGCACCCCGTATGAAGCTTTCTCAGGGGAACATCCTGATGTGAGTCATCTGCGTGTGTTTGGATGTACGGCATATGTCCATATCCCCAAGGAGAAGCGCAATAAATTAGATCCGGTAAGTCGCAAGGGTGTTCTGGTTGGGTACGGCGATGCAGGCCAGTACCGTATCCTTTTTTCAGACAATGTAGTGTCGGTGCACTCTGATGTCACCTTTGATGAGCGGAATGTCGGTGTGAAAGCACAGCAAGCTAGTCGTGCAAAGAAGTCCGTAAGGTGGCGCAACCCCGTAGACAGTACGCCTGATTCTGATAGTGATAGTGATGATGATGATGATAATGATGAGTGGGAACCGGCCCCTCACACCCAAGGTGGCGGATCCTCTACTGGTGCAGGAGGTTCAGGGGATAACAGCGGTGGACCAACAGGGGGTGGTGATGCTTCCGGCGCCGGTCCCTCGGGGAGTTCGTCCGGTGCTGGCCCCTCTGTGGGTGCTGCCGGTGCGAGTAACAATTTTGAGTCTAGGTACCCTGTCCGTGATCGAAAACGGCCGTCCGAGTGGTGGCGCAGTGAGGACCCTAGGTCTGTTGCCGGCCGGGTCCATGTGGCTGCCGCAACCAACGTGTCTGAGCCCAACACTTATGCTGAAGCGGTGTCTGGGGCGCAGGCCAGCGAGTGGAAAAGGGCTATGGATGACGAAATTAACTCTCAGTTGGCAAATGGAACCTGGACCTTAGAAACACCCCCGCCAGGCACGAAGCTTATTCCATGTCGCTGGGTGTATAAGGTGAAACACAATCCAGATGGTAGTGTTGAGCGGTTTAAAGCGCGCTTGGTCGCAAAAGGGTTTGTACAGCGCGAGGGGGTGGATTATGGTGAGCTCTTTGCGCCTACGTCCCGTAGCTCATCTTTTCGAGCCCTTTTAGCGGTTGCAGCGGCTAGAAAAATGCCCATTCACCAGCTAGATGTGACGACTGCGTTCTTGAATGGAGAACTGAAGGAGGATCTTTGGATGGAGCAGCCACCGGGGTACGAGTCGGAAACTCCAGGCCTGGCCTGTCACCTGCATAAATCCATCTATGGTCTAAAGCAGGCCCCACGGTGCTGGTATGATAAGTTGTGTGAGAAGTTTGCCGAGATTGGGCTGTTCCCGTCTAAATCAGATCCGGCTATGTTTCTGAAGGTTGATGAAAGGGGAGTGGTGGTTGCATTGGTTCATGTGGATGATACGTGTGTGGCCTCAGATGATTTAGAATTGGTGCGGAAGGTGAAAGAGGCGATTGGTCAGTGCTTCAAGATTCGGGACCTAGGGGAGGCACGAGTATTTTTGGGCATGGATATTCGTCGAGAGAAGGATGGCGATATTGTGTTGAGTCAATCTCGTTATATTGAGCAGATTCTGGAGCGGCACAACATGCTGGATGCCAAAGATCGGGCAACTCCTCTGGCAATGGGTACAAGGGCTGCCCCAGTGACTGATGATGAAGGCAAACTGCTGGAGGACCCAACGCCTTACCGAGCTCTGGTGGGAGAACTCAACTACCTTGCAGTGAGTACACGTCCCGACCTGGCCTATGCCCTGAGTGTGCTTTCCCGGTCCATGGCTAAGCCTACCCGCGCTGCAATGAGCGCGGCAAAGGGAGTGCTGCGGTACCTGGCGGGTACTCGGGAGATGGGTCTTCGGTTTCCTGGCGGACAAGGGCTGCAGCTGGATGGCTACAGTGATTCGGATTGGGCAGGAGACACAGTTACCCGCAGGTCAACAACTGGCTATGTTTTCCGAGTGAACGGTACTGCGATAAGTTGGAGCAGCCAGCTGCAGCGTACCGTGGCAGCATCATCAGTGGAGGCAGAGTATCAAGCTCTTTCCAGTGCGGTGAGAGAAGCCCTTTGGCTGTCAAAGCTGTCTGACGATCTGAAGATCGGCACCTCCCCCTCGATTATTAAGGTGGACTCCCAGGGGGCGATGAATATCAGCAACAACCCTATGACGTCCCAGCGGTCCAAGCATATTGATGTGATGCATCATCTAGTCAGAGAGCGGGTCGCAAGTGGGGAGGTTGAGCTTAGGTACTGCCCTACGGAGAAGATGGTGGCTGATGTGATGACGAAGGCCTTGGGTGAAGCCAAGTTCAAGTGGTGCCGTGCCTCCATGGGTGTAGTCTAGTGGGGTTTGCACCGAGGGGGCGTGTTAAGTCTTGGACGGTGCAAACCGTCACAGTTACCTATCTAGCAGTTGCAGGGCGGCAGTTGTGACAGGCAGTTGCAGTGTGCAAGGTGATAGGTGCTGAGCAGCCAAGTGGTAGGAAGTTGCTGGTGGTAGGTGCTGGGCAACTACCCAATGGTAGAGAGCTGCATACTGCAGTGCTCCAGGGAGTTGTTGATCAGAAGCCATTAGAACTAGTATTTAAGGGTACCTGAGCTCTGCAATAGTCACCCAACAGCTAGCAATCGTCTAGTGTCTTATACATCTGACCTCCTCTGACCTCTGTAATACTTCATAGCAGCTTTATACTTCCTTTATCTCCTTAACAGGTTATGAGCCCCGAGCGCACGTGCGCGGCTGGCCGAGAGGTCGCCGGTTCAAATCCCGCTGGCTGTTGACCAGGGCAGGGGGTGTTTCTAAGGTCCAGGTTCCATTTGCCAACTGAGAGTTAATTTCGTCATCCATAGCCCTTTTCCACTCGCTGGCCTGCGCCCCAGACACCGCTTCAGCATAAGTGTTGGGCTCAGACACTTTGGTGGCGGCAGCCACATGGACCCGGCCGGCAACAGACCTAGGGTCCTCACTGCGCCACCACTCGGACGGCCGTTTTCGATCACGGACAGGGTACCTAGACTCAAAATTGTTACTCGCACCGGCAGCACCCACAGAGGGGCCAGCACCGGACGAACTCCCCGAGGGACCGGCGCCGGAAGCATCACCACCCCCTGTTGGTCCACCGCTGTTATCCCCTGAACCTCCTGCACCAGTAGAGGATCCGCCACCTTGGGTGTGAGGGGCCGGTTCCCACTCATCATTATCATCATCATCATCACTATCACTATCAGAATCAGGCGTACTGTCTACGGGGTTGCGCCACCTTACGGACTTCTTTGCACGACTAGCTTGCTGTGCTTTCACACCGACATTCCGCTCATCAAAGGTGACATCAGAGTGCACCGACACTACATTGTCTAAAAAAAGGATACGGTACTGGCCTGCATCGCCGTACCCAACCAGAACACCCTTGCGACTTACCGGATCTAATTTATTGCGCTTCTCCTTGGGGATATGGACATATGCCGTACATCCAAACACACGCAGATGACTCACATCAGGATGTTCCCCTGAGAAAGCTTCATACGGGGTGCAGGGCCGACCGGACACAGGTGAAATATTCCGAAGGTAATTCGCCGTAGAGACAGCCTCAGCCCACATGCATTGGGGAAGTTGAGACTCAGCCAATAGAGCACGCATCTTCTCTAACAGAGTCCTATTCAAGCGCTCAGCAGCTCCATTCTGCTCGGGGGCATACCCCACCGTAGGCCCATGCCGAATCCCTTTCGTACGGAAAAACTCCTGCAGGGGACTGTTAATGAACTCTCCCCCTTGATCAGACCGTACCTCCTTGACCCGAAAACCACTGTACGTCTCCAGCTGATTCACCATAGTCATCACCTTGTCCTTCACCGCTTCCTTGGTAGGTGTAAAGGCTACAGCCGAAAAACCAGTATAGTCATCCAACAAGACAGTTAGGTAGAGGGAACCCGTTGGTGTTCGCTCAGGCATCGGACCACAAACATCAAGATGAATAAGAGCTAGTGGTTGATCCACCTTTTGCCCAGTTGATGGGAAGGGCCCTCGGCGCTGCCGTGACATCACACATGGCTCGCACACACCCGCATCTCCGGCTCCCTTCACCTGCTCCTTTGCAAAACGCACCCCTGACACCATGCCTTCACCCACCAACCTCTCAAGATTACCTAGGCCAAGGTGTCCATACCGGCGGTGCCACAAGTCCATTGATTCAGATGCAGACTTCCCATGAGCCACTCCACCAAAAGGCTGGGTGTATCTCAACCTGGAAGCAGACCTGGGAATCGAAAAACATGATAGGGCATAAAGGTCGCCCAAGCGCTGGCCCGTCAGAATCTTCTCACCACCCTTGCGCATAGTGACTTGGCCATCCTCAAAGCAAACTGACCCACCCTGCTTATCCAGGGCAGCAACTGACAGCACATTTGCAAAGCTGTCAGGAACAAGATACACCTCTTCCACCGTCACCCGTGCATGCATATTGACCCCGGGGATAAGCCTCAGAGTCCCTACCGCTGTGGGCCTGATGATCCCCCCGTTCACACTCAGGATCTCGAACTTTTCTGACTCCGCCAGCTCGCGGACGTCCACTATCTGATCTGCATCATATGTCAGATGATGAGATGCACCAGAATCCAGGTACCAACCTTTCAGGCGGTCAGACCCAGATGCCACAAAGGCAAAGTTCCTCGGGCTAGCATTGCCCCTGTCGCCGGCACCGTCCACATGGTCGTGCCGGCCATAACCTCGGCGGTCGCTCCCCAAGCTGGGCCCGCCCGCGGCCTCTCCATGGCCGCCCATTCTTGTGCGCTCCAGGCCGCCTGACCCATAACCGGGTCCTCTAGGCGCCGAGCTCCATGAGCCAGACCTCTGAGCCATCCTGGGGGCAGTGCACCCCCTCTCCAGATGCCCGGGCTTTCCACAGTTCCAGCACTGCAGCCGCGGCGCCCCGGCCCGGGCCCCTGCCCCGCCCCCCGGGGGCCCCCCCCCCCGGGGGGGTATACCCCCTATATACCCCCCGGGTATACGGATATACCTAGGTATATCCCCGGCCCGGTACCCCGGGGTATACCCCGGTATACTATATAGTATACTATATATAGCCGGCCGGGGGTATCCGGCCGGCTATATACGGCTATATATCCCCCGGGCTATCCCCGGTACCGGGGCCCCCGGTATATATCCGGCCCGGGTATCGATACACCCGGGTGTAATGCACCGGGTATATACCGGATAGCAGGGTGTGATACATATGGATCGGTGTGGATATATGATAGTGATATGACCTATATACATGGTGACCCATACATGACCTATATATACAGTGCAGTATACCCATACTGTATACAGGTGTCATACGTATATAGCACGTATATATACTATAGTATCTCGTTGATGAGGATAAGCATCCCATCGTGGGCAGGATCATCCTTAGTCGTCGAAGGACCCTCTGTGTGTTAGGGCCCAATGAGTGCAACAAGGTCTCCCGGAGACAGCACTACATGGACATTGGGTGCCGTGACATAACGACAGTACCGCCGGCGCATCGATATGGAATCCAGCACTATTGGCCATTGTGCAAAAGGGAACCCATCGCCTAAGGTACCTTGTCTGTCGTACTAAGATGTCACACCAGAGGAGGGCGGAACTGTGCGGAGCCTGTGGTTAATTTCGTTAGCGGCGTTCGTCCGCCGAAATAAAGAACCCAAGCTTGAAGGATGTACGAGTAGCTTATCAAGTGATAAGGGAAGGCATCCATGAATTGCTTGCGAGGCCTTGGGTGCAATTGGTTGTTACCACCGCGCAGTCTCTTGTGAAAGATCCTGAGGTCGCAGCCCCCCTATTGCCAAATTATATTGATGCATATGTCATCCTGGGGCTCCCACCTATGTTACCTGCTGATTATATGATCCCCTTTGTGTTCGAGCACAACCCATTTAACAATCTATGTACAGGTTAGGCTGCCAAAATTGAGCGGATGAAGCGGCAAGTGGGGAATCTGCTCGCAAAGGGTATGGTTCGGCCCAGCACATCGCCATATTCTGCGCTAATATTGTTTGTTAGTAAGAAGGATGGGACGTTGCGCATGTGCATTGATTATAGGGGCTTGAAAGCGACCACGATTAAAAATCGCTACCCTTTGCCGCGCGTCGATGACCTGCTTGATAACATACATTAACATACCACCGTTAACATACATATAGGATTTTAGAAATAATAAGCTTATATTTTCTATTTAAAAAGAGAAAAACAAATCGACGTATACCACATCAAACCACAAAGCACGCAGCAAATTAAAAGAATAGAACGAAATATAAAATTACAACTCACAAAAACGGGAAGACAGGATGAATATTCATTAATGGGCTGTACCTTTTTTGCTGCCGCCTTGCTTGAGTTCGTAGCATTCCTGCTGGAGTTCCTTGCCTTAGAGGGCTGTGGACTCTTTGCCTACATGAAAAGGAAGTATGTTTGAGGAAAGTAGGAACAATTACATAAAAGACAAAAAGGAGAAAACAGGTTAAAGGACATTAATGACCATGACCATACATCCCTGTACATGCAATCCATAATGTACATCACCCATCCTGCAATAACCTTGCTAAGCGCGCCTGGAAATTTGCACACCCCATCAACCACTCTCTTTACCACTATTATTTGGACTAACCTGTCGGCGTCTAGCGGCCTGGATCTCCTCCTTCTGATGTATGCGAGCTGCATTGGTAGCCAGCACCATCATCAATGCATCTTCACCATGTGCGGGCTACTTTTGGCGTTTGCTAGTGCGCCCATCCTGAGTTCCTGGCGGCTCGTCATTTCGGCCGCTTTTCTGCAATTTGGTAGCAATTAAGCATTTTGTAAACAAGGAAATAAAGGCATGAAAACATTGTTATTGTTGCACTAGCTAAAATAAAAAACAAAGGTTATGCATGAACTGTGATGTACTTTCTGCAAACATACTAAGAAGTACGTACTATTATGGTAGCGAAGCAGCAGCAATAATTAAAGTGAACACATGCATAATCGCATCTTACCGTAGTGCCTTTTGGCAACTCCAGTGCACCTGTTAAAGTTAGCAAAGCGCCCGGCCCCTCGTGGGCCGTATTCCTTGCTCTGACATTCTTTCGTATATGAGTGTTGCTCACATTCCAACAGCACCAAGGCCTGGTGTATGCTGAGCTGTTGCACCAGCTCCAACTGGCACTGGAGTGGCTGGTACGGCAAAGGATGTCTTACTGCTTTCAATCTGCTTCCGCTGCGCAAGTGCATTTATAAGCTCCTGTTGCCGATCTGTCACATTCAAATCCTCCATCACAATGCGGCGCCCACTGGGACCCGCATCTGGGTTATCTGGCTGAGCGTACTTGAAGCTCCTCCAGGCTGCCCAAGACTCCTTGTTCCACAGCTTCTTCCATGGCTTCTTCTCAAACTCATCTACATAAAAATAATGTGAAGACGAACATCAACGCCAGATGCCATGATACACATCATTGTCGAAAATTTTCGTAATCCCGTACATAGCGTAAGTGGCATGGCATGTCCTTTGTCGTAAAACAAATCTTTGGCCCGTGTTTACCCCATATTCCCTTTTTCAAAATACATAGAAAGGATTTTTTTATCAGACAACCTGATCAAAATATGTTGTAAAAAGTTAATGGATGACAAGTAGCAGTACGAGCTCACAAAGATTGGTTGGCTGGCTTGCAGGCAAGTTCCTTCTTTTGGGTGGCCTTCACCTTCTCATACCTCGCATGTTGGGCATTGTAATTCGTTGCGTATCTACAAAGTACATGGGATGCACCGAATAAAAGTGCTTACTTTTTATACTGTGCATGCTTCATTCTATTGTTGTCTGTCCCCACTGAAAGTAAGCTAATGATATGGATGGCATGTATGATGACCACAAACAAGATAATCACTAGAAGCATAACAGTAGGAAAATAAACATGTACTTACTTTTGCCATTTCTTCTTGAAGCAGTCGACCGTAACTCTTGGCTGTAAGTCAGCCACTTGTGCAAAGCCAGCAGCAAAGCACTTATCCCAAACGGGCTGCAGATGCGGCACACGTTGAATATCCTTCGCATTGAGGACCCGTGGATTCTTCAGGCTGCTGTCGAGGTTGTACGGCACGTTGTCGCGGACGGCTTTGTTGATGGCGGCCTGCTCATATGACCTGTTCCGCTTTGATGGCTCACCACGATCATGATCCTTTCGTATACTGATTCTGCTTACTTCAGGGGATACCAATTGAACAGATGGCTGTTTTAGGGATATATGGATAGTTAGTTTCTTCTGAGCCTGGTTCCAAGCCTTCCCCTTAAAATGTGCATGACGTTTTTTATGCGATGACAAAATAATAACCGTGCTGAAAATTGTGGCGTGAATCCGTTGAAGTATTCATTCCCGTGCAGCGATTGAACTAATCTGCCTTGCAATATGTCTGGATTTGGGAAACATTGGGGTCATAGAGTATGTCTCACACATGGTCAATTTTCATGGTCAATTTTCATGGTCAATTTTCACACCTACGCAAAGCTGCTATGGTGCTTGCCGGAAAAGGCTATATAATTTTGGGGGCCTGCTCGATGTGTAACTGTGGCTCTTGGTGACTTTGTTTGGGTCTCCATCTGGAAACATTGTTGCCTGGCTACTGTGTAAGGTTTGCTGTTGCCAACTTTCTGCGATCCTTACCCACGCTTGCTAACTCCGGCAGCTTGCTGCTCAATAATTAGAAACCCTTCCATAACTAGAAAGTAGCCATGAACAGACATGTGTGGCACTTAAGAGTTTTATGTTACAAAGTAAGCCACATGTACAGGTTCTAAATCCATATAATGGTAGCGATTTAGCGATGTTAACAAGCGTTCACCAGAGCAATCTCTTGTACAACGACTAGTATTCATAGCGCTATCCTAAATTGAAATTAACTTTGAAGATATTTTATGCACAAAGTCTCCAATGCTACTGCACAATAAGAGCAAGTAAGCAAACTAAATAAATCCGGCGAACCCGTGCTCCGAACATTATTATGCGCTATCTACATAAACTTTGCGTAAACTGCGTTACAGTGCGTTACGTGCGTATGGTAACGCACTGTACGCAAGATATACGCAAGCTGTTTGCGTAAAGTTAACACGTGCGTTAGGTTTGCGATCGCGTGCGTTAGGTTTGCGTACAGCTTGCGTTAGAACATACGCAAGCCCCCGATTTTCGAGCACCACGAAACGTAATAAAAATTGCAGGGAACTTTTATACTCATTATGAATATTGTTTTCATTTAAACAAACTTGAAACGACGCACTATAACAGTCGTTCTGTCAAGTTTTCTATTTCTTTGTGCTAGGCTCACGTTAGGCTAACGCAATCTCTAACGCACAAAATGCAGCCTTACGCACACATACGCGCCCTAACGCAGCCTAACGCGAGCCTAACGCACGAATCTCTTGTTATAGTGTTAATATACTCGATGATTAATATTTATGTGCTTCTAACGGATCCTTTTCTGCTGACTAGCATGGATCGTAGGTATGATGCGGATGTACGCCACGTTTGACTCTTTTGGATGGCAACAAAATCGATTTTGTTGACTGAAATTTTGGGACACCTAAGTATTACCGGTGTTACTGACGACCTTATCTCAAATAAGTGATAAGCATGATGGGGTTGATCCCATAGTCGTCTAAGTGTTCAGGTTATCCTCGTTGGTAAGGATAAGCATCCCATCGTGGGCAGGATCACCCTTAGTCGACGGAGGACCCTCTGTGTGTTAGGGCCCAATGAGTGCAACAAGGTCTCCTGGAGACAGCACTACATGGACATTGGGTGCCGCGACATGTCTAGGATGGGCAGTGCTTCTAGGTACTATGTATGTTGACACTTTGTTACCTGTTTCTTCTTACTCCCTGAGCTCCCATGTTGATGTCGTGCCCGTGTACATCGCACATCTTCCGAAGCACTCTTGACCTTTATCAGTCGAAACAACACATATTAGAATATTACATTCATACAAGCAGGAAATTAAGACAACAAGCTGAACTCAGGAAATTTACCTTCTTTCGCCGGTGGTCGTAACTGTCATTATTGTCGTCACCGTCCGTAGACTTGTCTTCCACCGGCAACTGCTGGTCCAAAATACGTGAAGGGACTAGGTAGTGATAGCAAATATAATTAAAAAGTAATTAATGTCGGGCCTCAATATATTGTACCTTTCTTTTGATGCCCGTGCTTGTCCGTCTCACTTTCGTGGATGGCCACACATCGCCGTCGTTTGTTACCTTCAAGGGCCACCGTTAACATACATATAGGATTTTAGAAATTATAAGCTTATATTTTCTATTTAAAAAGAGAAAAACAAATCGACGTATACCACATCAAACCACAAAGCACGCAGCAAATTAAAAGAATAGAACGAAATATAAAATTACAACTCACAAAAACGGGAAGACAGGATGAATATTCATTAATGGGCTGTACCTTTTTTGCTGCCGCCTTGCTTGAGTTCGTAGCATTCCTGCTGGAGTTCCTTGCCTTAGAGGGCTGTGGACTCTTTGCCTACATGAAAAGGAAGTATGTTTGAGGAAAGTAGGAACAATTACATAAAAGACAAAAAGGAGAAAACAGGTTAAAGGACATTAATGACCATGACCATACATCCCTGTACATGCAATCCATAATGTACATCACCCATCCTGCAATAACCTTGCTAAGCGCGCCTGGAAATTTGCACACCCCATCAACCACTCTCTTTACCACTATTATTTGGACTAACCTGTCGGCGTCTAGCGGCCTGGATCTCCTCCTTCTGATGTATGCGAGCTGCATTGGTAGCCAGCACCATCATCAATGCATCTTCACCATGTGCGGGCTACTTTTGGCGTTTGCTAGTGCGCCCATCCTGAGTTCCTGGCGGCTCGTCATTTCGGCCGCTTTTCTGCGGTTTGGTAGCAATTAAGCATTTTGTAAACAAGGAAATAAAGGCATGAAAACATTGTTATTGTTGTACTAGCTAAAATAAAAAACAAAGGTTATGCATGAACTGTGATGTACTTTCTGCAAACATACTAAGAAGTACGTACTATTATGGTGGCGAAGCAGCAGAAATAATTAAAGTGAACACATGCATAATCGCATCTTACTGTAGTGCCTTTTGGCAACTCCAGTGCACCTGTTAAAGTTAGCAAAGCGCCCGGCCCCTCCCTGGGCCGTATTCCTTGCTCTGACATTCTTTTGTATATGAGTGTTGCTCACATTCCAACAGCACCAAGGCCTGGTGTATGCTGAGCTGTTCCACCAGCTCCAACTGGCACTGGACTGGCTGGTACGGCAAAGGATGTCTTACTGCTTTCAATCTGCTTCCGCTGCGCAAGTGCATTTATAAGCTCCTGTTGCCGATCTGTCACATTCAAATCCTCCATCACAATGCGGCACTCACTGGGACCCGCATCTGGGTTATCTGGCTGAGCGTACTTGAAGCTCCTCCAGGCTGCCCAAGACTCCTTGTTCCACAGCTTCTTCCATGGCTTCTTCTCAAACTCATCTACATAAAAATAATGTGAAGACGAACATCAACGCCAGATGCCATGATACACATCATTGTCGAAAGTTTTCGTAATCCCGTACATAGCGTAAGTGGCATGGCATGTCCTTTGTCGTAAAACAAATCTTTGGCCCGTGTTTACCCCATATTCCCTTTTTCAAAATACATAGAAAGGATTTTTTTATCAAACAACCTGATCAAAATATGTTGTAAAAAAGTATATGGATGACAAGTAGCAGTACGAGCTCACAAACCTGGCTTGCAGGCAAGTTCCTCCTTTTGGGTGGCCTTCACCTTTTCGTACCTTGCATGTTGGGCATTGTAATCCATTGTGTATCTACAAAGTACATGGGATGCACCGAATAAAAGTGCTTACTTTTTATACTGTGCATGCTTCATTCTATTGTTGTCTGTCCCCACTGAAAGTAAGCTAATGATATGGATGGCATGTATGATGACCACAAACAAGATAATCACTAGAAGCATAACAGTAGGAAAATAAACATGTACTTACTTTTGCCATTTCTTCTTGAAGCAGTCGACCGTAACTCTTGGCTGTAAGTCAGCCACTTGTGCAAAGCCAGCAGCAAAGCACTTATCCCAAACGGGCTGCAGATGCGGCACACGTTGAATATCCTTCGCATTGAGGACCCGTGGATTCTTCAGGCTGCTGTCGAGGTTGTATGGCACGTTGTCGCGGACGGCTTTGTTGATGGCGGCCTGCTCATATGACCTGTTCCGCTTTGATGGCTCACCACGATCATGATCCTTTCGTATACTGATTCTGCTTACTTCAGGGGATACCAATTGAACAGATGGCTGTTTTAGGGATATATGGATAGTTAGTTTCTTCTGAGCCTGGTTCCAAGCCCTCCCCTTAAAATGTGCATGACGTTTTTTATGCGATGACAAAATAATAACCGTGCTGAAAATTGTGGCGTGAATCCGTTGAAGTATTCATTCCCGTGCAGCGATTGAACTAATCTGCCTTGCAATATGTCTGGATTTGGGAAGCATTGGGGTCATAGTGTTGTGCCTCTCGTTGGCGTTTGCTCATAAGTATCTGCACGTCTGGAGACTTTCGACACTGATGCGCGAGCACTTGCAAGTACAGCAAGGCAAGCGAGAGCAAACAGAGACAGCGGAAGACTTCAAAACGAAGAGAGATATAACATACAGTCTTACAGATCGGAACGATGCAATGGACGAAATTGCTGTCAGCGCCAGAAGCAAGCAATCATCACGCGGCGGTGATTAGCGAAGTTCAGGCTTAGCTCGGGCTAAGTAGAATAGCGTATAGCAATAGTAATATAGAACACACGAGTGTTCCCCGGTATCGAATGTCTTATCTTGCTTAGCCGTCCTCGCATCTGTTATACTCGCAGCATCGCAATGTCCTACGATTCACATTAGGAGGCCGATCCTAAATGTGACAATCCTACTGCGTATAGGCGATGTCTACGCATAACAACGTATAAGTCTTTCCGGCATTCGCATAATGCAAGGGTCCGGATAACGATATCCGGTTGCAGGGCATGTGTCGCGACGAGTGCGGCGCTCTCAACGTGTGCTGTAATGAAGTAATATTATATCAGATAATATTACTTATCATTTCGTAGCACGAGCATAATGCGCACTTCAATGCTTCGGGCTTTCATGCATGCTAGGCGGATTTGCCATGATGCGATGTCGCGATGGATAATGACAACATGCCAAATGCATATATAAATGTACACGAATACATTTATATCATGCAGATTCATTCATATGCAATGTGTTCATCACAATAGCACTTCGCCTTGTAGGATCACATCGACCTACGCATCGGCGGGAAACTAACCGTAGCACAACAATTATCCCCCCTCCCGTATGCAGCGTCCTCGCTGCTTCATACAGCATCGACTGCAAGGGTCATTGGGCTTGCGTGGCACGTTTGCGGGCTTCTTTGAGCAGGGGCTTCATGTCCTGCAAGAAGTTGCGTGCCGGTTCCCATGAGTTGTGCTCGCTGGTATACCCTGTCCACTTGACCAAGTGCTCGTGTACTGTCCGCTTACGTCGGTGTCAGCCCACACGACGCGCGCGATAATCTAACACCCGCTCCACATCATAAAACTTCTGTTTACCAGCAATCCAGGTCTCGGGAACTGGTTCGATCGCTGCGGGGGCGTTAGAATGCTCAGGGACGGGTTCCGTACTACGATACGGACGAACAAGCGATACGTGAAACGTGGGGTGAATGGTCATATCAGCGGGCAATGCAAGCTCCACAGCCACATTCCCAACCATGCGCATGACAGGATACGGACCAATCCAGCGGGGTAAGAGTTTTCGGGATCCGTAGGCCAAGGAACGCAAGTTCTTGGTGCTTAGCAACACGAGTTGCCCTTCCGAAAACGTCACATCCTGCTTAGATTTGTTATAGTATTCCGTCGTTCGTTGCTGCGCCGCGTCCAAACACGACTTCGCGTCTGTGATTTGGGACATAAAAGACTTGGCAAAAAGTTTAGCAGCAGGCACGTTCACTTCCAACTCACGCCACACGGGGAGCGCGGGATGAAATCCGTAGTTAAGAAAGAACGGACTTTTGCCTGTAGAGCGGTTAACAGCGTTGTTAAGCGTGAATTCTGCCGCAGTCAAATACGTATCCCAAACAAGTGGTGTGCGACCAGCATAATTGCGCAACATATCACCCAACGTGCGATTTGTGCGTTCGGTTTGACCATCAGTCTGCGGGTGATACGCCGTGCTCAGGTTGACGCGCATGCCAACTAGTTTGCAGAGCGCTTCCCAAAACTTAGACGTGAACTGCCCACCGCGGTCCGAAATCACATTTTTGGGAACCCCGTGTAACCGAACCACATTGTCGAAAAACAAACGTGCGGTTTGCTCAGCCGTGCAGGATGATGTGCATGGTGCTAGGTGAACCATCTTAGTCAGACGATCGACCATTACGAACACCGCATCGTATCCCCCCTCAGTTTTGGGCAGCGCGACTACGAAGTCCATGGAAACACTTTCCCAAGGCGCATCCGGGACAGGCAACGGTTGCAACAACCCATGGCCCTTACCGGACAAAGCCTTATTGCGCTGGCACAGACTGCATGTCTGGACGAAGTTCGCCGCATCCTTAGCCAAACTAGGCCACCAAAAGGAACGTTGCACCAAGTCGATCAATCGCTTGCTACCAGGGTGTCCTGCTAACGGGTCCTCGTGGAACCGCGCAAGGATGTCGTAGCGTAGCGTGTCGTCGTTCGGAACGACGATTTGCGTAGCTGCACCCTCCGTCCGTAGCCAAAGGCCATTCTGCTTGTGAAGGTTTTCTACATTAGTCAGGTCCGCGAACCAGGCGTCTGCGTTGTAGGCAACCTTCAACCGCTCCGTGAGGTCCGTCGCGATCGGTACCTCCTCGCTACGTGGCCGCACGACGGGCGCTGCCAAAATTGCAGTGTGTAGCGACGGATGTCGACTGAGAGCATCGGCAATATTCAATTTACCAGAAATATACTCCCAGGTGCAGTCGAACCTAGCTAGATATTCCATCCACCTAGCCTGACGGCGGTTCAACGTCGGAACGCTTTGCAAAAACGTTAGGGGCTTGTGGTCAGTCTTTAAAGTAAACGGGCGTCCCTCGAGGTAACAGCGCCATTCCTTTAAAGCATGCAGCACGGCCAGAAGCTCCTGTTCCCCGGTGGTGTAGCGAATCTCCGCACCAGAAAACTTCTTACTCGTGAAGGCGATCGGTCGCCCTTCCTGTAACAATACAGCGCCGCTTCCAAATATTGAGGCATCAGACACTACCTCAACACGAAATGGCAACGAGTAATCAGGGAATGCAAGGGTGACATCTTCGGCAACGGTTCGTTTGAGCTCTTCGAATGCCCGCTGGCATTGCGACGTCCACGACTCGAGCGAAACGAAAACGCCTTTGCGAGTTAAGTTAGTAAGCGGGGCCGCAATGATGGAATATTTTTCAATGAACTTTCGGAAATAATTGGTCAAGCCAAAGAACTTACGCAGCTCCGTGAGGTTCTGAGGCGCGGGCCAATCGAGAACCACGGCGACCTTCCGCGGGTCCATCTTCACACCAGTGGCCGACACAATATGGCCCAAATATTCCACCTGAGGCTGCGCCCAAAAGTATTTGGCGCGTTTAGCAAACAATTGCTCCCGCCTCATAACGTTGAGCACGAGCCGAAGATGCTCCAGGTGCTCCTCGCGCGTCTTAGAATAAACCAAGATGTCATCCAGGTAGCAAACAACGAACCTGTCGATAAACGGCCTAAACATTCGGTCCATAACCGCCTGAAACGTCGCAGGGGCATTAGTCAAACCAAATGATAGGACCGTATACTCAAACTGACCGAAGGGCGTCCGAAAAGCGGTTTTCGGAATATCAGAGGCAGCGATGCGAATCTGATTATAGCCCTGTTGTAAGTCAATTGAGGAAAAATAAGCCGATCCCTTCAGCTTATCCAACAGGTCGTCAACGCGTGGCAAAGGGTAGCGATTTTTCACTGTATTCGCATTTAACCCCCGGTAATCAATGCACATGCGCAAGGTCCCATCCTTCTTACCGACAAACAAAATCGGTGCAGAATACGGGGATGTGCTGGGGCGTATCATACCCTTCACGAGCAAATCCGTCACCTGGCGCTTTACCTCGTCCAGCTCCAATGGACTCAACCTGTACATTGGCCGGGCCGTAGGCTGCGCTCCAGGCATGAGAGGGATTGTGTGATCAACAGGACGCATAGGTGGTAGGCCAGGGATATCTTTAAAGACGTCCTCATACTGCGACAGTAGGGCCTCAACCTCAGGATCCGCAGAAATCTGCGCGGTGGTGGCACAACAGCCCACCCGCGGCCTCAAAAGCAGTCGGTGGGCACCCTTCCGTAACAAACGGACTGTTGTGCTACGGTTAGTTTCCCGCCGATGCGTAGGTCGATGTGATCCTACAAGGCGAAGTGCTATTGTGATGAACACATTGCATATGAATGAATCTGCATGATATTAATGTATTCGTGTACATTTATATATGCATTTGGCATGTTGTCATTACCTATCGCGACATCGCATCATGGCAAATCCGCCTAGCATGCATGAAAGCCCAAAGCATTGAAGTGCGCATTATGCTCGTGCTACGAAACGATAAGTAATATTATCTGATATAATATTACTTCATTACAGCACACGTTGAGAGCGCCGCACTCGTCGTGATACATGCCCTGCAACCGGATATCGTTATCCGGACCCTTGCATCATGCGAATGCCGGAAAGGCTTATACGTTGTTATGCGTAGACATCGCCTATACGCAGTAGGGTTGTCACATCTAGGATCGGCCTCCTGATGTGAATCGTACGGCATTGCGATGCTGCGAGTATAACAGATGCGAGGACGGCTAAGCTAGACAAGACATTCGATACCGGAGAACACTTGTGTGTTCTACATTACTATTGCTATACGCTATTCTACTTAGCCCGAGCTAAGCCTGAACTTCGCTAATCACCGCCGCGTGATGATTGCTTGCTTCCGGCGCTGACGGCGATTTCGTCCATTGCATCGTTCCCATCTGTAAGACTGTAAGTTATATCTCTCTTCGTTTTGAAGTCTTCCGCTGTCTCTGTTTGCTCTCGCTTGCCTTGCTGTACTTGCAAGTGCTCGCGCATCGGTGTCGAAAGTCTCCAGACGTGCAGATACTTATGAGCAAACGTGAACGAGAGGTACAACACGGACGGCCTCCTTACGCCCGACTAGCTCTGGTTTGATTCGCGCGGCCATTGCGGTCACAGCAAAATTAACCATAGGCACCGCCTCAGCTTCGCCCTCCTTTGGTGTGACATGTTCGAACGACAGGAAAGGTACCTTAATCGACAGAGTACCCTTGCACATATGCAGGGTTGTGGTCTCCATGTCAATGCGCGCGCGGTACTGCCGTAATGTCGACGACCCCATTATGTACGGTGCAGTCTCTGCTAAGCCCTGCAGCACGTACGGCCGGGTCACAACACGCAAAGGGCCTATTGATAGGCTAAGGGTAATCCTGCCCACGATGGGATGCTTACCCCCGTCAGCAAGGGTAACCTGTGGACAATCAGACGACTCTGGGGACAACCCCAGCGCATTCACCTCTGCGACAGAGATGAAGTCGTCGCTGGCACCAGTGTCAACAAGTGCCTTCAGAGTACGGCCATTCAAACCGATCTGAACCACAGGGACACGGTTATCTACGAGCGACTGCCCAGCAGACAACGTCAGTGCACTTAGGGCGGGTCCGTAACCTACGGCACCCCCGTCAGGAGCTTTGTACCAAACGTCAACCGAGTAGGATGTGCTTGGCCACGGAGCCAGCGTACCCTCCCGATCCACACCATTAAACAAAACGGTGCCCGGCTCGAACCGGTGGACATGCCGCATACCCCTTAACGATGCCTCTGCCTTGCGCCGACAGAAAGCGGGGAGTAAAACACATGCGGCGGTGCCTGGATATTGACGCCTACACCTCCTGTATATGGCCAACTGTTCCGACATCTCATGCAGAGACGAGGGAATGAACAAAACCACGTGGTTAGACAGATTGATAGACGACAGGGGACGGCGAGGTGTAAACAAATTACACAACGGGTCGAAGCAGAGAAGTCCCGTGCGTCCGTCAAGCGTGATGCGTCGCGCAATGACTCGCTCGATGTGTCCAAGTACACAAGGCAACAATGCCTTCACGGCTGGCCGTAAGGATGACCACCGACCACACGTTAGTTCAGAAATCCCAGGTGGTGCCCCCTCCGCAGGAACCCGGGCAAGCCCCTATTTCGGCTGAGGTACAAACGGCGGCATTAGCGGGCAATCCTTCGTGGAATGGCTCTCCGCACACCGTAGACAAACGTTGGCCAATTTCCGACGCTCGAATTTGGAACGATTGCAATTCCATTTTGGCATATACGTGTCGTCTGTGCGAGTCCGCTTCGCATTGGGGTCGGAACGCTGTGCGGCTGCCGTCAACGGCGCACCACCACGCTTCCTGTTTTTAGCCGGGTCCGAGCTCGGACCTGCTCCTCCTGACCCACGGACACCCGAGCTAGCGCCCCCGCGCGCCTGGCGTTGCCGGTTGCTGCGTCGCGTCGCGGCAGTAGGCGTGGGGCGGGTCGCTCCGAAGTCCTGGTCAAGAGCTACGGCTTCCCCAAGCGGATCCTGCACTTGCACGGCATTTGCACGAGGGGCAGACTTGACTTCTTCCTCACCGGCAAGGAGTCGTATCCCCGTGCCCTTAGCAAAAGCGACCAAAGCATCATACGACTTGATCTGCGCTCCAACCAAGTCAGTAGCGCACCATTTAGCCAAAAGTTTCGTCAGGCCTCGCCTAAACCAAAAGACACGCTCGGATTCAGTGAGGTCAGCAATGGGAGTCACAAGTGCTTTGAAGCGTGACTGGTACGCAGGTACATTTTCATCCCGACGCATGTGGTAGCTACCGGCTGCCAAAACCTTACGAGCTTCCACATCGCGTGCTTGAACCTCAGTAGCGAATCGTGCGAGCAAAGCAGCAACCAACTCGTCAAAAGTATAGTTGTCCCGGGCGTTGGTCCAATTGCGATACCAGTCCTTCGCTGAGCCCTCGAGGGTGTTACCAACGAAGAGACACCTGATACCGTCATTATCGCCACCATGAACAGCCTGGAGATACTTTTTAGCGTCACGCACGTACGCACGAGTTGCATCGGCTATGCTATGCCCTGGTGTCTTGTCGGTCAGCGAAATATTGAGCCTAGGAACGGGAATCGACAATCTCATCACCTCAGGGATGTCATCATGCCCTCGAGCTTGAGGTAATGGCAGAACCCTTGGTCCAGCAGTGTTGTCCATATTCGTGTTCACTGCTGAATGCGGCACAATTAAGTGAGCAGGGGTCTGAAGGAAAAGGGGCTCTTGAGGGGCTCGCGTGCCAACAGTCTCAAGACCTCTATCCGGTGCTCTAGCAGCCACAACAAAATCGGGTTGGCTAGCTAGGCTAGTGTGCGGCGTATCGTCATGTTCCGCAGACATGGAGCACGAAACGATACCCTAGGTTTGCGTAATAGAAGCCGACTTCTATCGCAAAGGCAAGAGTACAAAGCGATTCGGTGAGCCTACCGACAGTACTCTTGAGAAGATTCAGTAAACTCAGCAAGTACTTGCCCAGCTGAGTCCTGACCTCTGTAGTTTGGGCAATGAGAGTCGCCAACTGGTCCGGACGAAAGCCGGTCTCAGTCGCTGCAGCAAGCAATGCCGGTGCACTGAGATTACCTGCGACTCAGAGCGTACACTTACACAACAAGTGCAGCAATCTAAGTAAAAGCAATTAAACAATTACAAACCGGAAGCGGCGGCGTCCAAAACGGCGCGGCCTAGGTCTTCGGCAAAAGTATCTAGCGGTCCTCGTGGTTCGTCGCTGGAACTCGCCATAGAAAGAGCCTACTTCCGATTAGACAAAGAGAGACAGTTAGGCAACGAACCTGTCTCGATACCAATTTGTTGTGCCTCTCGTTTGCGTTTGCTCATAAGTATCTGCACGTCTGGAGACTTTCGACACCGATGCGCGAGCACTTGCAAGTACAGCAAGGCAAGCGAGAGCAAACAGAGACAGCGGAAGACTTCAAAACGAAGAGAGATATAACTTACAGTCTTACAGATCGGAACGATGCAATGGACGAAATCGCCGTCAGCGCTGGAAGCAAGCAATCATCACGCGGCGGTGATTAGCGAAGTTCAGGCTAAGTAGAATAGCGTATAGCAATAGTAATATAGAACACACGAGTGTTCCCCGGTATCGAATGTCTTATCTTGCTTAGCCGTCCTCACGTCTGTTATACTCGCAGCATCGCAATGTCCTACGATTCACATTAGGAGGCCGATCCTAAATATGACAATCCTACTGCGTATAGGCGATGTCTATGCATAACAATGTATAAGCCTTTCCGGCATTCGCATAATGCAAGGGTCCGGATAACGATATCCGGTTGCAGGGCATGTGTCGCGACGAGTGCGGCGCTCTCAACGTGTGCTGTAATGAAGTAATATTATATCAGATAATATTACTTATCGTTTCGTAGCACGAGCATAATGCGCACTTCAATGCTTCGGGCTTTCATGCATGCTAGGCGGATTTGCCATGATGCGATGTCGCGATGGATAATGACAACATGCCAAATGCATATATAAATGTACACGAATACATTTACATCATGCAGATTCATTCATATGCAATGTGTTCATCACAATAGCACTTCGCCTTGTAGGATCACATCGACCTACGCATCGGCGGGAAACTAACCGTAGCACAACACATAGAGTATGTCTCACACATGGTCAATTTTCATGGTCAATTTTCATGGTCAATTTTCACACCTACGCAAAGCTGCTATGGTGCTTGCCGGAAAAGGCTTTATAATTTTGGGGGCCTGCTCGATGTGTAACTGTGGCTCTTGGTGACTTTGTTTGGGTCTCCATCTGGCAACATTGTTGCCTGGCTACTGTGTAGGGTTTGCTGTTGCCAACTTTCTGCGATCCTTACCCACGCTTGCTAACTCAGGCAGCTTGCTGCTCAATAATTAGAAACCCTTCCATAACTAGAAAGTAGCCATGAACAGACATGTGTGGCACTTAAGAGTTTTATGTTACAAAGTAAGCCACATGTACAGGTTCTAAATCCATATAATGGTAGCGATTTAGCGATGTTAACAAGCGTTCACCAGAGCAATCTCTTGTACAACGACTAGTATTCATAGCGCTATCCTAAATTGAAATTAACTTTGAAGATATTTTATGCACAAAGTCTCCAATGCTACTGCACAATAAGAGCAAGTAAGCAAACTAAATAAATCCGGCGAACCCGTGCTCCGAACATTATTATGCGCTATCTACATAAACTTTGCGTAAACTGCGTTACAGTGCGTTACGTGCGTATGGTAAAGCACTGTACGCAAGATATACACAAGCTTTTTGCGTAAAGTTAACACGTGCGTTAGGTTTGCGATCGCGTGCGTTAGGTTTGCGTACAGCTCGCGTTAGAACATACGCAAGCCCCTGATTTTCGAGCACCACGAAACGTAATAAAAATTGCAGGGAACTTTTATACTCATTATGAATATTGTTTTCATTTAAACAAACTTGAAACGACGCACTATAACAGTCGTTCTGTCAAGTTTTCTATTTCTTTGTGCTAGGCTCGTGTTAGGCAAACGCAATCTCTAACGCACAAAATGCAGCCTTACGCACACATACGCGCCCTAACGCAGCCTAACGCGAGCCTAACGCACGAATCTCTTGTTATAGTGTTAATATACTCGATGATTAATATTTATGTGCTTCTAACGGATCCTTTTCTGCTGACTAGCATGGATCGTAGGTATGATGCGGATGTACGCCACGTTTGACTCTTTTGGATGGCAACAAAATCGATTTTGTTGACTGAAATTTTGGGACACCTAAGTATTACCGGTGTTACTGACGATCTTATCTCAAATAAGTGATAAGCATGATGGGGTTGATCCCATAGTCGTCTAAGTGTTCAGATTATCCTCGTTGATGAGGATAAGCATCCCATCGTGGGCAGGATCACCCTTAGTCGTCGAAGGACCCTCTGTGTGTTAGGGCCCAATGAGTGCAACAAGGTCTCCCGGAGACAGCACTACATGGACATTGGGTGCCGCGACATAACGACAGTACCGCCGGCGCATCGATATGGAATCCAGCACTATTGGCCATTGTGCAAAAGGGAACCTATCGCCTAAGGTACCTTGTCTGTCGTACTAAGATGTCACACCAGAGGAGGGCGGAACTGTGCGGAGCCTGTGGTTAATTTCGTTAGCGGCGTTCGTCCGCCGAAATAAAGAACCCAAGCTTGAAGGATGTACGAGTAGCTTATCAAGTGATAAGGGAAGGCATCCATGAATTGCTTGCGAGGCCTTGGGTGCAATTGGTTGTTACCACCGTGCAGTCTCTTGTGAAAGATCCTGAGGTCGCAGCCCCCCTATTGCCAAATTATATTGATGCATATGTCATCCTGGGGCTCCCAACTATGTTACCTGCTGATTATATGATCCCCTTTGTGTTCGAGCACAACCCATTTCACAATCTATGTACAGGTTAGGCTGCCAAAATTGAGCGGATGAAGCGGCAAGTGGGGGATCTGCTCGCAAAGGGTATGGTTCGGCCCAGCACATCGCCATATTCTGTGCCGATATTGTTTGTCGGTAAGAAGGATGGGACGTTGCGCATGTGCATTGATTATAGGGGCTTGAACGCGACCACAATTAAAAATCGCTACCCTTTGCCGTGCGTCGATGACCTGCTCGATAAGCTGAAGGGCTCAGCTTATTTTTCCTTGATTGACCTTCAACAAGGGTATAATCAGATACGCATTGCTGCCTCTGATATTCCGAAAACCGCTTTTCGGACCCCCTTTGGTCACTTCAAGTACATGGTCTTGTCCTTTGGACTTACTAATGCGCCCGCCACATTTCAAGCAGTGATGGATCGCATGTTCAGACCGTATATCGACAGGTCCGTCGTTTGTTATTTGGATGATATTTTAATATATCTTACGAAGATAGGAGCAACCGATGTGAAACGTGGATAGATTACAATGTATTGACGCAGGAACCGTGTATATTTGGCATAAATAATTATAGTATAATTGTTAGTAACGCGCAAGACTAACTAGAGCATAGTGCGCATAAACAATATACTCGCGATAATAACTGTACGGCACTCATCTCGATCACATCGTAGTTACTCGCACCTACGTTAGAGCTATTACACAACCATTACCAAACTGTATTACGATGACGTGAAATCCCGCATAATCGCAACAATCGCAACACACACCCTCGGGATGCACGTCATGGTCGAATAGGGCACTTCAATATCACACCCCCTCAAAGTTAGTAGCGTCAAGTTGCTAAGTATCACTGAAATAAACCTCTACGATAAGGCAATTGAGACGATGCTGGACTGGTGCTGTTAGATGCCACAATAAGAATAAGTAATCCTTTGCTTATGAAAATTATTGTCAAAAGAGATAATTACCTCACTATCGAATACAGATTTACTACAGCCAGCCACCCGGACTCACGCCTTATTGGCCTATATGAGCTGGTCTCTACCAACAAATCGATGACCTCCTCGTCAGGTATCGTCTAGTCCCATCTCTCGGCGGCACCAGACGAACTTTCCTTCTGGCAGTGGTTTGGTCAATGCGTCCGCCACCATCTCCTCCGTGCGGCAATGCCTCAGTGCCACGTCGCCCTCTATCACTCTCTCACGAATCATGTGATGCTGTACATCAATATGCTTAGACCGTGATGAGGTAATGGGGTTGTTGCCTAGGTCTAAGGCCCCTTGTGAGTCTATGTTGATTCTGATTCCGTCGGAGTCCGCCTTTAGGTCCCCGCATAGCTTATTCAACCAAAGGACTTCCCTGACGGCGCTGGAAAGGGCCTGGTATTCAGCCTCCACGGATGACGCTGCCACAGTGCGCTGCAACTGACTGCTCCAGCTGATTGCGGTACCATTAACGCGAAATACGTACCCAGTCGTGGATCGCCTTGAGTTAGTGTCTCCTGCCCAGTCCGAATCGCAATATCCATCGATGATCTCCTTGCCCTCCCGCCGGAACTGTAGGCCCAGGTTGCGCGTGCCCGCCACGTAGCAAAGGACCCCCTTTGCCATGCCCATTGCTGGTTTGGTTGGCTTGGCCATGAATCGTGACAACATGCTGAGGGCGAAGCCAAGGTCTGGACGCGTGCTGACTGCCAGGTAGTTGAGCTCGCCAATGAGTGCTCTGTATGGCGTCGGATCCTCCAACAGCTCAGTGTCTTTGTCCAGGTGAAGTTTTGCGCCCACAGCTATGGGGATGGCTCTGGGTTTAACCTTGCTCATGCCATGCTTATGCAGGATGCGTTCCACATAGCTGGATTGTGATAGCGTGATCTCTCCATTGGGCTGCCGTCGAACTTCCATGCCCAGAAATACCTCAATGCGGCCAAGATCTCTCACCTTGAATAGTTTGCTGATTTCTGCCTTGAGATTTCGGATCAGCTCGGGATCTTTAGCCGCAATGCACATGTCGTCCACGTGGACCAGCACGAACACGTCTCCTTTGTTGTTGTTTGCTCTCACGAACATCGCTTGGTCGGATTTAGATGTGATGAGTCCGATTTCAGCGAATTTGGTGCACAGTTTGTCGTACCAGCAGCGGGATGCTTGGCGGACGCCATATATCGACTTGAGTAGACGGCAGGCAGCTCCTGGGGTCGCCAGGTCGTATCCCGGTGGTGGTTTCATCCAGATTTCTTCTTTGAGGTCGCCGTTCAAAAATGCCGTGGAGACATCTAGTTGGTGTACGTGGAAGTCCCTTGCGGCGGCGATGGCCAGGATGGCCCGGAATGATGAGCCTCGTGATGTAGGTGCAAACAGTTCTCCAAAATCCACCCCCTCGCGTTGTGCGAAGTCCTTCGCAACCAGACGCGCCTTGTATCTGTCGATGGAGCCATCAGGACATGTCTTGACTTTGTAGACCCAGTGGCAGGGTAGGACGTTTGTGCCAGGCGGTGGAATGCCAATTTCCCATGTGCCGTTGGTCATGTGGGCAATTATCTCGTCGTTCATCGCTTGTTGCCACTTGATGCGGTGAGGGCCTCTGATCGCGTCATGGTGAGATTTGGGTTCTTGTATTCTGGCGGCCATGTTGCTACGCGCTGCTACCGATCTTTGAGTGCGCCACCACTCACATGGGCGCTGTAGCAGTCCTTTTCAGAATACTACTAGATTTGTGCGGAAGCGTAGCTTTTGCAGATTTAGAAATAGCTCGCAAGTAAATTAGCGTCGCGAAATGGTACATCTATTGGGAATAATTGGTGACAGCGGAGTCTTGAACTCCGAACAATTAGTAGCGTAATACTAAAATGTCAGGCCTTAGCTCTTCACCAGGGTGACTTTAATATTGGCTCACCTAGCCAAGATGTACGGCAATCTTCTTTGCCAATCGCGAAGTTTACTCGTAGTTAGTTTTCGGTTAGGCATCATGCTTATTGCATGATTGCCTACCGCTTTATCTGGGCCTATTTCTCTAAGGTAAATGTAGTTTCCTACATTCCCCCCCCTCTGAAGCGAAACGTCCCGGGAGCGTCACCATCTCCTCTTGGATGAGGTTCCTTTCTCAGTGGGTCTCGGCCCTTTCGCTTTGAGTCTTCACTCATATTCCTGGATGGCTTCCACCAGAGGATCTGATTCTTTCAGTGATGCCTCGGTTTCATATGTATTGTGAGTGGAATCATATCCTTCCCACTTGGTAAGGTACTCTCGACGAGTTTTACCTCTGCCCCCACGGATTGAGACATCCCGATGATCTACAATGGCTTCAACCATGTAGAATGGTTCACCCTCAATAACGAGTGGTGAGGGTGGTTGTCGCTGAGCGTCCTCCTTGAATGGTTTCAGGAGTGACACATGAAAGACCGGGTGTAGGCGAGTTTCAGCTGGTAAGCCAAGTTTTACCGCTGTTTCACCAATATTAGCGACAACTGTATATGGGCTGATGAATTTTGGCATCAGCTTCTTAGTTCCAGGTTTTTTAAGGTTAATATTCTTGGTACTTAACAGCACTTTTTGCCCAACCTCATAACGCATGGGGCGCCGAGAAGAGTCAGCATCCTGTTTTTGTCTAGATTGCGCAGCCTGGAGACAAGTTTTAGCGAGTTGCAATCGCTTGCGCATGATGGTGGAGTACTCATCAGCAGCTGGCACTTTCGAAGGTATATGCAGGTCAACCGGCACACGCGGTTGCTGGACACCATTAAGCAAAAATGGTGTCATACCTGTCGAACGTTGTTTGGAGTTATTGATAGCAAACTCAATCAACGGTAAGTGATCATCCCAATCATCCTGATTAGGGGAGATATAGTGCCGTAATGTCTCTTCCAGTAAGCGGTTCATTCACTCTGTTTGTCCATCTGTTTGTGGATGGAAGGCTGTGCTCATATGGAGGTGGGTGCCCAATAGGCGAAATATTTCCTTCCAGAAATTGCTTGTAAAGCGTGGGTCCCGGTCAGAGATAATGTTCTTTGGAAGGCCGTGCTGCCGGAATACAGTGGCTACAAAAAGGCGAGCCAACTCTTCCGCTCCTGCGGTCGTGTGGGTGGGAGCAAAGTGCGTCATTTTGCTCAGCCGGTCCACAAACACTACGATCGCATCATGCCCATTGCGAGTTGTTGGTAGCTGGGTTATCAAATCCATTGATATGCTCTCCCACACGGAAGAAGGTATGGGGAGCGGCTGCAGCAAACCACCCGGCTTAGTGTTGGTTGGTTTGTTATGCTGACATTGAGGACAAGACTTGACGTAGGCCTTCACGTCAGTATCTAGTCCAGGCCACCAGTACGTTTGTGCGATCGCTTGTTTGGTGCGGTCAATGCCGCGGTGGCCAGCGCATGGGGTATCATGATACTCTTTCATGATGACCCGTCGTAAGTCAGCGTGATTAGGGATGTAAATCTGGGACCCATTGTACCAGAAGTTACCCTTCTTTTTGAGCCGCAGCTTTGCTACCTTAGTTTTCGTGAGATTGGGATCACCGTCATACCCGCGGATGATTCGGTGTCCTAAGTCGCTGTCAATCAGCGCGGCAGAAAGCAAGTTGAGCACCACGTCGTGGACCCGACTGATAGGGTCAGCTACGTTCACCCGACCAGGGCGATACTCCCATTTAAATGTGAAACGTGATAATCGTTCCATCCAACGAGCTTGGCGGCGGGATAGCTTATCCGCGCTTTTCTGTTCTTGGAGGTATACCAGTGGTTGGTGATCCGTGATCAACGTTACATCACTGGCGCCTTCAAGGTAACAACGCCACTCTTCCAGGGCTAAGACAGTGCCGAGGCACTCTTGGTCTGTTGTTGAGTAGTTGTACTCTGCCTTATTGAATTTAGAACTGGTATAGGCGACAGGGTGGTCATCCTGCAAGAGGACGGCTCCTGTGCCATGTATTGAGGCATCAGACCAAACCGTGAAAGGTTTATCAAGCTCGGGGAGTTTAAGTACTGGTGCATTTGTCAAGGCATGCTTCACACCCTGGAAGGCTGCCTCGCAGGCTTCGGTCCAGTGGAAGGGCACTTTCTCACTGGTAAGGGTTGTGAGGGGGGCCACAAGGGAGGAATAACCCTGAATAAACCTCCTGAAATAATTGGCTAAGCCAAGGAACGCCCGCAGTCGCTTAATATCCGTGGGGACAGGCCAGTCTTTAATGACTGTTACTTTGCGGTCGTCCACCTTTAAGCCTTCTTGGCTTACTTTGTGGCCAAGGAAGTGCAGTTTGAACCGGTTGAACGGACACTTCGACAATTTTGCCTTGAATTGGTGCTTTCGGAGCAAGGACAGTACCAAACGGAGGTGCTGTTCATGCTCGGCCGGGGTCTTACTAAAGACCAGTATATCGTCCAAGTACACTAGCACAAATTTGCCAATGTAGTCAGTGAAGACACGATTCATCACTGCTTGGAACGTTGCAGGGCATTGGTCAGTCCAAAGCAAAGTACCTTAAACTGAAACTGGCCCATGCCTGGGGCTATGAAGGCCGTTTTCTCCACATCCTCGGGAGAGATCAGTATTTGATGATACCCCTGCTGTAAGTCCAGGGAGCTGAAAATGGTAGCTCCTTGGAGTTGGTCGAAAAGGTCCGTAATATTGGGCATGGGATACCGCCGTTTGATGGTCAGTTTATTAAGCGCACGGTAGTCTAAGACCATGCGTAGTCCTTGCCCATTTGCCTTTTCGACAAAGAGAACTGGAGCCCCATACGGTGAGGTAGAGGGTTTGATATATCCCTTATTGAGCAGTTCGGTAACTTGCTTCTTGACCTCTTGTTGCTCCAGTTGGGTGAGCCTATAGGCTCGTTTAGCGGGTGGTATGGCACCATCCACTAAAGGAATCGTGTGACCAATGTCCCGGTCGGGGGGGAGGCCTTGAAGGTCCTCGAATACATCCTTGTATTCCTCCAGTAATTCTGATAACTTCGAATTAACTAGGAGATTATTCCCACCGGAACTGGGGTCAGGAGTTGGAGTGTGTTCCTCTGCTTGCACAAGTAGGAGATAACTCTGTGCTCCTTTAGCAATTCGTTTGCCTGCTGCTTTCGCAGATACCGTCTCGACAGTAGTCGCTGCATAAAGTGTTGCAGTGACATAGTTCATGAGGGTAATCGCATCAAGGTTAGCGTCGATACCCGGGGAAGACCAAAGGGATGGCGTAAACGTATACGCATCATTTGGCTTCTTATACACTGTCAGGGTATGAGTTGCCCAGGACATTGTGGCTTTTCGTTTTCCTAATCAGTCATTAGCCAGGATAATATCAACACCTGGGACATCTTGCTTTAGAACAAGGAATTTGACTGTGTCGTGGAACTTGTCAATTTGAAGATTGGCAACAACTGAGCCCTCAATCAGTTCTGTGTTGCCATTAGCCACTTTAACTGAGCTGGTAAGTGTGGGTTTGAGAGCAAGGGCCATTTTCTTAACGGCTGTTAGGGATATAAACCCGTCTGCGGTACCTTTACAATTGGCACCGGAATCGGCCAAGACTTTGCAGGCCGTTTGGCACAGTTGAGCATCAAAGATCATAGAAGGTGTAGAACCAACTATGGAGTTCAAGTGCACGGTAGTGGACGGTCGGTCATACCATAGCTGGAGAGGCCATGGGACACCGGGCATAAGCTCCCGTACTCCTGTGCAACTTTTCTTCAGGAACAATTGTTTCCCTGGTGCATATGTTTTGATCAGGCGAAAGCCTGCTGCTCGCATACTGTGCTCTATTGAGCTCCACTTGGGGACTACAAAGACTGCAGAGGTATTTTCTGGATCTTTGTGTTTGCAGGAGATATAGTGTTTTTGCCATTGAGCAATGTGATTGTAAGGAGGATTAATCCAAGCAAACTCACCCGCAAGATTATGGGTCGCAAATGGGTTTGATGGAGAGGCAAAACGTGGACAGAGACTATTATTGCCCGAATCGTTACATGTGGCGTCAAAGGTAAATTGACGGCCGAGTTGGGTCTCAACCTGACGGAATTCATCAGGCCGGAACATCCGAGCAGTCTGAGGGCTGTTGGTCATGGGCAACACAAACTCTCCATCTGGTGCAACCAGTTTAACTGGTTCACATTCCTCCACACGCTTGCCAGGGTCCTATTCGTGCATTTTAGATTCGAGCCGGGCAGCAAGCGCCAACTTCTTTTCCGCCTCAGCCTTGATCGCCTTGGAACAGTCCACTACATGGTCCGGCCAAGACTGGCCTGGCTTCTTAAAGCCATGGCAATAGCGGCACCGGGTACTAGGAGGCTTGTCAGAAGTGTGGTCGGTCCGGGGCTTCTTGCTCACGGACTGCCAGCCCTGTTGAAATCGGGAAATAGGGCGATTTTGGTAGGGATGTCCGGATTTAGGGGTGGTTACTGTAGCCGCTTTCAGCTCAATGGTGGCAGTCTTATCTTTCCCTGCCTTCCACCGGACCTCTTGGCCGACTGCATATAGGATGCATTTATCTAAATCCTGCCAGTCCTTGCCCTCATCGTCGGTTGCACACCGACCCCGAAGTGTTGGAACTAAGCCTTTGATGTACCAGCTAATCTGGTCGGCTTTATCCATGTCCTTAGCTTCGCGTAGGACATCATGGAAGCGCTGTGTGTACTCAGCAATGGTTTCAGCAGTTTTCATGTCGTATTCGTGAGAGTGCAAGCGATCCCTTGCTGCCATGGCAGTGTTGCGTTGCGTGTCCCCATATTGCAGGAGAAATGCCGCCCTTAAGGTTTCGCGTGTGAGGGGTTTCTTGCCCGACTTGTGCATCTCTAGGACATCTGCTGCCCAGACCTGTGCTTTGCCCGTTAAGAAGTACACTATGTGCTCAAATGGGTCCATGTTCATCAGGTCGAAATATTGCATGAGTACATTGAACCAGGACCGGGTGCAAGTGATGGTGCTATCCTTCTTCCCAGAAAATTTTGGGGGATGTGGAACCCGTCTATTAGGGCTTACCTCACTTGGCCGGCTGGATTTTGGGGCGGTTGTCTGAGAATCGCTACCCCCAGCTAGGTGTGCGGTTGCTTCCACCCAAAGGGACTGAACCTCCTCGAGTGTTGGCACTGGAACTAGGTGTTTCTCTAGGATGGCTTGCAGCGTTGTTTGCTGGAGGGCATCCTTAGGCAAAAGGGTTGCGATGCTCGACCCAGCGATTGTGGAAATAATATCTAAGATCGCTTTTTTGCGTGAGTCGGCCGCTTCAGATGATTGTGAACGCTCCAAAAGGCGTTCGAAAATCTGTTCTAATAGGGCTCGCGTGCGGTCCGTATCCGCGCGGAGGGCACCCATCTGATTTTCGAAGGACTCCTTAAGGTGCGTGATTTCGCTTTCTAATGCAACAACACGATTATGTGTTGCGTTGTGTTAAGGAGATAAAGGAAGTATAAAGCTGCTATGAAGTATTACAGAGGTTAGAGGAGGTCAGATGTATAAGACACTAGACGACTGCTAGCTGTTGGGTGACTATTGCAGAGCTCAGGTACCCTTAAATACCAGTTCCAATGGCTTCTGATCAACAACTCCCTGGAGCACTGCAGTATGCAGCTCTCTACCATTGGGTAGTTGCCCAGCACCTACCACCAGCAACTTCCTACCACTTGGCTGCTCAGCACCTATCACCTTGCACACTGCAACTGCCTGTCACAACTGTCGCCCTGCAACTGCTAGATAGGTAACTGTGACGGTTTGCACCGTCCAAGACTTAACACGCCCCCTCGGTGCAAACCCCACTAGACTACACCCATGGAGGCACGGCACCACTTGAACTTGGCTTCACCCAAGGCCTTCGTCATCACATCAGCCACCATCTTCTCCGTAGGGCAGTACCTAAGCTCAACCTCCCCACTTGCGACCCGCTCTCTGACTAGATGATGCATCACATCAATATGCTTGGACCGCTGGGACGTCATAGGGTTGTTGCTGATATTCATCGCCCCCTGGGAATCCACCTTAATAATCGAGGGGGAGGTGCCGATCTTCAGATCGTCAGACAGCTTTGACAGCCAAAGGGCTTCTCTCACCGCACTGGAAAGAGCTTGATACTCTGCCTCCACTGATGCTGCTGCCACGGTACGCTGCAGCTGGCTGCTCCAACTTATCGCAGTACCGTTCACTCGGAAAACATAACCAGTTGTTGACCTGCGGGTAACTGTGTCTCCTGCCCAATCCGAATCACTGTAGCCATCCAGCTGCAGCCCTTGTCCGCCAGGAAACCGAAGACCCATCTCCCGAGTACCCGCCAGGTACCGCAGCACTCCCTTTGCCGCACTCATTGCAGCGCGGGTAGGCTTAGCCATGGACCGGGAAAGCACACTCAGGGCATAGGCCAGGTCGGGACGTGTACTCACTGCAAGGTAGTTGAGTTCTCCCACCAGAGCTCGGTAAGGCGTTGGGTCCTCCAGCAGTTTGCCTTCATCATCAGTCACTGGGGCAGCCCTTGTACCCATTGCCAGAGGAGTTGAGAGGAGTTGCCCGATCTTTGGCATCCAGCATGTTGTGCCGCTCCAGAATCTGCTCAATATAACGAGATTGACTCAACACAATATCGCCATCCTTCTCTCGACGAATATCCATGCCCAAAAATACTCGTGCCTCCCCTAGGTCCCGAATCTTGAAGCACTGACCAATCGCCTCTTTCACCTTCCGCACCAATTCTAAATCATCTGAGGCCACACACGTATCATCCACATGAACCAATGCAACCACCACTCCCCTTTCATCAACCTTCAGAAACATAGCCGGATCTGATTTAGACGGGAACAGCCCAATCTCGGCAAACTTCTCACACAACTTATCATACCAGCACCGTGGGGCCTGCTTTAGACCATAGATGGACTTATGCAGGTGACAGGCCAGGCCTGGAGTTTCCGACTCGTACCCCGGTGGCTGCTCCATCCAAAGATCCTCCTTCAGTTCTCCATTCAAGAACGCAGTCGTCACATCTAGCTGGTGAATGGGCATTTTTCTAGCCGCTGCAACCGCTAAAAGGACTCGAAAAGATGAGCTCCGGGACGTAGGCGCAAAGAGCTCACCATAATCCACCCCCTCGCGCTGTACAAACCCTTTTGCGACCAAGCGCACTTTAAACCGCTCAACACTACCATCTGGATTGTGTTTCACCTTATACACCCAGCGACATGGAATAAGCTTCGTGCCTGGCGGGGGTGTTTCTAAGGTCCAGGTTCCATTTGCCAACTGAGAGTTAATTTCGTCATCCATAGCCCTTTTCCACTCGCTGGCCTGCGCCCCAGACACCGCTTCAGCATAAGTGTTGGGCTCAGACACTTTGGTTGCGGCAGCCACATGGACCCGGCCGGCAACAGACCTAGGGTCCTCACTGCGCCACCACTCGGACGGCCGTTTTCGATCACGGACAGGGTACCTAGACTCAAAATTGTTACTCGCACCGGCAGCACCCACAGAGGGGCCAGCACCGGACGAACTCCCCGAGGGACCTGCGCCGGAAGCATCACCACCCCCTGTTGGTCCACCGCTGTTATCCCCTGAACCTCCTGCACCAGTAGAGGATCCGCCACCTTGGGTGTGAGGGGCCGGTTCCCACTCATCATTATCATCATCATCATCACTATCACTATCAGAATCAGGCGTACTGTCTACGGGGTTGCGCCACCTTACGGACTTCTTTGCACGACTAGCTTGCTGTGCTTTCACACCGACATTCCGCTCATCAAAGGTGACATCAGAGTGCACCGACACTACATTGTCTGAAAAAAGGATACGGTACTGGCCTGCATCGCCGTACCCAACCAGAACACCCTTGCGACTTACCGGATCTAATTTATTGCGCTTCTCCTTGGGGATATGGACATATGCCGTACATCCAAACACACGCAGATGACTCACATCAGGATGTTCCCCTGAGAAAGCTTCATACGGAGTGCAGGGCCGACCGGACACAGGTGAAATATTCCGAAGGTAATTCGCCGTAGAGACAGCCTCAGCCCACATGCATTGGGGAAATTGAGACTCAGCCAATAGAGCACGCATCTTCTCTAACAGAGTCCTATTCAAGCGCTCAGCAGCTCCATTCTGCTCGGGGGCATACCCCACCGTAGGCCCATGCCGAATCCCTTTCGTACGGAAAATCTCCTGCAGGGGACTGTTAATGAACTCACCCCCTTGATCAGACCGTACCTCCTTGACCCGAAAACCACTGTACGTCTCCAGCTGATTCACCATAGTCATCACCTTGTCCGTCACCGCTTCCTTGGTAGGTGTAAAGGCTACAGCCGAAAAACCAGTATAGTCATCCAACAAGACAGTTAGGTAGAGGGAACCCGTTGGTGTTCGCTCAGGCATCGGACCACAAACATCAAGATGAATAAGAGCTAGTGGTTGATCCACCTTATGCCCAGTTGATGGGAAGGGCCCTCGGCGCTGCCGTGACATCACACATGGCTCGCACACACCCGCATCTCCGGCTCCCTTCACCTGCTCCTTTGCAAAACGCACCCCTGACACCATGCCTTCACCCACCAACCTCTCAAGATTACCTAGGCCAAGGTGTCCATACCGGCGGTGCCACAGGTCCATTGATTCAGATGCAGACTTCCCATGAGCCACTCCACCAAAAGGCTGGGTGTATCTCAACCTGGAAGCAGACCTGGGAATCGAAAAGCATGATAGGGCATAAAGGTCGCCCAAGCGCTGGCCCGTCAGAATCTTCTCACCACCCTTGCGCATAGTGACTTGGCCATCCTCAAAGCAAACTGACCCACCCTGCTTATCCAGGGCAGCAACTGACAGCACATTTGCAAAGCTGTCGGGAACAAGATACACCTCTTCCACCGTCACCCGTGCATGCATATTGACCCCGGGGATAAGCCTCAGAGTCCCTACCGCTGTGGGCCTGATGATCCCCCCGTTCACACTCAGGATCTCGAACTTTTCTGACTCCGCCAGCTCGCGGACGTCCACTATCTGATCTGCATCATATGTCAGATGATGAGATGCACCAGAATCCAGGTACCAACCTTTCAGGCGGTCAGACCCAGATGCCACAAAGGCAAAGTTCCTCGGGCTAGCATTGCCCCTGTCGCCGGCACCGTCCACATGGTCGTGCCGGCCATAACCTCGGCGGTCGCTCCCCAAGCTGGGCCCGCCCGCGGCCTCTCCATGGCCGCCCATTCTTGTGCGCTCCAGGCCGCCTGACCCATAACCGGGTCCTCTAGGCGCCGAGCTCCATGAGCCAGACCTCTGAGCCATCCTGGGGGCAGTGCACCCCCTCGCCAGATGCCCGGGCTTTCCACAGTTCCAGCACTGCAGTGGCTCCCGTGATCCGCCGCGGACGTGGCTTCCTCCACGTCGGGGCGCACTTCCTGTGGCTGAGCTTCCCCTACCCGCACTGACAAAAGCAGACGAGCTGGTAGAGGCCTCATGCATGCTCCCTACCCTAGCTTCGAACGCCAGCAGTTGTGCGGTTGCACTAGACAGCGTAAGCTCACCAGACTGTGTCGTCAAAATCGACACTATCACCTCATACTTCTGAGGTAGACCCGTCAGCATTGCATACGTCATGTCTTGTTCACTGGTGGCCTGGCCCACCTTCAGCAGATCTGTGTGTAGCTCCCGCACTCTTGCAAGGTACACCGGCAGGGCCTCTCCCTTCTTCATCGCCAGCTTAGTATACTCCTGACGCAGCTGAGATCTGCGGGCATGGTTGTTGGCGGCAAAAATCGCAGCAAGGCCATCCCACGCCATTTTGGCGTTCGGCGATGCCTTGATGACCGGCAGATGGCAGTCCTTCACATTCTTCACCAGCAGAGTCTTCACTCGCTCCGATGCAGCGACCTCTTCATCTGTAACCGGCTCAGTCAACAGCGCCCTGTTCAAGTTATGCTCAGCACACAAGTTCTCAAACCGATAGGCCCATGTAGAGTAGTTGTTGAGATCGAGGGGTTCAGCCAACTTGTCCTTGCCCATGTTGTTCTTGGTTCTCTCAGAGCGCCCAGGCGGGGCTCATAACCTGTTAAGGAGATAAAGGAAGTATAAAGCTGCTATGAAGTATTACAGAGGTTAGAGGAGGTCAGATGTATAAGACACTAGACGACTGCTAGCTGTTGGGTGACTATTGCAGAGCTCAGGTACCCTTAAATACCAGTTCCAATGGCTTCTGATCAACAACTCCCTGGAGCACTGCAGTATGCAGCTCTCTACCATTGGGTAGTTGCCCAGCACCTACCACCAGCAACTTCCTACCACTTGGCTGCTCAGCACCTATCACCTTGCACACTGCAACTGCCTGTCACAACTGTCGCCCGGCAACTGCTAGATAGGTAACTGTGACGGTTTGCACCGTCCAAGACTTAACACGTTGCGCATTGTTTCTGCGACGTGTTGGGCCACGCGCGTTTGTTCTGGTGTGCGCTGCGGAAGGCCATTGGGAGGTAACGCGACATCTCCTTCATCCGGCATTGGTTCTTGGGACCCGCGGATAATAGGAATATTATTATTAAAATTATTGGTGGGAATTACTGGAGCCGAAGGCACCGTTTCCATAGGTTCAATGTTTATCCGATGTGGTCGTCGATTGGCGGCTATGGCGGCTAAACGCTCTAGTCGCAAAATTTTATTGAGATTTTTACGTTTAAAACGTAAGAGTTCCTTCCGCGCTTTTGCTGCAGAGGATTTGTGGTTGTGGTGGGAGTGTCGCGTGGCATTGCGCAAGTTTATCTCACCTGAGGAGGATCGTTGCTCAGACCCTCGCTACCAATTGTAGCAGTCCTTTTCAGAATACTACTAGATTTGTGTGGAAGCGTAGCTTTTGCAGATTTAGAAATAGCTCGCAAGTAAATTAGCGTCGTGAAATGGTACATCTATTGGGAATAATTGGTGACAGCGGAGTCTTTAACTCCGAACAATTAGTAGCGTAATACTAAAATGTCAGGCCTTAGCTCTTCACCAGGGTGACTTTAATATTGGCTCACCTAGCCAAGATGTACGGCAATCTTCTTTGCCAATCGTGAAGTTTACTCGTAGTTAGTTTTCGGTTAGGCATCATGCTTATTGCATGATTGCCTACCGCTTTATCTGGGCCTATTTCTCTAAGGTAAATGTAGTTTCCTACAGGCGCTTTCGCACGCGGATGGGGTAGCGGTTGGCTAACCTCGTGTTGTCCTCATCCATGTCTTCTTCTGTTGCCATGTCTTCAATGTCGGAGTCGTCGGTGTCCTCAGGTTGTATTGGGTCTTGCCTTGGTTGGCTTCCCGATGGGCCCGCTCCATCGTTGACGGCTCCTGTTCCCGCTGTATTTGGATAGCTTTGCGCTGTGCGTGTTACGGGAGGTGGTGGTTGAGGTGGATTCGGCTCGTGGCCATCGCCATTGTGTGCATTGGTGGGCATAGGGACAGCTCTCGGTCGTGGCTCTGGGTCGTTCATGTCGGAATCGGAGTCAGTTTCAGCATTGTCACGGTTGTCGTCCGAGGGTTTGTATGGTTCGTGCGTGGCCTGTTGTTCATCGAATACAACATCGCTGTGTCTTGATACTGACCCGTCCGGGAATAATATCCGGTAGCTGCCCCCATCGCCATATCCCACCATTATACCTCGTCGACTCACGGGATCCAGTTTGTTGCGGTTTGCCTTGGGCACGTGGACATAAGCCATGCAGCCAAAAACGCGCAAATGATCGGCCTCTGGAACCTTTCCAGTGAAGAGCTCGTACGAGGTACGGGAGATACCATCTGCTGGGGATATATTGCGTAGGTAGTTGGCTGTGGCTGCCGCCTCAGCCCACATTTTTTGAGGGAGTTTGGATTCCAGCAATAGGGCGCGCATCTTTTCCAGCAGGGTCCGGTTTAATCGCTATGCAGCGCCATTTTGTTCAGGGGTGTATCCAACTGTTGGCCCATGCCTGATCCCTCTGGAAGCAAAGAAGGCTTGTAGTTGGGAATTGACGAATTCTCCTCCTCTGTCGGACCGCATCTCCCACGTCTTATGTCCACACATGTTCTCCAGCTGATTTATCATCGTTACCAGCTTGTCCTTAACCGCCTCCTTGGTGTTGGTGAATGCAACTGCTGAAAACTTTGTGCAGTCATCCATCAGGACAGTCATGTACCGTGACCCATTTGGGGTGTTGTCCGGCATGGGGCCGCAGACGTCCACATGGATGAGCTCCATTGGTCTATCAGATTTGTGCCCCGTGGATTTGTGGGTTCCGCACCTTTGCCATGATAAAACACAAGTCTCACACTTGGCGGGGGTGACCTTCTGTTGTGGTACATCGTCGACGCCTATCACCATTCCGTGCCTGATTAGCTTCTGCAGACCTCCAAGTCCAATGTGCCCAAAGCGTCGGTGCCACAGGCCTTCGCTTTGGCTTGACAGCTTGGCGTGGGCAGCACCGGCAAAGCTGAAATGTGCGTCGTTAGGTTGACCGACGTCACACTCCAACCTATATAAATTACCTTCTCGTCGGCCTGCAATGATGATGTTTAATAACATTTAATAACGTTTAATAACGTTTAATAAAGTTTTACGTAGACCATATGCTTGGTGAACATGATTTCCCCTTCATCGGATCTGTCGTTGATAGACGAAACGGATAGGACTTTGACGCAGCTGTGTGGCACCACGTAAACGTTGTTGATGGTGATTTTGGTGTCGGGGTAGAGTGTGGACACCAGTATGAGGGTGCCTACCGCGATAGGTTGAATGGTTTCCCCACCCATGCTCATGATATCAAAACGTTCCCGTCGGCTTATTCCAACCACGTTGGTTAGCTCCCGTTCGCCGTACGTGATGTGGTGAGATGCGCCGGAGTCCACGTACCACCCTTGTAATTTGTCGTATTGGGATCCCACGAATGCGCAGTTCTCTGGTTGATTGGATCGTCGCTCTCCACTTTCCTGTCGACTTGTTGGCCTGGATAACGCTGTGGCGTCGACAGTGTTGTGGCTCCTGTTGCCCTGGCGGTTGTAGTTGCCATCTTGTCTGTCGCGTCTTATTTGGCCTGGAGGTTGTGGCATGCGTGGTGCGCGGCATTGTCGCGCGGTATGTCCATAATTTTCGCATAGTTGGCATTGCACTGTCCCGCCGTAGCCATAACCTGATCTGTGTTCATGTTGGCTTACTCCGTTGCGGCCATCTCTTCCATAACTCCATGCATCGCCTTGATTGATGATTGGCATATTCCTGTATCCTCGATCAAATGTGTTGCCGCGATGGTTCCATCCGTCGTGGCTGTTGTTGGCAGCGCTCCATGTGCCTCCTCGACTTGTGCCGGCAAATGCGACCGAATTATCTCCGTAGTCGCGTTCAATTGTGTCATGGTGATAGCGGCTAGTCTCGCTGTGATATTGTCCGGTGCTGCAATTGTCTCTTTGGCTTGTTGCACTGAAAGCAACGGAATCACCCTCTGCATCGACTCGTTTCTCAAAAGCCAATAGTTGAGCGCCCACGGTATCCAAATTGTATTGGCCATTGACTGTCAGCGTGGTAACAATGACCAAGAATTTCTTCGGGAGTCCCACCAGTAGATTGTAGGTAACTTCCCGTTCGGTAATGGGGTGTCCCACTTCCACCAAGTCCGTATATAGATTGCGGACGCGAGCCAGATATAAGATTAGGGCTTCATTTTGTGCCATTTTAAGGGCTGACAGTTAAGCAACAAGCTGAGATTTTCTTGCGTTGCTGCTTGCCGCAAAAACAGCCGCGAGCCTTTCCCATGCTCACTTGGCGTTGGGCGCTGCTCTGATAATTGCCAAGTGATGATCTTGGACATTTTTGACAAGGATGTTTCTGACCTTGTTTGACACGGCGATGTCCTCGTCGGTCATTGGTTCGTCTCTCAGCCATCTATCCAGGTTGTTCTCTCGCATCATGGGTTGGAATCTGAACTACCACGTAGCATAATTTCTCAGACCTAATGTTAGAAATAAGTGGATCAACACCACGTATTCGTTACAAGGATAAGAAAGTAAACTTTGGTAGAGCTGCCATTGGCTCGCTAACAGAGAATTTCCGTACAATAAAGTCGTATGGTTTCGGAACCATGTTGCGAGTCTGAACGAACTAATTAACGTAATTCTAACACTCCCACGCGGTCAGATCTCGCAAATTCCCATGCTCCCACGGTGCTCCACGAACGTATTCGTGGGTAACAGCTTTGTCAGTATGTCCGCGACCATCTCATCTGTGCGACAATCAACCATAATCACTGACCCAATTAGGTCGAAGCATATCAGTGTTTGATGATATCGAACACTGATATGCTTCGACCTAATTGATATAATCGGATTTTTAGTGACCTTGATACTGCTCTGGTTGTCACAGTTAATCCTGGTCGGTCGTAGCTCATATTCAAGGTCCGACAGGAGTTGACGCATCCACAGCGCCTCCTTGGTTGCCTCGGACGCCGCCATATATTCAGCTTCCATAGTCAAAAAAGCAGCGCTCCGTTGAAGCTTGCTAGACCAAGTAACTGCTCCACCGTGAAGCGTAAAAACATAACCAGTGGTAGACTTGCGGGAATCCATACAGCCCGCATGATCGGCATCACTAAATCCCGTGAGCCCTTCGTTGATACAATTACCTCCAAAGACTAAACCAAAATCCACAGTACCAGCTAAGTACCGTACTACTTCTTTGGCTGCCTTCCAATGAAGTAATCCAGGGCACGCCATGTGCCGTGTCAACACTCCCACGGCTTGGGAAATGTCTGGACGCGTACAGCTCGCTATGTATAACAACTTCCCAACAAGCACATTGTACGGATATTTTTCGCTCTCCAACCGCTCGTCCGACTTTGTTTGCGGTAGGACAGTTCCAGGTGCCATGGGAACCGGCTTCGGCTTGGCATCATTCATGTGGAACTCCTCCACCAAACCATTAGTCAAGCGGTTCTGTGTAAGGCAAATGCGACGTAATTCCCAATCTCGTCGGATCTCCATACCTAGGAAATATTCTGCCTCGCCTAGGTGTCGAATCTCAAATCGAGTCATCATTTGCAATTTCATGTCTCCAGTCGTGGCCATTGCTAGCAAGATTCGTAAAGTCGCATGCTTGCTAACAGGAGCAAATACGTCCTCAAATACATCCTTCGCGTTGCAGATATCCTTTCACCACTAAGCGGGCCTTAAAGCGATCCACCATGCCATGCTTGTCCGTTTTAACTGAGAACACCCACTTAACACCCAACGCACGCATCCCTAGGGGCAACTCCTCCAAGGAGTACGTACCCTTTACCATCAGAGATTTTATCTCACTCTCCATGGCCTCGCGCCACCACTGCGCATACGGGGAGGATATAGCTTCTTCATACGTCTCTGGAATTGGCACCTCGAAAGATTGAAGGTTCAAAATTTGACCTGTCGCACCAACAACGAAGTCCTTCAACTGCTCAGGCTGCTTACCCTTGTTCACACGCCCAGAAGTGCAAACTGGTACAGGTGCGGGTTCCGGTGATGCATCAGTATCAGTTGCTAGCTCCTCATTTTCATCTTCAGGCCCACCATCACCATTACTATTGCTATTGGATGGATCAGGGGAGTCCACGAAGGAGTGATGGGCGACGGAGTCGGACTGATTTGGTTCTTCCTCCTCATCCGAGTCTGTAGTTTTGTCGACAGTATTTGAAAAATCGCCAGAAGTAGAAACACTATAACAAGAGATTCGTGCGTTAGGCTCGCGTTAGGCTGCGTTTGGTTGCGTATGTGTGCGTAAGGCTGCGTTTTGTGCGTTAGAGATTGCGATAGCCTAACGCGAGCCTAACACAAAGAAATAGAAAACTTGACAGAACGTCTGTTATAGTGCGTCGTTTTCAAGTTTGTTTAAATGAAAACAATATTTATAATGAGTATAAAAGTTCCCTGCAATTTTTATTACGTTTTGTGGTGCTCGAAAATCGGCGGCTTGCGTATGTTCTAACGCGAGCTGTACGCAAACCTAACGCACACGATCGCAAACCTAACGCACGCGTTAACTTTACGCAAACAGCTTGCGTATATCTTGCGTACAGTGCGTTACCATACTAACGTAACGCACTGTAACGCAGTTTACACAAAGTTTATGTAGATTGCCCATAATAATGTTCGGAGCACGGGTTCGCCGGATTTATTTTGTTTGCTTACTTGCTCTTATTGTGCAGTAGCATTGGAGACTTTGTGCATAAAATATCTTCAAAGTTAATTTCAATTTAGGATAGCGCTATGAATACTAGTCGTTGTACAAGAGATTGCTCTGGTGAACGCTTGTTAACATCACTAAATCGCTACCATTATATGGATTTAGAACCTGTACATGTGGCTTACTTTGTAACATAAAACTCTTAAGTGCCACACATGTCTGTTCATGGCTACTTTCTAGTTATGGAAGGGTTTCTAATTATTGAGCAGCAAGCTGCCGGAGTTAGCAAGCGTGGGTAAGGATCGCGGAAAGTTGGCAACAGCAAACCTTACACAGTAGCCAGGCAACAATGTTGCCAGATGGAGACCCAAACAAAGTCACCAAGAGCCACAGTTACACATCGAGCAGGCCCCCAAAATTATATAGCCTTTTCCGGCAAGCACCATAGCAGCTTTGCGTAGGTGTGAAAATTGACCATGAAAATTGACCATGAAAATTGACCATGTGTGAGACATACTCTATGACCCCAATGCTTCCCAAATCCAGACATATTGCAAGGCAGATTAGTTCAATCACTGCACGGGAATGAATACTTCAACGGATTCACGCCACAATTTTCAGCACGGTTATTATTTTGTCATCGCATAAAAAACGTCGTGCACATTTTAAGGGGAAGGCTTGGAACCAGGCTCAGAAGAAACTAACTATCCATATATCCCTAAAACAGCCATCTGTTCAATTGGTATCCCCTGAAGTAAGCAGAATCAGTATACGAAAGGATCATGATCGTGGTGAGCCATCAAAGCGGAACAGGTCATATGAGCAGGCCGCCATCAACAAAGCCGTCCGCGACAACGTGCCGTACAACCTCGACAGCAGCCTGAAGAATCCATGGGTCCTCATTGCGAAGGATATTCAACGTGTGCCGCATCTGCAGCCCGTTTGGGATAAGTGCTTTGCTGCTGGCTTTGCACAAGTGGCTGACTTACAGCCAAGAGTTACGGTCGACTGCTTCAAGAAGAAATGGCAAAAGTAAGTACATGTTTATTTTCCTACTGTTATGCTTCTAGTGATTATCTTGTTTGTGGTCATCATACATGCCATCCATATCATTAGCTTACTTTCAGTGGGGACAGACAACAATAGAATGAAGCATGCACAGTATAAAAAGTAAGCACTTTTATTCGGTGCATCCCATGTACTTTGTAGATACACAATGGATTACAATGCCCAACATGCAAGGTACGAAAAGGTGAAGGCCACCCAAAAGGAGGAACTTGCCTGCAAGCCAGGTTTGTGAGCTCGTACTGCTACTTGTCATCCATATACTTTTTTACAACATATTTTGATCAGGTTGTTTGATAAAAAAATCCTTTCTATGTATTTTGAAAAATGGAATATGGGGTAAACGCGGGCCAAAGATTTGTTTTACGACAAAGGACATGCCATGCCTCTTATGCTATGTACGGGATTACGAAAACTTTCGACAATGATGTGTATCATGGCATCTGGCGTTGATGTTCGTCTTCACATTATTTTTATGTAGATGAGTTTGAGAAGAAGCCATGGAAGAAGCTGTGGAACAAGGAGTCTTGGGCAGCCTGGAGGAGCTTCAAGTACGCTCAGCCAGATAACCCAGATGCGGGTCCCAGTGAGTGCCGCATTGTGATGGAGGATTTGAATGTGACAGATCGGCAACAGGAGCTTATTAATTCACTTGCGCAGCGGAAGCAGATTGAAAGCAGTAAGACATCCTTTGCCGTACCAGCCACTCCAGTGCCGGTTGGAGCTGGTGGAACAGCTCAGCATACACCAGGCCTTGGTGGACTGGAGTTGCCAAAAGGCACTACGGTAAGATGCGATTATGCATGTGTTCACTTTAATTATTGCTGCTGCTTCGCTACCATAATAGTACGTACTTCTTAGTATGTTTGCAGAAAGTACATCACAGTTCATGCATAACCTTTGTTTTTTATTTTAGCTAGTGCAACAATAACAATGTTTTCATGCCTTTATTTCCTTGTTTACAAAATGCTTAATTGCTACCAAATCGCAGAAAAGCGGCCGAAATGACGAGCCGCCAGGAACTCAGGATGGGCGCACTAGCAAACGCCAAAAGTAGCCCGCACATGGTGAAGATGCATTGATGATGGTGCTGGCTACCAATGCAGCTCGCATACATCAGAAGGAGGAGATCCAGGCCGCTAGACGCCGACAGGTTAGTCCAAATAATAGTGGTAAAGAGAGTGGTTGATGGGGTGTGCAAATTTCCAGGCGCACTTAGCAAGGTTATTGCAGGATGGGTGATGTACATTATGGATTGCATGTACAGGGATGTACAGGTCATTAATGTCCTTTAACCTGTTTTCTCCTTTTTGTCTTTTATGTAATTGTTCCTACTTTCCTCAAACATACTTCCTTTTCATGTAGGCAAAGAGTCCACAGCCCTCTAAGGCAAGGAACTCCAGCAGGAATGCTACGAACTCAAGCAAGGTGGCAGCGAAAAAGGTACAGCCCATTAATGAATATTCATCCTGTCTTCCCATTTTAGTGAGTTGTAATTTTATGTTTCGTTCTATTCTTTTAATTTGCTGCGTGCTTTGTGGTTTGATGTGGTATACGTCGATTTGTTTTTCTCTTTTTAAATAGAAAATATAAGCTTATAATTTCTAAAATCCTATATGTATGTTAACGGTGGCCCTTGAAGGTAACAAACGACGGCGATGTGCGGCCATCCACGAAAGTGAGACGGACAAGCACGGGCATCAAAAGAAAGGTACAATATATTGAGGCCCGACATTAATTACTTTTTAATTATATTTGCTATCACTACCTAGTCCCTTCACGTATTTTGGACCAGCAGTTGCCGGTGGAAGACAAGTCTACGGACGGTGACGACAATAATGACAGTTACGACCACCGGCGAAAGAAGGTAAATTTCCTGAGTTCAGCTTGTTGTCTTAATTTCCTGCTTGTATGAATGTAATATTCTAATATGTGTTGTTTCGACTGATAAAGGTCAAGAGTGCTTTGGAAGATGTGCGATGTACACGGGCACGACGTCAACGTGGGAGCTCAGGGAGTAAGAAGAAACAGGTAACAAAGTGTCCACATACATAGTACCTAGAAGCACTGCCCATCCTAGACATGATTAAAAATCTCGTAACCGAAAATGATTGCTGGGTCGTGTCGGCTTAATTTACCTTTATATATATGCATGTAAATAAGTATTATTTTCCTTTTCTGAACTTTTCAGGAGTTGTTTGAGGAGGAGGTGAGCAAGGACGAGAGGAGTGAGGACGAGCAGGATGATGCCACCAGTGCGCGAGAGGACGACGACAACGACGATAGTGAAATAGAAGACTATTAGATAGAACTAACATCTATCATGTTTGTTTCTAAGCTTATGTTAGAGCGGGCTGCTAAATGTGCGGTGGCAGATGAAGTTAGGATGTATGTACCTAATGATGATTGAAATGATTGGTGCATGGTTCATATGATTATTTAACTCATAAACAAAATTTGATTGGCAGGATTGGATGTGTAGAAATTTGATTGTTTCGTTGAATTAATGGGTAGTCACTCACCAATGGCTGCTTAACTGGATGCTTTCCGAATAATGAGCTGTAAATTATTGCCTGAAATATCTTCATCTATCAAAACTAAAATCCTATTGATATTCTTCATAACAGCTACGTACATTATGACAGGATGGTTTCCGTACACACAAAAATAATTCTGCAGCGGGTGGGCAAAACAGCAAACAATAACAGGAATGATAACTGAAACAGTACAACAACTGCTAGCTGTGTACGCATTATTCGCAGCATACGTAAGCATGCGTTAATGCGCATTAGGCGTGCGTATATTGTGCGTTAGAGAACTTTAAGTGCGTTAACTTCCATGCACGCTATTTATTTTTGCTTGCGTATGGGTCTCTTACGCTTGCGTTGCGTTAGGCCTAACGCACACCTTAGAATCTATGTGGGTGCGTTTGACATTGCGTAAGTTCGCGTTAGGTTGCGTTAGCTAACGCAAAGTAAACGCAAACATTTTCGTTCCCTCCCAAAAAAGTTTATTTGCGATTGCGTTAGGTGCGTTAGGATTGCGTTAGCGAGACACAAACAATAACGCAATGCGTTTGATTTGCGTTAGGCTTTGCGTTAGCTTGCGTTAGTTTGCGTTAAGCTTGCGTTAGGCTTGCGTTAGGGGTCCCTAACGCAAGCCTAACGCGAGCTAACGCACGAATTCCTTGTTATAGTGAAAGCTTGCGAGCTGATTCGTCAAATTTGACGTCTGTGCTGATATGTATGGTTCCATCCAAAGAACCCAAACTCGCCATGCACTAAAACCTGGCTCATATCCCACAAGATAGCCCTGCACAGCAACAGGATCCAACTTACTGTGCTGTCGCTGCGGTAGCATCACATATGCACGCGACCCAAAGACGCGCAATTTTGACAGATCTGGCTTACTGCCAGTGAAACGCTCCCACGGCGTCAAATCGCTATTTACTGTTGGAGACAAATTTCGTAGAAATTGGCTGTGAGCAAGGCTTCACCCCACATCTGCATCGGAAAGCCTGAATCAATAAGCATTGCACGCATCTTCTGTAGCAATATCCTATTCAAACGCTCAGCAGCATCATTCTGCTCCGGACTGTACGGGGCAGTCTTCTCATGGAAGATTCCAAACTCACGAAATACATTCGATAACTCATTATTAACGTACTCCGTGCCTCGGTCCGTGTGCACACGCTGGTTCCCACAACACCAAAGCTTCGCGAACGATTTTTGGCACTTCTGACTTTTGTGAAACCAAGCTAACAGACGAAAACTTGGTAAAGTCATCATAAAATGTCACAAAGTACGATTTGCCGCCTGCCGATTCAACAGACAGCGGACCACACAGGTCCATATGCACTAACTCAAGTCTGTTCTTCGTAACAGTGCCCGTTGATGCATGCGGTTGACGGGTCTGCATCCCTAGTGCACAGGGCTCGCAAAACTCCTCCTTCCACGCCAACACATCCAGTTCAGATGTCCCTGCACCTGTAACCATGCCCGACGAAACGAGCTTTCGAAGGTTACCATACCCTAGGTGACCCATTCGCCGATGTAATGACATGGACATTGCGCGCGCTACCCCCGCACGGGCAAGACGTGGATCTACTTCACAGGACTTCCGTGCAACTGATGCTACACCAATCTCCGCACGGGTCATCTCAGTCTTGACCTTTTCCCACGCACCTCATTCAAACGCACTAACTACGGAACTCTTTACACCAGATCCAAACGGACGAACCCACTTCGTTCCACCTTGGACGATGGGTTCACGGATCACTCCACTGCCACTGGCGGGTGCCCCTTGATTGTTTTGGGCTTCATCCCGGGCGACCTCAACTGTAGCAACATTACGCATCGGAACCAAACCATTTTTCGTGATATCACGAATAAAGAACATTCCGTCTCGTGAGTACACTTCAATCGCTGGCTCACCTCCAATCTCTATGTATGATTCGCTGTCTGTTGACAGGACTGCACACACCGGAAGCATCAGCTCCCGTTGAAGGGCCTTGACTGAAAATAAGTTGATGTGTACGTCGGGAACAACGTGGATCTGCTGCACCGTCACGTCTGTATTATAACGGACAGAACTAAACGTTACCGTCCCTATCCCCGACGGACGAACTAAGCGCTGATCAGGCATGCGAAAGATTGTATCACACGCCGCCTCCACAGGTGTGAAAGCCACTAAGTCGTTTGACAATGTTGTGACATGAGCCTCCGCTCCAGTGTCTACTACCCACTCTCCTGGAGCCATCTGCAGACCTAGGAGAAATGAGTTGATCGATGCGATGAGGTGTCGATACTGCCCCGGCACCTGGCGCTGCACCGGCGGCTGCGCCTGCTGCTGCCCAGCTTGTCGCCACGCTGCCTCATCGGCTTGGCGCTGTAAACAATTTTGGATCGTGTGTCCCGGCTCTTTGCAATAAAAACATTTGCCCTTGAAAACACTCCCGCCATTGCGGTCGTTGAATTGTTGGCCACGGCTGCCACGACCTACACGTGGGTTGCCGCCGCCACCGCCGCCACGTCCATGGCAACTCCTATGGCCGCCGCGGCCACTTTGGCCGATATCATTGTTGCTGTTGGCGTAACTTGTGCTGGCTATTGTGACTTCATGTTCTTGCTGTCCGCAGGCGATGTCGCTCTCCGCTGTCAGCAATGGAGCCAGAAGCTGTTTAATTGGGTCAACACTGCTTGCTTCACAACAGCATACTCCTTACGTCCAAACAACATCGGAGACGACTGCATCCCCGGATCCTTCATGACGTGCCGGCTCAACGCACACGGCAAGGATATGGCCTCTCCGACGCGCGCCTATGCGCGGGGCTCATAACCTGTTAGAAATAAGTGGATCTACACCACGTATTCGTTACAAGGATAAGAAAGTAAACTTTGGTAGAGCTGCCATTGGCTCACTAGCAGAGAATTTCCGTACAATAAAGTCGTATGGTTTCGGAACCATGTTGCGAGTCTGAACGAACTAATTAACGTAATTCTAACACCTAATGGGTCTGATAACCTATCCTTTCCCATTGTTGCGCGTTACAGTTCCCGATGTAGGCAGGCAATTATGGTCGTTATTGACCAGAGGCGGCGGTCGCTGTGCTCCGTATTTTGTGGACCAGTATTTGCGTCACGAGTGATTCCTCAATTCTTGCACCACGAGCAGTCGCTGATTCCGGCACTCAGAGCTTTTGGCGACTTCAGTTGTAGAGTCAAAGTTGCCAGACTTGTATTTGCCACCACCAATTGAAAGCGCTTGGCCAAAAGGTTGATGCCTATGCCTTGACGAGATAATTACGGCTCAGAAGAGCCGGGGCTCATAACCTCTTACGAAGATAGGAGCAACCGATGCGAAACGTGGATAGATTACAATGTATTGACGCAGGAACCGTGTATATTTGGCATAAATAATTATAGTATCAACGTTAGTAACGCGCAAGACTAACTAGAGCATAGTGCGCATAAACAATATACTCGCGATAATAACTGTACGGTGTTAAGGAGATAAAGGAAGTATAAAGCTGCTATGAAGTATTACAGAGGTCAGAGGAGGTCAGATGTATAAGACACTGGACGATTGCTAGCTGTTGGGAGACAGGCACCCTTAAATACTAGTTCTGATGGCTTCTGATCCGCTCCCTGGAGCACCGCAGTCAAGTGTCTATGCAGCTCTCTACCATTGGGTAGTTGCCTAGCACCTACCACCAGCAACTTCCTACCACTTGGCGGCTGCTCAGCACCTATCACCTTGCACCCTGCAACTGCCTGTCACAACTGCCGCCCTGCGACGGTTTGCACCGTCCACAACTTCACAGCGCCCCGCTGTCCCCGGCGGCCCGGGGCCCCGGTCGCGGGCCCCCGGGCCGCCCCCAAGCTCCTTCTCTAGGACAGCTCCGAGCTCCTTCTCTAGGACAGTTCCAAGGTTGTGGCAACCAATGTTTGCACCGTCCAAGACTTAACACGCCCCCTCGGTGCAAACCCCACTAGACTACACCCATGGAGGCACGGCACCACTTGAACTTGGCTTCACCCAAGGCCTTCGTCATCACATCAGCCACCATCTTCTCCGTAGGGCAGTACCTAAGCTCAACCTCCCCACTTGCGACCCGCTCTCTGACTAGATGATGCATCACATCAATATGCTTGGACCGCTGGGACGTCATAGGGTTGTTGCTGATATTCATCGCCCCCTGGGAATCCACCTTAATAATCGAGGGGGAGGTGCCGATCTTCAGATCGTCAGACAGCTTTGACAGCCAAAGGGCTTCTCTCACCGCACTGGAAAGAGCTTGATACTCTGCCTCCACTGATGATGCTGCCACGGTACGCTGCAGCTGGCTGCTCCAACTTATCGCAGTACCGTTCACTCGGAAAACATAACCAGTTGTTGACCTGCGGGTAACTGTGTCTCCTGCCCAATCCGAATCACTGTAGCCATCCAGCTGCAGCCCTTGTCCGCCAGGAAACCGAAGACCCATCTCCCGAGTACCCGCCAGGTACCGCAGCACTCCCTTTGCCGCACTCATTGCAGCGCGGGTAGGCTTAGCCATGGACCGGGAAAGCACACTCAGGGCATAGGCCAGGTCGGGACGTGTACTCACTGCAAGGTAGTTGAGTTCTCCCACCAGAGCTCGGTAAGGCGTTGGGTCCTCCAGCAGTTTGCCTTCATCATCAGTCACTGGGGCAGCCCTTGTACCCATTGCCAGAGGAGTTGAGAGGAGTTGCCCGATCTTTGGCATCCAGCATGTTGTGCCGCTCCAGAATCTGCTCAATATAACGAGATTGACTCAACACAATATCGCCATCCTTCTCTCGACGAATATCCATGCCCAAAAATACTCGTGCCTCCCCTAGGTCCCGAATCTTGAAGCACTGACCAATCGCCTCTTTCACCTTCCGCACCAATTCTAAATCATCTGAGGCCACACACGTATCATCCACATGAACCAATGCAACCACCACTCCCCTTTCATCAACCTTCAGAAACATAGCCGGATCTGATTTAGACGGGAACAGCCCAATCTCGGCAAACTTCTCACACAACTTATCATACCAGCACCGTGGGGCCTGCTTTAGACCATAGATGGACTTATGCAGGTGACAGGCCAGGCCTGGAGTTTCCGACTCGTACCCCGGTGGCTGCTCCATCCAAAGATCCTCCTTCAGTTCTCCATTCAAGAACGCAGTCGTCACATCTAGCTGGTGAATGGGCATTTTTCTAGCCGCTGCAACCGCTAAAAGGACTCGAAAAGATGAGCTCCGGGACGTAGGCGCAAAGAGCTCACCATAATCCACCCCCTCGCGCTGTACAAACCCTTTTGCGACCAAGCGCGCTTTAAACCGCTCAACACTACCATCTGGATTGTGTTTCACCTTATACACCCAGCGACATGGAATAAGCTTCGTGCCTGGCGGGGGTGTTTCTAAGGTCCAGGTTCCATTTGCCAACTGAGAGTTAATTTCGTCATCCATAGCCCTTTTCCACTCGCTGGCCTGCGCCCCAGACACCGCTTCAGCATAAGTGTTGGGCTCAGACACTTTGGTTGCGGCAGCCACATGGACCCGGCCGGCAACAGACCTAGGGTCCTCACTGCGCCACCACTCGGACGGCCGTTTTCGATCACGGACAGGGTACCTAGACTCAAAATTGTTACTCGCACCGGCAGCACCCACAGAGGGGCCAGCACCGGACGAACTCCCCGAGGGACCTGCGCCGGAAGCATCACCACCCCCTGTTGGTCCACCGCTGTTATCCCCTGAACCTCCTGCACCAGTAGAGGATCCGCCACCTTGGGTGTGAGGGGCCGGTTCCCACTCATCATTATCATCATCATCATCACTATCACTATCAGAATCAGGAGTACTGTCTACGGGGTTGCGCCACCTTACGGACTTCTTTGCACGACTAGCTTGCTGTGCTTTCACACCGACATTCCGCTCATCAAAGGTGACATCAGAGTGCACCGACACTACATTGTCTGAAAAAAGGATACGGTACTGGCCTGCATCGCCGTACCCAACCAGAACACCCTTGCGACTTACCGGATCTAATTTATTGCGCTTCTCCTTGGGGATATGGACAGATGCCGTACATCCAAACACACGTAGATGACTCACATCAGGATGTTCCCCTGAGAAAGCTTCATACGGGGTGCAGGGCCGACCGGACACAGGTGAAATATTCCGAAGGTAATTCGCCGTAGAGACAGCCTCAGCCCACATGCATTGGGGAAATTGAGACTCAGCCAATAGAGCACGCATCTTCTCTAACAGAGTCCTATTCAAGCGCTCAGCAGCTCCATTCTGCTCGGGGGCATACCCCACCGTAGGCCCATGCCGAATCCCTTTCGTACGGAAAAACTCCTGCAGGGGACTGTTAATGAACTCACCCCCTTGATCAGACCGTACCTCCTTGACCCGAAAACCACTGTACGTCTCCAGCTGATTCACCATAGTCATCACCTTGTCCGTCACCGCTTCCTTGGTAGGTGTAAAGGCTACAGCCGAAAAACCAGTATAGTCATCCAACAAGACAGTTAGGTAGAGGGAACCCGTTGGTGTTCGCTCAGGCATCGGACCACAAACATCAAGATGAATAAGAGCTAGTGGTTGATCCACCTTATGCCCAGTTGATGGGAAGGGCCCTCGGCGCTGCCGTGACATCACACATGGCTCGCACACACCCGCATCTCCGGCTCCCTTCACCTGCTCCTTTGCAAAACGCACCCCTGACACCATGCCTTCACCCACCAACCTCTCAAGATTACCTAGGCCAAGGTGTCCATACCGGCGGTGCCACAGGTCCATTGATTCAGATGCAGACTTCCCATGAGCCACTCCACCAAAAGGCTGGGTGTATCTCAACCTGGAAGCAGACCTGGGAATCGAAAAGCATGATAGGGCATAAAGGTCGCCCAAGCGCTGGCCCGTCAGAATCTTCTCACCACCCTTGCGCATAGTGACTTGGCCATCCTCAAAGCAAACTGACCCACCCTGCTTATCCAGGGCAGCAACTGACAGCACATTTGCAAAGCTGTCGGGAACAAGATACACCTCTTCCACCGTCACCCGTGCATGCATATTGACCCCGGGGATAAGCCTCAGAGTCCCTACCGCTGTGGGCCTGATGATCCCCCCGTTCACACTCAGGATCTCGAACTTTTCTGACTCCGCCAGCTCGCGGACGTCCACTATCTGATCTGCATCATATGTCAGATGATGAGATGCACCAGAATCCAGGTACCAACCTTTCAGGCGGTCAGACCCAGATGCCACAAAGGCAAAGTTCCTCGGGCTAGCATTGCCCCTGTCGCCGGCACCGTCCACATGGTCGTGCCGGCCATAACCTCGGCGGTCGCTCCCCAAGCTGGGCCCGCCCGCGGCCTCTCCATGGCCGCCCATTCTTGTGCGCTCCAGGCCGCCTGACCCATAACCGGGTCCTCTAGGCGCCGAGCTCCATGAGCCAGACCTCTGAGCCATCCTGGGGGCAGTGCACCCCCTCGCCAGATGCCCGGGCTTTCCACAGTTCCAGCACTGCAGTGGCTCCCGTGATCCGCCGCGGACGTGGCTTCCTCCACGTCGGGGCGCACTTCCTGTGGCTGAGCTTCCCCTACCCGCACTGACAAAAGCAGACGAGCTGGTAGAGGCCTCATGCATGCTCCCTACCCTAGCTTCGAACGCCAGCAGTTGTGCGGTTGCACTAGACAGCGTAAGCTCACCAGACTGTGTCGTCAAAATCGACACTATCACCTCATACTTCTGAGGTAGACCCGTCAGCATTGCATACGTCATGTCTTGTTCACTGGTGGCCTGGCCCACCTTCAGCAGATCTGTGTGTAGCTCCCGCACTCTTGCAAGGTACACCGGCAGGGCCTCTCCCTTCTTCATCGCCAGCTTAGTATACTCCTGACGCAGCTGAGATCTGCGGGCATGGTTGTTGGCGGCAAAAATCGCAGCAAGGCCATCCCACGCCATTTTGGCGTTCGGCGATGCCTTGATGACCGGCAGATGGCAGTCCTTCACATTCTTCACCAGCAGATTCTTCACTCGCTCCGATGCAGCGACCTCTTCATCTGTAACCGGCTCAGTCAACAGCGCCCTGTTCAAGTTATGCTCAGCACACAAGTTCTCAAACCGATAGGCCCATGTAGAGTAGTTGTTGAGATCGAGGGGTTCAGCCAACTTGTCCTTGCCCATGTTGTTCTTGGTTCTCTCAGAGCGCCCAGGCGGGGCTCATAACCTGTTAAGGAGATAAAGGAAGTATAAAGCTGCTATGAAGTATTACAGAGGTCAGAGGAGGTCAGATGTATAAGACACTGGACGATTGCTAGCTGTTGGGAGACAGGCACCCTTAAATACTAGTTCTGATGGCTTCTGATCCGCTCCCTGGAGCACCGCAGTCAAGTGTCTATGCAGCTCTCTACCATTGGGTAGTTGCCTAGCACCTACCACCAGCAACTTCCTACCACTTGGCGGCTGCTCAGCACCTATCACCTTGCACCCTGCAACTGCCTGTCACAACTGCCGCCCTGCGACGGTTTGCACCGTCCACAACTTCACAGCGCCCCGCTGTCCCCGGCGGCCCGGGGCCCCGGTCGCGGGCCCCCGGGCCGCCCCCAAGCTCCTTCTCTAGGACAGCTCCGAGCTCCTTCTCTAGGACAGTTCCAAGGTTGTGGCAACCAATGTTTGCACCGTCCAAGACTTAACATACGGCACTCATCTTGATATCTAACTCACATCGTAGTTACTCGCACCTAAGTAAGAGCTATTACACAACCATTACCAAACTGTATTACTATTACTATTAATAACTGTACGGCACTCATCTTGATATCTAACTCACGTCGTAGTTACTCGCACCTAAGTAAGAGCTATTACACAACCATTACCAAACTGTATTACGATGACGTGAAATCCTGCATAATTGCAACAATCACAACAATATATTCCAAGACGCGTGAGGAGCACCTGAAGCATCTCAAGCTCGTGCTTGAGGTGATGAAGCAGGAGCAATTGTTTGCTAAACGTGCCAAGTGTTTTTGGGCGCAGCCTCAGGTGGAGTATTTGGGCCACATCGTGTCGGCCACTGGAATAAGGATGGACCCACGGAAGGTAGCTGTGGTTCGCGAATGGCCTGCGCCTCAGAACCTCACCGAACTACGCCAGTTCTTGGGTTTGACCAACTACTTCCGTAAGTTTATCAATAAATACTCCATTATTGCGGCCCCGCTTACGAATTTGACGAAGAAAGGAGGTTTCGCTTCCCTCGAAGCCTGGACACCCGTGTGTCAGGGGGCATTCAAAGAGCTCAAGCGAATCATCGCCGATGATGTTACCCTCTCTTTCCCTGATTACTCGTTGCCATTCCGTGTTGAAGTTGTATCGGATGCTTCCTTGCATGGAAGTGGCGCTGTATTGTTGCAGGAAGGACGACCGATCACCTTCACGAGTAAAACGTTCTCGGGTGCAGAGACCCGATATAAACCCGGAGAGCAGGAGCTGTTGGCAGCTCTACATGCTTTGAAGGAGTGGCGCTGTTACCTCAAAGGTCGTCCTTTTACGCTGAAGACTGACCACAAACTGCTGACATTCTTGCAGAGTGTCCCCACACTTAACCGACGACAAGCCCGGTGGATGGAATATCTATCTCGTTTCGACTGTACGTCTGAATATATCACCGACAGAATTAATATTGCTGACGCCCTCAGTCGACATCCATCATTACATGCTGCGATTTTGGCAGCACCGGTTACTCGTTCGCGCAGTCAGGAGGTGCCGATAGCAGCGGATCTCGCGCAACGACTCAGGATGGCATATCAGACCGATCCATGGTTTGCTTCTCCAAGTAATGTGGAGCATCTGCACAAGCGCAACGATTTGTGGCTACGGAAAGATGGTTCGACCACACAAATCGTCGTGCCGAACGATGACGCTTTGCGCTACGATATTCTTGCACGGTTCCACGAGGATCCGTTAGCAGGACATCCTGGAAGTACGCGTCTGGCAGAGCTCGTACGACAATTATTCTGGTGGCCGCGCGTGGTGAAGGATGTGGAAAACTTTGTGCAAAGGTGCAGTTTATGTCAGCGCAATAAAGCACTATCCGGTAAGGACCAGGGTTTATTACAACCTTTATCTATACCAGATGCCCCTTGGGAAAGTGTTTCTATGGACTTTGTAGTCGCGCTGCCCAAAACTGAGGGGGGATACGACGCGGTGTTCGTTATGGTCGATCGCTTGACCAAGATGGTTCACTTAGCCCCCTGCACCTCGTCTTGCACCGCTGAGCAAACAGCACGATTATTTTTCGATAACGTGGTCCGATTACATGGCGTTCCTAAAAATGTGATATCAGATCGAGGCGGTCAATTCACGTCTAAGTTTTGGGAAGCGCTATGTCAACTCGTAGGTATGCGTGTTCATTTGAGCACAGCATATCATCCACAATCCGATGGGCAAACTGAACGCACAAATCGCACGCTGGGCGACATGTTGAGGAATTTCGCGGGACGCACACCCTCTGTTTGGGATACATTTCTGACTTCGGCAGAGTTCTTGCTTAACAACGCTGTTAACCGCTCTACAGGTCAAAGCCCTTTCTTTCTGAATTATGGATGGTTGCACTGAAATAGGCCACAATGCATCTGAACATCATGAAGCATAATACAATCATATTAGCATGATATACTCGAGTATATCTAGCTAATCAGGCATGTCGCATTATCATCCACAACATTGCGCTGTCGGTCAACATGTTTGACCCGAGGCTGATAATTAATGTGCGATCTATCCATTGGCATTTTATATCATGTAATAATACTTTAAATGTTATTACTTCATTTACATCATAAACCATACGTGTATGCGAGAAGGCGACGATCACGATGGTTGGGTCGGCAACCGAATATCGATATTCAGACCTTCGCATATTGCATGTGTTTCATTCAATAATATCACGGATGACACGATATTTAGAACAGTGCTACAAAGGTACTCACACTTGAGATCGGAATCCAGTGAGACCTGTACTGCGCATCGGTATCGCCACGTGATAGGTGTGAGGACGGCCGCCTAGAGACTGAAGTCGGCTTGCGCTACTTTGGACCAAGTACCTGTGTACTTAACTCGATCTTATTTGCATACATACAATATAATCATATATATTCGGCCTGAGCTATTCTAGCATTCCATCTGCAGCCGTGTGATGAACATTGCCCACGGGGTCTGACGGCGATCTACTGATTTGTAAACGAGGGTTATTGAAAGTTGAATCTTTCCTTAATCTTGGGTCTTCAGCTGTCACTTACTCACATTGAATCGCCTTGCTGTTCGTAAGCACGGTGCGCACTAGCTAACAGTCAGACGTGCAGATTCAATGCATGATTGAAGAAGGAAGAATACAACATAGCGGTTCTTGTTAATTTTGAGCCCGTCCTGGAATCACTTTTGTTATCTGTGGAGTCAACTCTGACAGATTATTGTGTTTCCGTTATTGAAGCCAGCCTCGCTGGTCGAATGATGAAGGCACTTGAGGATACTAGTGCCAGTGACGACTTCATCTCAGCAAAGGAGGTGAATGTGTTGGGGTCGACCCCACAGTCGTCTGATTGTGACAGGTTACCCTCGTTGATGAGGGTAAGCATCCCATCGTGGGCAGGATCACCCTTAGTCGTCGAAGGACCCTCTGTGTGTTAGGGCCCAATGAGTGCAACAAGGTCTCTCAGAGACAGCACTACATGGACATTGGGTGCCGCGACATAACGACAGTACCGTGCGCGCATTGATATGGAGTCCAGCACATTTGGCAATTGTGCAAAAGGGAACCTATTGCCTAGGGTACCTTGTCTGTCATATCAAGATGGCACACCAGAGGAGGGCGGTGTTGTATCCTTCCTTCTTCGATCATTCACTGAATCTGCACGTCTGAGTATTAGCTACACGTGCATGGTGCTTACGAACAGCAAGACACTTCAGTGCAAGTAATGTGACAGCGGAAGACTTATAAATAAGGAAAGATTCGACTTACAATGATCTTCAGTTGCAAATTAGGAGTCTGCCGTCAGACCCCGTGGGCAGTGTTCATCATCCGGCTGGAAATGCTATGCTAGAATAGCTCAGGCCGATAATAAATAAGTAAAATGTATATATCAGAATCAGACCGAGTTAAGTACACGAGTACATGACCCAAAATAGCGTCAAGCCGACTTCGGTCTCTAGGCGGCCGTCCTTGCACCTATCACGTCGCAATACCGATGTGCAGTACAGGTCTCACTGGATTACGATCTCAAGTGTGAGTACCTTGGTAATACTGCTCTAAATATCGTGTCATTCGTGATATTATTGGATGCAACGCATGCAATATGCAAAGGTCCGAATATCGATATTCGGTTGCCGACCCAACCATCGCAATCGTCGCATTCTTGCATACGCGTATAGTTTATGACACAGATGAGGTAATACTATTCAAAGTATTATTACGTGATATAATATACCAATGGATAGATCGCGCATTAATTATCAGCCTCGAGTCAAACATGTTGACTTACAGCGCGATGTCATGAATGATGATGCGACATGCCTGATTAGCTAGATATTCTCAAGTATATCATGCTAATATGATTGTATTATGCTTCATGATATCTGAATGCATTGCGGCCTTCATAAATGTAAACGGTGATTGAACCCGCATACAACAACTATCCCCCCTCCCGTATGCAGCGTCCTCACTGCATCGGACAGCATCGACTGCAGAGATCATTGGGTCTGCGTGGCACGTAGACGAGCTTCCTCCAATAGGGGCTTCATTTCCGGCGAGAAGTTACGCATCGGCTCCCACGAATTATGCTCGCTAGAATAGCCAGTCCACTTGACCAGATATTCATGCACCTTCTGCTTTCGTTGTTGTCGACCAATGCGACGAACCCGATAATCCAGTATGCGTTCCACATCATACACTTTTTGCTTGCCTGCGATCCAGGTCTCGGGACCGGGGTCCAATACTGCAGGGTCATCGGTGATGTTCGTAACGGGTGCTGTGCCGCGATAAGGGCGAATTAAAGAAATATGAAATGTGGGATGGATATTCATGTCAGAAGGAAGGGATAGCTCCACGGCTACATTCCCTACCATGCGAACAACGGGATATGGACCGATCCAGCGAGGTAACAATTTACGGGAACCGTCGGCGAGTGAACGCAAGTTCTTAGTGCTCAGTAATACCATTTGTCCCACTGAAAATGTTACGTCCCGTTTAGATTTATTATAAGAGTCCGTCATCCGTTGTTGTGCCACGTCCAGGCATGCCTTCGCGTCTGTCATGCGGGAAAGGAACGACTTGGCAAAGGTTTTAGCCGCAGGGATATTTATCTCCAATTCTCGCCACACAGGTAGCGCAGGATGAAATGCATAATTCAGAAAGAAAGGGCTATGACCTGTCGAGCGGTTAACGGTGTTGTTAAGCGCGAATTCTGCCGAAGTCAGAAACGTATCCCAAACAGAGGGTGTGTGTCCCACGAAATTCCTCAACATGTCGCCCAGTGTGCGATTTGTGCGTTCGGTTTGCCCATCGGATTGTGGATGATATGCTGTGCTCAAATGAACGTGCATACTGACGAGCTCACATAGCGCTTCCCAAAACTTAGACGTGAATTGACCGGAGATCACATTTTTAGGAACGCCATGCGCGACTACAAAGTCCATAGAAACACTTTCTCAAGGGGCATCTGGTATAGGTAAAGGTTGTAATAAACCCTGGCCCTTACCGGATAGTGCTTTATTGCGCTGGCATGAACTGCACCTTTGCATGCAGTTTTCCGCATCCTTCACCACTCGCAGCCACCAGAATGAGCGTCGTACGAGCTCTGCCAGACGCGTACTTCCAGGATGTCCTGCTAACAGGTCCTCATGGAACGGCGCAAGAATATCGTAGTGCAAAGCGTCGTCGTTCGGTACGACGATTTGTGTGATCGAGCCATCCTTCCGTAGCCACAAATCATTGCGCTTGTGCAAATGTTCCACATTGCTTGGTGAAGCAAACCATGGATCGGCCTGATACACCATCTTGAGTCGTTGCGTGAGATCCGCTGCTATCCGCACCTCCTGACTGCGCGAACAAGTAACCGGTGCTGCCAGAATCGCAGCATGCAATGATGGATGTCGACTGAGGGCGTCAGCAATGTTAATTATGCCGGCGATATATTCAGACGTACAGTCGAAATGAGATACATACTCCATCATCTTGTTATCGGTTAAGCGTGGGGACACTCTGCAAGAATGTCAGCGACTTATGATCGGTCTTTAGTGTAAAAGGGCGGCCCTCGAGGTAGCAACGCCATTCCTTCAAAGCATGCAGAGCTGCCAACAGCTCCTACTCTCCGGTTGTATATCGGGTCTCCGCACCCGAAAACTTCTTACTCGTGAAGGCGATTGGTCGTCCTTCCTGCAACAATACAGCGCCGCTTCCATGCAAGGAAGCATCCGATACAACTTCAACACGGAATGGCAACGAGTAATCAGGGAAAGAGAGGGTAACGTCGTCGGTGATGATTCGCTTGAGCTCTTCGAATGCCCGGTGACACGCGGGTGTCCAGGCTTCGAGGGAAGTGAAACCTCCTTTCTTCGTCAAATTCGTAAGCGGGGCCGCAATAATGGAGTAATTTTTTATAAACTTACGGAAGTAGTTGGTCAAACCCAAGAACTGGCGTAGTTTGGTGAGGTTCTGAGGCGCAGGCCATTCGCGAACCACAGCTACCTTCCGTGGGTCCATCCTTATCCCAGTGGCCGACACGATGTGGCCCAAATACTCCACTTGAGGCTGTGCCCAAAAACACTTGGCGTGTTTAGCAAACAATTGCTCCCGCTTCATCACCTCAAGCACGAGCTCGAGATGCTTCAGGTGCTCCTCGCGAGTTTTGGAATATATTAAAACATCATCCAAATAACAAACAACGAACCTGTCGATATACGGTCTGAACATGCGATCCATCACTGCTTGAAATGTGGCGGGCGCATTAGTAAGTCCAAACGACAAGACCGTGTACTCGAAGTGACCAAAGGGGGTCCGGAAAGCGGTTTTCGGAATATCAGAAGCAGCAATGCGTATCTGATTATACCCTTGTTGAAGGTCAATCGAGGAAAAATAAGCTGAGCCTTTCAACTTATCGAACAGGTCATCGACGCGCGGCAAAGGGTAGGGATTTTCAATTGTGGTCGCATTCAAGCCCAGATAATTAATGCACATGCGCAATGTCCCATCCTTCTTACCGACAAACAATATCGGTGCAGAATATGGCGATGTGCTGGGCCGAATCATACCCTTTGCGAGCAGATCCCCCACTTGCCGCTTCATCCGCCCAACTTTGGCAGCTTAACCTGTACATAGGTTGTGAAACGGGTTGTGCTCGAGCACAAGAGGGATCGTATAGTCAGCAGGTAACATAGGTGGGAGCCCCAGGATGACAAATGCATCAGTATAATTTGGCAATAGGGGGGCTGCGACCTCAGAATCTTTCACAAGAGACTGCGTGGTGGTAGCAATCGATTGCACACAAGGCCTCACAAGCAATTCATGGGCGTCTCCCTTATCATTTGATAGGTTTCTTTTGCACCCTTCAAGCTTGGGTTCTTTATTTCGCCAGACGAACGCCGCTCAAGCGAAATTAACACTCCGCAACAGTTCCGCCCTCCTCTGGTGTGACATCTTGGTACGACAGACAAGGTACCTTAGGCGATAGGTTCCCTTTTGCACAATGGCCAATTGTGCTGGACTCCATATCGATGCGTGCGCGGTACTGTCATTATGTCGCGGCACCCAATGTCCATGTAGTGCTGTCTCCGAGAGACCTTGTTGCACTCATTGGGCCCTAACACACAGAGGGTCCTTCGACGACTAAGGATGATCCTGCCCACGATGGGATGCTTACCCTCATTAGCGAGGGTAACCTGTCACAATCAGACGACTGTGGGGTCGACCCCAACACATTCACCTCCTTTGCTGAGATGAAGTCGTCATTGGCACTAGTATCCTCAAGTGCCTTCATCATTTGACCAGCGAGGCCGACTTCAATAACGGAAACACAATAATCTGTCAGAGTCGACTCCACAGATAACAAAAGTGATTCCAGGGCGGGCTCAAAATTAACAAGAACCGCTACAGGGGCTTCATACCAGACATCAAAGGCACAGGACAATTCTGGCAACAGAACTGCGGATCCCGCCACGTTCACATCATCAATCAATACAGTGCCTGACTTGAATCAGAGGACATGTTGCATACTGTTTAACAAAGCGGTAGCCCTACGCTGGCTGTGAAATGGTAGCAACAAACATGCAGGAGTGTCCGGACATTGATGTCTACATCTCCTGTACCTGACCAGCTGTTCGAACGGCTCACTTTGAGATGAGGGGATGAACAAATGATACGTTCGCAAGGACTAAAAGCAACGATGCTTCACAGTTGGACATACGAATGACCACCGACCATGCATTTGTTCAGCTATCCCGGATGGAGTCAACTCCGCATCAATCCAGGCATCCCCCTACTTTGACTGTGGGGCCAAAGGCGGCAACAATGGCAATTCATCATGAGATAACCCACCGCACATCTCCAACAGAGAGTGATCTCCTTCCAACGCACAAGCTTGGATTGTGTACACTCCCCTTTTGTCAGTCATGAGTCCTGCGCTTGCATGGTAGTCACATGAGGCACAAATCTCAAAGCATTCTGTCTAGCTGGAATACGCATCTCAGCTCTTAGGACAATTGGCATCACAAGAGCCTCAAAATGTGATTAGTAGGCAGTTACAGTTTCATTCGGAAACATGAAAAATGAGCCAAAGGCTAACATACAGTGTGCCTCAATATCACGTGACTGAGCTTCTGGGGTAAAGCGTGCAAGCAGGGTGACAGTCAACTCATCAAACATGAAGTTTTCCCATGCAGTGATCCCTTGATCATACCATGTCTTTGCTATACCCTCGAGGGTATTTCCAACAAAGAGACACCTCACCTCATCATGTTCACCGCCACGGACCAACTGCAGGTACTTCCAAATATCACGTAGATAGAAACGAGTTGCGTTCACAATGTCACGCTCAACATTCATATCATGCAAGGTAAACAATTTTGGTGCCGGGATAGTAAACCACTTCACCTCATTACCGTCGGTGCGGTCTTGCATTTGAGGTGACAGCAAACCCCGTTCATCAGCAGTTCCATCTGTAACCGTCATGGCTGCCGAGCGTGGCGTAGTAAGATGGATAGAGGCCTGAAACACAAGAGGATCTTGAGCAGTAATTGTGTCAATAGTCTCAGAATCCCCCTCAAACGTTCTAGGAATGGTACCTGGCTCAGGTTGACATGCCAAGCCTACAAACGACGGGTCGTCACGTCCCGCCATCATGGAACACTGACCAATATATTCAAATTGCGTGACAATAAACGATGCACATAATTCTAAAGCAAGTGTGCAAGCGATTCACACGAATCTAGCACAAGAGTACAAGCAATTTGGTCAGCACACCGACAATACTCTTGCAGGCTTCGAGTAGATATGGCAGATATCTACTCAGTTGGTCCCTGTAGTCCGCGCAATCAAAGCCTCCAGCTGATTAGAATGCAAGTTGTAACCAGAAGCTATCGCGAGCGATGCCGGACCACTAGTTTCACCTGCAACTCAGAGCGAAGGCTCACACCACAATTGCAGTAAACTACAAAGGTATAAAAGCAATCACAATTTGGAAGCAACAGTATCAAATACAGCGTGGACAAGTTCTTCGGTGATAATGTCTGGTGGGCTACGTCGCCCATCGTCGACAGTCGTCCTAGAAAGAACTTACTTCCGATCGAGCATCATTAGACCTTCAGGCAACGAACCTGTCTCGATACCAAATTTGTTGTATCCTTCCTTCTTCGATCATTCACTGAATCTGCACGTCTGAGTATTAGCTACACATGCATGGTGCTTACGAACAGCAAGACACTTCAGTGCAAGTAACGTGACAGCGGAAGACTGATAAATAAGGAAAGATTCAACTTACAATGATCTTCAGTTGCAAATTAGGAGTCTGCCGTCAGACCCCGCGGGCAGTGTTCATCATCCGGCTGGAAATGCTATGCTAGAATAGCTCAGGCCGATAATAAATAAGTAAAATGTATATATCAGAATCAGACCGAGTTAAGTACACGAGTACTTGACCCAAAATAGCATCAAGCCGACTTCTGTCTCCTCGCACCTATCACGTCGCGATACCGATGTGCAGTACAGGTCTCACTGGATTACGATCTCAAGTGTGAGTACCTTGGTAATACTGCTCTAAATATCGTGTCGTTCGTGGTGATATTATTGGATGCAACGCATGCAATATGCAAAGGTCCGAATATCGATATTCGGTTGCCGACCCAACCATCGCGGTAAGGAGGTTTTGCTTCCCTCGAAGCCTGGACACCCGTGTGTCAGCGGGCATTCGAAGACCTCAAGCGAATCGTCGCCGACGACGTTAGCCTCTCTTTCCCTGATCACTCATTGCCATTCCGTGTTGAAGTTGTATCGGATGCTTCCTTGCATGGAAGCGGCGCTGTATTGTTGCAGGAAGGACGACCGATCACCTTCACGAGTAAAAAGTTCTCAGGTGCGGAGACCCGATATACAACGGGAGAGCAGGAGCTGTTGGCAGCTCTACATGCTTTGAAAGAGTGGCGCTGTTATCTCGATGGTTACCCTTTTACACTGAAGACCGACCACAAACCGCTGACATTCTTGCAGAGTGTCCCCACGCTTAACCGACAACAAGCCCGGTGGATGGAATATCTATCTCGTTTTGACTGTACGTGGGAGTATATTGCCGGCAGGATTAATATTGCTGACACCCTCACTCGACATCCATCATTGCATGCTGCGATTCTGGCAGCACCGGTTACTCGTTCGCGCAGTCAGGAGGTGCCTATAGCAGCGGATCTCATGCAACGACTCAAGATGACATATCAGGCCGATCCATGGTTTACTTCACCAAGTAATGTGGAATCTTTACGCAAGCACAACGATTTGTGGCTACGAAAGGATGGCTCGATCACACAAATCGTCGTACCAAACGATGATGCTTTGCGCTACAATATTCTTGCTCGGTTCCACGAGGACCCGTTAGCAGGACATCCTGGAAGTACGTGTCTGGCAGAGCTTGTACGACACTCGTTCTGGTGGCCGCGCGTGGTGAAGGATGCGGAAATTTTCGTGCAAAGGTGCAGTTTATGCCAGCGCAATAAAGCACTATCCGGTAAGGGCCAGGGTTTATTACAACCTTTACCTATACCAAATGCCCCTTGGGAAAGTGTTTCTATGGACTTCGTAGTCGCGCTCCCCAAAACTGAGGGGGGATACGACACGGTGTTCATTATGGTCGATTGGTTGACCAAGATGGTTCACTTAGCCCCCTGCACCTCGTCTTGCACCGCTGAACAAACAGCACGATTTTTTTTCGATAACGTGGTCTGATTGCATGGCGTTCCTAAAAATGTGATATCTGATCGTGGCAGTCAATTCACGTCTAAGTTTTGGGAAGCGCTATGTCAACTTGTCGGTATGCGTGTTCATTTGAGCACAGCATATCATCCACAATCCGATGGGCAAACCGAACGCACAAATTGCACGTTGGGCGACATGTTGAGGAATTTCGCGGGACGCACGCCATCTGTTTGGGATACATTTCTAACTTTGGCAGAATTCACGCTTAACAACGCTGTTAACCACTCGACAGGTCAAAGCCCCTTCTTCCTGAATTATGGATTCCACCCTGCCCTACCCGTGTGGCGAGAGTTGGAGATAAATATCCCAGTGGCTAAAACCTTTGCCAAGTCGTTTCTATCCCGCATGACAGACGCGAAGGCATGTTTGGACGCGGCACAACAACGCACGACGGACTATTATAATAAATCCAAATGAGACGTAACATTCTCGGTTGGACAAATGGTATTATTGAGCACTAAGAATTTGTGTTTGCTCGCTGACGGTTCCCGTAAATTGCTACCTCGCTGGATTGGCCCATATCCCGTTGTTCGTATGGTAGGGAATGTAGCTGTGGAGCTATCCCTACCCTCTGACATGAATATCCACCCCACATTTCATATTTCCCTCATCTGCCCTTATCGCGGCACAACGCCCGTTACAAACGACACCGATGCCCCTGCAGTATAGGACCCCGGTCCCGAGACCTGGATCGCAGGCAAGCAAAAAGTGTATGATGTGGAGCGGATACTGGATTATCGGGTTCGTCGTATAGGTCGACAACGACGAAAGCGGTGGGTGCACGAGTATCTGGTCAAGTGGACTGGCTATTCTAGCGAGCATAATTCGTGGGAGCCGATGCGGAACTTCTCGCCGGAAATGAAGCCCCTATTGGAGGAAGCTCACCTACGTGCCACGCAGACCCAATGATCTCTGCAGTCGATGCTGTCTGATGCAGCAAGGACGCTGCATACGGGAGGGGGGATAGTTGTTGTACGCCGGTTCAATCACCGGTTGCACCGAAATAGACCACAACTCATTCGAGCATTATGAAGCATGATATAATTATATTAGCAAGATATATTCGAGTATATCTAGCTAATCAGGCATGTTGGATGATCATCTACGACATCACGCTGTCGGTCAACATGTTTGACTCGACGCTGATAATTCATGTGCGATCTATCCATTCGCATATTATATCACGTAATAATACTTTAAATATTATTACCTCATCTTCGTCATAAACTATACGCGTATGCAAGAATGCGACGATCGTGATGGTTGGGTCGGCAACCGAATATCGATATTCGGACCTTCGCATATTGCATATGTTGCATCCATTTATATCACGGATTACGCAATATTTAGAACAGTATCATGAAGGTACTCACACTTGAGATCGAAATCCAGTGAGACCTGTACTGCACATCGGTATCGCGATGTGATAGGTGCAAGGACGGCCGCCTAGAGACCAAAGTCGGCTTGACGCTATTTTGGGTCAAGTACTCGTGTACTTAACTCGGTCTGATTCTGATATATACATTTTACTTATTTATTATCGGCCTGAGCTATTCTAGCATAGCATTTCCAGCCGGATGATGAACATTGCAGGCGGGGTCTGATGGCAGACTTCTAATTTGCAACTGAAGATCATTGTAAGTTGAATCTTTCCTTATTTATCAGTCTTCCGCTGTCACGTTGCTTGCACTGAAGTGTCTTGCTGTTCGTAAGCACCATGCACGTGTAGCTAATACTCAGACGTGCAGATTCAGTGCATGATCGAAGAAGGAAGGATACAACAACTACCTTATGCTGCTGAAGTTTGGTTTGAGGCCCCTCTTTTGGATTCTACCAGGTTCGAGCCTGCCATAGGGTCACTTCTACTTTCTGCGGAGTCGACTCCGACAGGAAACCGTGTCCCTATCATCGAAATCGGCTTCGGAGGTCGACTAATGAAGACGCTCGTGGATACCGGCGCCAGCGACAACTTCATCTTGGCAAAGGAGGTGAACGCATTGGGGTTGACCCCTCAGTCGTCTGATTGTGCACAGGTTACCCTCGCTGATGTAGGTAAGCATCCCATTGTGGGCAGGATCACCCTGAGCCTATCGATAGGCCCTCTGCGTGTTAGGGCCCAACCGTATGTGCTACAAGGTCTTTCGGAGACAGCACAGTACATTCTGGGTGCCGCAACATTACAACAGTACCGCGCGCGCATCAATATGGAGTCCACCACACTTAGTTTGTGCAAAGGGAACCTATCGACTAAGGTACCTTTCCTGTTGTACCAAGATGTCACACCAGAGGAGGGCGGAACTGTTGCGGAGCCTGAGGTTAATTTCACTTTAGTGGCGATCGTCAGCAGAAATCAAGAACCCAAGCTAATTGGGTGCAAAGAGACCAATCGGATGATACGGAAAGGCGCCCATGTGTTGCTTGTGAGGCCACGGGTGCAATCGAATGCTACCACCGCACAGTCCGCCGTGAACGATCTTGAGGTCGAAGCCCTCCTGCATAAATATGCTGATGTCTTTGGCAACATCCCAGGGCTCCCACCTATGCGACCTGTTGACCATACGATCCCTCTTGTGCCCAGAGCACAACCCGTTTCACGACCTATGTACAGGTTAAGCCTGTTGGAGCTGGATGAAGTGAAGCGGCAAGTGGGGGATCTGCTCGCAAAGGGTATGATTCGGCCCTGCACATCGCCATATTCCGCGCCGATATTGTTTGTCGGTAAGAAGGATGGGACGTTGCGGATGTGCATTGATTATCAGGGCTTGAACGCGACCACGATTACAAATCGCTACCCTTTGCCGCGCGTCGATGACCTGCTCGATAAGCTGAAAGGCTCAGCTTATTTGTCCTCGATTGACCTTCAACAAGGGTATAATCAGATACGCATTGCTGCTTCTGATATTCCGAAAACTGCTTTCCGGACCCCCTTTGGTCACTTCGAGTACACGGTCTTGTCGTTTGGACTTACTAATGCGCCCGCCACATTTCAAGCAGTGATGGATCGCATGTTCAGACTGTATATCGACAGGTTCGTCGTCTGTTATTTGGACGATATTTTGATATATTCCAAGACACGCAAGGAGCACCTGAAGCATCTCAAGCTCGTGCTTGAGGTGATGAAGCGGGAGCAATTGTTTGCTAAACACGCCAAATGTTCATGGGCGCAGCCTCAGGTGGAGTATTTGGGCCACATCGTGTCGGCCACTGGAATAAGGATGGACCCACGGAAGGTAGCTGTGGTTCGTGAATGGCCCGCGCCTCAGAACCTCACTGAACTACGCCAGTTCTTAGGTTTGACCAACTACTTCCGTAAGTTTATTAATAAATACTCTATCCTTGTGGCCCCGCTTACAAATCTAATGAGGAAAGGAGGTTTCGTGTCGTTAGAGGCCTGGACACCCGCGTGTCAGCGGGCATTCGAAGACCTCAAGCGAATCACCGCCGACGACGTTAGCCTCTCTTTCCCTGATCACTCATTGCCATTCCGTGTTGAAGTTGTGTCGGATGCTTCCTTGCATGGAAGCGGCGCTGTATTGTTGCAGGAAGGACGACCGATCGCCTTCACGAGTAAGAAGTTCTCAGGTGCGGAGACCCGATATACAACGGGAGAGCAGGAGCTGTTGGCAGCTCTACATGCTTTGAAAGAGTGGCGCTGTTATCTCGAAGGTTACCCTTTTACACTGAAGACCAACCACAAACCGCTGACATTCTTGCAGAGTGTCCCCACGCTTAACCGACAACAAGCCCGGTGGATGGAATATCTATCTCGTTTTGACTGTACGTGGGAGTATATTGCCGGCAGAATTAATATTGCTGACGCCCTCATTCGACATCCATCATTGCATGCTGCGATTCTGGCAACACCCGTTACCCGTTCGCGCAGTCAGGAGGTACCGATAGCAGCGGACCTGGCGCAGCGATTAAAGATGGCGTATGAAGTAGACCCATGGTTTGCTTTGCCAAGTAACGTGGAACACCTGCACAAGCGCAACAATTTATGGCTGCGAAAGGATGGCTCGATCACACAAATCGTCGTGCCAAACGATGATGCTTTGCGCTACAATATTCTTGCACGGTTCCACGAGGACCCGTTAGCAGGACATCCTGGAAGTACGTGTCTGGCAGAGCTTGTACGACACTCGTTCTGGTGGCCGCGCGTGGTGAAGGATGCGGAAATTTTCGTGCAAAGGTGCAGTTTATGTCAGCGCAACAAAGCACTATCCGGTAAGGACCAGGGTTTATTACAACCTTTACCTATACCAGATGCCCCTTGGGAAAGTGTTTCTATGGACTTCGTAGTCACGCTGCCCAAAACTGAGGGGGGATACGACACGGTGTTCATTATGGTCGATCGCTTGACCAAGATGGTTCACTTAGCCCCCTGCACCTCGTCTTGCACCGCTCAACAAACAGCATGATTATTTTTCGATAACGTGGTCTGATTGCATGGCGTTCCTAAAAATGTGACATCCAATCACGGCGGTCAATTCACATCTAAGTTTTGGGAAGGGCTATGTCAACTTGTCGGTATGCGCGTTCATTTAAGCACAGCATATCATCCACAATCCGATGGGCAAACTGAACGCACAAATTGCACGTTGGGCGATATGTTACGAAATTTCGCGGGACGCACGCCATCTGTTTGGGACACATTCCTGACTTCGGCAGAATTCACGCTTAACAACGCTGTTAACCACTCAACAGGTCAAAGCCCCTTCTTTCTGAATTATGGATTCCATCCTGCCCTACCCGTGTGGCGAGAGTTGGAGATAAATATCCCTGCGGCTAAAACCTTTGCCAAGTCGTTCCTATCCCGCATGACAGACACGAAGGCATGCTTGGACGCGGCACAACAATGGACGATGGACTACTATAATAAATCCAAACGAGACGTAACATTTTTGGTGGGACAAATGGTATTATTGAGCACTAAGAATTTGCGTTTGCTCGCTGACGGTTCCCGTAAATTGCTACCTCGCTGGATTGGCCCATATCCCGTTGTTCGCATGGTAGGGAATGTAGCTGTGAAGCTATCCCTACCCTCTGACATGAATATCCACCCCACGTTTCATATTACACTCATCCGTCCTTATCGCGGCACAATGCCCGTTACAAACAACACCGATGCCCCTGCAGTAATGGACCCCGGTCCCGAGACCTGGATCGCAGGCAAGCAAAAGGTGTATGATGTGGAGCGGATACTGGATTATTGGGTTCACAGTATAGGTCGACAACGACGAAAGCAAAAAGTGCATGAATATCTGGTCAAGTGGACTGGCTATTCTAGCGAGCATAACTCTTGGGAGCCAACACGTAATTTCTCGCCAGAAATGAAGCCCCTATTGGAGGAAGCTCGTCTACGTGCCACGCAGACCCAATGATCTCTGCAGTCGATGCTGTCCGATGCAGTGAGGATGCTGCATACGGGAGGGGGGATAGTTGTTGAACGCGGGTTCGATCGCAGTTTATACCAAAGTAGACTGCAACCCATTTGAGCATTATGAAGCATGATATGATTATATTAGCAAGATATATTCGAGTATATCTAGCTAATCAGGCATGTTGCATTATCATCTATGACATCACGCTGTCGGTCAACATGTTTGACTCGATGCTGATAATTTATGCGCGATCTATCCATTGGCATTTTATATCACGTAATAATACTTTAAATATTATTACCTCATCTACGTCATAAACCATATGCGTATGTGAGAAGGCGACGATCGCGATGGTTGGGTCGGCAACCGAATATCGATATTCGGACCTTCGCATATTGCATGTGTTGCATCCATTTATATCACAGATTACGCGGTATTTAGGATAGTGCTATGAAGGTACTCACACTTGAGATCGAGATCCAGTGAGACCTGTACTGCACATCGGTATCACGACATGATAGGTGCAAGGATGGCCGCCTAGAGACCGAAGTCGGCTTGACGCTACTTTGGATTAAGTACTCACGTACTTAATATAATCTTATTCAGATACATACGTTATATACATTTATATTCGGCCTGAGCTATTCCAGCATAGCATTTTCAGCCGTGTGATGAACATTGCCCGCGGGGTCTGACGGCCAACTACGCATTTGTAACGAAGAGTATTGTAAGTTGGATCTTTCCTTAATCTTGAGTCTTCCGCTGTCACTTTTCGTGCATTGGATCACCTTGCTGTTTGTAAGCTTGGCACTTAGCTAACATCCAGACGTGCAGATACAGTGCATGATTGAAGAAGGAAGGATACAACAGAGACCATCATTTGCCAGTTATTAGGGCCGCACAAAGTGCTCGAGGAGCATGGATTAGGCTCGCGGTGATCTTTGCCGGTAATAGCAACGTGAGGAAGTCGCAGCTGATTACAGAACTATCTGTGCTCAAGATGAACCAGAGCGAAGCACTATCAGTCTATTTGGCACGAGTCCGGAATTTGTATACGGACTTGGTGCAAGTTGGGCATACGGTGACGGAGCACGAAATCGTCTACAACTTACTAGTAGGCTTAACCAAGAAGTTTGATATGATAGTTACACTGCTCACAGCATCAGGAGAGTTGAACCTGGACAGCGTAAGCGCTCAGTTATTGACGGAGCACGAAATCATCTACAACTTACTAGTAGGCTTAACCAAGAAGTTTGATATGATAGTTACACTGCTCACAGCATCAGGAGAGTTGAACCTGGACAGCGTAAGCGCTCAGTTATTGGCATTTGAAAGGCGGATAGATACCAGAAATGTGGAAAGTGAATCAGTCGCGTTTGCGGGTGCCGGACAAGGGGGTGCATGGAACGGTGGACAAAACAACCGCCATGAGGGATATAGGCGCGGAATCCCAGCAGCATCTCGGCGTTTTGAAGATAGCCGGCTTTCAGGCTGGAGAAACGATAATGGTGGACGTGATCCACAAAGAGGATCAGTTTGGCCAATCTGGCGAGATTTCCCCATAGCATCGGCATCACCTGAATTTCGAGAAATAGCTGGATCAAGCTTACAGCAATCGTGGAACAGCAGCCACAGCATCAAAAATAGTGGATATGAGGCAACACGCAACCAGTGGCGTGATGCCCCCACCGACCGGGAAGAATGGAGAGGCAGAAGGTATGAAGCCATAGGAGGCAGCAGCAATCCATCAAGGCCGATAGGATGACAGTACCAAAACTACCAGGACGACGAAGTCACAAAAGGTCGTGCCGCACCAGGGCCAGATGGAAGTCAGGAGCACCGAAACAATACCGGAAACCGCCGATTTGACCACCCAGCAAACTACGCATTTGTCGGATCAGGGGTTGACAAGCTGGAAGGCTGGTACGTTGATTTGGGAGCGTCGCACCACATAACGTACGATGCAGATGACCTGGTAGATATAGTCAGGATCAATGAAGGGGATCGATTTGACATAATGAGCATGGACAGTGAAGTTATCAGGCCAACTGCAGTAGGCACAATGAAAATAGTGCCGGCATTTTGCCAAGCCACGACGGTGACCGTGGAAAATGTGTACCTGGTTCCGACCAGCTGCATGAAGGTGCTCTCGGTCGCAGAAATAAGTGAGAAAGGAGGAACTGTCCAGTTCGACGACATATCGGTGCACGTATACCTACGGAACGAAATTGTTCTGTTGGGTTACAGGAGAGGCAATCTATACAAGTTGCAGTGCGAGACGATAACAAGTAGCAGAGCACGATATGGGCTCACAAGTGCCGCACACAAACGACCAGCCAATCAATCAGAGATGCTTTGGCATAAAAGGTATGGGCATATGGGGCTAGGCGGCCTAGAGAAGTTGATGAAGCGAGGAATGGTGCATGGCATGGATGTGGACACACAACCCACACATGGAAAGTGCGAAGTATGCGTAATGTCGAAACAGAGCAGAGGCCCGTACAAGTCAATGGGACACAAGTCGGAAAGGTCCATGGAACTAATCCATGTGGACGTATGTGGACCCATGCCAGAGGAGTCCCTTAATGGTGCGCGGTACATGACCGTGCTTTTGGACGACTACACTAAGTTTTCGGCGGTAGCATTTACTGAGAATAAAGAGGATGTCAAGGAGAAACTGATTACCATGATAGAACAGTTGGAGAACGATTGTGGCAACCGGACGATGGAGATTCATTCAGATCGAGGAGGTGAATTTATTAACCAGCGGCTGAAGGAATATTTCAGGTCAAAGGGCATTCGACATGGGATGACGGTAGGATACACCCCTGAACAGAACGGGGCTGCAGAGCGGTTGAATAGGACGCTGGTGGAGAAATTGAGGGCACTGCTGTTGGAATCAAAATTGCCCCAGAGGATGTGGGCGGAGGCTGCAGCTACCGCAAACTATCTGCGAAACATATCACCTGCCGACGGATTAATATGCACGCCATACGAACTATTCACCGGCAAAATCCCACAAGTCGATCACTTACGGATTTTTGGATGCACGGCATACGTCCATGTGCCGAAGGAGAAGTGAAACAAAGTTGACCCCGTCAGTCACAAGAGGGTAATGATTGGATATGGACATGGAGGCCAATACAAGATATTATTTCCCGATGGAACGGTATCGGTTCATTCCGATGCGGCATATTGTGTTGTGCCACGGTTCGTTTCCCACCGATGTGTAAGTTGATGCGACGCTATGAGGCGAAGTGCTGTTTTGATGAACGCATGAACGATCAATGCATATGAATGAACTTGCATGATAAATGTATTCGTATACATTTATATATGCATTTGGGATGTCACCATTATCTATCGCGACATCGCATCATGGCAAATCCGCCTAGCATGCATAAAATCCCGAATCATTGAAGTGCGCATTATGCTCGTGCTACGAAACGATAAGTAATATTATTAGATATAATATTACTTCATTACAGCACACGTTGAGAGCGCCGCACCGCGCGCGCCGCGCCGCGCCGCGGGTTATTTGGACCCTTGCATCATGCGAATGCTGGAAAGGCTTATACGTTGTTATATGTAGACATCGCCTATACGCAGTAGGGTTGTCACACTTAGGATCGGCCTCCTAGTGTGAACCGTATGACATCGCGATGCTACGAGTATAACAGATGTGAGGACGGCTAAGTAAGACAAGACATTCGATACCGGAGAACACTCGTGTGTTCTACACTATTATTGCTATAAGCTCTTCTACTTAGCCCGGGCTAAGCCTGAACTTCGCTTATCACCGCCGTGTGATGATTGCTTGCTTCCGGTGCTGACGGTGATTTCGTCCATTGCATCGCTTCGGTCTGTAAGATTGTAAGTTATATCTCTTCCTGTCCTGAAGTCTTCCGCTGTCTCTGTTTGCTCTCGCTTGCCTTGCTGTACTTGCAAGTGCTCACGCATCGGTGTCGAAAACCTTCAGACGCGCAGATTCTTATGAGCAAACACGAAGGAGAGGTACAACATATTGAGCCGGGGCTCATAACCTTATATGCCACAGCATCTCTGATTGATTGGCTGGTCGTTTGTGTGCGGCACTTGCAAGCCCATATCGTGCTCGGCTACCTGTTATCGTCTTGCACTGCAACTTGTATAGATTGCCTCTCCTGCACGTTCCGTAGGTATACGTGCACCAATCTGTTGTCGAACTGGACAGTTCCTCCTTTTTCACTTATTTCTGCGACCGAGAGCACCTTCACGCAGCTGGTCGGAACCAGGTACACATTTTCCACGGTCACCGATGTGGCTTGGCAAAACGCTGGCACTATTTTCATTGTGCCTACTGCAGTTGGCCTGATAACTTCACTGTCCATGCTCATTATGTCAAATCGGTCCCTTTCATTGATTCTGACCGTACGTTATGTGGTGTGACGCTCCCAAATCAACGTACCAGCCTTCCAGCTTGTCAACCCCTGATCCGACAAATGCATAGTTTTCTGGGTGGTCAAATCGGCAGTTTCCAGTATTGTTTTGGTGTTCCTGACTTCCATCTGGCCCTGGTGCAGCACGACCTCTTGTGACTTCGTCGTCCTGGTAGTTTTGGTACTGTCGTCCTATCGGCCTTGGTGGATTGCTGCTGCCTCCTGCGGCTTCATATCTTCTGCCTCTCCATTCTTCTCGGTCGGTGGGGGCACTGGTTTCATGTCGCCTCATATCCATTATCTTCAATACTGCGGCTGCTGTTCCGCGATTGCTGTAAGCTTGATCCTGTTCTTTCTCGAAATTCCGGTGATGCCAATGCTATGGGGAAATCCTGCCAGATCGGCCAAATTGATCCTCTGCCACCCAGGAGGAGGTGGGAACTGGGGGTCCCACCAAAAGGGGCCAAGGTGTTACCGTGTCGGTGGGTATACAAAGTGAAGACCAATCCGGATGGGTCGGTCGATAGGTTTAAGGCGCGCTTGGTGGCAAAAGGGTTCGCACAGCGCGAGGGGGTGGATTACGGGGAACTGTTTGCCCCGACCTCCCGAGCCTCATCTTTTCGAGCCCTGCTGGCTGTGGCTGCGGCTAGGGGATTGCAGGTGCATCAGTTGGATGTCGCCACTGCTTTCCTAAATGGAGAGTTGAAAGAGGAAATATGGATGAAAGAGCCGCCAGGCTACGAGTCAAAGACCCCGGGCGTGGCTTGTCGTCTGCTGAGATCGATTTATGGGCTCCGACAGGCGTCGCGGTGCTGGTACGATAAGTTGTGTACTAAATTTGCGGAGATTGGCCTGTTTCCATCAAAGTCGGACCCGGCTATGTTTGTGAAAGTAGACGAGAAGGGGGTGATTTTGGCACTGGTGCATGTGGACGACATGTGTGTTGCTGCCAAGACGCAAGAACTGGTCAACCGGATCAAGAGGGCCATCGGCGGACTATTTAAAGTCCGGGACTTGGAAGAGATCAAGGTCTTCTTGGGAATGGAGGTGACCAGGCGTGAGAACGGGGACATCACACTGTCCCAGGCGAGCTACGTGGAACGCATATTGAGTGCGCATGGTCTTGGCGATGTGAAGCCGAGGGTTTTACCTATGGCTGTGGGTACGCGGGTGACACTCGCAAAGGAGGATGCAGAGGTGTTGGAGGATTCAACGGCGTACAGGGCGTTAGTAGGCGAGCTCAATTACTTGGCGGTGAGCACTCGCCCAGACTTGGCATTTGCGATAAGCGTGCTGTCAAGGTATATGGCTAAACCGACGAAGGCAGCCATGGGGATGGCAAAAGGAGTGCTTAGGTATGTCGCTGGCACCCGCCATCTAGGCCTAGTTTTCCGGCGGAGGTCGTCAGAAGTCTTTGATGGTTACTCCGATTCTGATTGGGCCGGGGACATGGATACCCGGCGGTCGACGACGGGGTACGTCTTTAGGGTAAACGGTACGGCAGTGAGCTGGAGCAGTCAACTCCAGCGTACTGTGGCGGCGTCATCAGTAGAGGCGGAGTACCAGGCCCTTTCGGCTGCAGTCCGTGAAGCGCTGTGGCTGTTGAAGCTGTGCGAGGACTTGGGAGTTGGGGCGTCTCAGATGAGGATCCAGGTGGATTCCCAAGGGGCGATGAACCTGGGCAACAATCCCATCACATCGCCACGTTCCAAGCACATTGATGTGCAGCATCACTTGGTGCGTGAGCGGGTAGCCAGTGGTGAGGTGGCGCTGAAGTACTGCTGTACGGAGAAGATGGTTGCAGACGCCTTGACAAAGGCTCTGCCTGAGGCGAAGTTTACGTGGTGCCGTCGTGAGATGGGCCTAGACGTGGTGGAGACCAAAGGCCGGTAACAGACGTGCAGATACGGCAGTTTGTTTTGACGACGTTTGTCCCGAGGGGGTGTGTTAAGTTGTTCGGTACAAGGTTAGGAACCTTGTGGTAGCTGAAGTACAGTTTGCCTTGATATAAATAGGCAAACTGTTCTATAACATTTGCTCTTCCCTAATCGGTCCTTACTTGGATAAGCTCTCTCCTATCCACTCCTTGTAACGGCTGAATCTACCTTAATCGTCCTACTCTGCTGAACGGAGCGGCTTCCCTTCCGCTGTGCCCGTCAGCATCTACCTTAAGCCGTCTACTCAACAGGTTATGAGCCCCGGCTGTGAAGCCGGTTAAGTCATCTGCCAATCGGAGATTGCTGCGACGTCTGCCGATTCGGCGAGTGCTAAGTAAGCTGGGACGTCGGCAACAGCAACGCGCCTGTTTTGAGCGGTTAGCTGGACGTCGGTTAAGATGGGTAAGGGGACGTTAAAAGAGCCCCTAGGATTGAGTAACTATGCAACCTGGTCGTTTCGATTTGAGGCCCTCATGCATGAGGAGAAGATAAGTAGGTGGTTGCAAGAGGATCCCATGACGGACGAGGATGTTGAGGCATTGCGTTTAGTCAGGGACTATATGATTAAGAATGTGCAGGATTGTCATTTGCCTGTTCTGCACGCGGCCAACAATGCGCGCCAGGCATGGGATGCTTTGGCGGCCGTTTTCGCCGCCAATAGCGATGCAAGGAAGTCGCAGCTCCTGGCTGAGTTGTCCGGAGTGCGCATGGGATCTGCGGAAGTGTTGCCGGTGTACATTGCTCGAGTGCGCAATCTGCACACAGATCTGCTGCAGGTCGGACATCCGATTACGGAGAGGGAAGTCTGTTTTCAGCTGTTGAACGGGCTTTCGAAGAAGTTCTCGATGATTGTGGCCATTTTGACGTCTTGCGGTATCCTGACTTTGGAGAACGTGAGTTCGCAATTGTTGGCGTTTGAGAAGCGTGTAGACGCGGAAAATGCGCGCGAGGAATCTGCGGCCTTTTTCGGCGTTGGACAAGGAGATGGTCAGAGAGCTGGACCGTCGACGCGTGGCGGAAATGTTTTTCCCGCACCTGGTCGAGGTCGCGGTGGGCCGCTGCATTGCTGGAGATGCGGCGAGCCGGGGCATATTGCGCGGCTATGTCAAAAGCCGCGGATGCCGCAACTGTCGGGACCGATGGGTCAAGCATCGGGGTCCCAGGACAGGTCGGGCGGGTCATCATACCGCCGCGACGGTGAGAGCCGCCAAGGAGCTGTGGGCAACGACACGCGCAAGTCAAGTGAGCGTGGGTCGGGTGCTTCGGGACAAAGGTCTGAGCATCCGGGGAATAGCGCATTCATGACCTATGGGTCGTATAGGATGGACGGATGGTACGTCGATTCCGGTGCGTCACAGCACATCACTTATGATGAGCGAGACCTTATTAACGTGAGGAGGCTTGATACCTCATCCAGTTTTGACATCTATAGCATTGGAGGTGAAGTGCTGCGGCCTGTTGCGATGGGCACACTGGTGCTCGCACCCAATTTCTGCCCGGGCCTGACCGCAACTATTGCGGATGTGTACCTGATTCCGGAGAGCCAAGTTAAGGTGCTCTCAGTGGCTGTCATGAGCAAGACGGGAGCCGTCGTGCGTTTCGATGAGTCCGTCGTTACCATCTGCCGCCGCGGTAGGATTGTGTTGACGGGTCACCGTGAAGGAAACCTGTACGCACTGGAGTGTCGGGCGGCATCAGATGGTGGGCAACGAGGAGAGTTTGTTGGAGCTGTTGTACCTCTCGTTCGCGTTTGCTCATAAGTATCTGCATGTCTGGAGACTCTCGACAACGATGCGCGAGCACTTGCAAGTACAGCAAGGCAAGCGCGAGCAAACAGAGACAGCGGAAGACTTCAAGACGAAGAGAGATATAACTTACAGTATAACGGATCAGAACGATGCAATGGACGAAATCGCCGTCAGCGCCGGAAGCAAGCAATCATCACGCGGCGGTGATTAGCGAAGTTCAGGCTTAGCTCGGGCTAAGTAGAATAGTGTATAGAAATAGTAATATAGAACACACGAGTGTTCTCCGGTATCGAATGTCTTGTCTAGCTTAGCCGTCCTCGCATCTGTTATACTCGCAGCATCGCAGTGCCGTACGATTCACATTAGGAGGCCGATCCTAGATGTGACAACCCTACTGCGTATAGGCGATGTCTACGTATAACAACGTAATAGCCTTTCCGGCATTCGCATGATGCAAGGGTCCAGATAGCGATATCCGGTTGCAGGGCATGCATCGCGACGAGTGCGGCGCTCTCAACGTGTGCTGTAATGAAGTAATATTATATCAGATAATATTACTTATCGTTTCGTAGCACGAGCATAATGCGCACTTCAATGATTCGGGCTTTCATGCATGCTAGGCGGATTTGCCATGATGCGATGTCGCGATGGATAATGACAACATGCCAAATGCATATATAAATGTACACGAATACATTTATATCATGCAGATTCATTCATATGCAATGCGTTCATCACAAAAGCACTTCGCCTCGTAGGATCGCGTCGACCTACGCGTCGGCGGGAAATGAACCGTAGCACAACAATTATCCCCCCTCCCGTATGCAGCGTCCTCGCTGCATCATACAGCATCAACTGCAGGGGTCATTGGGCTTGCGTGGCACGTTTGCGGGCTTCTTCGAGCAGGGGTTTCATGTCCTGTGAGAAGTTGCGTGCCGGTTCCCATGAGTTGTGCTCGTCGGTATACCCTGTCCACTTAACCAAGTACTCGTGTACTGTTCGCTTACGTCGGTGTCGGCCCACACGACGCGCGCGATTATCTAATACCCGCTCCACATCGTAAAACTTCTGTTTACCAGCGATCCAGGTCTCGGGAACTGGTTCGATCGCTGCGGGGGCGTTAGCAGGCTCAGGGACGGGTTCCGTACCACGATACGGACGAACAAGCGATACGTGAAACGTGGGGTGAATGGTCATATCAGCGGGCAATGCAAGCTCCACAGCCACATTCCCAACCATGCGCATGACAGGATACGGACCAATCCAGCGGGGTAAGAGTTTTCGGGATCCGTCGGCCAAGGAACGCAAGTTCTTGGTGCTTAGCAACACGAGTTGCCCTTCCGAAAACGTCACATCCTGCTTGGATTTGTTGTAGTATTCTGTCGTTCGTTGCTGCGCCGCGTCCAAACACGACTTCGCGTCTGTGATTCGGGACATAAAAGACTTGGCAAAAAGTTTAGCAGCAGGCACGTTCACTTCCAACTCACGCCACACGGGTAGCGCGGGATGAAACCCGTAGTTAAGAAAGAACGGACTTTTGCCTGTAGAGCGGTTAACAGCGTTGTTAAGCGCGAATTCTGCCGCAGTCAAATATGTATCCCAAACAAGTGGTGTGCGACCAGCATAATTGCGCAACATATCACCCAACGTGCGGTTTGTGCGTTCGGTTTGACCATCAGTCTGCGGGTGATACGCCGTGCTCAGGTTGACGCGCATGCCAACTAGTTTGCAGAGCGCTTCCCAAAACTTAGACGTGAACTGTCCACCGCGGTCCGAGATCACATTTTTGGGAATCCCGTGTAACCGAACCACATTATCGAAAAACAAACGTGCGGTTTGCTCAGCCGTGCAGGATGATGTGCATGGTGCTAGGTGAACCATCTTAGTCAGACGATCGACCATTACGAACACCGCATCGTATCCCCCCTCAGTTTTGGGCAGCGCGACTACGAAGTCCATGGAAACACTTTCCCAAGGCGCATCCGGGACAGGCAACGGTTGCAACAACCCATGGCCCTTACCGGACAAAGCCTTATTGCGCTGGCACAGACTGCATGTCTGGACGAAGTTCGCCGCATCCTTAGCCAAACGAGGCCACCAAAAGGAACGTTGCACCAAGTCGATCAATCGCTTGCTACCAGGGTGTCCTGCTAACGGGTCCTCGTGGAACCGCGCAAGGATATCGTAGCGTAGCGCGTCGTCGTTCGGAACGAGGATTTGCGTAGCTGCACCCTCCGTCCGTAGCCAAAGGCCATTCTGCTTGCGAAGGTTTTCTACATTAGCCGGGTCCGCGAACCAGGCGTCTGCGTTGTAGGCAACCTTCAACCGCTCCGCGAGGTCGGTCGCGATCGGAACCTCCTCGCTACGCGGCCGCACGATGGGCGCTGCCAAAATTGCAGTGTGTAGCGACGGATGTCGACTGAGAGCATCGGCAATATTCAATTTACCAGAAATATACTCCCAGGTGCAGTCGAACCTAGCTAGGTATTCCATCCACCTAGCCTGACGGCGGTTCAACGTCGGAACGCTTTGCAAAAACGTTAGGGGCTTATGGTCAGTCTTTAAAGTAAACGGGCGTCCCTCAAGGTAACAGCGCCATTCCTTTAAAGCATGCAGCACGGCCAGAAGCTCCTGTTCCCCGGTGGTGTAGCGAATTTCCGCACCAGAAAACTTCTTACTCGTGAAGGCGATCGGTCGCCCTTCCTGTAACAATACAGCGCCGCTTCCAAATATTGAGGCATCAGACACTACCTCAACACGAAATGGCAACAAGTAATCAGGGAATGCAAGGGTGACATCTTCGGCAACGATTCGTTTGAGCTCTTCGAATGCCCGCTGGCATTGCGACGTCCACGACTCGAGCGAAACGAAAACGCCTTTGCGAGTTAAGTTAGTAAGCGGGGCCGCAATGATGGAATATTTTTCAATGAACTTTCGGAAATAATTGGTCAAGCCAAGGAACTTACGCAGCTCCGTGAGGTTCTGAGGCGCGGGCCAATCGCGAACCACGGCGACCTTCCGCGGGTCCATCTTCACACCAGTGGCCGACACAATGTGGCCCAAATATTCCACCTGAGGCTGCGCCCAAAAGCATTTGGCACGTTTAGCAAACAATTGCTCCCGCCTCATAACGTCGAGCACGAGCCGAAGATGCTCCAAGTGCTCCTCGCGCGTCTTAGAATATACCAAGATGTCATCCAGGTAGCAAACAACGAACCTGTCAATAAACGGCCTAAACATTCGGTCCATAACCGCCTGAAACGTCGCAGGGGCATTAGTCAAGCCAAATGATAGGACCGTATACTCAAAGTGACCGAAGGGCGTCCGAAAAGCGGTTTTCGGGATATCAGAGGCAGCGATGCGAATCTGATTGTAGCCCTGTTGTAAGTCAATTGAGGAAAAATAAGCCGAGCCCTTCAGCTTATCCAACAGGTCGTCAACGCGTGGCAAAGGGTAGCGATTTTTCACCGTATTCGCATTTAACCCCCGGTAATCGATGCACATGCGCAAGGTCCCATCCTTCTTACCGACAAACAAAATCGGTGCAGAAAACGGGGATGTGCTGGGGCGTATCATACCCTTCGCGAGCAAATCCGTCACCTGGCGCTTTACCTCATCCAGCTCCAATGGACTCAACCTGTACATTGGCCGGGCTGTAGGCTGCGCTCCAGGCATGAGAGGAATTGTGTGATCAACAGGACGCATAGGTGGTAGGCCAGGGATATCTTTAAAGACGTCCTCATACTGCGACAGTAGGGCCTCAACCTCAGGATCCGCAGAAATCTGCGCGGTGGTGACACAACAGCTCACCCGCGGCCTTAAAAGCAGTCCGTGGGCACCCTTCCGTAACAAACGGACGGCCTCCTTACGCCCGACTAGCTCTGGTTCGATTCGCGCGGCCATTGCGGTCACAGCGAAATTAACCATAGGCACCGCCTCAGTTTCGCCCTCCTTTGGTGTGACATGTTCGAACGACAGGAAAGGTACCTTAATCGACAGAGTACCCTTGCACATATGCAGGGTTGCGGTCTCCATGTCGATGCGCGCGCGGTACTGTCGTAATGTCGACGACCCCATTATGTACGGTGCAGTCTCTGCTAAGCCCTGCAGCACGTACGGCCGGGTCACAACACGCAAAGGGCCTAACGATAGGCTAAGGGTAATCCTGCCCACGATGGGATGCTTACCCCCGTCAGCAAGGGTAACCTGTGGACAATCAGACGACTCTGGGGACAACCCCAGCGCATTCACCTCTGCGACAGAGATGAAGTCGTCGCTGGCACCGGTGTCAACAAGTGCCTTCAGAGTACGGCCATTCAAACCGATCTGAACCACAGGGACACGGTTATCTACGAGCGACTGCCCAGCAGACAACGTCAGTGCACTTAAGGCGGGTCCGTAACCAACGGCACCCCCATCAGGAGCTTCGTACCAAACGTCAACCGAGTAGGATAGGTGTGGCCACGGAGCCAGCGTACCCTCCCGATCCACACCATTAAACAAAACGGTGCCCGGCTCGAACCGGTGGACATGCCGCATACCCCTTAACAATGCCTCTGCCTTGCGCCGACAGAAAGCAGGGAGTAATACACATGCGGCAGTGCCTGGATATTGACGCCTACATCTCCTGTATATGGCCAACTGTTCCGACATCTCACGCAGAGACGAGGGGATGAACAAAACCACGTGGTTAGACAGATCGATAGACGACAGGGGACGGCGAGGTGTAAACAAATTACACAACGGGTCGAAGCAGAGAAGTCCCGTGCGTCCGTCAAGCGTGATGCGTCGCGCAATGACTCGCTCGATGTGTCCAAGTACACAAGGCAACAATGCCTTAACGGCTGGCCGTAAGGATGACCACCGACCACGCGTTAGTTCAGAAATCCCGGGTGGTGCCCCCTCCACAGGAACCCGGGCAAGCCCCTATTTCGGCTGAGGTACAAACGGCGGCATTAGAGGGCAATCCTTCGTAGAATGGCTCTCCGCACACCGTAGACAAACGTTGGCCAATTTTCGACGCTCGAATTCGGAACGATTGCAATTCCATTTTGGCATAAATGTGTCGTCCGTACGAGTACGCTTCGCGTTGGGGTCGGAACGCTGTGCGGCTGCCGACGACGGCGCACCACCACGCTTCCTGTTCCTAGCTGGGTCCGAGCTCGGACCTGCTCCTCCTGTACCACGGACACCCGAGCTAGCGCCCCCGCGCGCCTTGCGTTGCCCGTTGCTGCGTCGCGTCGCGGCAGTAGGCGTGGGGCGGGTCGCGCCGAGGTCCTGGTCGAGAGCTACAGCTTCCCCAAGCGGATCCTGCACTTGCACGGCATTTGCACGAGGGGCAGACTTGACTTCTTCCTCGCCGGCAAGGAGTCGTATCTCCGCGCCCTTAGCAAAAGCGACCAACACGTCATACGACTTGATCTGCGCTCCAACCAAGTCAGTGGCGCACCATTTAGCCAAAAGTTTCGTTAGGCCTCGCCTAAACCAAAAGACACGCTCAGATTCGGTGAGGTCAGCAATGGGAGTCACAAGTGCTTCGAAGCGTGACTGGTACGCAGGTACATTTTCATCCCGACGCATGTGGTAGCTACCGGCTGCCAAAACGTTACGAGCTTCCACATCGCGTGCTTGAACCTCAGTAGCGAATCGTGCGAGCAAAGCGGCGACCAACTCGTCAAAAGTATAGTTGCCCCGGGCATTGGTCCAATTGCGATACCAGTCCTTCGCTGAGCCCTCGAGGGTGTTACCAACGAAGAGACACCTGATACCGTCATTATCGCCACCATGAACAGCTTGGAGGTACTTTTTAGCGTCACGCACGTACGCACGAGTTGCATCGGCTATGCTATGCCCTGGTGTCTTGTCGGTCAGCGAAATATTGAGCCTAGGAACGGGAATCGACAATCTCATCACCTCAGGGATGTCATCATGCCCTCGAGCTTGAGGTAATGGCAGAACCCTTGGTCCAGCAGTGTTGTCCATATTCGTGTTCACGACAGTACTCTTGAGAAGATTCAGCAAACTCAGCAAGTAATTGCCCAGCTGAGTCCTGATCTCCGTAGTTTGGGCAATGAGAGTCGCCAACTGATCCGGACGAACGCCGGTCTCAGTCGCCGCGGCAAGCAATGCCGGTGCACTGAGATTACCTGCGACTCAGAGCGTACACTTACACAACAAATGCAGCAATCTAAACAAAAGCAATTAAACAATTACAAACCGGAAGCGGCGGCGTCCAAAACGGCGCGGCCTAGGTCTTCGGCAAAAGTATCTAGCGGTCCTTGTGGTTCGTCGCTGGAACTCGCCATAGAAAGAACCTACTTCCGATTAGAGAAAGAGAGACAGTTAGGCAACGAACCTGTCTCGATACCAAATTGTTGTACCTCTCGTTCGCGTTTGCTCATAAGTATCTGCACGTCTGGAGACTCTCGACAACGATGCGCGAGCACTTGCAAGTACAGCAAGGCAAGCGCGAGCAAACAGAGACAGCGGAAGACTTCAAGACGAAGAGAGATATAACTTACAGTATTACGGATCAGAACGATGCAATGGACGAAATCGCCGTCAGCGCCGGAAGCAAGCAATCATCACGCGGCGGTGATTAGCGAAGTTCAGGCTTAGCTCGGGCTAAGTAGAATAGTGTATAGAAATAGTAATATAGAACACACGAGTGTTCTCCGGTATCGAATGTCTTGTCTAGCTTAGCCGTCCTCGCATCTGTTATACTCGCAGCATCGCAGTGCCGTACGATTCACATTAGGAGGCCGATCCTAGATGTGACAACCCTACTGCGTATAGGCGATGTCTACGTATAACAACGTAATAGCCTTTCCGGCATTCGCATGATGCAAGGGTCCGGATAGCGATATCCGGTTGCAGGGCATGCATCGCGACGAGTGCGGCGCTCTCAACGTGTGCTGTAATGAAGTAATATTATATCAGATAATATTACTTATCGTTTCGTAGCACGAGCATAATGCGCACTTCAATGATTCGGGCTTTCATGCATGCTAGGCGGATTTGCCATGATGCGATGTCGCGATGGATAATGACAACATGCCAAATGCATATATAAATGTACACGAATACATTTATATCATGCAGATTCATTCATATGCAATGCGTTCATCACAAAAGCACTTCGCCTCGTAGGATCGCGTCGACCTACGCGTCGGCGGGAAATGAACCGTAGCACAACAGGAGCAACCCACGCCAAGCCGGCGAATGAGGTTGAGAACTTGTGGCACCGACGGTATGGACATATCGGGGTTGGACAGTTTGAGCGCCTGGTAAGGCACAACCTAGTGTACGGCATTGATCTCAATGCACGTAAGGCATCCACGACTGACACGTGTGAAACGTGTGTGATGTCGAAGCAGAGTCATGGAAGGCATGCTTCTACGGGCCATAAGTCGGAAAGGTCGATGGAGTTGGTGCACATGGATGTGTGTGGGCCGATGCCTGAGGAGTCACCAAACGGGTCTCGGTACATGACTGTTTTGTATGATAACTACACAAAGTTTTCGGCCGTTGCGTTTACGGACACGAAGGAGACCGTAAAAGAGAAGGTGGTGACTATGATCACCCAGTTGGAGAATATGTGCGGAAATCGAACCTGGGAGATCCGGTCCGACCGCGGTGGAGAGTTTCTGAATGAGGAGTTACGGTCATTCTTTCGCCAGAAGGGGATTAGGCATGGAATGACGGTAGGGTATACACCCGAACAGAATGGAGCTGCAGAGCGTTTGAACCGCACGCTGATTGAGAAGATGCGGGCTCTGCTGATTGATTCCAAGTTACCTCAAGAAATGTGGGCTGAGGCGGCTGCGACGGCCAACTATCTCAGAAATATTTCGCCCGCTGAGGGGGTGCAGTGCACTCCGTATGAGTTGTTTAAAGGCAAGATCCCTGAGGTGGGACACCTGCGAGTGTTTGGGTGTGTTGCGTACGTCCACATACCTAAGGTGAAGAGAAACAAGCTGGACCCGGTTAGCCGAAAAGGGGTCCTGGTGGGATATGGCAACGGCGGACAGTATCGAATTTTGTTCCCCGATGGAGCAGTGTCGGTGCATACAGACGTGGAGTTTGATGAGGGGGTGATTGGAATGCCCCAGTCACGTCGTAAGCTGTCCTCAATGCGGGAGGATGATGATACAGACACTGATACGGATACAGAGATGGGGGAACTGTGGTCACGAGCACCGCCTCCCGTTGTCTTGAACGGTGATAACGGCAGATCTACATCAAGTGCCGAGACGGCTAACAACCAAATGGGGCCGAATGCCAGTGCAACGCCAAGCACGAGTGGGGCGACAGCGGGAGCTGGCCCGTCGGGTAGTCAACCCGATACCCGGAACTGGTCGATTACTGAGGGTAATAGTGATGACGATGAGGAGGAGGACATGGAGACGGACGACGGCTTGGACGAGGATGAAGGGTTCATCGGTCGCTACCCAGTACGAGATCGAAAGCACCCATGTGAGTGGTGGTGCAATGAGAGGACGGTATCACAACGGGTCAATATAGCGATTAGGCTGAAGGAGCCAGCGACGTACGAAGAAGCTGTGCACGGACCACAAAGTCGTGAGTGGGGGAAGGCCATGGACGCAGAGATAGAGGCACAGCTCGCCAATGGGACATGGGAACTGGTGTGAACCACTCACATGGGCGCTTTCGATCTCGTACTGGGTAGCGACCGACGAACCCTTCATCCTCGTCCAAGCCGTCGTCCGTCTCCATGTCCTCCTCCTCATCGTCGTCACTATTACCCTCAGTAGTCGACCAGTTCCGGGTATCGGGTTGACTACCCGACGGGCCAGCTCCCGCTGTCGCCCCACTCGTGCTTGGCGTTGCACTGGCATTCGGCCCCATTTGGTTGTTAGCCGTCTCGGCACTTGATGTAGATCTGCCGTTACCACCGTTCGAGACAACGGGAGGCGGTGCTCGTGACCGCAGTTCCCCCATCTCTGTATCCGTATCAGTGTCTGTATCATCATCCTCCCGCATTGAGGACAGCTTACGACGTGACTGGGGCATTCCAATCACCCCCTCATCAAACTCCACGTCTGTATGCACCGACACTGCTCCATCGGGGAACAAAATTCGATACTGTCCGCCATTGCCATATCCCACCAGGACCCCTTTTCGGCTAACCGGGTCCAGCTTGTTTCTCTTCACCTTAGGTATGTGGACGTACGCAACACACCCAAACACTCGCAGGTGTCCCACCTCAGGGATCTTGCCTTTAAACAACTCATACGGAGTGCACTGCACCCCCTCAGCGGGCGAAATATTTCTGAGATAGTTGGCCGTCGCAGCCGCCTCAGCCCACATTTCTTGAGGTAACTTGGAATCAATCAGCAGAGCCCGCATCTTCTCAATCAGCGTGCGGTTCAAACGCTCTGCAGCTCCATTCTGTTCGGGTGTATAACCTACCGTCATTCCATGCCTAATCCCCTTCTGGTGAAAGAATGACCGTAACTCCTCATTCAGAAACTCTCCACCGCGGTCGGACCGGATCTCCCAGGTTCGATTTCCACACATATTCTCCAACTGGGTGATCATAGTCACCACCTCTTTTACGGTCTCCTTCGTGTCCGTAAACGCAACGGCCGAAAACTTTGTGTAGTTATCATACAAAACAGTCATGTACCGAGACCCGTTTGGTGACTCCTCGGGCATCGGCCCACACACATCCATGTGCACCAACTCCATCGACCTTTCCGACTTATGGCCCGTAGAAGCATGCCTTCCACGACTCTGCTTCGACATCACACACGTTTCACACGTGTCAGTCGTGGATGCCTTACGTGCATTGAGATCAATGCCGTACACTAGGTTGTGCCTTACCAGGCGCTCAAACTGTCCAACCCCGATATGTCCATACCGTCGGTGCCACAAGTTCTCAACCTCATTCGCCGGCTTGGCGTGGGTTGCTCCAACAAACTCTCCTCGTTGCCCACCATCTGATGCCGCCCGACACTCCAGTGCGTACAGGTTTCCTTCACGGTGACCCGTCAACACAATCCTACCGTGGCGGCAGATGGTAACGACGGACTCATCGAAACGCACGACGGCTCCCGTCTTGCTCATGACAGCCACTGAGAGCACCTTAACTTGGCTCTCCGGAATCAGGTACACATCCGCAATAGTTGCGGTCAGGCCCGGGCAGAAATTGGGTGCGAGCACCAGTGTGCCCATCGCAACAGGCCGCAGCACTTCACCTCCAATGCTATAGATGTCAAAACTGGATGAGGTATCAAGCCTCCTCACGTTAATAAGGTCTCGCTCATCATAAGTGATGTGCTGTGACGCACCGGAATCGACGTACCATCCGTCCATCCTATACGACCCATAGGTCATGAATGCGCTATTCCCCGGATGCTCAGACCTTTGTCCCGAAGCACCCGACCCACGCTCACTTGACTTGCGCATGTCGTTGCCCGCCGCTCCTTGGCGGCTCTCACCGTCGCGGCGGTATGATGACCCGCCCGACCTGTCCTGGGACCCCGATGCTTGACCCATCGGTCCCGACAGTTGCGGCATCCGCGCCTTTTGACATAGCCGCGCAATATGCCCTGGCTCGCCACATCTCCAGCAATGCAGCGGCCCACCGCGACCTCGACCAGGTGCGGAAAAAACATTTCCGCCACGCGTCGACGGTCCAGCTCTCCGACCATCTCCTTGTCCAATGCCGAAAAAGGCCGCAGATTCCTCGCGCGCATTTTCCGCGTCTACACGCTTCTCAAACGCCAACAATTGCGAACTCACGTTCTCCAAAGTCAGGATACCGCAAGACGTCAAAATGGCCACAATCATCGAGAACTTCTTCGAAAGCCCGTTCAACAGCTGAAAACAGACTTCCCTCTCCGTAATCGGATGTCCGACCTGCAGCAGATCTGTGTGCAGATTGCGCACTCGAGCAATGTACACCGGCAACACTTCCGCAGATCCCATGCGCACTCCGGACAACTCAGCCAGGAGCTGCGACTTCCTTGCATCGCTATTGGCGGCGAAAACGGCCGCCAAAGCATCCCATGCCTGGCGCGCATTGTTGGCCGCGCGCAGAACAGGCAAATGACAATCCTGCACATTCTTAATCATATAGTCCCTGACTAAACGCGATGCCTCAACATCCTCGTCCGTCATGGGATCCTCTTGCAACCACCTACTTATCTTCTCCTCATGCATGAGGGCCTCAAATCGAAACGACCAGGTTGCATAGTTACTCAATCCTAGGGGCTCTTTTAACGTCCCCTTACCCATCTTAACCGACGTCCAGCTAACCGCTCAAAACAGGCGCGTTGCTGTTGCCGACGTCCCAGCTTACTTAGCACTCGCCGAATCGGCAGACGTTGCAGCAATCTCCGATTGGCAGATGACTTAACCGGCTTCACGAGCCGGGGCTCATAACCTGTTGAGTAGACGGCTTAAGGTAGATGCTGACGGGCACAGCGGAAGGGAAGCCGCTCTGTTCAGCAGAGTAGGACGATTAAGGTAGATTCAGCTGTTACAAGGAGTGGATAGGAGAGAGCTTATCCAAGTAAGGACCGATTAGGGAAGAGCAAATGTTATAGAACAGTTTGCCTATTTATATCAAGGCAAACTGTACTTCAGCTACCACAAGGTTCCTAACCTTGTACCGAAATCCCCGTCACCGACCCACGGGTCATCGCGGTCGAACGCGCGTGCCAAGGTTCGGTACCTTCTCGCAGCTTCCTGCACCTACTTGCAGCTTCATCGCGTTCGTATATACGAATATACGAATCGCGATTGCCTAACAACAACTTAGTTGTCAGTAAACGCAAGCTATGCAAGCATCGTCCTAAGACATCACAACAGCGCGAACTCATTGGCGCGATGCGGGTTTGAATCCCGCTACCAACAGGTCGCTGCTATGCGACCAAAGTTCATATCCTGGTGCCATCAGAATGGTCACCAATAAAAGAGATGTTTTGTCCCGCACAACTTAACACACCCCCTCGGGACAAACGTCGTCAAAACAAACTGCCGTATCTGCACGTCTGTTACCGGCCTTTGGTCTCCACCACGTCTAGGCCCATCTCACGACGGCACCACGTAAACTTCGCCTCAGGCAGAGCCTTTGTCAAGGCGTCTGCAACCATCTTCTCCGTACAGCAGTACTTCAGCGCCACCTCACCACTGGCTACCCGCTCACGCACCAAGTGATGCTGCACATCAATGTGCTTGGAACGTGGCGATGTGATGGGATTGTTGCCCAGGTTCATCGCCCCTTGGGAATCCACCTGGATCCTCATCTGAGACGCCCCAACTCCCAAGTCCTCGCACAGCTTCAACAGCCACAGCGCTTCACGGACTGCAGCCGAAAGGGCCTGGTACTCCGCCTCTACTGATGACGCCGCCACAGTACGCTGGAGTTGACTGCTCCAGCTCACTGCCGTACCGTTTACCCTAAAGACGTACCCCGTCGTCGACCGCCGGGTATCCATGTCCCCGGCCCAATCAGAATCGGAGTAACCATCAAAGACTTCTGACAACCTCCGCCGGAAAACTAGGCCTAGATGGCGGGTGCCAGCGACATACCTAAGCACTCCTTTTGCCATCCCCATGGCTGCCTTCGTCGGTTTAGCCATATACCTTGACAGCACGCTTATCGCAAATGCCAAGTCCGGGCGAGTGCTCACCGCCAAGTAATTGAGCTCGCCTACTAACGCCCTGTACGCCATTGAATCCTCCAACACCTCTGCATCCTCCTTTGCGAGTGTCACCCGCGTACCCACAGCCATAGGTAAAACCCTCGGCTTCACATCGCCAAGACCATGCGCACTCAATATGCGTTCCACGTAGCTCGCCTGGGACAGTGTGATGTCCCCGTTCTCACGCCTGGTCACCTCCATTCCCAAGAAGACCTTGATCTCTTCCAAGTCCCGGACTTTAAATAGTCCGCCGATGGCCCTCTTGATCCGGTTGACCAGTTCTTGCGTCTTGGCAGCAACACACATGTCGTCCACATGCACCAGTGCCAAAATCACCCCCTTCTCGTCTACTTTCACAAACATAGCCGGGTCCGACTTTGATGGAAACAGGCCAATCTCCGCAAATTTAGTACACAACTTATCGTACCAGCACCGCGACGCCTGTCGGAGCCCATAAATCGATCTCAGCAGACGACAAGCCACGCCCGGGGTCTTTGACTCGTAGCCTGGCGGCTCTTTCATCCATATTTCCTCTTTCAACTCTCCATTTAGGAAAGCAGTGGCGACATCCAACTGATGCACCTGCAATCCCCTAGCCGCAGCCACAGCCAGCAGGGCTCGAAAAGATGAGGCTCGGGAGGTCGGAGAACACCCAGGAGGATGTGATCCACCGTTATCGTTTCTCCACCCTGAAAGCCGGCTATCTTCAAAACGCTGGGATGCCGCTGGGAATCCGCGCCTATATCCTTCACTCCGATTGTTTTGTCCACCGTTCCATGCACCCCCTTGTCCGGCACCCACAAATGCGACCGACTCACTTTCCACATTTCTGGCATCTATCCACCTTTCGAATGCCAATAACTGAGCGCTTACGCTGTCCAGGTTCAACTCTCCTGATGCTGTGAGCAGCGTAACTATCAAACTTCTTGGTTAAACCTACTAGTAAGTTGTAGGTGATTTCGCGCTCCGTCACCGTATGCCCAACTTGCACCAAGTCCATAAACAGATTCCGGACTCGTGCCAAATAGACTGATAGTGCTTCGCTCTGGTTCATCTTAAGCGCCAAAAGTTCTGCAATCAGCTGCGACTTCCTCGCGTCGCTACTAGCGGCAAAGATCGCCGCGAGCCTAATCCATGCTCCTCGGATGCCGGCCCTAATGACCGGCAAGTGATGGTCTCCAACGTTCTCGACCATAATGTTCTTAACCTTGTTCGATGCGGTTAACTCTTCTTCGTTATTAGGATCCTCTCGCAACCACCTATCTAGGCCTTGCTTCTGCATCATTGATTCAAACCGGTATGACCACGTCATGTAATTGTTAAGCCCTAAGGGCTCCGCCAACCTGTCCTTTCCCATGTCGCAAACGTCGTTGATTACTTCTTGTTGCGCTTGTTGTTGTGATTGTCGTCGCACGTCTTCAATCTCGTTGTTTCACACTCTTGATCTTCCACGAAGTCTGTGTGAGCTCCTATTATTGCTGTTCTTGTAATATTGAACGCGTATTTGCGCGCGTAACGCTTGTTGCACCGTTGACCAATCTTGGCCCGGAAAAGCTGTTAACTTGAAGCAGTCTAACCTGTAGGCATTGAATGCTGATTCTTATCGCTGTTATCGTGCCGCGATTTGCACTATAGTTTGTGTATGGGATATATGCAGCTCAGATAGCCGCGGGGCTCATAACCTTTTGATTGGATGACAGATCCGACGCGGATGTATTGATATAATATTACAATAAAGGAATGCACTAGCAGTGTAGAGTTGCTAGAGTAGACAAACAAACAATTAGAGAAACAAAGTATTTGTATTTGTGCCGTAATTCGCCTATCGCGAACCTTGGTATGCCGTCGTCATCAGGGATCGGCCATACCCGCAGCGGTAGTCGTACAAGTTTAACTCATGCAACATTATCGTCACGATTATTGGACCGCTTGGGATGTTAAGTCCCATTCACTAATGGCTGACTCATCGGGGTTCAAGTCCCGACACCAACACACAGGGAGGGAGAAAGGAAGGGAGGGATGGAGGCAGGGAGGGAGAAAGGGAGGGAGGGAGGGAATTTCTCCCGTTTCTCCCGTTCTTATACCTCCTGCACCTCCCGTACAAAGTCTACGGATCCTCTGTCCTGACTCTCCCGTACAGTACCTCCGGTACCTTCCGTACGGCCATCTCGCGTACTGGTACCTCCAGTACCTCCCGTACAACACCTTCATGATCCTCCATACGATATAGTGCGTTTGGTACCTCCCGTATGGCTACCTCCCGTACTTGTACCTTCGGTACATTTCGTACATCGCCTTGATACTATTATACGGTTGTCATACATGCATGACATGGCCGTAAGTACGTGATTGTCTCTCGTCTGCTATACTCAACATCACTGCTCCCATCAGAGCACAACTCCAATGACTGCACACTACACTTTCTTATCCTCCCTTTCCATGCAAATTTCACTATCTCAAGTTGCGTCCATCCCCATTCGGTATCGATGCCAAGCAAATTTCATCCCTGGGCCTTGGTCAACGTATCAGCTACCATTTCCGTACGGCAGTATGCTAGCACTACCTCCCGATTTGCAACTCTGTCCCGTACAACATGATGCTGTACATCCACATGTTTCGTTCTTGATGAATTTATGGGTTTTTTGTTCATCGCTCCTTGCGAGTCCACCCAGATCTTCATTCCTGTGTTGCTGATGTCCATGTCTCCGCACATTTTCTTGCTCAGCCACAGGGCTTCTCGAACCGCACGGTCTCTCAGGTATCCCCAAGGATTCCCGAGACAAGTCGCATAGGCCCAACAGCAACAGATGTCGCAAGCATGCGGACATCTCCGACATCTACCAAGCAGGTCAGGGTCCTCAAGCCAAGGAACCTTCCAGTTCACTATACCTTGGCACCACAATAAACAAAGGTCCATCCAGCCCCTCGCTCACCATGCTCACACTCGTCTCCAGCGGTTGTTCCTCAAGCCAAACCCACCCATCCACATAGACTCCACCACTGAGTGGACATCGACGCTTCTGTCACCTAAGGTAGGAAGCCTTTCACGCAGAGCCAACACCTCTGTATCTCTGAGGAATGACCATGACCACCATAAAAAACTACCAATAAAGGTTTGCCTGCTCGACACGTGGCTGTTCTGCCCATATACACTGCCCCGGTGTTTTTAGCTAACAGAAGCTACATACACGTGGGTCCCCCCTTCTGGATTCCACCATAAAGATGCATGGTCGCTGGCAAGGAGCAAGTCTTCTTCGGATTTCTATGAATATACAAAGCCTAAGAATTTCCAGTAGAATTTGGTATTTGTAACTTAATTTTGTGCTTTTCTTTGGATTTTAAAAATTAGCGTCATTGAACTTCTATTTTCTTTACAATCGGTTTTTAACGGTCAAAAGGGCAGGCACTTGCTAAAAAAGGTGCCTGCTGTGCTGGTCAAGATATTAACGATGCTAAAAATGTAGCCGATAAGTTTGGCTTACCGCAATTTCTTTTATTTCTAACTTAATGGATCTTTAATGGATCTTAAATCAATTTGCCGATTGTTTTATATGGGTTTGGATTATGTATAGAATACATAGCAATAAAACCTATCAATATTGGTCCCACTTTATCATTTCAATCCCATTTTTTCTCTAATCAATCCCTTTCCCTTTTACCATACCGTATGATACTGCACTCCTTCACATTGTGCACACCACGAAATACCAGTTCCGCACCAACAACTGGCATATGTGGTTGCTACATACAGTAATCACTGTCCTGCAATCAGCTAGGGGCAGCTATATTGGTTGTCATCGGAAACATGCATGTCAAAAACCGAAGAGCTGGACAGAAGTGCAGTCAGCCTGCAGAACCTGTTCTCATCCCCAAATTCGCCCAAACCATTTTGCACGAGTTTATGTAAGCTGCCACCTACTGATGTTTAACGTCGACATCCCCGGTCAAGCTCATCCCCTTAACTCGCTTCTCATACTCCCTAAACCCTTTGTCTGTATCGTACCGAACCCACCCCTCAGTTCACGAATGCCCGCGTCCAGTTCAGAAGTTCGTCCACATCCAGACCTCCGCCACCACCTAGCCCTATGGAAGCTCTCTCCTCGCCAGTTACCTGACTCTTGGCAGTCCCCGGTGCTTCCGTGTGAGATCCAGACCCGGCCCCGGCCCCGGCCCCGGACCTTGACGCGCCAAACACACCTGCTGTTGTTGCCGGCCGCCCTAGGGACCGAGTCGGTCTGCGGCCCGATCCGGCGACCACCTGTATTCGTGCGCGGGATACTACTGTTCCCGAGCCATGTGTCGCACCAGCCAGCTCCCCCGAAGCTCGCAGTGCTGCCATGAACTGTCCTTTGGTGTGGATGTTTCGGAGGTAACCAGCGGGCACTAGGGGCAGCTGTGCACATCCCACCACCGTCGTGCCTGAAGAACAGCCACTACTGCCTCGTGAAATGTCCGAGTGGAGCAAGCTGCCACCAGGGCGTTTGGAATGTAAGCGCCAGAAGGGTGCCACAGCGGCCGGGGACACGGCGTCCACTGCCCCTGTCGCAGTGGTGTCCATTTCCACCGCGGTGCCGGCAGGTGCAGAGGCGTCCCCTAGATCGCTGCAGGCTGCTGGTGCTGATGCTAGTGCATGAGGCTCCGCCTCTGGCTGGGTGCGTAGTGCTGACTGGGGCAGGCGTCCCGCCACCAACGCCAGGCGTTGCCTAAGAGGTAGTGTGGCGATGTACCGGAAACACATTGGAAGAGTAGCTATTATGAAGAGAGAAAACGGCTACGACGCTGCTGCTGGGCAGTACGAGCGAATGCATTTTTGAGAGGACAGGGGCATGTGACTGATCAGCATTGTTGCTGTGTTCCCCCCTCCCCCCTCCCCCTCCCGCCAACCTTGCCAACCTAGTCCAGCTGTGTCCGACAGCGGTGACTGCTCCTGCACCACCCTTCTACGTACATGTCTCCACCCCGGTGGGTACACATCGATCCGTGAACATACCCCCCCACCCCGCAGTCATTTCAGGTGGCCATTACCAGCCGCCGAACAATACATCCGCTCCCCATTTCTCACTTGTGCGATGCGAAGACTCCCCTGCTAATGAGCCGCTGGGCGCTGGACATAATGGCCTGCTCGTACGCGCAGGAGCCTAGTAGGCTCAACAGAGTGGACCTGAAAACCAGTGTCGGAGAAAGAACGCGGCGACGGGAAGGGGGCAGGGGGTGAGGGCTTAGAGCGGGCCTTTGTTCCACCACCCTCCTGCTGCACAGTAGAATCACGCACCGGAAGCCGCCAAAGTCCTGATTGCCGTACGTGTGGATGATATGTCGTACGACCTCGCTGGGCGGAACAAAATCTGACATGTGGCTGATAACCTGCGAAGGAACCGAAGTACCCAAACGGAAATCAGTGGTACGGAGCAGCGGGGGCGGGGCGGGAAGAAGGCGAAGCGGGAAGAGGCACGTGAACTGCGCGCCAGAACAGAGCAGCTCATGTGTATAAAGCCTCTGTATAAAGCCTCACAATGGTCCACAATGCTCGATTGCAACACCTCCCAGCACCTCCTACATGCGTGCACCCCTTCCCCTCCCCTTGCTCGACCACAGCCAATGTTCCACCTCCCGTGTGTGGCCTCCCACCCCCTACAACAGCTGCGCAGGCGCCACCGCCGCCACTCTGACAAACCCACCTCCTCCAAAAACACTCCGAACACATGTCGAAGCACCCGCTCCTGACACTCAACCTCAGCGACCGGGTCGCCTGCCGCCGCCAACACCGCCGCCTCCGCGTCAGCCCCAGCCTCGCTGGACGGAGCCGATGTCAAATCTGGTCCCGAAGCCCCAGGGCGCCTGGACCTGGCGCCGGAAGTATTTCCGGTGCTGCTCGGCCGCCTGCGCTGCACCTCCTCTACGTAGGCATGCAGCAGTGCATACCAGCAGTGTGAGGGCCCCAGGACAGCAGCGGAGCCCTGAATGGTTTCGGAGCCAGGGCGGCCAAGGAAACGGTCCCGGGCGACACAGGGGCTTCGGCATGTCAGAAGTAGAAAGGAGTGGTTGGGGTTAGGGTTGCTATTAGGGCGATAACGGAGGGGTGGGGACTTCTTGCACTTGCCAATCGCCAGCGGGACTGGCCAGAGAGCCCATCGGGGGCTAACACGGCACACCACCTTAGTGTGTGTGTCTACACTCCAAGCCATTTGCGGCATCGTACGTGGGAGAACGCGACGATTGTTGAGGGATCGTGTCTCTGTGTCTGGCATCCGCGGCAGTGGGTACGGCGGCCCAGTCTGTGCACCGTACAGATAATACGTGTACGGAGGCTAACCCCTCGTAATAGCGCCTGTCATGTGCAACGATTGAGCCAGCGACGCAGGTAAGAATTCGCCCAGTAGAGGTGCGAGCACATGCTGCTCCGCTTCCATACCGACCCCAAGCCACTCACCGCACTCGCTCTAAAGTCCGCATCAAGCTGTGACTGCGACGCCCGCTCCTGCTGTTGCTGCTGCTGTTGGCGCCGCCGCTGTTGGCGCTGCGCTTGCTGCTGGGCCTGCTGCTGCTTGAAACACCGCCCACAGAAGGCCACGGCGCGGCCCAGGGCTTCCCAGGCGCGAGCTAACTCGAGGGGAGCTCCACCAGCTGCCTCTTCCCTTCCAGTCGCCGCCAATTGGCCAGCTTGCTGCTGGCACCGGGCGGCGGCGATTGATCCCGCGGGGGTGATCGGATCGGCGGAAGAAGCTGGCTGTGTGAGGCCCCGCTGCCCTTCCTGCTGCTGCTGCTGCTGCTGCTGCTGTCGGCCTCGACTGCTGCGGGCCTGCTCTGCCTCCTCCACGGCGGACCGGCCTAGTGAACCCTGCAGGAGCGGAGAACGCGGGACAGACTAAACCGCCTTTTAGGTGTAAGGGGCGGCCCGCGCTATGGTAGATTTCGACTATAGGTTTCGGCTACACGAAAGAGCGGCATTCACACTGCGCGTGCGGGCTGTCCCAAGGACCCCTGTGTAGTGGTTGGCTGCTGCGCACATCCCTTACCAGTTCCAGATCCGCAATTGAAGGTGAACGTGCATCAGCTAGGCCCCCCGGGTTGTATCATCCATCCCGGCTACACCTCCGGCCCTCTACAGCCGCCAAGCACCCAGGTATAGTTTCTCCCTGTCAGCCTCTTCGCCCAAATACGATCTCGGGTGTCAGTGGGTGTCAGTGCGTGTCGGTGTGCACGGGAGCACTCCGCACACCTGCATCAGCAACGCTAATCGCGGGGAGAGCTCCAGCAACCAGGCAAGGTGGTCGAAAAACACCGTGCCGGCGGCGGTACCCATGGTGAACGCTGACACGGCACCGGAGCGTACGGCCTGATCTAGCTCCCGATTGTGCCTGTCCAGAGGGGTGACACAACCAGTGGCTGTCAATCGGTGTTTGGCCGCCAAGCGCGTGTGCTTCCTTCTACAAATGCAACCTACCTCTCCACGTTCCGCAGGTGCAGCTCCAACGCCACCTCCCACTCCCCAAGTCGCTCGTGAAGGTAGGCCTCCGCGTCCCACACCTCCACTGCACCGCACAGCCCAATGCAGTACCGCACGTCGTACCCGTGGTGCTGCTCCAGGAACGGCAGCACGGCACATGGCTCGAACTCACACAACAGCTCCACGTACGTGTGGGCCACTGCAGGCTGGGACATCCAGCCCCCCAGGGCCGCGACAGCAGCAGCGTGTGCTGCCTGCAAGCTGGCACTAGAGTACGAACTGTATGGAGCGTCCGCAATGTTGCCGTCGCCGTCATCCTGGCCGCCCTGCAGATATCACACACGATAAGAAGCGCAATGACAGTGGCAGTATGTAGCAACTGCAGTGGCAAATATTGGACACACAATCCGCACTTTTACTTTCCCTTAATTGTAATGATATGGCACGTCTACTCGATAGGGATACACACCTGCGCCTCCTTGTGTCGTATGGCCGCTGTGAGGAACCCGTATTGCAGCCGCCGGTCGCCGCTCAACCGCTCCAGGAAAGCAGCCGCCTGGGCTTCTCCACTGTAATAGGCCAGCAGCAGCTGCCGGGCACAAGGAATAGGAGGATCACCGGGCGCGGCGGGGATGGGGAGCCTTCAGGAAGAGGCGAGGGACGAGGCGAGGGACGAACTTGACAACGGGAAACGCTGTACGCGCACGAGCGATGGGCGGTTATGGAAGAACGCGGCCAAATAGCTTTACAAACGTCTTGGGCGACCCATTTGTCCCAAAGCCCATCTGTAGGGAGGTGGCGCTGTGTTCATAAATGAACTCCTTCAGCGGCCTCAGCGAACGACATGCCCAAACCCCCACCGCCGCAAGCGTGACGGTAACACGCAGCGATAAACTATGATGCAGCAGCAGCAGCAGGGAAACGTTGTCGGGGCTCCGGCCCCGGCCACGCCCCCTTCCCTCTGCCCCCAACCGCCAACTTCTTATCTCACTTGATAACCGACCTTATAACCGACGTCATAATAATTCTCGTCCCCAGCCCTGTAATTCTTGGCGCGCTCACCCAGATGCCCTCCCTGTGGAAGCCCTCTCCCCAGTCCCCCACCACCTGTGCCGTAGCCTGAGGGTCAGCCGATACAAGGTCCGGAGCCGCTGCCAGCAGCGCGTCGTACATCGCAATCCGTTGCGCTGCCGTCGCGCCGCTGCCATTGCGCAGGAATGCCGATACGTATGCAAACGCCGACGTCGCCTTTCCATTGGCGCCAGCCGCCGCCTCTCTCTGGTCCTTGGTGGCGGTCGCTTCCATGCCCTCGTCCGGCGGCAAGTTCAGGTGGCAGGCGAGGGCGGCCAGGTAGTCCCCTCTCAGGTGGTGGAGAGTGGCCAGGGCGCGCGGGAAGGAGGCACGGCGTGCAAGGTCCAACGCAACTTCCGTCTCCTACGGGCTCAGGAATATGGGGGAGGTGCGGGACTCAAGATGGGTCGGCCAGTGTCCAGGCGCATGGGAGAACCGCGCCCACACTACTTAAGAGCATCTTAAAAAGCGGGCAAGCGGCATACAGCAGGTGGCATTCCTCTCATGGCCTGTTAAACACCAATCCCTCCTTTCCTTTACCTAGTTCCGTATGGCTCTGGTACGAGCACGCGGGAGGACCCGGTCGAAAGTGCTAAGTGGTTGTGCGATTTCGGACTTGCGCAACTCCGTCTGCACTTCTTCACGGTTTCCTTTGTCGGCATACCTGCAATGACAGTTTGCTGGGATCGAAGCGAGGACCTTCCCCGTTGACTCCCACTGCCGTTACCAGTCTCTCAAACAGGCCCTCCGCCGCCTCGTGAGGACCCCCTGTCGCCACTGCGGCCCCCTGCTCGCTTCTTCGGCCTTCTGCCATGCCCGGCTCTTCACCCTCCACCGCAGGCGCCGCCTGCAGCAGTGCTATCGCCTTCTCGGCCACGTGACGCAGCAGTCGCAATGCAAAGTTGGGTTGCACCACCACCCGGCCCGCCGCCAGCAGTCCCGCGATGAAGTCCAACACGACTTCAGAGCCGGTGGTGGCGGAGGAACAGGCGTATCCAGCTTCCGCCGAATTCACCTCCAGGTTGCGTCCGGAGTCGTCGCACTCCAGCAAGTGGATGAAGGCGTTGACCAACACCTGGACACATTCAGGGGTGCTGTGAACCGAAACCCCCGCATGAGAGAGGAATGGCAGCAAAAGCTGTGCAAGAGGCACCCAGAGATGTCCAACACAGAGACACAGAAGGAGGAAGCCGAAGCCAGTTAACTGCCGAGGAACATCTATTCCCCTCCCACACCTGTGTGGCCACCAATACGCTGTCCAGCTCCGCAGCCGCTCTTCCCGCAGCCTCACGCAGATCGGTCTCAACTGCATCCCAGCCCGCCACTGCACTACCCAGCACTGACACGGCAGCAGCCACATCAATGGAGAGCAGCACCTGCGTGCGCCGCCATAAAAGGGAGGGGAGATTGAAATGATCGTGTTCTTCAGCCTGCACGCTGCTGCGCTTCTTATGACATCTACAATGCTGGGCAAACTTCCAAGTACGTCTGCATCATTCGCGCAGTTCGTGGCAAAACGCATCTCGCTCGCACGCTCGCCACGTACCTGCTCTCCAGCAACCCGAAAGTGACTCAGTGGAACCATCCCAGTTCCGATCGCAGCCCCAAGCCATTCCCTGTCCGCCCCGTCAAATTAGGCGTCTCCGTTCCCCCCTCCCTTTCCCAAGGAGCGACCGCCAAATCACACTCCAAACCTGCAGCGCCGGGTGCGGCCCTGCCAGCAGCGCCGGTGGAAGTTGCCCCAGTGGTCTGCGCCACTCCCGAGCCAGGTCCTTCGGCTCGAGGAACAGCAGCAGGCCCAGCAACTGCGCCTTGACGTCGTCGGGGCCGCCTGCAGGGAATTAAGGTAATGGGCGTCGAATAGCAGCAGGAGTGGACTACATCGACAGGACGATGTCGCGGGGTGCTGGAGGGTGGAGAGGTTCCCGCCGGTGCAGCCTTCACAAACATCAGAGCAACCTCGGAGCAGTCCATCACACAACCCGTCTGCAGGGCCCGTTCCCGCGCCCATAGAAGGGGCTATCTCCTCCGCACTAATCAGCATCCGTCTTCCATCGAGTACCCTGCACACCCGGTTCGCCGTGTCGCCCGACGCCCGGGATGATGTCTGGCAGGGGTCCAGCCCCCGGAGGGAAGGCCTGCCTCCGGAAGATGCACCTGCGGGTGGCACAACGAGAACGGAGAGGAGCGTAACAGGTGTGCTGTCACATGAGTCGTTGTTGAGAGCGGGAGAAGGCACTTCGGGCGAGCCCTGGCTCGCTGACCAGTAGAGAACATATAACAAGAGCTCGGGCAGGCCTCCACAGACTGCGACTCCCATCCCGCGGGTTCCGGTCCCGGTTCTCGGTTGCTCCATGCCCCGCATACATAGACCCCAGCCGCCAGACGCAGCAAGATGTCAGCCACGCAGCTGCCCTTGACCACCCTTCCCCATTAATCCGATGATTCAGGTACGGTATTTGTGTATGTTGTGCACTTTTGTTCCGTTGTTTTAAAGCTCCAAAGTCGCCCTTGCGCAACAACACCAGCACACACGCACCTGAGGTACACCAGCAGCTTGAAACCAGCCGCCCTCCGTCGCCGTTCCATAGCATTATTGTCAGAACTGGAGGCATGGCGCGGCGCCAACGCCAGCTGCCACGGGCTTTGCTCGTGCTGCTTCACATCTGACGGGCCCGTGGCGGTCACGGCCTCCAGCCCCGCCGCTGCCGCAAGCATATCCAGTAATGGCCGCTTGTAGTCGTGCAGGCGGCTGTAGATAGCGGCAGATGCGCTGTGCAGCTGGTGGGTCTCGCACAGCCGCAAGACCTGCAGTGATCGTAGGCCGTTGGGGAGCTCGAGGTGAGTGCGAACGATCAAGTGCGAGTTCAAGGGTCCGCGTGCTTTGCCAATCCACGGAGTGCACCACCTGTCGCCGCCCTCCCCGCCGTGGCTCGCTTTGCCCTCCTCCAGTCCCTTCCACCATCACCCGTCAATGAGAGGTCTGCTGTTAGATAGACGAGCACGCACACACACATGCAGTTACGAGCTCAAACCTGGTCCAGATCCAATGATGTGATGTCGAAGTGCAGCACACAGCGTTCCACTCGGTCAGGCCGGCTCAAGGTCCCTGCCAGGTGGTCCACAAGCGCCTGGACCAGCTCGGGGGCGGGCCGGGGCAGAGAGCCGGCCAGCACTGCCACCTGCAAGGGTCCTCAGAGGTTTGGGAAGGAAAGGTCGGTACGCAGGCGGAGCCAGGATCAAGTAACACATCAGATCTACATTTGCCCCGAGATCGTGGCGAGGCGGGAATGGAGAATGTCATCGTAACAAGGGCAATGTGAGGCAGCAGGAACACCGCAACAACATATATGAATGCCGCAACCTCGTAACCCAAGCTACAGATAGCTTTCCCCGTCCATCTCTCTCCCAGCCAACTCATGACAGCATTCCGAAGGTTAACGGTGGATGCACTGGCTCGTGTAGACCAGGCTCGGGTTGAGCCATGCACGCTCGACTCGCTGTATCCGCATCTTGCCAAAAGAACCCACCTCCACCGCCTCCACTAACGGACCCGCAGCCCCCGCGTCCCGGCACAACGGAAACACTGTGTCGAACAATAGCTGCTCGTGTCCAGCCACTAGACAGGCCAGTACGGCGGCCGCAGTGGCCTCTCGCAGCTGCCGTACCGCCGCCGCTGGCAGCCGGTCCAACTAGATCAGCACGTGCGGGGACAAACGATGAGGGAAGTATCAGGTGAATTGTCGTCCAATCCTGAGGCATAAGTCTATCGGATTAGAATTTCAAAAGATTTCTTTAAGTACGCGCTGATAAATCTCAATCTGGTGGGCCCTACGTACTCGTCCCCAGCCTCTCGCCCACTCAGTTTCCGGCTGCAATACGCATGCCCCCAATAAGGCTGCAGGGTTCCCTAGGCAACCTATGTCCACCGCCCCTTCCCTGCCCCTTCCCCTTTCTCATTCGGCATTATACCCTTTACTGAATGGCGCACACTGGGACCCCGTGTTGGGATATCCAAACTCCGTGATCCTTCATTTACTCACACGCTGAGGCGGGGGAAAGGTCGCACCATTGAACGAGGCATTGCAATATCCTCGCAGCACCGCACCGCATGACATCGCACTCACCTGCAGCTGGGTCAGACCCTGAGCAGTCGCCACCCGCAGCGCCGTCCCCAGTGCGCTCTTCACGAATCCCACTGCTAAACTGCCCATCCAGCCACGGAGAGCGGTGGGGTATGTGGAGTCCACGGCAGCACCACCGACACCGACACCGACAGAAAGGGAGCGAAGGGGCCCGCCAGTGGCTGCAGAAGTGGCAGCAGCTGCCGCAACGCGGGCGAGGTAAAGCCTGCGTGCGTGGGAAGCCGGAGGAAAACGTAGCAAACCAGCTAGGCGTACGACAGGACTTGCGACAACATATGGGGATGCCACAAGAGGGCGAATCACGGTCACAAGTAGGGTGATGTGGCATACGGCTGCTCTGATCCACCTTGAATGCTGCGTCCACGCACTCTCTGATGTTAGTTGAAGGAGGCTCTTCGTAATGCGTCACATCATCACGCCAATTCATGAGGGGGATGACCCCAATAATCACAGCGAGCTACCAAAGGATTACGGCCGAAAGTCGCGCACGTATAAGCAGTGAGCCCGCCTGTTGCCACATTAACAGACTTAACGAACTCCTCTTAGCTCTATCATGCCCTCATTGCGGCCTCTGCTCGCGCGAAGCCTCACTTGTAGAAGTCCAGCGCAAACCGTAGCCCCAGCTTCCACTTGCCAATGTCCGCGAGCGTTTGGAGCCGTTCCTGCCACGTCAGCAGTCGGCTACAATACACCGTGGAGGAGCTGCCCAGAAGCACTACACGCGCGCCACTGCCGGCCAGCGTGTCGGGCGCAGTGGGTGCGCTGCCCCTTGGAGCGGGGGGCATCAAACCGCTGATGTACGGCGTGTCGATGCAGTCAATCTGTGGGGTCCATGGTCATTACCGAGAGCAGGGAAGGGAAGGCACCTGAGTTGAGCGGAGCAGCAGTGACTAGCAAGGTGGAATACTCCTGAAGCACGCACACGAGACAACGACATGCACAAGCAAATTCATGAATGGAGTACGGAACGTATAGAAACATAGGTGACCGTGCCTGGCCCCATCGCCCCCATCGGGTTAAAAAAGCCGACTTAATACTTTCAGAGTATGTTTCACCAGGTTTGGGTAGTCCTGGCAATAAATTCTCAATTAGCGCCAGCAGTAAGCCCCTGGGGCAGCAGCAAGAAGTCCTCCAGATCCGGAAGTCCGTTCCGAAACCAAACCAAACCCCCCACCTGCTCCCGAACCTCCAGCTCAAAGTCCACCACGACAAGTCGCATGGACAGGCCCAGCAATAATACGACACCCAGTGCATCGCTGTCGTACCAGTGTAAGCCTGCGGAAATGAGAAAGCGGGGTGGAAATGTTGTGGAAATTTGATTCGCAACATGGCAAAGGCTACGAGTAGACCCAACGATCTCCAGAGACTCACCCACGACACGCACGGCCACATCTTCATTCCCGATCCCGGATCTGGATCTGGACTCTGCCGCCCGCATTGCGGAAGTTACGTTCCAGAGCCGCGTCACCGTCAGCGGCAGCCGCTGCGCCAATGCCGCCGCTGTTTGAGCGTCCAGAGTCGCCGCCGTGTTGGCTGGAGCTGCCAGCGCCGTCGACGTGGCAGCAGTGGCCGCGGCGGCTGCATTGGCGGCAGCTGCAACCGCTGCCGTGGCGGCGCCGCGCGCGGCACCAGTGAACGCCGCTGCCGCACGCAAAAACGACCTCCGGGCCTGACCCGTCTGTTGTTGTGAAGCCTGTCCCGACAGCAGAGCGGCCCTCTGCTGTCCCGTTTGCGGTGACAGCAGTGGCAATGGCGCTGCTGCTGCTCCGGATGGTGAGCTGGCTGATGATGAGGCTTCTAAAGGTGGCGACGAAGGGGAGGGCAGGGAGTTGTGATCTCCCACCAGCGGCACGTCCACAAAGAGAACCTCGTCGTGCCAGCCCACCGCAAGTACTGCGCATACGACGGTAGTGGCACCGCCAGCAGCATCGGGCGCGGCAACTGCCACCGATGGCGGCCGAGCGGACCTGCGCTGGTGCGGCAACCAGGCAGCGCATGGAATTAACGGCGACGGCACAGAGGCGGGCCGTGGAATCGAGTAGAGCGGAATAAGCTCCCCTGATGGCTTAAAACGGCCGATATGACACCCCGTCGTGGCGCACAGCGCAACCATACCATCGCCGACACGGGCACCTGGAGGTGACAGCGCCGCTGCCCCGATGCCCGTACTGACGCTGCCACCAGCACCTGCCGGGGGCTGGGGCACAGACTGCCCAGCTGCCGTTGTGTCAGTTACTGCCAAAGGCTGGACGAGTGCTTGCACAGCCGGCGTCGATGCCGACGTAGCGGCAAAGAAGGGCGTCAGATGCACGACGCTGCCGATGCTGCCCATATTTCCACCAAGCACCACGCGGGACGCAACCGCTGTCTTGAGCACAATATGAGTGAAGGTGTGAAGCAGAAGATTGCCTCGCCGGTCGGCAGAAAGAGCCATGGATGCACCGCGGCCCGGGAAAAAGCTGACTTGGACGACCTGGAGAAATGCCAGCCCCGATAACAACCGCCAACAGAGGGGTCAAACCGACGTCAAGCCCGGAGGAAGAAGAAGCTATCGGCCGTCAGCCCTATCCCCGTCTGTCCTTCATCACGTCTTCACATTGAGTTTGTCTGGACATCCATAGCTCCCTTTCGCACCTCCCAGGCAACAACAAACATATAAGGGGTCGTAGCGTTTCCACTGTAGCTAGGCGCCGTTCCCTGACCCTGCAGCTCTGATTTACCCTCGTAAATCAGAGGGAACCCTATGCCACCTACCGGCAGGTCATGCTGTCCGCTGATGACCGCCACCTGTTTAGGCGGCCTCCGCTGCAAGTCCCAAGCGGCCACCACACCGGATGCGTGCCCCACCAGCAGCCACAGAGGATCGCCTGCGCAGAGGCGGGACCGTAAAGCTGGGCCCGGTTTGACGCAGGGGCCGCAACGATGGAAAAAAGGGGGAGGCTTTGGAACTGCAAGGCATGACAGCGCCGGGCTAGCTCCATGGCGGGAAGGGCGGGTGGAGGACGAAAACCCGGAGCGCCAGATACGACCAAGTCGGACGTAGCCAGCAGCAGCATGAGCACCAGCAGCAGTTGTAGGAGGAGGGTTACGGAGCCAAGATCTAATTTCGCATAAAGTAGATACATTGATGTTCACAAAAGCTTAAACACGTAAACATACAACCACTCTCCCCTGCAACGAAATCCCTTAGCCACAGAGCATTCATCCAATACCCTGAGTAACACTGGAAACGGCCACGTGCAGAATCCCTGACCGACTGACAGGGATGGAAACACCCTGCCAAGATGCCGTTGATTGAAACGTTGCGTACCGGGTCCTGTCACAGTCGACAGCGCTAAAGCCGTCACCGCCTCCGCCTCATTGCGCGGCTCCCCCACCACCACGATAGCTCTGCTGCTGCTGCCGCTGCTGGGCCCCATCGTGGACGGCCCCAAGCCGCCCCCGCCGCCCTGTCCGTAAGGTGGCAGGGACAGGGACAAAGCGCCAACTCCGCCACCCACGCTACCACTGTAGTGCAGCTGGCCGGTAAGGACATGCGCGCCTTGCATGCCCATACCGCCCTGACTGGCGTGCTGCTGGTACTGCGAACTTCCTCCCCCCTCCCCTCCAGCCGCGGTTTTTGCACCCGAGGCGGCGGGCAGATGGAAGACCAGGGCTGCTCCGAGGGACGTTCCCACAGCCATGATTGCATTGGAGATGGTCACTACACGTGGCCGGCCGGACTGAGGAGATGGAAGCGAGCGAGGAGGAGGAGAAAAAACAGGAGAGAGGGCGGCAGGGACAGGAGAGAGATCCGGAGAGTTCGCAGTGCTCTACAAATAGAGGAAATAGTAACCAGCGAAACAGCGGCAAGTTGCAGACAGACAGACAGACAGAACGACAGGAAGATCTGCGCCTTTACCAAGCCCCTGCCTTCCTAACTGCGTGAAACTGGGTGTGCCTCGAGGTGTAGGAGTCGTAAGATCCTAATCTTGGCACCATGTGTCAACGCGCCTGATCAGTAAGGTGCTGCCCCAAGGGTCCTGCCTTGTGTTTGTGGCTTCCTTTCCATCCTTTCACTGAACTCGGCCTTCCACCCCTATTAACCACCGGCATCAGTTGTTTTCCGGATTAGTCGTTGGATGTCATTGCGATCACACTCTTGTAGCCGCTCTCTTCCCACCGTAAGCCAGTGCTGTGTGATGTCCGGTAGAACCGTGTGCAGCTCCTCCAGCCTCAGAGCCACGCTGCCGCCCACCATAGCCCCCAAAGCGTCCGGCCGGCCGGAGGGATTCCAGTCCTGCGCTGCGTCCGCCAGCAGAGTCGTAAGGCCCGCCAAGGGATCAAGCACCGCTGAGCCCGCGTAAAAGTCGCTCACGATGGGTGCTTGATGAGGCTGCGGCTGTGGCTGCGCTTTCCCGGTGCCGGGCCTAGGCGCTGGTGCTCCTCGTGGAGGAGGCGCTATCGCAGTGGTAGAAAGGTGGATGCTGGAGAGCATGAGTGCACCGGGGGAGGGACCTGAACCCAAGGAGTCGCCGTCGAGGAGTACGTCCGCTAAGTTGGATGGGCCTGCACAGGCGCGCTTGAGGGGCTCGGTTAGTCACGGTTACTTGCACTTGCTTACATTCTAAGTACGAGGAATCTACGTTCACCAGGAGGGAAGAGGCATGGGCTGTGCAAGAAGGGCGGGGGCAGAAACTTGGCGCGCCTATCATGACACTGCATACTAGCTTACCAGTTTTGCCAGAGCGGCGTGCTAAGGTTGGAGACTACGACCGCCGTGTCATACCCGCATCCATCACCATCAGCCCGCAAACGGCGACGTGCACACAAGCCCCACCTGCCAGCAGCGCAGCCTCCGCCTTCTCAGCCCGCAGTAGCGCCACCTCGTGTGCGGGCAGTCGTAGCTCTGAATTGAGCATAAGCTCGTCGCCATCGCCAACATCCACCCCACCAACGTCTGCATCCCAGACGCTTCCACCTGTGGCGACACCATCGACCCAATTACCACTGCCGACCGGGGTTGCTCCCGTTTCCAATGTTGTTGAGACAGCAGCACCAGCGACAACAGCTGTCTCGGTTGCCATGGCGGCAGTGGCTGGAGCTGGGGGGACCACTGCCTCTGGTTGGGAGGGTGTCGGTGGCGTCGGTGGTGCGAGGCGTCCAACTTGTTGCAGGTTAGTCGATGCGTCACCTGCCGCTGCCGCCAACTCAGCAGCAGCAGCAACAGTGACGGTCCTGGCGGTTCCTTGAGATGCCGCAACGGATGACACGACCGCCACCGTCCCCTGTGGCAGCGGGAGTGCAAATGGACCCAACAGCGGCGTCGCATGCGCCGTCCCACCCAGCAACACATCGGATAAGTCGAGCCGATCGTCGTCCTCATCGTCCATATCATGGCAGGTTACCTCTTCCTCGCGCTCCACCGCTGCTGGGCGTACCACCACCGCCGCCGCCACCTCCGTTGAGAGGCCGTCCACTTGGGTTCCAGCAACGCTGTGTTTTGCTAATACCAGCTCCGCATCGGCGTGGGCCCCCGAGGATGACGCCATTGCATCGATTAGCACCGGTGGTGAGAGCGCTGCGGCAGATGCTGCGGAAGGGTGATGCAATGGCGGCTGCAGAGAGGGTTCTGGTGCTGGGACTGCTGCTTCTGCTGCCGGCGGAGATGCGGCTGGAGAACCCAATGATGTTACTCGTGCATGAGCAGTCGTTGGGTCTGGGTCAGGCTCCCCAAACACCAGCTGCATGTCGCGGAAGGCGCCTGTTCCGTGTGGTGACAGCGATGCCATCGGCGCTACTGGCATCGGGTCAGGCGGCGGTGGCGGTGGCGAAGGAGTTGGATCCAGGTCCATGAAGAGCATGAAGGCGTCGTACGAAGAACCAGCCTGGGCCTCTGGTGCTGGTGGCGCCACAGCAGTGGCAGCATCCGTGCCGAAGCCATCGCTGCCCGAAAGCCACTCGGACAAGTCGAACGGCACTGCAGCTGCTGCTACAACGTGCGCCGCTTTTGCTTCGGACGCGGCGGATGTTAAGTCTGAATTTCCCCCCAGGAACTGCTCCTGCTGCTCCGGCGGCGGTGGCGGTGGCGGTGGCGGTGAGGACGGTTGGGGCGGGGGCATGGGTTCACTGACGGTGGCTCCCCCTGCCCGCCCATCCTGCTGCGGGGAATCTCTCAGAGAATGCACTTGGGGTTGCGGGGCGCCCTCAGCGTCCATGGGGCCCTGCAGCCCTGCCACTATTGCCCTCGCCCGAACAACACACGCCTCCAGAGGGCCCTCCCCCAATATCCCCACGTCGGTTTGGAGCCTTCCCGTACTCCTGCTGGATGCTTCAGGGGTGTGAACCATCGTTGGATTTACGGAATCGGTAACCGAAATACCGGCTGGCTCCAAGGGATTTGATCCTACACCTGCCTCTAGGTTGACAGGCTGCGTTGGTCCCGCCACCGGTAAAGCCCCCATTGCACACGGTAGCAGCATCGGCCATTCCTCTCCAAGTTGCGCTGTCGATTTCTCGTCTGCAGCCCATCCTCCTTCCGGTAGCAGAAGCTGCAGTGTCGCCGTTTCTCTACCCCACATGGGCCTAGTAGCTTCGTCCACTGGCTGCTGCAGCGCCGCATCAAACGCCAACGAGTCCATTACATCGTCCTTGGGCACATTCTGCACCGCACTTTCCACTGGCAGGCCCCACACCACCTCTTCGGTAGCCAACGACATCACCGCGGCAACTTCCTGAAGCTTAGGCGACGCCTCATCCCCTGGTGGCGGCGGCACCGACGCAGCGCCCCCGACTACTGCCTCTCCGCCCGACGACACCGACGGCTCCTTCACTGCTGCATCTTCACCAAGGGCTGGCACCGGTTTCGTTACAGCAGCTTCCTCTGTGTGCGCCAGCACTGGGGCTGCGCCCTCCGCGTCCGCTTGCCCAGGCAAATTAGCTGCTGCAACGTGGTTGTCCTCAGGTCCTGGCAAATGCGAAGTATTGGCCATAACCTCCAGCGAGGCAGGTTCAGATTCATACACTGCCGCAGACACCACCACATTCGCACTTGAACCTGATGCCAAACGTTCCGTACCTGTGTTGGCCTCCCTGGAGGCGTCGGCCAACGAGGACTCAGTTATGCCAGCTGAGAAGGCGGCCACCTCGAACCCAGTTTCAGCCGCTTCTGTCCCACCAGCTGCTGCTTCTGTCCCACCAATCGTGGCCACCTCCGGCCCAGCCACGCATGCCGGCGTTGTTCTTCCACTGTTTGCCTCGACTAATGCTGAGATCAAGTCCCCTGACAACACGGTAGTTCCCATTGCTGAGGCAGCCTCTGATTCCGCCGTCCCCACAGTGGCCACCTCCGTTAGCCGAGCTTCCTCCGACTGTATGCGCTTTGCGATGGAAGGGCGCGCGGCATCACGTACAGCAGGATCTGGCTCTCCCCCCAGCAGCATCTTAATTGCGGTAATCGCGGCCGTGGTCACACTGGGTACGACATATCCCACCCGCTCGATCTCTGGACCTGGGCCGCTTTCCCCCAGGCTGTCAGCTGCTCCACCAGGGACATCGCCCTCATCAGGGCCCGGACCATCCATCGGCAGGGTCGCTGCAACGCAGCAGAGCCAAGGCCGTGCTGTGCCAGCCACTGATGCATCTGCCGAAATATTCAATTCACGCTGAGAAGCTGCTGCCGTCCCGGCATCGGATGCTAGTCCCACCTGCGTGACCATTTCCGTGTCTACTTCAAGCTCCATGGCTATGGATGCTGCAGCGCCTGACGCATTTCCTTCCTTCCCCCATTCCATCGCCGTCACCAAACTGGGCTCGCCTGGTGAATCTCTACACGGACCGGGCATGAGTAGCGCATCCACGCTGACGCCACTCGTTTGCTCTGCATCCACGTCGGCTACGGCGTCCATCGCTGCAGTTTGCACTGCGTCCATCACCGCCGACTGCACCGCTGCTGTTTCAGCTGTGGCCTCAAGCGCAAGGTTTGCCACCCCACCCGCCAAAGGCCGTGCATCAGCAGAAACAGTCCCCGGTGATACAGACACTGCCGTAGGTGCATTCGCTGGCTCCCGACCCGTCGGAGGCCGCAGAGCCAGCTCGGGCTCACTGGATGGCGACTCCAGCTCCCCATCAGTGCTGCTACCCTCCACTGCTACCCTTGGTGCCATGTCACCTGCCGCATCTCGACTGTATGCCTGCACCGTTTCACCATCATCCTGCGCATTACTGCCAGTGTTTATAAACTCTGTTTCTACACCAGTTGGAAGTGGCTTGCCCGCTTCGAGCTCCAGTTCCAGCTGCGCTATGCCCGACTCTGGTTGTCCCACCTCCAGCTGTGGCTGTGCCGCCTCTGGCGGCCCGGCGCCCGGGACCCAACTGCCTTGAAATCCAAACGCGTGCGATTCCCTGATGTATAAGTGCGTGACGTCCGGCTGCTGCACCGCCGCGGGCGTTTCTGTGGCTGCGAGACCCCGAACCGCTTCCGGAGTGGGCCCCAGCCGGTCTGGATGCCCCTCCGGTGGTGACTTAGCGAGCGCCAGGCCCGACTTCCGCACGCTTTCCCCAACCCGGGCACCCCTCCCATCTATGGTTTCTTGTGCCTCCGTTGCATGCTGCACCTCCTCTTCAGCGGACGCTGCGTGATGCGGGGGTGTATGTTCTACCAACGGTGGTTGTTCGGGCTTTAGCGATGCACCATCCGCTGAGGCCTTATCTCCACCTTTTTGTGCCTCCTCTTTGGCCTCCACCCCAGGTGGCGATGGTTGGGCGTCGGCAACCGTGACTGATTGTTGCGTTGAATGGTACTCCTGCCACGCTGCCGCCTTTGGTGCTGAGGTGGGGGGTGCCGCAGCATGTGTTGGCGTCTCAGAGAAAATGTCCTCAGGCGCGGCGCCCACACGTGTAGCAGCTTGCGGCACCTCTCCCGTCGATCGAGATTCAGCCGCTGACACAGCCCCGAATGCAGAGGCATGTTCCGCGGCTTCTCCTCCCGGGCAGTCCGGTGCCCGCAACGTCACTGCCTCCTCCGAAGAGGCTTCTGCCACAGCTGGCGCCTCAACACCTACGACCTGGACACTCCCCGTACCCGGGGACGGCTCAGTCCTAGCGGACGCAGACGCCAGCATCGTCTCTGGTGCAAGCTCCTGAGCGACCCCACCTTCACCTACGGAGGCCTGCTCCGCTGTTTGCTCCAGCTGTTTCAACGAGGTGCCTGCTGCAGCCTCCGCCATGGGCTCCGCTGCGGCCTCTGGACCCAGCTCTGCCGGGAAAATCGCCGGCACCAGTTTCACCCCCGCAGCTGGAGTCCCCAACGTTAAGGCACTCGGCAACGTAAGCTCCGGAGCTTCCTGCGCCAAAATTTCCGACGCCTGGGAAGGCCCGGCAGTCGACGTCAGCAAGGATCCAAAAGAAACTCCTGAATAAGCCCCCAACTCTTGTGATGAGGCCTCCGCATCTGCATTTGTACCTGCATCAGCCCTCGCCTGCTGCCTTTTCACTTCCTCTCGCGGTGGTGGGAGAGCCTGACCTGGCTCCTTTTGCCCAGGAGGCCGACCTGATTGGCCTGCCTCACCATCAGTTGGGTTATCCCGCTCACTGCCCTCACCCGGTTGCACAGGGTTCGTAACGTTAACGTTAACGTTCGCCTCCACCAGCTCCATCTCGCTCCGGGACCCGGGCTGCGCATCGGCAGGCTGAACATCTTCCGCCTCTCCATGATCCAGAAGGGTGAAGGGTCCCAGATGCGCTCCGGCAGCACCCCGCCCGCTGCGCCCCTTAGCAGCTTCGCGGTGTAATTCGGTCCTGCGCGGGCCCCCATGGCACACTCGCCCCGCTGGCGCCGCTGGAGCGACGGGAAAGATATTCAACGGCAACACTGCCGCCTCAACCTCCGCGTCTGCATCCGGCCCGAGATTGTCAACAGGTGCTGCACCGCCGCCGTCAGAGGACCCGGGCATCATGGGCGATGGGAGAAGAGAAAGCTCGTCCTGCACCTGCTGTGCAGCTGTACAATCGCTCCAGGGATCCATAGCTGCCGCAGCCGCCGCGGTCGCTACAGCTGCGGCGAGGTCAGTTGGCAGTAATTTGCCAGGAGCACCGGCGGAAGTCCCAGCGGCTTGTGGCCCCGGCAGCGCCTCTGCCGCTGCATTCAAACTGCTTGCATCCGTCCATTCCTTTGAGACGGCCTGCACATGCTGGCCATCGTCGCATGCGCCGGGCATCTCGCTCAGAGAAGCAACCCCCATGGATGGAACTGCGACAGCCAAGTCAGCTGCCCCGATTACCCCTTCCAGTCCTGGACGGACCACGGCGGCCTGGTCCTGCACCCGCTCCTGCAAACAGGATCCCGGCTCGGACCTGCTTGCCCCTGCTGCCAGGCAATCTACGTCACCCCACTCATCGTTGGCCTCAGTCCCACCGGAAGTGTCCATCAGTGCTAAGTTACCGCTGGAAGCTGCCTCCTCCGCTATCTTTTCGGGTTTGTCACTCGCTGCCGCGACCGCTGACTGTGCGCACAAGCCTGGTGTCCCCGATACTGTATCTGGCTCTGCAACACCGCCGTCCTCTGCTTCCGAAGCTGCTGGAGCGATCCACTCCAGCTCGCCCCAGTCATCCTCCGCTGCTGCGGCGATAGAAATCGTAACCGGTAAAACGCTCGCTGCAGGCGCCAGCTCCAGGCCCGCAACATCAACTCGAGCGGCAGTGTGCATTCCTTCATGCGGCTCCTGATATAGGAGGGCCAAAGCCCTGCTCGTAGGCTGGACGTGTACCAGCGCAACAGAGGAGGATACGGCGGATGTGCCGGATAGGAGCACTGGCATTCCCACCCCTGAGCCCTTTGCGGATCCAGCTGCAGAGGAAGCCTGCAACGAAGCCTGCGCCGCAGTAGCTGGACTACCCAATATGGGGGTCTCGGCCAGGTGGGAGACGGTGCTGGGAGCTGCCACCCAGTTGGCACCATTCCAATCTCCGTCATCCGTTCTTCCGGGACCTGATTCCCCCAAATTACCCTCCTCAGCACGGCCAGGGCCTGCGCGAGAACCCTCAAAAGCTTCTCCAAACACAGCCAGATCCTCTTCATGCTTCTGTTTGACAAGCTGCGAGCTCATCTGGGCAGCATCGGTCAGCCCAGCCGAAGCCTCCGAAGCCCCGACGTCCCTTACTGTAAGTTTGTCCGGTCCCACATCCAGGAGTGTAACTGCAGCAGGTTCTTGGGCTGGCTGCTGCTGCTGCGCACGCACATCCCCGTTGCGCTCTGCTGTTGGGCTGTCCGGGTCCAGATCTGGTGGAGAAACCTCCACTGATTCAGCCACTTCCGTGAGAAGGTCGCTCAAGATCCTGTTCACCGCTATGGTAGCTGGCGAGAGCGGTGCACACGTTATCCGTACCTCAGGCTCGCCTGTCATGAAACCCGCGGCCTCTACGCAATGCCGGTGACCGACTACCCCAGGTGATGCGGGCACCGGCGGAGTTGACAGCAGCACAACGGCAAGGCTACCTGCGGCAGGTGGCTGTGATGATGGCGTTGCCGCCATCATATTGGAGGAGGTGACAGCGTGAGTATTCGTTGGCGCAGGGCCAGTGCTCATGGGCAGGCGCACCAGCTCTTCCATGCCGTACCCTAGCAGATCCATCCCAGAGGCAGGTGCCATTCCCCGTTGCGGTGCCGTATTTGGGACATTTACGGCACTACCAGTATCGTTGAATCGTGCAAAGGACCCCGCGACGCCAGCACTGCGAAGAGCACTGTCGCAGCCAGCGCTGGTGCCCCCGGCACCCAGGCTAGGTAGCTGCTGCGGCAGCAAAGATGCTCTGCCAGTCGCGGGCTCATCACCAACCGGCAAAGCAATGGTAAAAAACTCACTCAAGTCAACGGCTGGACCCCTATCGGTGGTGCTGACATGCCCAGCCGCAGGCAGAACTGTGACCGAGCCTCTCGCTAAAGAAGCGCTCGCTGCGGCGGTGACATCGGTAAGCAGGCAACCCTTGTTGTTCATCAGAGATGATGAAAGCAGCACAAGCTGCTGCTGTGTCCCTTGAGATACAGCGGCACCGCTCGGCTGCCCCAGTACGTGCTGTTGCGTTGGCAACGGTGCAGACATGGCATCGACTGTCCCCAGATGCTTTTCCGGTCCAGACCTAGTTTCAGGGACGGACGGAAGTGAAGGTGGTGGCGGCGGCGCTAGGTTGGCAGGGAAGGCCGGGACGTGGGGATCCACCTCTAGCCCCGCGAATAGGTCCTCATTGACCGTGCCAGGCTCGTTATCGCTCACAGGGACTGTAGAAGCGCTCTGCCCTGTCAACGAGGACCAGGTAGGCGGTTGCGGGGTCCCAGCCGACGTGGGCTGCATGGATGGCAGGGAGGAGGGAGACGCCCAGGGTGGAGGTCCGAACGTCCCGGTCCGTGTTGGTGTCCTACTCGTTGACATGGCTGCGATCTGATTATAACCCTGTTGGGGCCCGCCATCCCTAGGTTCCGCGTCGCCGTCCAGCGCGGCCCATTCGCCGCTGGCCTCACCAGCGTACCCGCCCGCGACCGAGGTTAACGCATCCGCAAGGCTGCCAGCGACAAGAGCGGCTTGACTCAGTGCCCGGGATGCCTACAATCAAGTCAAGCGGCGGAATATTGTTTTAGATACCCGGTGGAAGTTTGTCCCGGCTGCCTAGACAGCTCGGAACTTTGCTTAACCATGCCAGAGCATCCTAGAAAGTGTTTAAATAATTCACCATTTTGATCCGAGGCCATCAAACAGCATCAAACCAAGGTCCAGTGCTACCTCGAAATGCTATTCTCTGTTGAGCCACTGATCAGCGAAAAAAGCTCAACTAAAATTAAATTAAAATTTAAGATATATCTTTATGTTTCAGAAATGATAAAATCATGCTCTTGTAACGAGTATGGTTACCATTTAAACACCAATTACATATGGTTAACGCGACTTCAATTTGATGTAAAGGAACTGTAAGATCTATAAACTGTCCATAGGCCCATGGTCCTGAAGGAAGATTCCATGGGTTTCGAGGATGTTTCGGAGCGAGACATTCTGCCACGGTAGGCATGCCAATCCGGGAGACTTCGTCAACAAGCTAGTTCTCAGTTGGATTAGAAAAACCCATACATGTATTGAAAGGCGCGTGGAGTTGCAATAGCACTGCAAAGCGCGCGCCTTATATAAGCGCGCCAAGTATCAACATTCATGTACCATTCCGTACTCATTTCGACACCCGTCCATACCCAAACAATCACAACGCTTCCCCCCTGTCCATTGTAGCGTTATTAAGTATGCCTTTAGACATACGATATCTTCATCCGACTCGGCCGCGGTGCAATTGCCAGTAGGCCGTGCTACGGCCCCAAGATCCCGTCCCGTATTGCTCCGCCTACGATTCTTATGGTTTCATATCATACTAAGTAACCATACCCAACCAGTCTTGAAAGAAAGACCATGGGCAATAAATTCCAGAACAACACAAGACGAGGGCAGTCTTTGTCGCTGTACCGCCCCTTGTACAACAGAGAACACAGAGCTTTGAATCTGCGGCTTAGGAAGTGCCAGAGCGCAGGTCCATGCGCATACTCATACTCACGCGCACCGTCGATATGAAAGCGTGCACGTAATGTCTTACGGTTCGCCCACAGTATCCAACAACAGCCACCGTTAGTCAAGATCGCCGCACACTGTGCCGCAAATCGCTTCAGCTCAAGTTCCATTTCTGTCCGAGTTAACGACAATGTCCGAACGCGCCGCCAACTTGCCATCACACTCGCTTCCCCAATCCTGGGAATGCATTGAGTTCTACGCCCCAGAAGAGCGCACCGTTCCCAGTAGAGTGAACGTTCTTCCGCGACATCCAATAGCGCTGCTTGTCTGTGTGCGGCAAGTGATATGGAAACCTTGTTCCCACTACGGATGTGGAAACTCGGGCAAGTCATATGTGATCCCAAGACCAGCCTGCTTCGGCTCCCTGCGAAGATGATGGCTACCTGGAACAGGCATGTGAGCATGTGTAGGTACACCAACAAAGACACAGGAAGGCCAGCGCACGGGGGGCCCGCAATAGCAACGTACGCAGATGACACCCAGGCAGGACATGTGTGATTGAGTCTCCAGGATCACCATGTCTACCGAGAAGACGCAAGCTAGTCCTCTGCCCCTACGGTGACTGTGGCAGCAGCAGGGGGTGTGCGATGCCCACTGCAGACTTCACCCGCCTAGATGCACTTGTTACCCCACAAGGAGGCCGCCCCACAACCGTTACAACCCGCATGGGAAGATTATGACGACACTCAAATTCGGCATGGCACGGTCGTGGCCATTCCATGCCATCGCCTGCATGGCAGGCGCTGCTGTCCCGCCGGTAGCTGCCATCACGTTCCAAGCTTTCCCCATGAACGGCAGCTGGTTAGTATGATGCTAGGAGTTTTGGGTCGGTAATTGTCTTGGCACCAAATTCGTGCTGGCGGGACACCGAGTAGCACAGGTGCGTGCCGTACAACCATGTATGCAGATCTCTTAGGGAGGTAAGGCCCTCTGCCGTACGCAGCCATGCGACGCGACTGGCATCTTCCTTCTCCTGTGGGCCCCGACGAAGCGGTATTCGCGAAGGTTTTGGCGCGGTATTGTGTGTGCCGATAATTTTCCCAAATGTCCAACAAAAGTTTGCAAAGTAAAAATTTAAACAATAAAATAGAGAGCAGGCGTGGAAGATATATGACATGGACATAATGTACAACAATGAAGCATTCTGAGGGTGATGGAAAGCAGTTGGCTTATATCACTTGTACAGGCTGTTGACACCGACTGTCGCCGGCGCGGACTACTGTTGCTGTCATATGGGGTCGGCAGCCGGTGAGGAAAGGCAGCGAATTCGTCAACAAAATCAACGCCAAATCAATTACGGTGTCCTCAATGCGAACACGAGAAGTCATGACACGAGAGCGACGCACCCTCCTGCTCTTCAGGACGTCCGGATCAAAAATGCCCTCATCGGAAGCCGCAACAAATAGCAACTCAAACCTGAATGAGGAGGGGCCAGGGTTTACAGGGCGCGGAACGCACATGCTCACATGCCGTGCCGTACTATTGTGCCCAAATTCAGTACGTTCCGGGGGACATCCTCCATTTCTAGGCTGTTGAGAGATGCAGACCCTCAGAAGGGGCTTTGCTATGGCAAGCCGATGCTTAGGCCTCCTTACTTTGCCTCCCCTACCCGTCCCCAAGGCTTACTACACCTATACCTGTGCGAATCTCCATACAGTTCCTTGCCCGCCAGGCCGTACATGCTCGTGAACACTGCAGCAGTCCGCGGCATGTGGAAGTCGCTGGTGACTACCACCAGCCGCCGCCAGCCCGCTGGAATCGCGTGAATGGTGAGGGAGAAGTAGGCATTCCCAACTGTGTCGTAACTCGACACCTTGGGGATGGGATAAGTCAACCGGCGCAAAAGCAGCAGAGCCCATGACGCGAGGGGCGCCAAGAGGTAAGAGGATGAAAAGGGAGCCACGGAGTCGAGTTAGGCAAATAGAGAAAAGATATAAACTACAAGAAAAGAGCGGGGAGAACCAGGAGGTAATGAGATTAAGCCTTGGGCTGCGGGTGAGGAGCGCATGATGTCGGTGTTCCGCGTCGGGGCACGCATCCATTCACACAAAACGGCATGATAAGAGGAAGAAAGCGTTTGGCAAAGGCTCCAGGATTTGTGTCTGGGAGGCGGCATTACAGTTGACGGCGAAGGCTGGCCGAATTGGGATCGGAGCTTCCGACCCATGCGCTTATGTCGACAGCAGGGACAAGTCCATCCTCATCATGTACCTCGGGCCGCCTCGAACACCGTCTGCCATTCCCCGCCACTAGCGAGAGAGGGGGACCGAATCATCCATGCCATTCCGCCATTCACATTCAACCCTAGGTCTACCGAACTGTGAACATGATTGGTATCGTACGCTTCCTATCCCCTGCCTCCCATCTCCATCCCTTCCGCCTACCTACCTCCTTCAGCAGCGTTGCCGCATCCGCTCCCTGCTGCATCAGGTACCGGGCGCACGCGGTGGACTCGTGCACCACAAAGCCCGCTGTGTCCAGGTAGGGGGGCTTATGGGGGGTACCGCCGCCTAGGGAGAGTTGGTCAGGTAATAGAGCAGGCGAGCGAATGAGGTGTCGCTAAATAACGGAGCATAGGGCGTTGAAATTGGGATTCCAAAGTGGTCATGTTACTAGGTGCATAGCTCAGGTGTGTTGTCTCTGTCAGCGCAACGGGAAGGAATGAACTTATGGGGGCCGGTGTCAAGGAGTCATGGTCACTCTAGTGGCAGGCAACACAGCTTAGCAATATATATTGCCGGGTAAGAAGGTGATGAGGTCACGAGACAGATGGTGATATCAGTCGTCACGCAGAAGCGCTGGGCTCAACCCCTGGGGCTGTGGAGCCCACTACAGGAGTGTCGGAAGGTAATAGCTACACCACGCACCACCCACAAAAGGGTCAGCCCGGAAGTGATGGATAAGGCGGAGTTCGCAGCAGACGGAAATATTTGAAATACAACGGGACTGGACCTTCAGATGTTCGTTTTGACGGCAGACACACCAAGGCTTAAGATGGAGCACGCTCTCCCTTGCAGCCGCTGCAACGAAAGGGCTGTATCAAGCCGCCGCTCCACCCAAGCCGGAGTAGATTGAGGACCGGTCTGTCCTCCAGCGAGAACAACTATGGCATCTAAGGACCGGTATTGCTCCAGCAGATCACGATGCCAGCGGTTTTCCGCACTGGGGTCGTGGTAGACCAGTCCCCAAACGACGCCCGGCAGGGCACGGCTGGTGTCATCCTGAACAGCACTCTCGTTCAAGCCGTTTCCACCGCATCTAGCGGTGCGGAAAGTGCGTAGGAGCTGTCGCTGCTGTTGTGCGCACAACACCCGTACATCATAGCAGGAGCGGTAGGCGATAAGCTTGCCTAGCATGTTATCTATTTCATATGGGTTTTAAAACTATATCGTACGATATAGTCCATGGTTAAAGTGAGCGAACTAACGAAGGTTCGTAGGGTCACTGTAAGGCCCTCATCGTTCGGTTGGTTTCTCCACCATGCGTCCACGATCGAATAGTTATCCTTTTACACGATTTGAAGCATTAATATAGTCGTGACGAATAGATTTGGCATATCGTAATGATAAGTTTTGCATTCCCTAGTATCTCTTATTCCGTGTTGGTTCTTCTTTTACGTTCCTTGCGTACATCATCTCCCATGCGATAGTCTACGAGCAATTATTATACACAAAATGGGTGCCGGAAAACGTGGCCGCCCTAGCTCAACGCCGGCGGCGGGGTTTTCACCGAATGGAGCTGCAGGACCAGGGCCTGGTAGCACCTCGTCAGGAGTCGTTGCATTGCATCGGAGTCGGATGTTCGAGTGGAAGCCATCGGCAGTTGTTGCCATCGCCCCTTGCCCGTGCGCGCCGCTCTTCGCCGTCGGCTACGAGTGCGGCAGCCTAGAGCTTTGGGACATGCTGCAGCTGGTTTGTATACAGGTACTTTGTTTACACCCTAAGCAGCTAGCATAAGACGGTGATTGGTGACAGGTCGCATTTCGTGTTGTTCCTGTGCGCAATCAACTTAATGCGACCCTTACCCCCCGGCCTAAAGGGATACGAGTTGCTGCTTATGAACATCAAGAACTAGGCCGACTGTGATTACTAAGAATATGCGATAAATACGCCGTGGGCTGTTCCTTTTTTGATGTCTCCGGCTGCTCCATGCCTCCGTCCCCACGCTGATACCATTCTTCTTTCCGTCCTCGAGCTCAACTTATGTGGACTTGTCTCCATTCCTTGACCCCTCCTCTGTTGAGCACGTCATGTACCCATACCTTGCATTATCCGATTGGGCTTGGAGTGCATACATACGTCGCCTTCCACTTAACCACTCCACCATTCCATCCATATCACACGAGCTTGGCTGCATTTCCTAAAAACCCTTTCCTTGCATTTCCTGCCATAACTGCAAACCACCACCGGGCGCGGCCGCCGTCGCCTCCTATTCCGCAGACTGTCATCGGCCCTGCCGTGGAGCTCACCTCTCTGGCTTGGGCCCGTGACTCAGTGAGCAACGCCTGGAGGACCTTCGCCGCCTTCCTTGATGGTACCATAGCGGAGGTGCTCTGGCACCAAGCCGCCGTCGCGCACTCCATGGACTCGTATGGGGGTGTCGTGTGGGCACTGGCGGCTAGTCCGGTATCTGCAGTGAAGCCCGGTAGGTGTGTGAGGTCAAACAGCAGGTGCTGGGCCACGAACAGGGTATGTGTATGTGTGTATATAATGTGCCTGTTTGATTTCCAGCGCGCACCACGGGAGTCCGGAAGAGGGGCCGGGCCGGGAGATGTGGCGTGTTGGAACTTGTTGCGGATGGGTGTAAGGACCCGCAGGGTTGCAAAGCATCCATGACCATGACCTTGAGTATATATATGGAATCCTATATTACTGGGCTTTCACCGTCAGAAGTTACGCGTGTCCGGATTCATGTCTCAATGTATGGATTTGGGTTTGGAGAGGGCAAGCATGAGGAAGGTGCCTTGAAACCAGAAGGTCTTACGTCCAGCCGCGTGGGGTTTTCGTTCTTTAAATCATTCAATGCTCTCATCAGACCCTTCCCTTCCCCTACATAATTTCGTAATTCACAGGTTGACTCTCCTGCCTCCACTGAAAGGCTGCATTTGCGTCCCTTATGTTCTGATGCCAACTCCTCCTATCCTCCGTCCTTTACTCTTGATTCATGCCCGCCTGTCAAGCAGGCTTCTCCCACGTGGTGGCGGCTGCCTGCGACGACGGCAGCGTTCGCCTCTTTGGCTGCGAGGGCGGCGAGCCGGGGCTGATACCGGAGCGGGTGCTGACTCGGCTGGAGGGTCGACTGCTGACGGTGGCTTGGCACGCGGGCGGTACTATGCTAGCAGTGGCGGGCAGCGCCGGAAACATACATCTACTGGATGCTGTGACGGGTGGGCTGGGCAGCATGACTTGATGGCGGGAATGGGGTGTGAGGATTTGGGCCACAGTGACATCAGAGCTCCCAAGCCGAAGAAGTCAATGCCTATATGTTTATCCGACAGGGGGGCGCAGTGACACCAGCAGCGTCAACGTCATGGTTGATCTCTTCTCTCCTCTTCCTCCCTGATCCTCTCCCTTCTCATGCAGTCACACTTCCTCTCTTCCCTTGCATATGCCAGGTCGTGAGCACCGGCGCATCACTGCCGCCTCCGCCACCTCTCGTACCGTGACCGTGTGGCGCGTCCTGTCACTTCCCGATGGCACGGTTGTCAGCGGTGACAGCGATGGCGCTGTGCAAATGTGGGATGGACAATTCGGCACTCTGCTTCAGCGCTTCACACAGCACCGCGCCGACGTTCTGGCGCTGGCGGCGACAGAGGACGGTGCAAACGTCTTCGCGGCTGGTGTCGACTCGCAGGTGGCGATGTTCACCCGGGTCTGTGGAGGTGAGGGCGCAGGAACGCACAGCGTGGAGTCCTGGGTGTATACACACTACAAGCGACCACACACACACGATGTACGGGCGCTGGCGCTGCTGGCCGTACCTGACGGTAGCAGTGGCAGCGGGCGAGGTGCTGTACTGGTTAGCGGCGCTGTTGACGCGCAGCTGATGGCCTACCCTGCAAAGACGTTCTTGCAAGAGCACCCGCATCGTCTGTGCAAGTGCCCGCAGAGGCCTTTGTGCCAGGTCGCAATTGCGTCGGTTCCGCCACCTCGGCTAATGGTTGCGCAGCAGGACACCCTAGATGTTTGGCAGTTGGCTGGGACAGCAGACCCAGTGGCGGCGGCGCCAGCTTTGAGGTCTGGCGCTGCCGGCTGTGCAGCGGGCCCGCCAGAGGGGGAGCCGTTGGAATTGGTCGCGGCGCCGCGGCATTTGGCGCGGATACGGATTAGAGGGGGCCGCATTGCTTCTGCGTCACTGTCCCCATCGGGACGCATTGTTGCGTGCACGACGCCCTATGGCACGCGCGCCTACTGCCTTCAGAGTCATGAAGTCAATGGGGCCGCTGCTGGTCGCACCCTGCCGCCAGCACTAGAGCGCCTGAAGCTGCCGGCGGAGGCTGAGGCACCAGCGATCGCCGTTGTTGCCACTGACAAACATCTAGTGCTTGCATTGCGCAATGGCGGGTTGCTGTCGTGCAATCTATCCGATGACACCGTTACCGTACACCGTAAGGCGGCAAAAGAACCAGTGGCGCCGTCGGTCGCACCATATTCGCAGGCCAATGCGCAGCAAGCATGGCGCAGCTACTGTCCCACGGCAGCGCAGCTTGTGGCAGCTGCCGATGGGTCATTGCTTGCAGCGGTAGGTGGCCAAGGTATCACACTGTATCGTCTTCCGGATCTGGATTCCCTCGATCGAACCCTGCACGCTGACTGCGCCTTTACAGCGGCCGCCTTCAGCCACGACAGCCGGCTATTCGCCGCAACCACCTCCGCGTGTCAGCTGCTGGTCTGGGAGATGTCTGGGGTAACGGCCGGTGGCAGCGACTGCATTCAGACCCGCTGGTGTTTAGACAATGCAGATGCCATAACTGCTGCCATTTCACGCCTGCCGGGTACCCCCAACAGCGTCAGCTTCTGCCCGGCCACGTTCCCTCGTTGTGGAGTCGCGCAGCCGAAGGCAGTTTTGCCTTACCGGCTGGTCGTCAACAGCCCCGGCGGAATGGTACATTTTGATCTGTCCTGTAATGTTGCGAACACGTACTTGGACCTGCGGACGACAGGCAATGGCGGTACGGTGGAAAGGCGGAAGCGTGGGCGCTTACGGCCGGACCAGCTGCCCCAGCCAGAGGACCGACCGGAGAGCCGGGGCAGTAACGGTCGGGTTATTCGGACTGTTCACCCGGCAGTGTGGGTGGGCCACGTGGGCCCAGCGGACCTGCTGCTTCTGGAAAAACCGTGGGAAGAGGTGCTGGGGGCGCTGCCGCCGCCATTATTGACGCAGCGGTACGGCCACGGATAGGCAAAAGGTATCGGTGGACATTGACGCAGGGAACAGGCGGTATGGGCCTGGTTCGAGGACTGAGGCTATTTAGAGATATTGAAGAAGGCGACTCTAGGGGAGTTGCTGAGTAACGGCGGCTTGGAAGAAGGTACGCTAGCGAAGGGAAACTCTGTTGGCCAAACAGAAAAAGAGGGATGTGTGTGTGCCCAGGCCACGGTCATGTGGGTGACAGCTCCATGGCACTGGACGTTTAGAGAAAGGGAGCGGACGTAAGGACGTTTGTTCAAGGCGTCGAAACAGGGGACAAGAGATGTATTTCCGCTCTAGAACAAGCTTGTTGTGACTGGGATTGTGACTGAATTTGGGGGGAGTCTCCCGAGGGAACGGAGCGCCGGAGAGCATTTCCTTGTACTCTGCGACGCCTTCGTTCCCTATGGCTTGGCCACCGGGGAGCCCCTATTTCTATACCCCAGAATGGCTTCACAGCCGTTGTAGGGTGCACCGGACATGTGTGTCAGGGGCAACGGAATCGCAAGAGAGCAATGCACATTACGGCAACGCCTTTGTAAGTGACTGTCCGTGTTGTTCCCAGTGGATGTATTGACTGGTATCGGCTTTGCGGACATGGGGATCCAAGTGTGGAGGTGAATGGTAGACAAGTTCGAAGTTACGGTATGAACGAAAGTTTAAAGTGGCCCCCCTAACTGATCAAGACAGGGAACCATGACCCGAGAACTTGTTTATGCGAGAGGCCCAAGATACAGGGATGAACATACTGAAGGGGCAACCTCTGTCCATTGTCATCAGTTTCGTAGCTTACATCCGCATCCGTACAAGTGGGCGACGTTCGATCTCAAACTGTTACCATTCAATGTAGCAGCTTGTCGCACTAAATTGCTGTACAAGAATTTGATTCTTGGCCAACTGCTGATGCAGAAAGCGGTCAAGGGGGTTCAGTCTCAGGGACATTGTGTTGTAGGGGACTAATCCCGGGATGGCTGGATTGGGGCGGGGGATTGGTTGAATTGGGCCGATAGGTGCGGATTGATTGCTAGCTGATTACCACACGCTACCTTCCTTTGCCCTCGACCTTGCTCATGAGCCTGTGTTCACGAACCCTTTGGACCCAACCCATTAATCTCGAAGTTTTATTCGGTTCTAACGATAGCAGCTATTTGGGAACCATTCGGTTGAACCTAGCTTCTCGTATACCATTCATAGAAGACTAACATAATACCATCCATTGATTTGGGAACCTAACGCATCTGTATTTGATCCTAAACCTTGGTAGTGCAACGTACGCTCCTCATCCTACCCATTGGCGAGGAGGGCGAGGCCATTACGGGGCGTGGTAACGTGGCGTCCGGGGGTTCATCCCGGGCTGCATTGCGTGCTGTGCTGTGTCTGTGAACACCAGAGCGGATACATCCTGTGTGTACGCTAGGAAAGATGCGCTACACGCAGATATCAGCTGAGCGACGTTAAAACCAGCAGGTTAAAACGGCTACAACATCCGGATAAACTCAATCCCCTGAGAGCGTCTCCGTCCAAGAGAAGTACCGAAAAAACTCTGGTGTTTCCAAGTGAATCCGAGCACAGCAGCACAAAACACCATATTTCTGAAGCGAAGCCCATTCTTTTACGAGTCAAATGAAGAAGTTAAGCTTCCCAGGCAGGCAGCTGCACCTGCATTATACGCAAATATAAACAAGTTAACCTTCCCCCCACCCGATTCCTGGTCCCATAATGCAAGGGTGTCTACCAAACGAAATGTGCAATGAGTTAAGCTCCAATGATTGGAAAAGGTGTTTCTCGCTTATGTCACGTAAGCCAAGCAAACGAACGGCAAACACTATGCCAGTTGCCACATGTACCCCGCATGCAATGCTTCACATACACCGCGTACCCCAGATAACGAGGAATTTGCATCTACATTTCGATCCAGGACGCAGCGGCGATCAGCAAAGTGGTGGGAAGGGTGGGGCGTCGGTCCGCCCGGCATGCGAACAAACACATTTCTTCCCACCCATATGCGCACATACAAGCAAACTCGTCATCACCAGTCTACTACAAGGTGCATCAACGTGCATCATCAGACGCGTCCAGAGCGCGCGAGAGCCAACCAAACAAGATATTCATCGCCAAGTAAGCTCCCTAAACCGATGACAATAATCAACCTTGCTCTACAAAGAGCCAAGGGTGCGCGCCCGCTGGAACCTGTCATTGCTATCAGCGCAGAACACCAGAAACTCCAGGCTAACGTGCATTCATCCGGCAAACAAGCATTCAGCTAAGCACACGTGTCCCGGCATGGTCAGTGCGTAGATGTTGCATAGGTGTTGCATCACATTCGCCGTCATCAACAGTCAGCGACGTATTGGCCCTCACATCTCGCCCGCACACGAGCGACAAACCAGCAGCGAAACCGTCCCCTGGGTCCATTGGAACTCGTTTCACGGGAGTGGATGCAGACGGCGACTGCAAATTACTTAAACTTCTCTCCCCTTCTGCTGCCGCAGCCTGTTTGCTGTAGACTTCTCATGACGTATGAAGCAAGCAATTGTGAAATATTAACCAACGGCCAAGAAAATTGAAAAAACATGCGTCGTCACCACCTTGGGAGTCATGTGATGAAGTTCTGCGTTTGTGCTGTTTTAGAATTCACTGTGTGGCGACAAATCAGACGAAAATAGGTCCCAATTGCATCAGATTGGGCACCGTAAGTCGGATAGCTACATTGGAGCCGTAATGGGTCTCCCGGTGTGTCATCCCGCAAGCTGGCTGCGACTGCAAAAAGGAAAGAAAAAAGGAAGGGAAGGACCTCAGGAAAGGAAATTTGAGAGGGATGCGTGCGTCAGTCTGTGGTATGTAGCAGAGGTTTTGCAGCCCTGGACGGGATGTTGCTAAAATAGGACCTACCGGACTTTAATGACGGGCTCTTTTATGACGTGCATGTCAGGATGATGACATGCTCATCATGATGATATACACCCTAACCCTAACCCCCCAATTTTCGGGGCCGAGGGCCGTTCCCTGGCCGGTAGCTCCTAGCGCACAGCACGAGCAGCCAGCTGCCTCAGCTCCACCACTGTTCTGCCCTTACATGAACGAGTAGCAGCCCAGCTCCCCCAACGTCTCCACGCACTCCGTCGTCATCTGCAGCTCACACAAATAGGTTGTGTGCACCAAGTAGAACAAGTAGTCGCTCAGCACTTGGCGCCCGAATATGTCCGTGCTGGCAGCATACGTAGCGACGTTCTCGTATATGCCTCGATCGGCCCAGCACCGCGACATGGGCGGCACGGATGTGCTGTTGATGCAACCGGTCTGTGGGGTGCCCACGTACATGATCTGTTGCCCCGGGATGAGGGGCGGTCGGTAGCTCTCAGTCAAGGACAGCGTAACCACGTTACGAGGCAGGCAGATCGCTGCAGAAAGCCCAAAAGATGTACGGCGGGGGCGGAGTCCCACGTGCCATAACAGAACAGAAAAGAACATCGAAAGGGAGAGGGTAGGCGGGCACCGAGGCAGACTTAGTTCAGATTCAAGCAGCAGAATCAGCCTTTCTGGGTCAGGGTTATAAAAGATAAACATGAATGCATGTGCATAGGCGTGTGGTGCATCCTCTTAAGGCGCGTTTTGTGGGGCCGCTCGCGGCGGAGATATCGATTAGTAACTTTGTAAGTAGTAAATTTACGCACAGACTGGCGGTGGCTCTCTTTCACAGTATCGGATTACAGCGAGTAATGCGAGACTTACGCAGGATGAGAGTCGCGTCCTGAATGCGAACGAGCGCCCCGGCGAAGAAATCGGACTTGGCCATCAAGTCCAGCCCGGGGGAGGAGAAGGTGTCGAAGGCATCGAAAGCGTCTCTGTAGTTTCGGAGCGCTACGTTCTGGAAGTAGATTTTGACTGCGCCGGTCAACTTCACCTATGTGTCAAAGCGAGCACAATTCAGTTTCGAACTGTTGTCACTCCATGACCAGCGAGGTCACGATATCCATAACCAGCCGGGGGATCTGAATAGACCATAGGCCATGCGGAACAGGCGAAATCCCTGTGCTCCAGTTGCTGGGGTTGCATCCTACTCCCCCTCCCCTTCCTGCTGCTGCCCCCACTCCCGAAATGCGAAACTCGTTAGCGTTACCTCCTTCCCTCCTACCCAAGTGCCTATGTGTCTGGACCTTATGCAACGCATGAACCGCGGACCCTCCCACTCGGTCACAAGTTTAGCTGAGGAAAAGCCCCTGTTCCTAAAGCCTCCTCCCGAGTCGCACTCCACCTTGTTCTTCACAAAGCCCAAATCCAGCTGGGGCCAAGACTGGGGCTGCCCCGGACTCCCCGCCACCGTTATTGGCTGGGTGCGAATAACGGGCGACGGAATGTCCACCCATGCCGTGTAGTCCATGAAGATGTCGTTCGCAACGATGACGAAGCGGACGGAGTTGTCTGCCAAGGCGAGGGCCAGATCGCGGGCAGTGAACACAAACACCACGCCAGGGGTTCCCGGAGACGGCATTGGCGGCAGGCTGGGCCCCGGCGGGATGACGGGGGCCCCGGGCGGCATGGGCACCGACGGGAGCGGCGGCACTGGTGGCGGTGAAGGCAATAGCGGCGGTGGCGGAGGCGATGGCGGCCGGTTGGTCAGCAGCCTACATCGTGATTCAGGGCGTATCCGAGTTGGGAGTTGGCGGTTGAGCACTAAGAATTTTCTTATGGGGAAAGGAGTAGTCCAGCTCGAAGACTACAGCCATCTCACTCGTCGAGACACACGGTAAGCCTAACCCTATCCGTAACTCTCCCTCCCGCACCTCCTAGACCGATGCGACCGGCGTGCAAGTGCCGTACAGATTCCCCATAATGAAGATGAGGGACAAAGGGCAGGAGGATTGCAGCCCGCAGAGGCCTGGGGCTCAGGCAGGTGGGTCAAGCCGGAGTGTGAGGCTGGCAGGTGTGTATTCCAAAACCCCGATATGCTCACATGTCCAGGTAGCAGCCAAGTGGGCCCAGTGCCATGAGGCACTCGTACGACATCTGCTGCTCGCACAAGTACGGCACCCTGGACATGCCGAGCAGGTAGCCAGCATCGGACGTAACGCCCTGCGCGTCTACGTTGATGGCGGGCGTCAACACCTCTTGGAAAATGCCCCGGTCCACCCAGCACTGAGCCATCGGAGGCGCCGCGGTGTTGTTGACGCAGCCATCCTGGGACGCGCTTTGTACGACGAGGTTGTAGCGGGTAGTGTCATTGTTTGGGCGCGGTAGTGCTGGCCATGGAACGCCGCTGTCGGCGAGGCCGGGCCAGCAGATACCTGGTGCCGGGAGTCCCATAATATGGAAAAGAGTTACCAGACCTTAGCCTAAGTAAGGGGAATTTGAAATGGAGTTGCTTGGACCAACGGCCCCGGAGACAAGGCCGGAAGACACGCAAGTGTGATTATTTGGCTGTACATGAGAAAAGGATGACGTGTGTGGGAGGGATAGGGAGATAAGGTTGGGAGGCAATGTAAGGATGGTAAAAAGGGATGGGGACGCGAGGGCAGCCGGTCAGAGATGGTCCCTGTGTGCCGAATGAATACGACGAGGCTGTGATGAGGTGCAACTTCTGCGAGTAAGCGCAAACGGAGGTAAACCGGAGGACACTCCCTGCAACAGTAGGCAATCTCGAGACTTGGGAATCGCTTAATGTGACACTGGCAAATTTCCGCGCCATTCCGTCTTGGCCCGGCTGTTCAGGGGCCCTTTGACTTACGGAAGATGACTGCAGCATCCGCCAGCAGCACCGGCCCCGCGGTGGACCCAATCGGAGGCGAGACCATGAGGTCCAACCCGGGGGCGATCAGGAAGGGGCTGGTCCGGAAGTTTCGCAGCACCACGTACTGAAAGAGCAGCTTGGCCTCGGGGCCCAGACGTAGCTACCGACCCGAGGGAGTGTCAGGTGGAAGGTGGGACGTGGGAAGTGGGTGGTGGGACGTGGGACGTGGGACGTGGGAGGTGGGAAACCCCTACACAAATATATTGGGAGGCGCTTCCCTGTAACCGCGAAGACATCAAAGCCCAGTGGCGTGTCGAAAGGCAGCGGAGAACCGGTGGAGAGTATATTCGGTTGTGCGGTTGGACCATCCAGATAGGGAGGCTTCAGGTGAAGGGCATTGAGGTACCAGGGCCACGCCACTGGCCGTGCATGCAGTCAGGGATCCTGTTCTCCGCCATCTCCCCACTGTCCCTTTCCCGCCATACACACGGACATGTCTACACAGACACAAATCCAGGTGGACTGCCCTTCCCAATCCGCACCCACCTTGCCCCGTGTGTTGCCCAGGTTGACGGTGGGCCAGGCTGTTGGAGGAGCCGGTGTCCCAAGAAGGGTGATATCCGCATCACGGAATACGTTGGGCATCGGCAAGCCTATCCAATCCCCGAAAGTCATAATGATATTGTTGACAATGATGCCGTACCTCTTGTTGCGGTTGGCGAGGGCCAGGGCAAGGTCGCGGCCGTTGCGGATGATGGCGACGTCTGAGGCGTTCGGGTTGGGCAGCGGGGAGGGCGGCGGGGGTGGTGGGGATGGTGGGGGCGGTGGGCGGGGGACTGGGGATGGTGGCAGACTGGGTGTTGGCGACGGCGGTGGGGAGGGTGGTGACGGCGATGGAGGCGGCGCGGGCGGTAGCGGCGGCGATGGTGGTGGGGCGGGTGGAGCAGGCGGGGTGAACGGCGGCGAAGGCGGCGAAGGTGGTGGGACGGGCGGCGGGGGAGGTGGTGAGGGAGGTGGACGGGGGATGGGGGGAGAAGGAGGACGAGGAGGAGGTGCTGGCGGTGCTGGCGGGGGGGAGGGTACCGGTGAAGGGGGCTTTCGGGGGACCTTGGGTCTCCGTGGTGCTTGCGGTGAAGGGGGTGAGGGTGGCGACGGGGATGGGGACTTTCTGGGCCGAGGAGGGGGTCTAGGTGAGGGCGGTTGGGGCGGGGTAACTCCTTGCGGAACAAGAGGAAAAGAGGGTGCACGAGGGAACAAAGGTGAAAACGGGGTAGACCCCGGCCCGGGGGACAGCGCAGGTGGTGGCGGTGGAAGAGACTGCGGTGGTGACGGCGGAGAGCGCGGCGCTGGCGGCACCGGTGGCGGTGGTGGCGGCGGTAAGGACTGCCGTGGCGGCGGCGGTCGCGGCGATGGAGGCAACGGCAGCGGTGGTAGCGGCAGTATCCGTGGTGGCGGTGGAGGCGGCGGAGGTGGCAGCGGGGGCAGTCGGGGCCTCGCTCCTGAAATACTGCATCGGACGGGTTATCAGGCAGCAGGAGCACATGCGGGCGATCTCTTATGCGGGGCACTGCGTTCCAGTGTTACATGGCATGGAGGAGTAATCAGATAGCCGCATGGATTCAGCCACGGAATCGGTTCATTAGCCAACGGCCCATCGACAGTATAATCCCCAGGAATCCCCCGTACATTGTACGAATGCTTGCCTGACAAGCTGGGGCTCCCCGCAGCAAGTCCAGAGAGGCTTAACCCACCCACCCCACCAACAGTACCAGGCCTCGTGTATTCCCACCCCATCCCAACCTCAAAATCCCCCACAACTCACATGTTGATAAAGCAGCCCAAAAAGCCGTACTTCAGGATGCAGTCTTCCGCCATAGTGATTTCGCACAAGAACCCTGCCCGCACTAAATACAGCATGTAGTTGGTCACTGTCGTGGCGCCCTCATCGTTAATGGTCCAGCCGGGCGTCACGACCGACTCGTACATGCCGCGATCCGCCCAGCAACGCGACACGGGGTGTGCGGAGGTGTCGTTCACACAGCCGGACTGCGCTAGGCGGGAGGCGGTGCCCAACATCACCCGCCCACCGTTCGCGGCGGCCACCTGGGCGGCCAGGGATGTGGCGTTGGAGAAGTCCGGCCAGCAGATCTCTATATGTGCGGGGGTGTCAGGGGGTGCAGGTGTTGGGGGAACTATATTCAAGGGCCACCGAAAGCCAGATGCGAAGAAGGGAAAAGGAAAGATTGAGGAGCAGCAGTAATAACGGGACCAAAGGGATCAACGAAATAAGAGCGGCGTCGGCGGCGGATCGGTGGCCGTGTCGGTGGCGGCGAAAGCATTTCGTGGTGCAGCCATACGGGCCAGCCGCGAAGGTGTAGAGGTTGCAAAAGGTTGCTTGCACAATCTCGCCGCGCCTCCCGTGCGGGCCCCGTGGCAGTCATGCTGTAGTCTCCCAAGAGTCGGAAACACCCTCCCGTTAACGTCCGTATCCAGCGCGTTTTCAGCAATTTCTTCGTTCGTGGATTAGGAACCGTCAACAGACCTCTATCGGGAGCTTAAGAGCTGGCTCAGGTCCCCTGACCATCCGGGTACGTGCGTGCGCTGGTGTCGTGCCCTGGTGTCGTGTCGTAAATCCGGGAAAACCCATCTCAGCTCTTTGCTGGCGTCAGGTCTCCCCTGAAGGTCTCTGGACTCACGTAGCATCATGACGGTGTCCAGCAGTGCTACGCGGCCGCTCCAGTCCATCAGCGTAGGGGTCACCACATCGACCCCGGGCGAGATGAGGAAGGGTGTGTAGCGAAAGTTCCGGAGCACCACGTATTGGAGCGTGAAGGCGACCTTAGTGCCCAGGATGATCTACAGCCAGCGGAAAGGGAGGAAGGGAGCAGCGCGAAGAGGAAAGTTCGCGATGGGTCTGGGGAAATTGGGGGAATCCTGATTCACCGGATAAGCAGCGAATGTACTCATGTGACGCATGTATGACATAGTTCTAAGCCCTCTGCACAGCAAGGACCTCTTCTGGCCCCAGCCCCTTTCCCTCAAAGGCGTCAAACGTCCAACGTCCGCCTTCAACCGACCTTGTTGCGGGCATTGGCCATGTCCAGCACGGGCCAGGAAGTCTGTGCCATGCCTGGCATACCGGATATTGCGAAGTCATTGTTGCGGACTATGGGCACAAGGTAGGGGCCCCAGTCATTGGGCGATACATAGACGTTGTTCCTCAGAAGCGCCACGCGGATGGAAGAGTTGGCGAGCGCTGCCAGCAGCTGCGGCCCGCTGGCAATGCTCGCCACTGTGGCGTTACTTGGGTCCACCGGCACTGGAGCTTGGGCGACAGCATGGCGGACAAAGGTGATCAGGGCAGCTGCCAGGGCTGTGAGCAGCATTGCCGTTGTGGGGATAAGGCGACGACTGCGCAAAAGGGAATTGGAGCTGCCTTGAGAAGTGACATCGGCAGCAGCGGCCGTAAGCTGACCGCCCATCTTGGTAGGGTGAGGTTGAGCGGACGGTATTGCAAAAGCGTCGGCTATGTAGGTGGACAAGCGGCGAGCAGGTAGACAGGAGGAGGGACGGGTGCAGTCCTCTGAGGGTTATTGGAAATATATCTCCATGAAGGCGCGAAGTCGAGGTCAGTTCCCGAAGCTATTAAAGTTTACTGGTGACTAATCCTTGACAAGCAGCTACATAGGGCCTTCAGGGTAGGTATCCGAGCGGGGGATTTAATTGGCTGCTACTGGTATCGAAGGCAAGGTAAACTCGTAAATTTTTATGAAAGGACATCAAAGGTCCTCCTGTCACTCGTATGGATTGGAAGAGGAAATTTAGGGCTTGGTGGTGACGCTGCACGACGATATTGTCAGCCTGACTGATTGACTCTCCGTGAGTCGCCAACCAGCTGCCTACCCCGTACATCCTTACCACAGATACTGAAGTATTAAAAACCTTTGCAATAATAATATGTAGCACCTACTGGCATTAGATTATAGGTCTAATACACCACGCCTTTCAACTAAGGAGAACCTCCAGGAACCGGACGGGCGACAGGGCGAACAGAGGTTCTTTCAGCCAGTCAGGACGGATGTCCAATACTTCCGCAGATCTTGGGTTTGCCTTAACGGAATGTCACAAGCCGATACAGAATAAGACAACGTTCCGCGCACAAGCGGCGAGAATGACCCACACAGCTTCGAATGCAAGGGAGTTTGTAACCGAAGTAGTACGATGACTTGAGATCAGCTAGAATGCTTCGCATTGCACGTCGGCTGACTTGGCTTCGCACCTGCCATCTGCTCACGTTGTCTAGATGAAAGCCGACCCAATCCAATAGGAATAATGTGTGTTGAACATAGATAATGATGAGGAATTATTGGAGCACTGGTGGGAAGTACGTGCTCGCCGTACTAGTAAGGGGTGAAGACTTACATGGCATTCCCTCAGCTTTTTAGGGATCTAGACTCAATTCGGTTTAAAGTCATTTTATGCCTACAAATTCAACCTGTCCAGTAGGCTAGGGCTTCAAAAGTTCTAGGATTATAGCGTGGCGGGCTTGAATGTCGAAAAGCTTGTGCTCCAAGCCTTGTACTTTAATCAATGTGACAATTTCACTTAGAGTTTTTAATAAAATTTCTTCTATTACAATCTTCGGAGTGGGCAGTACGAATTCGACAGAAGATTGATTCATCTTCCAAGGCTTGCACATAAGAAATTGATTAATTTCATAAATGTTGATTGATATAATTTTATCTATCTGAAATTGTTTATTCCCTTGGAGCTTGGTGGAGTCACTGCCGTGTGATGCTTGGCAGCCTGGATAGTAAACATTATTAATTTTGGGTAACATAATTGTATCCCAGTAATCTTGCTTCAACTCGCATTCCTTCCAGGCCCCTAGCTCGCCTTGGCCTTACGACCTCTTGCGAGGTTTGTAATCATAATGATTAATCGATGTGACGCACTAGAAAAATCAAGAAATTTGAAATAATTGATTCCTTGTGTATCTTATAGTCAGTAGGTATTTATCAGCTGTCGTTTAAGGTGGGCAGGCAACCGTGACGCGTGATGGGCAGATACGTTTTTCAGTGGGCGAAGAGTGCTGAGCTGTTGGCCGGGTTTACTCCTGTGACCAATCCTTATTTAATTTTATCAATCTTTTTCTAATATGTCTGCTGTTTTTAAATATATGTATGCTGTCATACTTCGCAGATCATGTTAGCGCTCACCGTCCGCAGCGGACGGTCCCGTCGCCAAGAACGGATTCGACATTAGTCAGCTTTGATTCCGAATTCCCTTGCTGCCCCGCTACAAAAATTCTACGGTTGTGTCGGCGTTTTATGACGAGCTATGACACAGCACTCTGTCCCATCCCTAAACTAGCAAAATCGGCACGCACTTTAGCATAAGCGGGACATTCCATCACCACATGTGTTGTAAATGAACTTCTGTTTGTGGCAATGCCGCTGTGTGGCTACTCATCCGCGGAGCGACTTTCACAATGTTACAAGCAACTAACGAACTGGTCTCCCAACCACTGGGAGATAAGGGACCTCAGGCCGTACAGATGTCTAGCGGCGAGGGCCTGATACAAGTCAGTAAACCAGCAACATACGTCTGGCCGAAAGGGTTCTGAACCTTTACAACACTCCCACGCGGACAGACCACCTTGCTGGTCCTTCAGCAAACCAGTTAGCGCACACCCTGACCACGCAGGCGCTTTTCAAACTGCGGCAATGGCAGTGCCTTGGTCAGGCAATCACCCACCATGTGGCGCGTCTATGTGCTTTGCCCTCGCAGACGTATTTGGGTTGTTGACCAGCCTGATCGCCGCTTGGTTGTCACACTTGAAACACCCAGATGTAAATTTTGAGCCAGGTGACGGTACCAAAGGACCTCCTTTACTGCAGCAGCGCTCGACATGTACTCGGCCTCTGTATTCGAAACACGTAGCCAGTGATGGACCGCCTCGTGATGACACAGGCGGCGAATCACAGTAGCCGTGCAGGGCTCCCGCGCCAGACTTGGCCATAAAAACAATACCTACTCCCACAGTGCCAGTGATGTACCGCAACATGCCCTTTGCCGCCTGCCAATAATCTTCTGTTGGCTTCGACATGTACCGTGTCAGTACTCCCACAGAGTACGACAGGTCGAGCCTCGTGCCCACCGTAAGGTAAAGCAGGCTTCCTACTAGCTCTCCATACCGGCACTCTTTAACATTAAGTGGCGCTCCCTCAGCCCCCAATGTAGTGCCATACGACATGGGCACGAGCCACGGGTTGGCATTGGCCATGCCTTACATACTAACTGTATGGGCATTAGAGGTAAATCGTTCTAACTGCCGATCAAGATATCAACGCTGGTGTCATGTTTGCAATAACGCCGATTACGTGGAGGATGTGTAACATGTTGTTGTAATGAGCTGCTGTTTGTGGCAATGCCGCTGTGTGGCAATTCTGTGTACCAATGTGAGAGTCCCTTCGCGCGTGAGTAGCCACATAGCAACATTGCCACAAACAGCAGCTCATTACAACAACATTGTACACATCCTCCACGGAATCGGCGTTATTGCAAACATGACACCAGCGTTAGTTAGAACGACTTACCCAAGATCGGCAGTTAGAACGATTTACCCAAGCGCCAAGACGGAACCAGAGTGGAGATGTGCACATTACTGTCACCGTAATATAGCTATTACCATGATGGGTTATACCCATCCAATGAGTGTGCGACACATTTTCACGACGGGCTTACCGCTATCAGGCCCGAACTCACGGGGCTGGGTAAGAAGACGCGGACTCACCAATTGAAGCATTTCTTAAGATCAAAATGATAGATACTATACAAATCTGAGAAATGAAGCACCCAGTGCCAAGGGTAGCTTGTGTACGGAATGCTGAACGACATCATGCAAGTGGTTTAGGTACGCCGGTCTTCTAACCTTAAATTATATGTCTATAGGATCGAGTCTAACTTATCAAGTTTTTGCTACCTGGAGGAACGTCGTGGAAGCTTGATAGAGAGCTTTACCATAAGATCGAAAGATTGAGAGCTGCTAAGAGCCAAAAGACTGCCACGTGCCAGACCAGTACAGAGGGGTGATTTCCGCTTGATTAAGTTGTTAGAATGGCGGAGTCTCAGGTGCGCAGGACTTTTAATTCAGCCTTGTTGAACTGGGCATGGTTTACCTAGCGTATGCACTTGACTATTATGCTGATCTAGCAATAATAGTTAATGGCACGATTCGGGCGTATGTGTGGTATGTGACCAAAGGCCTCGCATGAAGCTGAATGGCGCTTTCTTGTGTCCCTCTGTGCACGGTGCAGTATTCATTCTCGCTAACTACGTTTAGCCCAAGTGGCAAGCTAGTTCAGATTGAGTATGCTCTCAACGCAGTCGCCGCTGGTGCGACATCGCTCGGAATAAGCGCGGCAGATGGTGTCGTCATCGCCACAGAAAAGAAGCTGCCATCGACCCTGGTGGATGAGAGCACAGTACAGAAGATCATGACCATTACGCCCAGCATAGGCGTCGTTTACAGCGGCATGGGCCCAGACTTCCGTGTCTTGGTACGGCGCGCACGTAAGACGGCGCAAACTTACTATCAGACATACAAGGAACATATTCCAGTGGCGCAGCTCGTACGGGAGACTGCCGCCGTGATGCAGGAGTTCACGCGTAAGCAAGCGGGGTTTGGGCGCGTCGGAAGGACCTTCGGGTTAAGTTTCGGACCCTAAAGGGCTGCTGTGCAGAATAGTTGCAGAGCTGCTCTGCAATCGCTTTGTCTTCAATATTTCTTACTGCAACTAGGAGCCGATATCGGAAACTGGGATGTCTTGCAGCTCATATCACCCGTTGGCCAGGCGGGCGTGGTGTAGGCCCATTATTGACGAGGTTGAGATAGCTGTGGTAGCCCGTCGCAGCTCGCTGTGGGGGACGTTGAACCCTTAAGCAACGGTAGATAACATGCTGTCCGCTGAGGGCATGCACCATACTTTGCAGCAGGTCGACAGGAGAGCGTCAGGGTGGAGCAGCGATGGCGTTGGGAGGGTTCCTTGGGTGCATTGGGGTTGTTATTGCAGCTGGTGGCTCCTCCTGACGTGGGCTATCAGTATCCGCTGACTTCTAAAGGGTCCCTGAGAATTGTCCGGTGTGGGTTATGTACACGTCGCAGAAACGGGAGGAGTGCGGCCATTTGGTGTGTCCCTAATGATGGCGGGGTATGACGACAACGGGCCGCAGCTGTACCAGATCGACCCATCAGGTTCGTATTTTGCATGGAAGGCGTCGGCCATTGGCAAGAACATGACCAACGCAAAAGCCTTTTTGGAGAAGCGCTACAGTGATGAGGTGCGTCTGGTTGTGCCTGGTCACACATCTATTCGCGGGCACGTAGTAGTGGACAGTGGGTAGGTGGACGACGGCTGGGTAAAGGGTCGATGATGATGGATACCAAGGGCCTGTACAATCCCCCAGTCCTCAACCAACCAAAGTGGGGTCAAAACTCGTCACGGAGTGTTGGAGTTGTATTATTAGGCTCCATAGCGCACCGCAGTTCCCCGTACACAGCGGTACGTCAACCCTACCCTGCCACCGAGGCGTTGAAATGTGTTTTTTTCGGGTGAAGACTTCATACCCACAAAGCACAGCACGTCCATGTCTGACGATAGGGCAAAAACAAAGCGCTCGGTCACCTGAGGTATCGGCTGTGGCAAATATGCACAAATCCAGGTGTGTTACGGACGCAGTAGGATGCATTACGTATATTTGACCCCCAAGCAACACTGCACGAATGTACAGGGTTATGAATTCGAGGGACTTGCAGTACCCCAAATGTCTTTGTACACCTACACGAGGGCTCTCTTCCAGTGCTTTTCGTACATCAATCGATGTGTTGAGACCGGGTGAGGGAACTGAGAAGGACAGAAGGATGTTAAGTCGAGACCCTATCGCGATCCCCTCCGCTATTCTGGAGATTGGAAAGCGGATATCCAGGGCGACCTTTCCTTACAGTCACCGCATATGTTCTTTTTACGCCGTTGCCTAATTTTGAAATCAGACAGGCTGTTAAGAGCCGTCATGCATGACCCCAATTAGGTTCAGGACTTTTTGAAGAGCGGGTTCCCGTCACCAGGCGCTTCAACTTAGGTGGCCTTGTAGTGGCGCCAGCCCTGGTTTATTCTCTAATGGCTTTGTCTTTCATCCGGAGCTTACATGCAGCTTCGCACCTTGCAGCAGTCGTGCCGCGATGTGTATCGCCCAAGATATCGCCCCAAGCGCACGCGCTTACTACCTGCCCGCATCCTTACGGGCAAGGCCACGCACGTTTTGTCCTCGTGTGCTTCAGATATGCTCTCTGATATTCGTTCCCTTCGCTGTTCTCGCAGGTGGGCATTGAGGATGCGGTGCATACGGCTCTTCTGACGTTGAAAGAGGGCTTTGAGGGACAGCTGAGCGGTGCGAACATTGAGGTCGGAGTCGTGGGGCCAAACCGCAGCTTCAAGGTGCGCGGATCACAGGCCGGGGAGCAGGTAGTACGGGGCAGCCGGATCGTCCGGGGGTAGCTGATGCTGCGACGCAAGCCTCCATGTTAGCGGGTGCCCTCCGCATGTGAGGGAGATCAGTAGCATGGGCAGAGGCAGGGAAACGGCGTGCGTTTGGAGTTGATTTATTTCACGTGCATGCATTCTGTAAATGTGCACGCTACATTGGGAACCAGGGGCAACGCAACTGAGCTGGTGGAAAATGCTGCAACAAGAAATATTCGGGTATGCTTTCTTCACAGTCCGGTCTTCCATTGTCAGAGCTTCAAGAGCAGAGCTTCAGAGCTACGCGTGCGTTCTTTTTGAGCATCCAATGCCTTAACTCCAATCCCACGACCGGGGTCTTCCGCTTTGCCGAATCTCCCGCGCTCTAGGTGCTTACGGAGGCCGAGGTCAATGACTACCTGCAAGAGGTGGAGTGAGGGTGTTTCTTCGTGAACTCTCCCGGTAGCTCTTGCAGGAGACCAGGCAGGGAGGAGGAAAAGGGCGACTGGGGGGCGTCATTTCTTTCGGGGTTGACTTGGCGATGAAAGCTTTTGTCCTGGGTATACGGCTGGCCAGCGTGAACCGCTTGACAGCATCTTTCTGTGTGCAGCTAGAGGTCTCTGGGCAGGGCACGTGTCACGATGAACGCATGGTTACGTGCCACAATTAGGCTCCAACACTCATGCATTCACGGATATATCCGGTTAGGAAGGGGTGGGTTTCTTCACCATCACCGTAACGATGATTTGCTGTGTAATCGGACACGGGGCGCCCTTGTATATGCTTTCAGCCATGGCCACGGTGGATTCGCGCGCTTGTCCGTAATGCCCTTTCTGGCGTTGACAAGCAGGCTTTGGGACTGATATGATGGAAAGCCGATAAGGAGCAAGATGAGCATCAGGGCCCTTATCCGTATCCTTGGTCAGTATGTTTAGCCAGCCTTTTGGGAGCACACCCAGCAACGAATAACCAACGGCGACGCTTCTCGGTCAAAAGGCTATATGCCTTAATATGACAGCCATGGGTTAGGAGTGAGTCCACTACACTTGATTGGTCACAACCGCAGTCTTGCAGCCCTGAAAGCACCGAGTCCTGCATCGCCGCATATCCAGAGGACTGCCACACCAACCCACGCAAAAAAGCAGGCACTCATGTGGAGGGGTCGTGGATGGTTCTTATTGACGGGAACAGTCTAAATGCTTGGCCATACAAATTGATATTAACATTCATATGGTATCGACTCCCTATGTGTTGGGTAGTCTGCTTAGCTATCGCCAGCTATGAAAATTCTAGCGTCCAACAGCAGCAGGCATATTCATATTCATATTCATTTGCAAATGTAAAAAAGAAGGTTCATTGTAGCCAATCGTAAGGCTGTGGCCCGAAATTGCTAGTGGTATGGATGTAACTTCATCGCACAGATGGAGGCCCTCTAAAGACCTCGACGGCAGCACTTCACCAGAATCTTCACCCACAGATGCATAAGATGGGCCGCCTACCTCCCATCACCAGAGCTGACTATGACAAATCCGCCCACTCTGTTATTGTAACCAGCTCCTTAATCACTAGCTGCGGCTAACTTTCCCCACCTCCAACCTCCTTCCCTGGATCACCAATGACGATAATTTCTTCCCTGACCACCCCAACCATCCCGACTCAAAATCAATGCCGCCAAAGATTACAACCCCAACGCAGCCATTGGTTTTGGTTATGGCAACAAGCTGTCCCCACCAGTCATGTTCCTCACTCAATGGGCGCCCACCACTGGCTATGAGCCATACTGGAAACCCCTACAACGTCGTCTGATGTACCTGCGCTATGGAGATGTCGTGGGGTCTTTTACCTGGATGACCTCAAGCTATATGACCATCAGTAATGGCTTCATAAAAAGTTCCCAGAATCTTGCGTCAAGTCCCGCTATCATAAATATTAGATTTTAGATCCTACATCCCACATTACGTATGTTGAACTACCACTGTATATGTTGAGCTACATCATACTTTAGCTAACCATGTCTTGTGTTGTATCCATAATGCATTTCAGTAAATGCTGAAGAGATAATAATGATCTGTATATTGTTAATAATCATGATTAACTAACTACCAGCTTAGCCGTTTGTAACGGTCATAATCCCATTGCAAATCAGGATTACGGATTTGGCGGCAGCCGCCAGCCGCCATTACTAACCATCCTCCCTAAATACCGAACCTGTCCGTAGTCCATAACCGGTATGGACTGGGCATTTTTCCCAACTCAATGGTAAAAGATGGAACACCTGGTTCCTGGTTCACTGATTCTCCGGTTGTAGTGGTGACTTCTGCAGGTCACGCCCGATTCGAAGTCCTACGGCATCCCATGTACAACTTGGTCTTTGATGCTATATAATCGGGCTCTGGCACAACAACCGGTATCTTTCGATACCACCCTTCATTAGGTTCCCTATACAACATCTTGTTATGTCTACGTTATCACCTTACGTTGTCATCTTGCATCCTGCCAACGTTAGACTCATACTGCAAATATTCTCCTCACATTTTACCTTTTGGTTTTTCATACCTGAGTTTCCGCACGCCCCCCTTGTACCCACTGTCCCACGCAGTTGTGCTGAAAATGGTCTGGAAACGCACACCACTTCCATATCTGCGTTGATGTTCCCAATCACCACACGCACACTCTGTTCCTCCGCTTCCCTGGTCGTCCGCCACCACCACCACTACCACTAGGCGGGTGAGCCTCAACGGCTGCTTCAAGGGATCGACCAGCCGGTTGCAGCAGGTGCTTGCTGGACCCGGGGCTTGTGGCACAATTGCTTGCAGACGGAGTGATGGCAGCGCAGGGCCGGAGGTGACTCAGTCACGGAGTGGCCAGAGATCGTCACATAGTGGCAAGAGTTGGAAGGGGATGACAGCCGCGGCGTGGCGGAATGTTCATTGAGTCCGTCAATAGGAAGCCACAAGCTTTTGAGGCGGGCCTGTGGCTTCCTGTGGACGGACGGGATCAGTGTGGGATGTCCCGGGTGGGGTGCGCCCATCCTGTGGAGGGGAGCTTGCGACTCGTAGCGATCCACCCTTCGACCAAAAAGCACACCTGCACTGCGGTGAGGGTTCAAAGTGAACAGTGAAGGAAAGAGTTGTGGCGCGCGGTAGTTGCCTTGAGACCCTATAGCTCGCAAGAATAAAGGAAGCCGCGGTTATTTGTCGTATTATGTGCTCCATGCACCCTCTGGTTTCTTGAAGGCGTGCTATGGATTCGGGACCTTCACGGGTTTACCTGCGCTTTGTGCGGCTGTTGAATCGCGCCATGGGCTAGACAGCTGCGGCCATAAATACCTCGGGCCGAGACGGCTGTGTCTCTGCAGGCGGCTGCGGACCATGTTGGGTTTAGGGTTTTAGGGTTTTAGTTTACTTTTAGTTCCGCTGCCTGAGCTAGCAGACGGTTGCGGCGCAGCTCAGAGTGATGAATTTGGTCTCATTTGGCAAGGCCGTTCGGGACGCGATGAGGTCACGTGCGGGCTGCAGAGGGCTGTGCGGATAGCAGGGGTGATTATTAGGCTTATAGAGGGGAAGCAGACGGCAATGACCATGGGGGGGGGCCGAGGCAGGCAGTCAGGGGGGGGACAAGCACAGAGCATCAGCCCCATAGCATGCTGCGTCATCCTTTGCAGTTAGGTTGGGGTAGTTCAGTTTGCGTCATTTTAGGATTAAATATATTGTTTGGCATTCATTAGTGTTCTGGACATTGGGCTTTCATATAATTACCATGTATCGCATGGCCATAGAGGACCTAGCAGCTCGCACCCATCAGCATGTGTGTATGATCCAAGCAGAGGCGTCCGCCTGGTACGGCTGCATAACTATTAATCTTCTCGAAACACCCCAAGACGGCACAACGCACACGGTTATGTCCAGGTACACAGGTAGGGACCACGACAAATGAATGGCTGACAGAGGTAGTATCCATTTCGCAGGATGTGCTCGACCCTGACGGCATGCCCCGCAAGCAACCTTCCTGCTGCACGATACAGCGCCACTCACTTTGTGTCGACTAGTCTATATATTGCACGTAAAGTGTCCGCCTGCAATGTAAATGCAACATGGAAATGCTTAAGGTGTAAAACGCAAAAGCTAGATCTCCCTGGGGACCCCTCGTCCACCACATGTCATCATACCCCTCGGGCGCCCCACCATCTGCCACCGCTGCCCCTCTTGACGCCTCCAGATATTTTACCCCAGCCCCAGCCCCGGGCCCCTGTCGTCATCTACGACCCCTCGTCTATTACTCCCTTTTACCTCGGCTCCACTTCCAACGCCGCCAACCCTGCCATCATGTTACCTTGAATCTTTACCTCACCCCATCTTTCCCGCCCCCTCCCATGGGCAGTTGTGTTGTGGGCATTCAATACATGTGCAGTCCATGGTAATGCTGCAGAAGAAAAAATATCACTCTGTCCTTCCTTCAAACCATAGCACCGACCGGGAATGCATTTAGGGCCTTCTGTCATATGGTATTCATGTCAGCGACTAGTAATAACAACTATGTTTTATAAACGAATAAAATGCCAGGCACAAGGTTCGAGGTCCGTGTCGCACACAACGTTGCTTTTTAGCACTTTCCAGCAACCTGCCCATTCTGCTGGCCCGTAACGTACGCTTCCAACCTACAGATGCCCCACCAACAAGCCATAAGGCGCCAACCCGAATCTGTCCCGGTGATGCCTCGGCGCAAATACTCTCCGCCTGCGCTGCATTTACTTGCCAGCCTGTAATTACGTTGTTTCGCCACATACTACCTCAATGTTCTACATCTGATATCTGCTGCGACAGCTTCTCGGAGTCAGGAGGGATGTGGGGGTTCCCAGACGTTACAGGCCCTGGCCTGGCTCCCAAATCTCAAGGCGTACCACTCATGGCCGTTCAATTCAGTCGCAAGCTCAACCCGCCTGCCCTCATAAGCTCGTATGCTTCCTTCATGATCCAGGATTTCCGTCAAATCGTCGTGCGCAAACCTCATAATTGCACTTCATTGAATTCTTGATCCATTCCAAACCCTCTTACCATTCCATCCTGGTTGCAACATGTGCATGGCTGATGATAAGGCACGAGGGGCACGAGGGTGCATGTTACGGTGCTTGCTGCCGCTGCTGCTGCACCATCGGCAAATTGGCAGCGAGGCCGGCCGCCAAGTGCCCTTGCATAGGCTGTGCCTGCTTCACCCGCTGTGCCGTCTGCAATGCTTGCACTTCCCCTTGTGGCTGCTGCATTTTTGTTGTCTGCATTTCCTGCTGCGCTGCGATAGCAGCCTGCGGCTCTTCCTGCTGCAGTGCTGGCTCCGTCGCTCCTGCAGCTACCGGCATGCATTGCTCCCCGGGCAGCACCGGCGAGCAGTGACCGGTGTCCACCAAGCCCCCAACGCATACTGCTGTGCAGCGGTTCATGTATGTGCGGCCGCCGCAGCATATAGGTTCCCAAACGAGCAGGCAGTCACAGGATTGAGGCACCCAGGCAGGCGGATCCGGCTGCAGTTGCATTGCTATGGTTTCTGCTGTTGCTGGGGTTTTGGACGCTGTCGTGAGATTGCCCTTGGCGGCAGCGGAAGCTGCCATTGCCATGGCCGCTGCTACTACCGCCGATGCTGCTAATGCAGCTTCTGTTGGAGTACGTAGCGTGGGTAACGGGGCCTGCACCGTTACCGGAGCGGCTACCTTGCCTATCCCAAGATCTGCGGTCGTTGAATCAGGAGAAGCCGGTTGCGAACCCGGTGGTGATGGCCTTGACTCCGCTGCTGGCCTTGAAGTGCCGGGTGCTGGTAATGACACTGCTAGCGGCCTTATCGACTTTGAAGCTACCGCGTCAGCGGCCCCTGGTGGTGAGGTTTCCAAAGGTTCTTGGACAGCTGGTAGGAATGATGGTGGCGGAAGTAGTTGGGGAGCCGGAGCTTGCCTCGGCGCTGACGCCGTTTTAGATGCCATGGGAACTACCGGCATCGCCGACACCGCTGGTGGAGGTAGTGCCGGCTCACGTGCCGCAGACGGTGGCTTCAGTGTGGATTCGGTTATTGTCTGCTGTTTTGGCTGGGTTGCGGCTGGGCCTAGGGGTGACGCGCCTCGTTTGCTGCCTGCAGGAGGTGTCCCATTTTCATCGCCGGCGGCACGGTCAGCGCCGCCTTGCTGTGGCTGCTTTCCCATCCCTACAGCCACCGAGTCTTCGGAGCTACCAGGCGTCCCATCGAACGCTTGCACGGCCGCGCCCGCTGCCGCCGGTGTCTTCGTCACCGCAACAGCGGCGTTGCCATTTCCACCGCCGCTGACGGGCCCTGAGCCCATGTGTTCTCGTACTGCTGGCATCGGTGCCGGCAGCCCAAACACGCTGACCAGGCTGCTGATTTGCGCCAGGTCTTCCAGGGGCTTACAGGCGCCAGGTGTGCAGCTTGTGGGCAACTCGCCGGAGCAGGTAGAAGCTTTGCACGCGTTGACGTAGGTGGCGCGGCGGCGGCAGCAAACCAACTGGGTCTCCGGGGAACATGCTGCGCAGCGCTGTGCGTCATCCATGGTGACTGAAAGGGGGGGGGGCATGGTGGCAGAGTGGCGGCTGACAGGGCGAGTGGCGTTATGGGCGGCATGTGTTAATTGTTGCCCACCCGGATGTTAACATTTCCGCGGACGCCGGATGGGGCATGGCGGCAGGTTTGCATAGCAAGTTGGACGGCCGAGCGGGACCAGATAGCGGGACGTTACGTTCCCCCGGAGGGGAGACCCCCGAATCATATACGAGCCTCATATTCTTCCGCCCCTTCTTCCGCCCTTCTTGTTCCTATCGTAGAGATGGCCGACGGTACTCTCCTCAGCGCCTGGTGTTTTGCCATTGCACAGCAGGAGTCAATTCCACGACAACGCACCCACCCAAGGATGTTTCCCCCGGTGTAGCGCCGTGTCGATTACTGGCAACGGGTAATGGTGTACAAAAATCGGTATCATGATGCCGTTGGTGTTGCCGTTGTTCCCAACATGTGTTTCCCTCGTTTTGCTATCGTCTCACCGTTAGCAGTGTCTGCGTTTATGTAGTTCAATCAGTAATGGTCCTGACTGCATCTAAGCCATATAAAGATATGAGCGCGTGAAAGACTCGATTGGCCATTTACCTGCAGAGAAGGGCTCAACCTGGTCCTGGCGATTATCATTGTCAGTGCTGCCCACCAGATCGCGAAGCCAGCTGGCAGTGGCATTCGCAACACCTGACTGCATACGTTCGGCCTGCGCAGTGATGTTGGAGGCACCTGTAGAGATGGTGAAGTTGTGAGCAGGGAGGGGTGAGCAGGGAGGGAAAGTACATTCAAGAGCGTGGCCCCTCCAACGATAATTTTGCTTCATAATGTGAAAGGAGCTACGAGTGTTCTTCTGCTTAGCCAAAGTTCCAGACTTCAGCTGGAATTTATCATGCTGGAAGCGTGACCAGAAAGGGCAGGCTCCTACTTCTGGGAGAATGGGTACTGATGCCATGCTGTGCACAATTCACGCATGCCCTCTGCAGATGCGTCGTAGACCGCCTAGGTGTTGGATTCTGGAGTTGAACGCAATATTGCAACATACCGTATCGCAGGATTTCTTTCAGGTTGTCGAGTGTCGTTTCGGGTTTTGCCCGCTGGCTATTGCCCGGTAGACGTTGCCCCGCTATTGGGCCTTGCGCTGAATACGAATCCAACTGAAGCTGCGGAAGGTTAGCAGGAACCAGTCCTTGAATCGCATATGTCCGCGAACAGAGTGCAGCGAACAATGCGGCGACGATTAGACATCGCTTTGCGAGGCTGCTCAAGGTAATTTGGGGTGTATAACCCATGGGTCGTTGTTAAGTGAACAGAACCAGAGGTAACCAGGAGTAAGTGCGTCTTGATTAGGTTACCCGGCTACCTGAGACGTCTGTAATGTAGTAATGCATTCGCAGTATGGAATGATGAGTTCCAGGTGCGGACTGATAGCTGTCGCCCCGGGCGCTCGTCAAAATGTTACAGGAGAGAAAGCTGTCGAGATGGGGGTGCTGATATCTGTCAAAAATAATTTAGCAGGACACCGCCGCTGCAGCATGAAGTGCTCAAATTACTCACGTAAATTATTCACGTAGTTTTGAACCAATGCAATACTCCAACAGTTCATGCCTGAAGAAACAGGATGGAAGGTAAAGTGGTTTGTTGCGGCCTCCTGCCATGCGAGCTGAGCTTTAGCAGCCAGTGCAAGCCTGAAATCACATGAGGTGTGCAGGTAGGTAAGGATAGGAACCGTTTCGTATGTAACTTAAAGGACTTGCTAGGACACTAAGGCGCCTTGGTTACAACGGACAAAACAATTAGTAACCGCTATATAGCTTAAGTCTTGAATGTCTCAGTTTAGGATTAACAAGAGAACAATAATGCAACATGGATGAGCACTGTAGACCCTTCATTCCACGGGGTTCAATCAGTATTCTCGAAGTCGGACCGTGATGCTTTCAAGGCTAAATTCCGAGCTTGAGGATTTTGTCATGACAGTTTCGTGCAATTATGTGCCATATGCGTTGCATAGTGTGCACACGAGCTCAAGGAAGCGTGGGACTTTGTGACACAAACGGCTCGACCGCGATAAGGATATTTCACTTATAGAGAAAATTGATCAAAACACGGTAGCTTATCCCTCAGAGCAGTTGCGGTATAAACGGTATAGACGTGGATAAGTTGTTACTCAGGGTACGAGTGAGAGAAGGTACGACGGCGACGCTTATAACTTATCAACAGTTACATAATGTCCATCATGATTTGATATATATGATTTGGATATTTTCAGTAATTCCGCTGCTTAAACTACATTGTAAATCGAAGTTCTCAATTGCCATACCTGGCAAACACCCAAGGAACTTAATAAATATAAACAAAGATAAAATAAAGATTCAGTACTATTAGTTCTAAATTAAAATATGGCCGCGCATCCGGGGTCTGGAGGTGGAGACTCGGTGGAATACGTTTACGGGTCAGCACCCCCGTCGCCTACAGGCACAAAGAAGAAGCCATCTTCTCCGAATTCATCATCTTCAAGGTAGGTTGCATGATTTCCGGCACCTTCCCAAAGCCACAGGCGTCCTCCAACTTCGATGCGAACCGTCTGTACCAGCGTCAAGACGGAAGGCACTCAGCGAACAGCAATAGATTCATTCAATTTCGATTACTGGGGTTGTAAAATATGTATCGCACACAAGGGTATTGACTCTCTTAAGTGGTGCGCGCGGGGTTTCTGCAACCTACCTGTCGTTGGGAAACGTCGCATGGCGTTTAGACGTTCTGTGCAAAATCATCTGCATTTATTGTTCTATCAGTGTTGCCTAAGTCTATCAGTATTGCCTAAGTAACAACGGCAGGTGCTTATGCTGGTATGCACTTCCCGTCCCCCGCTACCCAATCCTTCCGCAGCCGTGAAATGCGATGCCTTCCGCAGCAGCATCACAACGATAGTCCACCAACTTACATATTGTCGGATCGCGATTCCAGGTGCCTTGAGTATCTGTGGCTTAATGCTTGCCATCATAACCTAGGCCCTTTGTTACAAACACCCCCATCTATAGGCACATACAAGCTTTACAGCTGGAGCCACCCTCTTCCTTTGTACGCCCTTTTTGCGTGTCTGCCTTGTACCTGTATGATCTGACAGATTGGGGCGGACGGATGGCTGGGTGGTCCCCACGCCCTCGCCCGGACCAGGAGCTTACAATCCGTCCGTCGCCATGGTCGTGTCGGTGGGTGACACATATATTGCACGGGCGTACACACGGGCTGGGTACTACATCCGCGACGCATCAATTCATGGGAATCTAGGCCTTTGGGGATTGTACTCATGGGCACAACAGGATTTCCGTGAAAATACTTATGCCTGTGTAATAACATACCGGGCATGACTTGGGAAAGCCAGGGGCATCTTCCCGTCCGCCGGCAAGCCGAGGCCATCGCCTATGGTTGCAATATGCCGGACAATTGCCTGACACTTAAGAGAACCACATGAAGCCTGCTCCAAGACCTTCAGCCCGTCGTTTTTCGACCAGCAGACCACGTGACGGGCTATCTCCCCTCCCACACAATTGTGCCATATTCGGTGCTTCCCCTTCAAGCTCGGCACCAACGTCTGCGCCTTGTGTGCTTAGATGTTCCGCCTCCCACCTGCTCAATCGCAGGCTTCGGAGCGCGCAGTGTTCGGTACGGCATACCGCGAGCAGGAAGAGAAGCGCTTCATGTCAGCGCTGCACAACGTGGGAATGCCCAACACGGAGACCCCGGGACCGGGAGCTTACCGGTGCGCGAGGGTGGGGCGATGGGGCGCCGATGGTGGGGTGCAGGACGAGCGGAATCTTGAAGATGTGGTAGCATGAGGTCATGAAATGCATAATGCTTCGTTCGGGTCGGGGGGTACGCAGGAGATGTGGGCAAAACGGGGAGCCGTGCAACGGGTGGGCACCAGGATCTATCAACGTGTGAGTCGGTTGGGTCCGCCCCCAACGCACACTTTATCTTTTCGTTCTTACATGTACATCTCCCCGGCCGCCCCTTTGAGGCTCTTGAGTGGGTTTCTGGCATACGCCTACCCGGATTCCTGATTCCGGGTTACGTCTCCTTAAACTCCTTCAGCACTTACACCTGAAGCGACGTAAGGCAGATATTTCCTTGAAACTTTATTTTTCATGTCCACTGGTACGCGATTTGCCCGACCGCAGCACCGCGGATAATCGGCTTCTAAAGAGTGAGAAGTCGGCCAAGTTCGGCACAGCCCCACAGCGGCCAGACGTTCCAAAGGAGTCGCTTTGTAAGCCGGGGGCTGTGTACAACCTGCCCTCGACGCTGTCAACGCAGACCGTCAGCTTCGGAACGGTGAGAGAAGAGCTGCTAGGTCTCAGGGTTCAATCTGGGGGAGCGTAAGTGCATTCCCAACAAGAAGGGGTGAAATCACACAGAACAGATGTGTATGCTTCTTGGCAGCGGCAATCGGTCGGGTTCGGGAGAATGAGGAAAAGGAGTGGGACCAGAAGGCAGCAGCGGCCAGCATGGATTCCCTCCCGCATTCGCAGTTTGGCACCCTTTTTTTCTTCCCACGGAATCCCCCTCTTTTCTGCAGCCAACGAACGTGGTTCGTGCGTCGCTGGCCCGCTTGAACTCTCCGCTCCGAGACCCACGCTCCATGCAGTCGGAGCGATTTCCGCTGGAGCACATTGAGGGACCGGGTGAGTGGCAGGAGGTGGCGTAGTTGTGAGATGGGAGGAGAGGTGCGCGATGGGGACATGGAGATTGGGTCAACGAGATGAAGTGGGGTTGGATGCAGGAAGGCAAGATAGGCAGGACGCTCACCCTTGGCGAGGACAGGCACGGGGTTTAGGGTTTTAGGTTCTCAAAACAAGGCACGGGGCTGAGGTGGCGCTGGGAGGTGGCGATGCCGGCGACAAAGCATTGTCTTGTCACACAGGCTTGTCACGTGATGTCTCCCAATTCTGTCCGCAGTGCAATACCTCCTCCCTCTCTTTCTCGCTGTCGTTCCTTGTGCCTGTTCATGCACAGGTCCCGACGCGTACCCTCTCGTGGCCCCTGAAGTGACGTCCCAGCGCGAAACGGCACCCATGTATTCATTCGGAAGGGCTTCCCGGGAGTCCGCTACTCGGGCGCATCTCACCCAACAACAGTTGGCGGTACGTGCGTATGCGTCGTTCCTGCTGCTGCTGCTGCCCCGCTGCAGATGATGCTTATGCGAGGCTGTGGAGAAGGTCGTTGCTGGGTTACGGTTTTTGAGCTATCGGTACCCTAAGCGGGTGATCCGTTGTATATTTTCTTGTGCTCCATCGCCCTTTCTGCCGCGTATGTCGATAGGAATGGGTAGCCATGACTGGGTGATAGCACTGAGGTACGACATCGTGCCATGGTGGTTGTGTGTGCGTGTGCGTCTGCCTGCGTGCGTGCGCCAACTGAAACCCTCCATGCACACCCCTAGGGTTGGGGCCTTGTCTCCCAGTTTTGAGCTGGTGACTTTACATGGGTCCCGTCGCTGTCCTTCCCGCAACCGCTGCCGGATAATCCTCAGGCTGATTCGACTGTCAGCACAGCGGCCCAGACGCCGGCGGCCGTGTACGACATCCCTAGCATGCCGCCTCCGTCCCAGGTCACCGTCTTTCCTCGTGGCCCCGCGCACTACAACCCAGAGAAGGGTGGTAATGCTAAGGGGCCGTACATCGGCCGGTAAGCGAGCCATGAGCTCATAGTGGCAGGGCCGGAGCGTCCGGGAGGGGTTGGGCTACTGTCCCTTCTTCCGGCCAGCTGTTCCCCTAAGCAATGGGATGACGCCTGTTCCATGACCCATGCCGATGCGCCTTCTCACAAGCCGCCACATTCCGGGTGCATATTCACAGATGTGCCTGCCGCGACATTGACCATTTTTCAACGAGGTTCCGAGTCGCTTAGGCAACCGACCTGTCCACCGATCCCTCAAAATGGGTCACGTACTCCCCCACAAGCCGACCCGCCCATACCCCATCTCCCCCCGCCAGCCGACCCGCTCTACCCTTCCCTCCGCCCAAATAGGCTTCATGAAGACGCCCATAAAGGCATTGACTCTCCAGGGCCAGGCGCTTACCCGGCAGCCACTTCCTTGCAAACCGCCGGTGGTGCGAAATTTGGCCCCTCTGCACCGTCCCGTACACCGAAGCCTAACGAGGTGGAGGTGCCCGGCCCCGGTGCGCACAACCCCAACTTTGGCGCGTTGTCGGTGCGCCCAACCGCGTCCTCTTTCTCTATGGGCGCCAACTTGCGCACTGATTGGGCCGCCTTCAGTCCCAACACGCCCGGCCCCGCCGCCTACTCGCTGCCCAGTCCGGACCGGTAGGTTGGGTCGGGCTATATGTGGTTGGCGGATCAGGAAAACACGGATGGTTGGCGGTCGTTGCACCTCGGGATGAGGATTGGAATTAAAAGCGGCTGGGTGGTTGGAAGGATAGGAGGGTGTCAGGATTACGCAATGGCACTCATTTTGGTTTGCGTGGGGTAATAGAGTGGGCACAGTATTGGCCTGTGCTAAGCGGTAGCGTGAAACTTCACAGGCCCTCCGTCGTGTCCCCCGGCTTCAGTATATACTCATCTTTCTGCCTTTTTCGTTTGCCCCATTTTTCTATCTGTTCATGTCCCTCACTCACGAGCACTTCCTCCCGAACCGTGAGAACGCCCCGCACCCCTCTCCGCCCTGCACGCCGCGCGACCTCTCAGTGTATTCTCTGCTCACAAATTGTCCATCCGCTCATGCCTATCGCCCAGGACTAATAACAACAGCATTGCACCTAGCTTCTCGATGGGTGCTGCGCCTGGTAAGAGTTTTTGTATCCTTCAGCAAGGCTCACTTATTCTGGGGCTGTCTTGTGCGACGTGGCGATATGGCAGCGATGTGTCTGGCATGTGCCTGTGGCAAGCGTGCGCACGTGCGCATGCATGTGTACTCCGCGCGTAACAGTGGGACGAATGCGCGTCATTGAAGCTTGGACCGCTGCATTCCCATTATGCTGCATTCAGGGGGGAGGCTGAGCCACGTGGCTCGTAGCAACACGCCCGCACCCGACGCGTACGGGCGACCCGAGGACCCCCGGGACAGAAATTCCGTCAAAAAGGGTTTCTCCTTTGGGCTCAAGGAACGTTGCAAACAGGAGGGCACCGTCATATCCAATAGGTACGTGGACATGTGCATTGCTGGGTGGTTCGTGGGAAGGGGGAGGAGCAGGGGGGGGGGGACTCGGTGCCGCTGATGCATCAAGTTTGCCATTGGAGTTCAGACGCACCGATTTCCCGGCTGAAATGTACTAAGAGCTGTAAACTGAGAGTTCCCAGATGATCTCTAGAACGGCGTGTTAAAAATGCACCGGTATGTTTCCACTGCAACTGACCGACAAACAAAATCAGCTGCTACGTTTTATTACCTGTGTCGCATTCCGTATCCTGGTGCTTTTCCTAGCGATATCTCGTTTTGGTCGAAGTGTTAATGTAAACAGTCAGACAATACCAACATTTTTCGCCATTTCTTCCCACCCATCCCTGCCCAGGTATCATGGGCCCCTCCACGCGCAGGAGGGCATGTGCACGGAGTCTCCAGGACCCGGCTGCTACGCGATTCCGCCCTCGACGGCAGCAGTCACGAATACCAACGGGACGCGCTTCGGTACTTCCAGTCGTGAAGCAGGTTCCAAGATGTACATCTCGCAGTGAGTAATGCTGTAACAATGCGGTGGTGAGGGATATAGGAGACCTAGTCAGCCTGGCGGGGAGCCACAGCATTGATAGATTGGGGTTCCGAAGGGCGAAACGGTTTGGGAGGTTGAATGCGTGAAATTGAAACTGTCGATGAAAGAAATCAGCTGGAAAGCAACTCAGCCCCGACTTTGCACATCATGTCTGTTGCCTGGCGGGGGCCATACATCCGAATGCCTTGTGCGCGTCTCCTAGTGCAAGGACTTGATCAACTCCTCGGTGGTCGCTCCGCATGACACTGCAGTATTCACGCGGCGGCGGAGGGCTTCGGGACCGCCTCACCTGGACCTGGCTGCTATAATGTGGCAGAGGCGGGCGGTCTTGGCAGCCCCGCTAAGTTCAAGGCCAAGGTGGCGCCGAAGGTAAGCGACCGTTGTCTGGGGAGCTGGGGTTGGGCGCAGGAAGTTTTAGTGTCGGAGCGAGTTAGGGATGTGAGAGGGAGGGATCCTGCGCGGGCCACCTAGGTTATCTCGTGGCCTCTTCATGCGGGCGTGTAGTGGTCAGTGTTTCAATGTGGCGGAGTAAATGGAGGGATATTGGCCATGATTGGCCATGACCTTGCGTAAACTTATTGCTGGTCCCTTTCTGCCTTCGTTTCAATAGCTCCTACTCCCATTCATAACTCCAGTCATCACTGCTGCCGCAGTGAATCAAGGATGCAGTTTCATGCCATCACGCAGGGCCCTCTACCCCTCCGTTTATAATACCGTTCCTCGTAGCCCACATGCCCACTTAACCTCTCGCTTTGAACTCTCATAAATCATCACCGGACGACCTTCCGTATACAAATCACGCCCTGCACGCGATCTAGTGTCCTGTCCTAATGCCCCTTCGCAGTTCGGCACGAGCCCGCGCTTTTCCGACAAGGTGTGCACCAAGTAGACGCCAGCAGGCCCCTCGGGCCGGTCGCGTGCAGCCTGGGGCTTCAGATTCGTAGGGGTCGTCGTCCTCGCAGCGGGTAAAGCCTCAACCATGACAAGCTCCGGGTAGGGGTTCAGCCTTTCAGAACCCGGTACTGTACAAGAAATGCTGATGGCATCATTGTCTCAATGCAGCCACCTTTCGGCATCCCAGAAAGACTCGGGGAACCGCGAGCGGGAGGCGCCGTGGCAGCGGCTTTGCATGCGCGGGCCAATTTTTTGAACTGCAGACGATTATCATGGTCTGCGACATCGTGGTTCTTTCAAGACAACAGCCACGCGTGACGCGTGGGCATGAGTGTGTTTTTGTCTCCAAAGAGATCACCGGTGACATCGTTAGCAAGGAGCTAGCCATGTGCCTGAGCACCATGCCAGATGCAGAACCAGATGTTGCATCCGCCCTCGGCCTGTCCTTCAAATAGCACGCTTGAAGGTTGCTGTAATCATACCTGAAGGCGAAGCTGAAGGTGTGATGGTTGCTGAGGTGTGTGGTCTGTGCCAGGAGCACCCACAACCATGTGTGGATGTAACGTTTGTGTGTTTCGGAAGGAGGGCGAATGTCAAGTTTGTGTTGATTGGAGCTGGAGCTATCAGGGAACACTAATGTCAGGGAGGCGGACCGGGGCATGCGGCCCAATGGGTCTTGGGGAAGGGGCAGAGAGCACCTGGACGGAGGCACCTGGACGCACCGGCAGTTCAAGTGTGCCCGTTCTCCCTCTACTTTGACATCTGCAAAATTAGGGATAAAAGGCCGAAGAGGAGCCAACGGTATTGCGGTGATACCGTCTGAGGCTAAGCTGTCATTGCCTCACGGCTGCAAGTGTGAGCCAGCAGTTGCTGCAGTGATGAAGGGGGATAAACTGATACACATTTTCGGTAGAGTTCCTGGTTACTTGTGGGTAATTTGATTTCTAGGTTATCCTTCTCGATGTTGATCGAGTGCCTAGGAAGTAGGCCAGAGGAGCATCGTAGCAAGGGACTATGGCCTTGCTTCAGGTTAACAGGTGCTCGGCTCAACTCTTGCCCGTCCTTGCCTGTCCAAGGGCCAACCCTTGAGGAGTCCTGCACCGGCGGCAGACTGTGTAAATTCCAGGGGTAGAATGCCGCGTACCGTACTTGGCTTGGTAAACAAGGAGGCGCTATTAGGGGGCGTTTGGACGGGACGGACTGGCTGGGCTGCAAGGCAAGCCCAGAGCTCCATACAACGCCCTCATAACGACATATTTTTTGGAAATGACAAACAGGCGTACAAAACGATGGAGAGCGGATGAGTCTCTGCACAGACTACGTTACAGGCTAGAGACCCCCGCGGGACCATAATGAACAAGGACGCACCGACAATTGACACAAATAGCAACAGCAAAGCATTAACCAAAATGTCCAAAGCCAGCACGGCCCGTAGCGCCACGGAAAGATCTGCAAAAAGTATAAAAACCGTCGCCAGCACGTCCCAACAGGAGCCCGACTCAAGAATCACGAATTCTCGTCCTTCGTATATTGTAGAATATCTAGGTTTTTGCAACGGGCTGTCAAAATGGGCTAGAATGTAAATTACGTTGGAAAATCTGTTAGGAACAGCTCCGCCTAGACTCCTGTCCCCGGTGAACTGCTTACCTAGTGTCCACATCGAAAACATAGTGACTCTATTTAAATAATAGAGCATCGGAGTCTTCAATGGATTGATTGGTTGCAACCTCGTTAGCTCGTAAGGCCCGGACGAGCCAGGAGGCTCAAGGGACCGCAAGCCATACCAAGAAATTTTGATAAGATAACAAACATCCAAAGTGTAAGAGATTCAGTTCACGCTATAATGACGGAATAATGCTCATAAGAAAAGGGTTACGTCCTCGATTACCGTCTTACACGAATGCTATATAAGTTGAGCAAGGCCCACTTAGTCCTTCGCCGACCGGGGAAAGATTGATATGTTGTATCTTATTTTTGGGTTCATAGGGCCCACTAATCAGCTGTTGCAAATGAGGCAATGTATGCACGTCAGACGCTCGATGAAGAAGCTTTTCTTTATTATTATTGATTTAAACATGGCCTCAGTGCGGTTTAAGCTTTTGGTTCTCGGGGTCATACTCTGTGTCTCGGCTGGATGTCTCGCGCAGGAGTACAGGACATTGTACACGAACTTTAAGGAGGTTCCAGATATTCAGAAAACAGATGATGGACAACGATATGTGATGGTGGGCGAGGGCGCTGGGGCGACAAGGTTCTTCGTTGCTAAGGATGAGGCAAGCAAGAACGTATACTTTGTGAACGAGGCGACGAACGAACCTCAATGGCATGATCCCCGTGGTGCTGGTAGGTTCCCTATTTTCTTCGAAGGTATGCAACTTTGATCTATGCATGGACTAATTCCCTATGTGTAATCCTCAGCTCCATCAGACGAACCACAAAACATTGATATCAAAATTCCCATTGAGCCGCCAAAGCCGAAGGGCAGCAGCCTTACTGTGGCGGTTGTGGCCATGCTTCCAATCCTTCTCTTTGCTGGGGGCACTGCAGCTCGTGTAGCGTATCTGCAGGTATGGCCATACATAGCCTTCAACCATACTAGCCAAGGTTTGTAAGGAAATACCTCAACGCGACCCGCTAGCGGCTTTTTCGCATTTTTATTGATCCAATGTTCATGGAATGTTTATGTATTAGATTACCAGAGTCTGTATTGTGGAAACCTATTTATGTTTGCTCTGAACAGATGTACTACCCGGAGCTGCTCTGGCCCACGAAGGAGAGGAAGGACCGGCGCAGGTCACCTGGCGGAAAGGTGAAACCGCAAAAGCAGCGCGGAAAGATGAACCAGGACGGCAAAGGGGGGCGGTCCGCCAACTCTTGAAGTCTGGGCAGCACTCCGCTAGCTGTACGAATATGGGGCTGTTTGGGTTGGCGCCAATTCCTTGCCCATGGGGTTTCCTTGGTACATTTTGGGTAATTGTTTGCGGCTGACTACTCTGCACAATCCTTTTACGTGCCGCCCTGCGGTGGCAGCATCTCCCTAAATCATTAGCCGCTTACGGATGTACTGGTCAATCATCTTGAGGGTCATCAACTACACAACATCGTAGACTATGGATTCTACTTGATAAGTCGGAGGTATCCGATCAAGGATAGGTATGCTATCATGATGGGAGTCTGTAAGACGAACGCCGACCTTCTACGCTCATGCTTAGGATGTCGTACATGGTGAAGCATCATTCCAGGGGGCTTGAGAAGTCGGAAAGCAACTGGCCCAGCCTTGGAAACCCACGAGAGCTGTGCGTGTATCTGAGGTATGTCTGTTACCGGGTTGTCCTAGGGATTAGTGGAGGGCCGCGTGGTTGGTGGTGCATGCCGTGCCGTGACGATTTCTTAGGTTTGCGACAGTGCTGGATTGTCCACACTTCGATGTATAACTTGGCACGAGGTAAAAATTTGTCCTAGTGACTGGTAGGGCCAATGCTTGGCTGTTCTCCAATGTTGCTGGCTAGCCTCGCTGCCTGACTGATTGGGCGAAGGCATGAGTTGCGCACGAGTTTCGGGACTGCATTAGACGTCGTTCTTATTGTGGAGCAGTATTAAGGGTAAGGGTTAGAGAGGTGGTGAGTCTGATTCTGGAGAATGCCTGCATGTGCGTGTACGTACTGGGCATTCAGTGTGGTGCTTTTTATTTCGGATACACACAACTTTGATGTGTGCTGTGTTGTCTCACTGATACGGTGTGTGCGAGGACTTGTTAGACATATCTCATGGATCTGCAACAACAGTACGGCTAGCATGCTATAGCCATGCTCAACGGTTGCGATATGTATGTAGTTGGGGAAGTATGATGTTAAGGGATGTGCAATGTGCAATTTTGTTAACTTCCTAACTGCACCCTTTCATGTGGATTTGGGGGGGGAAGTGCAGTTGTGCACGCAACCCTGGGAACCTTACCACCTCCCGGGAGATTGCCATCGATGGCCTTGAGTACGGTAATTCGTGTGCGTGTATATAATTAGCAATCTGCGCATGTGGATTGGCCCCAGGGTTCCTCAGTCGCGGCATCAAGGTGCAGGCACCGGGAAACATGTGTCCGATGTGTGTAGAGGGGTAAGCCAGGTTGGAGGGTTAACTGGGCCGGAAGCACAATGAAGCTACCTGCCTCTGTATGAGGTGAAATTCGACACAGTGTCTTGGGTACAGGGTAATACGTACTGATATGTAGGGCACGGCAATCTCAATGGCAAATTTTTCAAGAATTGTTACACGGAGTCCATGAAACGCCCAAGCTCTGCTCCCAAACCAAATCAGCGTTTCGCAATCAGAAACTCCTTCATAACTTATGTGGTGACGCGACGTGAAACTATCGTCTAATACATTGCTGGCTCAAGCCGCGTCCGCTGCTGCCGTTCCACCATACGTTGTCGACGGCATCAGGGACGCGGAGGGGGTATCAAGATAAGGTATTATGCTCTCCGACGAATGCTCAGGGACCTGCGGCATGCAATCATAAAGAGGGAACGGAGTTCTGCTTTTGCGCTTACACATTAACGGTTGGAAATGCGGACATGGGCTGTCAAGTACCCCCCTAATTGGAAGGGAGTCGATGACAGGTAGGGATAACGATAAAAGACAAAGGTTCGGCGTTGGCTCGGAGCCAGGAACCACATACGAGACGTTTTACGGATCGGGTCGTTAGCCAGCTGGACAGCAGGTGGCCGTGAGGTGCGGCCCGGCGTGCTGTATCCCTACCATGGCATGTATCGGTTGCATCTGCCTTTGCGGCTCCAGCCACACCGCAGCATTAGAGTTCGACGCAGACTGAAAGGGTGAGCAAATGGACTAGAGCCGCCGCCCCGATCATCCAAATAACCTTCCCCAACACTGCACCTGTTTGGAAAGATCTCGCATTATCAAGCTCCCCGTCGCTTCCCTCAACAGAGGCCGTCGTACTACCGCCGGCAAGACTGCTGTCAGCACGACCCCGAAAGGCGCCGGATCCGAAGCCAGCGCTGCCGCCGCGGCCGAGTAGGGCAGAGAGGAAGCCCCCACGGACGGGAACACTAAGCGTGGAGCCCGATGGTTCGAGCGCCGCCCCATTGAAACCCCGGGGCCCCAGAGCGGCCGACATATCAAAACTAGGTTCATCGTCAGCAACTACGCTCGACGGTGACAATGCCAGCTGGCAGGTTAGAAACGCAGCCGCAATGAAGGCGACGACTGCACGCTGGCGACTGCTGCTGCTGCTGCTGACTGCACGGATGCGGCGACCCATGGATCTCTTGCAGATGAGAGAGAACTGGGAGAGCTTAGTATGCAGAGAGTGCTGTAGACTTAGAGAGCTTACTAGACATGTATCCACTATCTTGTCGGCTTTGTTCAATTAGCCTGCTACATGGTGGACTTGTGAAAGCCGCTTATGTGATGATTGATTTCACTTATAACAGACAGATGAAGGTTTTCTTTCTCTGATGGGCTACCTGTATCTGGGTCTGTGCTGAGGACTACAGAAACTTCAAGCTGACAGATTAACTAACGGTAAGCCTCCAATCGTCCCGTGCCTTAACAGCCTTCCCCGCGACTGCATTTTCGAATCTCAATACAAGTTTACACAGGGGTGCCCTTGGGTTAACAGCCCTGCCTGACGTCTCATTGGCATATCTTATATCTTGCATTATTTGGCAGCAATGAGCTCATCGACGTATTGATTCCTAACGCAGCAAGAGCAGAGAAGATTGAGTAGAGAACGCGTGCCAGGGTTATAATCTCGAGAATAACGAACCCGCCCGTCCAGTTTACAGAATCCACCCTCCCACCAGTGCGTGCCTGTATGGCACGCAATCACCCCTTGACAGTCGGCCATGAAAACGCACGTAAAACACCCAGTAGAGTCTGGAGAACTGGTCATGTAATACACAAGCCCATCTAAATGGCATCTAGACATCCATAGGCCCGGTGAAGCATTGACCTCGTAATGTGTAATAGCAATGCAGGCCCGAGAGCTTCCCGACGTCCCATCTAGAACTCTAGAAAGCCAGGCTGAAGTCAGGGGCCGCTAAAGGCCAGGTGGAAAGTACTTGCTCAGGTGCAATGTCCAAAAACACATCAGTCCAGGGCTTACGGCGCAGAAATACGTCGCGAAGACAATGTCGCAGCAGGTCGGAAAGCTCTGGAACTTTAACAAGGAGACAAGCACACGGCAGCAGGACAGGTAGACCGTTTGGTCAAACTTCGGCGCCCGTAAGGGCTGCGCCTGTACCCGCCCCCTCCACACCGCCGCCCCAAAACTGGGGCTGACAAGGCTGAACGCCGACGGTAAGCGCCAGGTATGCGTCCCGGATCGTCCATCCCTTGGTAACTGGGCCCTTACTGTTCCAACTGGGGCCTTACTGTTCCTCGGCGACAGGCCTCACTCCTGAGGCTTTTCCATGTGTTATCATATGGATGGAAATTGGGAAGGAACGAACTTTAGAGGCACGTATTTGCAGTCTCAGAGCGTTATGGCCACTGATTTCTGCAGGTCCCGCGAGTGCGGGGTGCAGGTGCAGCATCCCGACACTGCGTTACTGCTGCGCCTCGAATCCCGCCGTCCACAAATGGCGAATTCCTTACAGGCTCAGGGACGGAAAGCTTCTCATCACCTGAAGGATTCAAAACCTTCCCACTCAACGTAGGCCCTCACCCCGAAGCCATGAACCGGCCCGCGTGTCAACCTGGCGAGTCGGTCGGGTCAATGGTGCAGCAAAACATTAGCTAGTCGCTGTATCGTCCACGACTGCCCTGAAACCAACCTTCAACTACAGCCGCCTCCTGCCTCATTTTTTCCAACGCTCTAAGAGTTAGAACGCCATCCGGCATCCCATTGAATCCGCAGTCACTTCACAGTGCCCAACCCCGGGGGTTTAGCCCAGCACGGCTCAGCAGCTCAGGCAGCTAAGGTCTCGTAAGGACCGGTAACATATTGCATGAAGAATCCGGAAGGAAGGCGGCTGCGAATGAAGAGGCTCCCTACGTACAGCACCACAGCATCTATCCGGTGCTCACCAACTTTGCGGATGCAGATACCAAAACCAAGGACCCGTTAACAGTGTCCTGGTGGCACAGGCACAAAGCAACCCAACCTCCACGCACGCGCGAGCACCCAAGCCGCTCCACGCCTTATCGATTAGTGGCTAACTCTGGAGACATTCACTACAACAATACTTCATGAACACAGGAACCGGCGACCCCGGGGCCACCTAGATTGCATCATAAATCGCGCCATACGTTCAAGCTCGTTTATGCAGCACAGGTCCACCCTTGCTTGCTGTCCTCCCTCCAATGCAAGAAGCATCCAAATACCGGCCACAACTCCTCAGCTGCATCGAAAGTTTCGCAGTGATCCTTCCGTCAGGCTCGCCAAGGTCCTGAACTCCTCATCCGCTGATTTTGGGCTTTTGTCGGCGCAGGGTCCAATGGATGCTCAGCGCGATGAAGTTATGCAGCCCGTCACGTCGCTCGCACCTCTCAAGACCTAACGACTTCAAAAATTGCCCCAAAGCCCATATGCAGGCGGGCCCAGCGGCGCCGAGATGCTGCCCGTCCCCTAGCCATCTCCTACCAACACCGTGTACCACCTGTTCCATACAGCATTTACTTCCGCTGCGTTAGATTGTGGGTCAGTGGTCTCACGTCTCACCAATTCGCCTTACGAACTGGCAACATTACGAACACGGCCAAACAGAAAGGCCATTGTGGGTGCTAAATAGGTCGTACAAAAGCGGCTACGTTGCAGGCGGGAAACGGGTTTCGCACAGGAGATCCAGTCCGAGGAAGGCCGTCAGGACGTCGAGGTCAGGCTTCAGGTTCGGGCCTACTTTCATCAGGCTGTCCATTCACCGCCCTATCCCGAGCGCGGGGCCAGCCACAGTCAGTCCCGCGGTGCCGGGGTCCGTCCACAAGTCAGTCAGTGGGGTTCCACTTTTCTCAATCAAGCAGCCAAGATACGACAGTCATCAGATGTCGGGTATGTCCCCCAGACGCAATGCAGCGCCATTTCGGGAGTAGAGGAGGAAAACTCCTCAATAGGAAGGGCGCGCAGCGACGGGTTGGAGGGTGTTCATCTGTCCGCCACCCATCCGTCACCACTGGGCCGCCGTTTCGGCGGACCGGTTGGCTAAGCGCTTGAGATGCAGGTATGGCATATTTTGAGACATGCGAGAGGAAACATTAGACATCATCTACAGAACCCGTCATGCGGAATGCTAAGGGCCAACAGAGTATGGAACATGTAGTCGAGGTAGGGTCAAGTCGTGGTGGTGGCAGCGGTGGCGCCAAAGCGGCGATGGCCCGCAGCGTCACTCACGATGATGCTGTCCTTGGTTTGTCGACTCGGGTGCGCCGGCGAAGGCCATGGGTCGCCGCACAACGGCGCGGCATAGCGCACCACGATGCAGGGTTGCAACCTCTGTCCGTCTGTTCTTTCTGCCGTCATCCCAGGCAAGATCCATCCGTCTGTCTGCACATGTCCCTTGAAGTCCAGTAGTCCAAATCCGCGTAACCTAATTCGGCGCGGCGCCCAGCTGGCCAGGGCAGGATGGCCCCCACCAAGCCCTGGCCACGACCAGTGGGAAAATCCCAGAAACTGGACATAAGCACACATGCATCAACCATACAGTAGTCCAAGGAAAGGGCTCCTGTCGCATCAATCCCTGAAAACAGCCAATGCGCCGCTGTCTAGACTGCGATTGCGGGTGGCTGCTCATTTTAAAAAATGGATTTGCGGCACGTTGCTGCACCCACGAACGATGCTTTGGATTAACGATGGCGCGACGAGCCCAGTCCTAAGGCAAGGACAGCACCGCGCGGGACAACCACATGCAGCGCCGCAGCCCCATTCTGACGCCAGACTTCCTGAGGGGTATTCCTCCGAGCAAAAGGCGACATGATGGCGGGGAAGTTCCAGACCACCACTCATTCCCGCTCGCGCAGAATGGGTAGCTCAGCGTGATCCACATGCTCGCCTTGGTAGCGCGGGGGCCTCCCACGGTGCAGATCATGTATGTTCATCTGACACACCCAGCCCGAGCTAGTGCCCTATTGCGCCTATTTCGTCTGGCTGCGTCGGTCTCTAACGCTACCGCTCTGCCTTATTGTTCTCCGCCGCTCTGGCAAGGACTTTCTAAGCGGCGGAAACAAATGGTGTCGCCGTAATTACTGCCATCAAGGCCGGGCCGAGCCTGTAGACCCACGCTTGCCCTCGCCGCCCATACGTTAATTACATACACGCATGTCGCCACGCCGAGTGATCTAGTTCGTGGCTAGAGAAGGGCATCCGACGTCGAGAAGATGCCTTTTAATAGTTGCCCCTGTTGCGCTGCTGCTGCATGCTCAGTTGTGGCCACATTTGATTACCACCGTAGGCCCCGGCAGCGCCACCGCCACCAAGCATTCCCCGTGAGTACGGCCGCTCAGGATTGGGATCGCTAGCAGGTGCGGGCCGTGGCGCGGCACGCCCGCCGTTGCCATAACCCCCGTATCCGCTACTCGCCACGTCGTCGGCACTCGTGCGAAGATGCATGTTGCTGACCGAAAGCACGTCGTCATCGCCCCAATGTCCACTGACCCGTGGGCCGCCCCCAGGGGCCAGCGGCGGGATGTTACCGCGGCCTGGTTGCCCACCCGCGGGTCCGCCAGGCCACGGGTCGCCTCGGCTGGGTGCACGGCTTAGCTTTGATGCGCCTGCCGCCGCATTCGTTTGGTACAGCACTGGTTGATTAGTGCCCATTGAAGGTCGCCCCGCCGTGCTGCCTCCATATGTCGAGCCGCTGTCGAGATGGGAATGGGGCGGACTGTTATTGTGCCGTCCGGGGCTTTGTTTTGGCATTCCGCCCTGCTGCGTGCTGCGTGAGGATGCACTGAAACGCTCCCCAGCGACTCCGAGATGACTCTGTCGCGGCTGCGGGTGTGCGCCAGGCCCCGCGTACCCCACGCTCTTCCCGCCGGTACTGCTGCCGGGGCCGCCCTGCGGCGTGCCTGCACGTGACCCCGCACTATCCAGCCGCCCGCCGTACATCTCCGGGGCCCCAGTGGCGGCCATAACGCCGAGCGTCGCAGATGCTGCGGCATGCATTTCGTTTATGTCACGGCGGCCGCTGCCGCGGAAGGACGCGTTGCCGCGGCCGTCATGCCCACTGCCGCCACTGCCACCCTTTGCTGCAGCAGCTGCGGCCGCTTTGCGGCGCGCAACCGCGATTGTGCTGGCCGTGCTCTCGTTGTCGGACATGTCATGGTCCATATTTTCATGCCTGCTGGAGGAAGGGAACGAAGCAACGGTACTAAATGTAAGAAACTGGCGACCAAGAATACAGATTGCTTGTTGGGAAGATGGCCGGCAAAGGGAAACGCCTAGAAAGCTGCTACTCTCTTTCGACTGCATTCTGCAAGATACGACGGAAAGCGGCATCCAAATGACTGGGCGATGCGAGTCCAAATCGTGCTTGTCACAAGGTCAAATTGCATCGCCTATACGCAGTGCGTTATCGTAAGAGGGAAAATAATATAGCCAGGTAGCAGGGACTACAGAGGTAACCAGGTGGGGTCTAGTGACGGGCTCCGGCGCCTCAACGAGGGACCTAGGCCTCATCTTGTATATAGCTTAAACCTGTTTATAGCTTAACTCGGTACCTGGATGCAACTGACAGGTCGCAATTCCTTTCAGAGAAGGGAACCACGTACGTGCGCCACCTATGCTGCAACCCTGCTGCTTCCTCCGTACACATTGCCTAGCATAAGGATTAAGCTTCTGTTGCAGAGTCCCGATACGGGTAGCACGTTCACCTTCCCGCCGTCAGCCCTGCTGCTAGTTATTTGGCCGCGATTTCGTTTCATTCGCACTTAGGCCCAGCCATGCCGCAGCCCTGTTCCTCGACTTAATTTTCAATGGATTTTGGTCTCAGCCAACCCCCTGCTGAGGATGAATGCATCGGCGAATCATCTCCCCCCTGCATTACCAACACCTTCTCCAATATCCTTGTCACAACTATTGCAGTCGAACGCCCCAAACCTGCTGAATCCCAGCCACGACGGCATTCGCACCTGGTTGCCGGCGGTGAGGGCATGTCTTCGTCCATAGGATCCCCCGCCGCGCCCCCGCCGCTGCCCATTTGCAGCGACGCTTTGCGGCCCGCCACACGAGCTGACGATGTCTCTGCCGCACCACCCGACGTGACACGGTTGGCGCTGGGGTTAGCCCCGGACTGTTTCTCCTCCAGCGCCGCGAGGTAGGGGTGTGCCAAGGCCTGGCTGCATGTAAGCCGCTGGGCCGGATCTACCGCCATAAGGCCCCTGCCGGGATAATGACGGATGTGCGGTTGGTCGCCAAAAGGGCGTTTCCTACATACTCCAGCGCAAACAAATGCCATATAAAATGCCTTCATCCTTCAACGGAGCTAGAGATGAAATTACTTGTGTCGAGTTTCCTTCCCAATCCGGGTGGATGCGAACGCCTTAACGCCCTGAATGCATGAAAAAGGCTGTGTGTCCCATCCTCATCCCATGACGTGTCATTATCCTTACTCCGCTGCCCGCAGCTTACTTCATGAACGACAGTGCGTCGTGAGGTAGCTTCCCAGCATATTTGCGTTCCAGGGTCTCTGGATTTCGCATGTCGGGGAACTTGAGTCCGTTGAAGCGAGGGTTTCGAAGAAACAACTCATGCTGCTCGCGGGTCAGGGGTCCTGATGCAGAAGGGGAATCATGAATTAGGGTAGCCAAAGACATGAGAATGCGACGAATCATGAGGGGAAAGCTGGTATTTTTTAAACATTGCGTTATCATGAGCGGTGGGCCTGCGCATCCTGCGGATCTATGCGCACCGCGGCCCAGGTGCTAGTCTGATTGGCTACCATTCCAATCGACCATAACCACAAGTGCAGCCGCCAGGCGAGCAGTGCAAATATTCCCCCCGTGCCCCAATCGCGGTCGCTAAACTCATGGTGCGGTCTTAATTCACAACGCGACTTCCCTGGGCCCTAAGCTCGCATAGACCGGCATGCATACAACAATATGCACTGACAGGTGCACGGCTGCCGCAAGCCACAGGGAACAGCGGCATGCAGCCTAAAAACCTTACCCACAACGAAGATCCCCAACTTGGCAGCATATATGACCACAACAAATAGCCTGCCCCTCTCATGTATCGTCCACCTATTGCAACGAGACGCTCTGCTTGACGAGCTGAAGCTATGAGGAGAGATGGACTCCCGGCGCACCCTGCCCACTTGCGGAACGCACCTAATAGCCGCTGCAAGATGTAAAGCTGGTCTATGTCACTTTCCCCGGGAAACAGCGGCTGCCCATCCAACAATTCCGCCATGATGCACCTGCGAGACGAGGTGGCGACGATAACAGCATGGGACCGGGCAAGGAAGTCAATCGGAAAGGTACGGCAGCAATACATTGACCGGGTGGGCGAAGCTGGCTATGGAGCGCCCTATCGTGTCTTGAAGGCATCTGAACGCCACGTAAAGAGCGGAACTCCAGCTCAATGCGGCATCGATTGCCGCATGTGCACGGGTCTCACGGCATCCATCACCTCATCAACTTGAGATCAGGAACGAAGCGCACAGCATTGGATACCCTTAGCGCACCGTTCCCTCTAATCATCGGCCTCCAGCACTCGCGTTATCTATGCGCAGCTCAGTTAGCCCCTCCGCGTGTAAATTTTCGCACTTGCTTCCGCAACCCTAGTCCGTTCCGCCTCACCCCTGGGCTCTACCGGCACAAGTGCGGTGCCAGGTCGCCACGAACGGGAACCCCCGCTTACCCGATTGCCCACAGATCCACCTCCTTGCCATAATGCGTCGAACCCAGGAGCAGCTCGGGTGCCCGGTACCACCGGGTGGAAACATAATCAGTAATAGACACATCTGGTGGCGGCAGCTGGCGGGCAAAGCCAAAGTCGCATAGCTTCAGCTTTCCAACACCGCCAGGGGAGCCTGGAGAGCAAGGAACCCGGGCAGGGCCGGAGTACGAGGCAAAGCTCACGGCGGATTTTGAGATGCACAGGGAGGCCATGATGGGCGCGATGATGATCGTTGTGCAGTGGGGGAGATAAGGAGCTGATGTATGTGGATCTGCCCGTGTGAGTGCTCGTTCGACTAAGCCACTAGTCATAGGTGAAGTTCGATGGTGTCTGTTCAGCATATGATTTTCTCTGCTTCCGCTTTGCGGCTGGCAGCCCTTCGCTATTCACCCGGTCATGTATATCTATCGAGGCTTCTGCCGGCGTTCACCTTTCCCACAGGCCTTGCTGCCTCCAAAACGTAGGCGGGTAGCACGCAGCCTCATGAGGTGTTAAGAAGTCCCAACCTTGGGACCGCTTACAGCCAATGCTGAAGGATCCCCCATCTATATCCCCCCCCTTCCCTATAAAGGGGTCCCATATATATGGCGTCTCTCCATGTAACCCACACTTACTCGGACTGATCAACAAATTCTCGGGCTTGATGTCCCGGTGAACGATGTTGTGCTGGTGGCACCAGCCTACTGCTTTGACTAGTTGGTACACGTAGTTCCGCACCTGTGCCAAGCCATGAATACACAAAGTTTGTGCCAGTTTGTGGTCTGCATCCTTGTAGACCCAGAATGCTGATGGAACGCACCTGCTCGTGCTCTAACCCTCCCGGGTGTTCCTCAAGCACTTCCAAGAGGTTGTGCTCCACATACTCAAATACCAAGTACTGCAATAGAGGTGTTACCAGTGGCAGGTGAACTGGGGCAACGGAAGTGGAGGTTGTGCACCCGGCACGCGGGATAAACTTACTAGCTTTTGCTTGCGGCGGAACGCTTCCTTAAGGTTTACGATGTTCTCTTGCCGCAATGCACGAAGCATTTTGACTTCCCGCAAAGTTGTTTTGCGCACAATCTCATCCTCTGCGTGGTGGGCGAAACTAGTTAGTTACGGGCGAACCATGGCGCGCGGGATATAAGTATCCGCGGCCTCACCATCGCTCTCCTTGAATTTCTTCACGGCAACAATTTCTCCTGTCTCTTTGTTTCTACATTTGAGGACCACTCCATACGCCCCCTCCCCAACGATGGAGATGATTTCGTATCTGCGAAGACAAAATGGAGCATTCAGTGTCCTGCGACCCAAAGCCCATGAGAATGCAAGGACAAAAATTAACCCATAATACTCTGGGTCTTACTTGTTCTTTACATGACATTGCGGTGTTGGCCACGTGCACCGGAGAGCGAAAGGGCACCAAAATGGTGAGCAGCGACCCAAAACAGCAAGCAAGGCGACAGCATAGCCGAAATGCGATACATACCATCTCATGTAAGCCCCTCCACCAGCCTCCCCAGGCGGTGTCGGATGCGGCCCAGAGCTCCGCGCCTGCCCCAGGCTGCTACGCCAAAACTCTGATTTTAAAGCGTGAAACCTCCAATAAAATATTGAACTACTCCAAAAATTAATTTAACAGCAGTATGAGGCTGCGGACATTGGCTCTAAGTCCCTCGAAAGAGTTGTGACGTGTTGTCGCACAATTTCATTATAAACTACTAATAATAATAAATTATCTATTCTGTACTTGATGAACAACCATGCATGGATACGGTAACATCCATCCGCCGTGCTCAAAGGCTACGTGATGTGCCGCTGCCTTTCCAGCTTAAATGACCAACAGGCGTTGTTTCTATCTACTTTTATGTGACATGGCATGGATTTCAGCGGATTGCAAACCGCCTTTGACGCAAGGTCACCGTAAACGACTGCCGTATACGTCGTGGAATGATAGCCCCTATGCACTAAAAAAATGAGCATGCTGTGGCGACAACTTAGATAGGGTATTTAAACGTGCAGTATCTAAATAATTTTAACATGCATTATATAAATCCTTGTTTTGGCCTCGCTGGCACTTGGCAAAGTGCAATAAAGTAATGCACCCATGATAATGTGCTTCTCCGCGCGCAGCTCTTGACAACAGTACCTGCGTACTTGGGCCGAGGTTCCTTGCTATCATGCCTGTATAGGAAAAGTGGGCGTGGAGGAGTACTCGATAGATAGTGTAGGACAGCCAAAACTTTGGCTTTGAAATATGTCCTCCCCATAGCACCATGGCTCTTCCTGGATGGAATCATCGGCTGCGGCACGGCATGCAGGGACATGCTGGTGGTCAAGCTGGATTGCCCTCAACATGCCACGCGTTTGGCAGACTGCGGGATTTTGTTGTCCTGGCCCATGCGGTAAGGACTGCCTTAACTACGGGCATATGGTCATAACTGCAGAACTTAAGGTGACCGGTGTTGTATCCATTTGTTTCCAGCATAGGCTCTCTTAGCGGAATTTGGAACATGTGAAAGCTACGACATACTGTAAGTGGGCGGATGCGACTTCACCTCTTGCGGCTTTCGGACGCCACTGTACCTGCATGCGGAACTTTGGTGGAAGAATGGTGATCTTTCTTTGCGATTTTACCTGAGGCCGAACGCAGTCATCAGAGGATCCACCTTTGTGCCTCTCCCCTTTCACTATGTGGATGCGTCATAAATGCGTAAACGCAGTGGGAAGATCTGGGGAAGGAACGGGTGCGTTGACTGGGTCCGAGTTGCATATTTGGTATGAAGTACCCTTGTTGTTGCACATGATGGCAATCGGCAAAAGGCTTGTGCCGGTTGCAATCTGCACATGGGCTGCAGGATGGTAATCGCATCGTGGTGTACGGCAATGCGCTGAACTCAATACTGTTTTCATATGGGCCTCAAGGTCCACGTCAATATCGCTCCGTCGAATTCCTTAACCAAAGATCCTTCAAGGGAAGGGGTGGTCTTCCAGTGCAGTGCATGTGCAATCAGCATTAGAAGTAAAGCGATAACCAAAGTCCCACCCTAAGCACATAGCTTCATTCATGCAACATTCTCCCCACGAGCCTATCCTTCAGCCTGGCAACGCACCCACATACACATATGCCCAAGTGCACCGGGAGTAATGTGAGTTTTGCAAAAGGATCTCAACGAACTTGCTGCATCTCCATCGATCATCCGGATACATACGTTGGACCCGAAGGGATACTGGGTACATTCTTGAAACACTATAAAATGAATGCTAAGGATCCCTGATCGTTATCCCTGATCGGTGCGTGCTGCCCTGCCGCAGCAGACTCGTGGGAAGGGCACGGGTGAAGCAGGTCTTGAGTGCATTATGCACGCTATTTGCACCTTCACGCTTGCAAGGACACGGACCACATGGCTCTCGCGTGCACAAGACGTACAGTTGCATTTCACGCTGCAGCCCCAGTAGTACCCGATCCTGAAATAGTCAAAATGGACTATTTCAATGCGCTCAGGCATGTTAAGGCATAAATCACAAACAGCCTGCACCTGTCTTTTCACATGTCCATTCAAAAGCCGAGGAGATTCCAAGCCTTTGCATACAATGAACCCAACGCAACATCTTTAACTCACCACCACACAATGGTGTGCACGGTTAACTCCATAGTGGCCTCACGACGGCATTGTCCATTGGTGTCCGCAATTCTGTGAGGAGTTATATTTCGATATACCATATATACCTCACGGAACCTGGCACCCGTTCAAGAGGAGGCACACGTGCATTTCCCTCAAAAATGTGTTTTGGTATATGCACAACCTCTCGCACGACTCCAATTCGTTAGAAACCGTACGTCATAGCACCAGCACCAACCAAAAGCCTCAAGCCACACCTACGGATGGCGCGCGTCAGGTCCTCGACGTTGCTGTTGAAATCCAACGCCCCTACTTTGCGCCAAAAACGACTTACGATGAAGACACACGCCCCTGGCCCCGACAAACTGCCTGGGCATTAACCATTCGACAGTTTGCACGTGCGGCAATCCGTTTGAGCTAGCGCAACGCGGTAGAGCAAGTCGCCATAAGGAAAGCACTTGACTTCATTTGGTTTCCCTGCGTTTGCCCAATTTCAACCCCCAACGAGTGCGGTTAGTAAACGTTTTGAGAAGGATGCGAGAGATTGACGCCCTCGTTCAGATTAGCATGGGTCACAAAACTGATCTTATGCACCCCTTGAACGAGGCCCTTTCGAAAGTGAGGACAGGCTAGAGCAAAATGCGCACTTCGTCTTCCCCCACTTACCAATAATAATGACAACACAGTCGCTGACATACAAGTATTCAAAAACCTCAGTTCGGTACTATACCCACCAACGGTTAAAAAGCCCGACGCACAAGACCCCGTCTCTCAGCTCATCCTCAACATTCACCCGTCACACATACTTAAGCCCGTTTCGGTGTTATGCTGAAGCACTTTATCCCGAGGAACGCGCACACTTGACGAATAATCGTCGAGACATAGACGCCGTAGTAGACAATCATAATAGTCACGGCACCAGCCGCCACCATGCGCGCATCCACCAGTTCCACCACACTGTTCAAGGCTGCAGTCGCAAGCACCGCCATCGGAAACAGCGGCGGCCTAAAAGGCTCTTTGCACATGTGGTCCATGATCAACTGCGTAGCCACAATGGCGTACACTATCCCGTAGAGTAGCGTCGCAAGCCTGCAGAAGGCACAAGAAAGCGCACGAAGGACGGGCTAATGGAATCGGCAACTGCCGCCGAGGTACCAGTCACCTCCATGGCAGTAGCGCCATAGTGCTGTGCGGGTCCCAAACATTTTCACCCCTCCCACCTGCAGGTCCAAATTTCCCCCAGGGTCCCTGTGAAAGCAAGAGCAGCCAAAGGATATTCATGGCTTCTTTCGGCATAAAAAACAACGGTGGCGCCGAAACCCCGGACAAAATATTGCTCTTCCAGGCGGAACGCCATGCGCGCGCATTAATTGCATCTCCTCAACGCCGTATGCTCTTCACCTGGCCTGGCCCCATTTGAGTTTGTCATCCGCTAAGTAGATCGCTCCCAAGGTCATTAGCACCAGCGCGTACACCAAATGCCTTAGGCGAGCAGCGTTCCCCAGCTCCTTATGACCGCGTTCCTAACGTTTGGGGTGTGCGGGCATGCGGAGGCTGGCTTCGTATACATCGGGGCCAACTGGATCACAAAGGACGATCAGAGGAACCCAGGCCTCCTTGCCGCCCCATCGATGTCTAGCGGCTAGTGCCGTGAGCATGCCGCCGCCATAACCATGTGAACATTTAGTACCCAAACCCCTCAGGTGTGGCTGTCCAAGGCTTTCAATGCAAATAATGGCCAGAAATATACGCAGGTGTTATACCCTTTGCTGAGAAGAATGGCCGCAAGGCAACTTGTTGTGCCGGCGGCTCACCGACATCAAAGATCCTTTCGATTGGTACCTCCCAAAAGGATAGCTCACCGCGGCCGGCAATGTTGTCCAGGAGTTCACGAAAACCCGGCGCATCTGGCCGTAGAATTGAATCAGTGCTACAGCTGCCGCGAAGAGGATGAGTGCGTGCTTCAGCTCTGCCGAGGGAAAGGCCGGTGAGCACAAAAACATATTTAGCTGAGAACCGAGGTGCGTACAGACTAGCCTTTTGCTTGTCCCCATAAGTGCTTACAGAAAGCCGGTGAAGTCGGCGTAAGCTTCATCTGTACAAGTAAAAGACATACCTACACGACTTTCCTAGCGGCCTACCAGCGCAGCTCTCCAAGCCGCGCACTCACCCATGTCCTTATAAGGCCACGCATCGACAAGGCTCGTCAGCCGATAATCCCATATCGCGGGACCAAAGATGCCTGAGACAAAAGTCACTGCAGCAAGGACGTAATTCGCCTCTAGAATTCCAAAGTGACCATCGCCGTACATGAGAACGCCAGTGTGGTACTCCTCCCAGTGGCTTACCATCCAAGGCAGGTAAACCTGTACGTAATTAGCATCCCGGGGTAACCTAGCGTTTACGCAGGCGCCGGATCCTTCAGACCAAGTCAGATGCAAATGTTTGTTAACCTACGGGAGATATCTAGAGTGACTGGTGGCGACATGCAAGCTGCAGTTGTCTGGAAGGTATCATAAAATCGCCGGGTCTCGCATCGAGAAGGGGAATTACCTGGCATCCCTCCAGACCTCCCTTTTTAGCAGCATTTAGATATGAAAGAATGCTTTTAGATACCGATATGCCCCCTTTGGAGGCAATTTAAGATTAAAAATAATGTGATATCTACAGCCGGGTGCTTAACCGCATCTCAGGCCCATTCATACCCTCCTGGTTGTCTTCGCACAACAGTATGTCAAAACTCGCAAAGCGGAATCACGCTCCATACCGCAATGCCAGCTACGCTCGTGAGCACGGAGCTCGGCATGTTGATGGCCGCCTGGACAAAGGTAAGCATCACGTGGAGGGCGATTGCGTCGCAGCCATGATCGAAGAGCTGCCCCAACGGCGAGCTGGAATTCGTCCTCCGGGCCTGCTTTCCGTCAATGCAGTCCAAGTTCGTGTAGATGAGAATAGACGTGCCGGCAAAGATATAAGTCCACCTGGGCGCTATACCTGCGCCCCATCGGCACAGTTATGATGCGCATAGTCGGCTCGGTCCCTTGAATTTTTTTATTTCCGCTCTCTAACCTAACATATGACTATCCAAGCCCTACCCGCGAACTCCGGAAGCTCATACCACAATGTGAAATAAGCGACAAACGTCACCAAGAGACCGCTGAGCGTTATGAGATTAGGCGCGAGCCACATCGGCAGCTGCGCAGTCAGACCTGACAAGAAACAATTGGATGATTGAGGCCTTTGGAAAACTGCCGATAAGGTGCTTACAACGTCGGACTAGCTGGCAATCAGCTTACAGTTCCAAAACGGAGTATGAGCGTGGTCCAGCCATGTGTAACCACCTGGTTTATATACATACGTGCGTAGCCCCTCTAGGGCGCGTTGGCTTAGGACTTGCATGTTTCAGCTTATTAAGATGTTTCGTAAGCTGTGTAATAAACTGATTAGGTCAAGTGAAATCTTTCCATCAGAACTGGTCTAAATGAATTCTTTCCATGGCGCAGTAAGCGAAAGGGAATTTCGGTACAGTACGAACAGCCATTTGATTCGGTTTGACAGAAGTACGACGGGTCGATTTGCCTCCTCACACCTGATAGCGCCCAGTAACAGGATTCACGATTCAAGTTGCAATGAGTAGTACCCATTTACTTCTGCAGCTGTTAATCACACCAGTTGTGGCCTATGGCAGCGACATCGACTTAAATTTTGAACAAAACATGAATTACATTTATTTCGCTAGTTATTCCCGAAGATATGGATTCTGCACTGCGTCTCTTAACAGTGCTGTCGGCGTGGGAAATTGATCATATGCTGTACCTGCCTGTTGTGCTGCTCTCGGTGTGCAGCTTTCGTTGGATCAAAGTGTCACCCTAGGTAGCAAAGGGACACTTCAGTGCAACCACTGCAATTCCTAAACTCATAAGAAGGATAAGGAGATTACCAAAGCAATTGACACGATGAAATATAGGAATACCCCCTGCCCACCGTTATTGAGCACAGTACCGTTGATAAGGTGATTTAAAGCGGCAATCAATGCGATAGTCATTGGATGGGGAGGGCCCTTACCAACCCCAACCAGGCCTTACGAAAATGTTTAGGACTGCGTAAAACATTTGTTGTTCGTCCACGGGGCGTGCCTGATCTGGAACCAGAAAGCAGGCGTGCACAACTAAAGCACATACAGCCACGGTAAACCAAGTCGTCCTGTAGAGCACGACCGGCCCCCATAGCTGTGGCGGGCCTGGGCTAAGTTCCCTATCCGTGAGGCAGAAGAAAACAATCGTGCATGCTTACCCTGATATTAAGCTGTCGTGCAAGGCAAACTGCCATGACTTTGATTGTCGGGGATCTCATGTTTACGAGCAAACAAAGGGGCCTCCACCCTGCCAATCTAACATGTTTACATTCTTGAGTGTTGCACATCAGGTACGCTGATCATCATGCCGCGGCTATGATGTTCGTATTCGCTCCAAGGTCAAACACCCTCAGTCGGAATGGGTCACCGAAATGCCAATTTGTTGTCAGCAGTCCTCGTCCGAACCTGGCAATACCCAAGGGCAAGCGGACGCACAAAGGTACGTCAGCCATAACACAATCCCTGGAAGACAAAGCCCACATTGCCATCTGGTACATAATCTCCTTGCCCGTTCCAATGCTTTTTCACCTCGTCCAAAGGGTTCCAGGGAAGAGCACTCTTATTCTGGGTAGGATAGAGCGCTGAAGTTCACGAATCCCGCTGCTTAAGACAGTATCATACAACGTACAAATTGCACCGTCTATACAAGATTCTGGATAAGAAAATCTATACAAGATTCTGGATAAGAAATGCATGGGACGTATTCATGTCAACGAATGATCATGGCTGGCCACTATCAGGGTATGACAAGACATCCGACGTTGTAACACCGACAACCTGCAGATTGCTTATAAACTTGGCCATAGACTTCGCTTAATAATCAACCCCTTGCCTATGGCCGAATTTTGAAAAATCGTGATGGTCAGACGCGGGCTAAACTACCCTTCCTTGTGCTGCCTCTGGAGACTGAACGTCTGTGAACTTTGCACGGCGCCAAACACACCATCACATCCCATTCATCCATCCCGCTCCGTTATTTGGCAAGGATATGGAATGACAGCCTTGTAGTTCACCTGCTGAGTAGTATAGGTTGAGGCAACTGGCCACGTTCATTAGGTGGCGAGCCAGTGCAGCTGGGTTCAAGGGGTGTTCTCCTTGGGTGCATGATGCCATAACGGGAAACCTGCTAAGGCGATGAAATATACAATGCGTGAGACAGTTAGATGAGAACGATGTTGATGTCAAATGTCAAAGAAAATAACTGAAACGGTTCGGTTGTCTTCATTTGTGGCATTTAGCCATCCCCCGACCTAAAGCTATCAATAGATGAACCCAATCAATATCTCTTGGACCTCTGCTGCACTCACCACTGTGCGGTACAAGCAGACCTCCATCGACGACTGCTCTCGCCCTCCGCGAGCTGCCGTGATGAGGCATAACCTAGTAAGTGCTTCATATTCCGCATATGCTCCACTGCACATATCTGCGCGCGCGCTCTCATGCAGCTCGCGGCCAACAATCGTGCGCAAGCCATTTACGTAACAAGGCTCGGGAATAGTTTAAGAATACTATCAAGTGGATGTTTACTTGAAAGAAAGGGACTCAAGGGGCATGATGCGTGCATGGACCAGCTGACGGTCCAGCCCCCAACGTATTGCAGTACGGCGATGCCGTGCGATGCGGCTACTCATCCGGCAGGCCTGCCAATCGGAGAATTTAAACTGCTATGGCCACTTTGTTGTTTAAGGTGATGTTTTAATTATTACTTAAGGAAGATGCTACCGGGAAGTATACTTGACAAGCTCTTGTGTAGCTTCAGTCCAGCAGGAGATAAATTTGCTCTAGGCGGTCCTGATGGTCGTGTCCGTGTGTTTGACACTGGTGCGCCACAAATGTACCATCAAATATTATGACTTAACGGTTTGCTAACAGCTCGCAAATGCTACATCAGGAACCGCGCGGCTCCTGGTGACCCTTGGGGGGCATACTGATCTTGCGAAAGCAAATGGAGGCCCTACAGCAAACGGACACCTTGTTGAGGCGCACACATGTATTGCGTGGGTGCCGACGAAGGTTCGTAATGTCGTGATCATGGCTTTTGAGCATTCTGCAGAGCAACAAGGATGTTCTCTGCTAGCAGGAGAAGGGGAAAAAGAAGCACACCATCGGCTATATGGGTGTCGCTCTCGGCACCGCCGCCGGGGACGTGAAGCTCTACGATATTCAGCTTGGAGACCTTAAGTGGCGTGCAGTAGATGCTGTTCAAGGGTAAGGTATTGGCTTGCCCGTATCGGCGATGGCATTGCCTCCAGGCCAACTCGTTGGTTTTTCCTTGGCGGCGCCGCAGGGGCGTAAGGTCGCTCGCGTTTTCCTCCGAACAAGGGAAATTGCTTGCGACGGGCAACAAAGGTTCACTTGTTTCACTGAATTTGGCGGACGGTGCGGTAACGAAGCGGTTTGAGGCAAGCAAGTATCCTATTACAGCAATTGCGTTCGCACCAGGTGCGGACCTTGGGATGAGATAATGTCATTATTTTAGAACGTTTCGTGGAGTTTTATGTTTCTGTATCACCGTTATTTGCAGATGGGAAACACGTATTTGGCGGCGGCTCCAGTATGCAGCTGTGGGATGTTGCGGAGTCGTCACGGATGGCAAAGTACACAGGCCATCCGGTAAGCCGGGGTTCTGCGACTTCATATTTCACCCTTGTGTTATTATGGATAACAGCTAGTATGTTACCTAGTTTGTTCGAGTTTGTTTGTTCGCATCTCTCTGCTCAGTGGTGGCATCTATATCCCTGAGTGTCGCTTGCTCGGCTGTTGCAAATCAATGCTTCTTTTATCTCCAACCATGCGAGCCATGTAACGCGATATGCACCCGATTCGTACCCTCCCGAAATATCCGGTTTTGCCATTGCCAGACGGAAGTCCGAGTGGTAGCCTTCGTCCCGGGGCAGCCCCACGCGGTCTCCGCGGCCAGTGGTGAGCGCCAAGTGGCTGTTTGGGAGGTACCGCCAGCCAAGAAGTCAAAGAAACAGCATCCTGCCATCACGACCCTGAATCTGGAGGACCCTGCAATGCAGCTGGACGCGTCATGTGTTTCGGAGGGGGAAACCTTCAATGTGGCGGCGGTTTCGGAGAGTGGAGAGGCTTATGTGTGGATATGCCACCGGGAGTCTGTTTCCGGGGGTATGATGGACGGTGCCGACGGCAAGCCAGGTCTCGCATGTCAGCTTCTGATGCGGGTACAGGTCGCGGATGGAGCTGGCAAAGGGTGAGTGCGATCGGAAACCGTCCTCCTTGCTGATTGGGGCAGTGTTGCTCTCTTTTAATGAAGGGAGTTTTCGGGATCGTGAGGCATGGTACACGGCCATGTGCCGCGTGCAGTTAAGTGCCATGCCAAAATTACGTATTTGAGATAATGGTAGGAAGCTGCTAGAAAGAATGGAGGAGGGCGACACTGTTGCTGCTCCATTTCTTAGCGTCTTCTTGTGCCGCGTCCATTCTCCATTGCCGACTGCTCCCTGCGTCTTCCCATCAGGGCTCATGCTGGCCGGGATGAGGCCATCCTAGGGATACGACTGCAGCAGGGACCCTCAGGTGAGATTATCGGACGAGTGCCTGCCCAGCACGGGCTAGTGAGGATTGCTTCAAAAATTCAAAACATGGCAAGGTGGCCCGCTGAGCTCAGGGAGGCTGCGGCTTATGGTTGCATGCTCATTCGGGAATACAGTCAAAGCGGGCCTCGGGATACAGCAGTTTCATAGTTATGGGCGTGTGGGCTGGTGTCAAGTTAGGAATATGCAAAGGTGTATCCTTTAAGGATTGGCGGAAGCGCTGTCTCTTTTCCCTTCTTGGGTCGCTGATTTACCCCAAGAAGGATGTAACCCGGCGCAAAAACAATGCTGCGGCCGTGTTGTGGTGCGGGCTATATCCATGCTGGTACCAAACCTCCTTATCGGCTGCCACAATAATGCCCTCCCAAGGATTCGGTTCGGAGTCAGCTCGGGAGAAATCCCCAATGTGTGCGCCTGTAGGAGTCCCGTTTGGACATGCCTTCGTTTCGTTATTGTTCGAAGCCCTCCAGATGACAGCAGTGCATGAGGTTTCCGCGTTTTTTTTCTTTTGTTCTTTTTCTTCGTCCTGAACGACGTGTCATCCGTTTCCTATCAGCGCTGTCTCTTTTCGCTTCCTGGGTTGTGTGACTCAACACCCGGAAGGATGTAAGCCGGCGCAACAAGGACGCGGTGGGTTGTCAATGTGGCAGACCTCGATTACCTCACGGGAACGGCAACACAGGAAGAACACAGAATTAGGCAGGATATTTTAATTGACCGGCTTGATAGAATTCACTACCAGGGAACGTGTGGCAAGGCAAGGGATGAGGTTGGTCCATCCCGTGGCTCGTCGGGTTGCCAGACAGTACATCTGGGTGGGACATGATTTTCATGTTTTCGCAGGTCCGACGCTCCTGGTCGCGCGGGGAAGCGGTACCAAGCCAGCATTTGAGACCCTCGCTGTACCAGCGGAGGCCCCAGCAACCGCCGCAGATCTAATTGTGTCGCTTCGTCCCGTCGGCGGTGTGTTGCTTCCTAGCGGAGGCGACGCCAACCGGCTGTCGTCCGGAGCCAAAGCCGAGCAGGTGGATAAATCGGCCCAACAGCTGCCTCGAAGGGGCCCCACCTCAGGTCCCAACGTTATGGTACTTGGGAGCGATAATATCGGCCAGCCTGTGGTGACACGGACGGCTGCAGAGGCAACCGCCGGCACTTCCAGCCGCAAGCGAGGCGCACAAATTGACGATCCGGATGCTGGAGCGGCTGCGTCGGCGCGCACGCCTCCAGGTGGAGAGGAGGAGGAAGTTCCAGATTTGCCCGAAGGGGAGGTGCCGCTTGGGGAGCGTGTGGCGCAGCTGGAGACGCGGATGTTGGGCGGGGCGCCGTTGGTTGATGAAGAAGCAGGCCCCAGTGCAGCAATGCCGGTGGGATCTTCGAAGGCCGATTCGCTCTCGGTCCTGCTCACGCAAGCAATAAGGAGGTGAGATGGACGCGAGTATGATGCGAACTGAATGCGCACGGACAAAATCGCGGACAGATTTGCCGTGTCTGAGAGGAGGGTATGTGTTGTACGGCATGAGATTGTCGTACTGCACAATGCTTTGCAAACCCTCCAGGTGTGCATTGGGATTAGTGAGGCGTTGTGATTATCGCGCTATCTAGCGACTAGGCCACTGAGTCTCCCTAATTAAAATCTGGATCCATCACAACTACCATGCATTTCACAGCAATGATCGGGCCCTACTGGAGCGCTGCTTGGCGACGAGCAACTCGGTTGTGATCGCTAACACGGTTGCACGCATCGTTCCCCTTGACGCAGCGCTATTCCTTAAGGTATGCTTGCCGTAGGGAATCGTGCTCGTAGCATCAGAGAGTATAAAGGTCTGGGAACGTGGAATTTGGGGCCGAAATGAGTGATAAAGACTGATTTGAGCAGTGGCTGGGGTCGAGGCTGGCTCACACCACTGTAGCTTCTAGGTAACGGAGGCCTCGCTACACGGCGTATATAAAGATATGGCACTGCAGGTGATGAAAAGCCCCTTGCGAGGCCAAGGTCTACGGACACGGTGTCATTCTAGTCATTCTAGTAAGGTTTCCGGCCACCGATTACGACCTTATCATTTGGTCGAAGGCCCTGGCACTCTGGTTGCCCTGGTGCGGGGTTTGGAACTAAGGTCCATCACATCTATTAGCTATTCACTCGTGCATTTCATTTTATGCTATGTCGACCCTCTGTTCGAAGTAATTTACCTTAACACGTGGTGTTCTAACATATTCCTCCGCCCGTGGCTCTGCTTGCGGAAGGCAGGCAGCTGTGGATAGGCTCATGTCAAAACCCAGCCGTGCCGTGCAGCTGGTTCCCTGGATCCGTGCTGTTTTGCACCATCACACGGCGTACCTCATGAGTGCCCCCGGCGTTCAACCCGCGCTGACAAGTCTGTTCCAGGTGAGGGGCGGGGTTCAAGGGATTTCAGGTGGAGTTGGGTTGTGGCGTCCAGTTGACTGGGGCCGCTTGTAGAGGCAACCTTATCGTATCTAGCCTGTTAGAAGTTGACTGCAACTTGATAGCGCTACTCGGCGTGACCAACTCTCGACCGCAGGCAATAGATGTGCGGGTCAAGCTTCACGACTTGCTGCTGCGGTTGTACGGCCGATTAGGTCTGGTTCTACATCACAGCCGGGACAAAGGGCAGATGTCCACGGAGCACCAATGGCCAGGACCCGAGGTGAGTTGGATGTGGCCTTTCACCTTATGAGCTTTTTAGGATTTGTTCGGCTTTATTGACTGAAGCCACGATATTAGAAGGCCGGCATCGCTTCCTGTGGCTGTCATGTGCACCCTGCACAGACCTGTCATGGAGGAAGGCCACGAGCTGGTCTTTTAATTAACTTGAGCTCCTGGTTGCGAATACGTGTGATGTGATATGCACTCCACCGTTTGCGCGAGCTACGCTGGTAATGTTCCAAAAGGTGTTTTATCTTTGGCTCGAAGTATATACCTCTTTGTGGCCCAGACGGTTTCTATGTGATACGGTCAATGTTGTTGTGCTACCGTTACCTTCTTCAGTGCTTAGTGCGCGCGGCGCTGAAGATTCGTGCACCTTCTTGTCGCAACGCTGATCGGCGGCGTTGAGTATGTTCTATACTGGTGCTTGTCGTTGTGACGTTCTTTCCCCCTTCCTCTCCTAAGGTAACTTTCGAGGACAATTTGGAAATCGAGGAGCCAGCGGCAGAGGATCCCTTCGCGGCAGGGCGATCCTCTGAAGACGATGGGTCTGATGACGAGGACGCTGGTGACGAGACAGACGAAGATAACGAGTTTGATGTCATGCTTAACGATGGAGCAATGCCTGGTGTGGCTGATGGCAGTGACGATGATGACGATCTAGGTAGTCTGCTAGATGATGATGATTAGGGGATGGATGTGGATGTCGGATGGACGAACGTTACATAGTTATTCCGACAGGTGTGAGGATTTTGGAAGCATCCCCGGATCTGTAATAGCAGGTTGACTGGCTGTACGTGTGGGGGGGCTTGGCTTTGGGGGTGGCAAGTGGGTGTCTTTATCTTACTGCACGTGGCCGCAGATATTTTGTACACTGACAGATGCAGCGGGTATGTCCGGTGGGAAGAAGCAGTATGGTAATATTGCCCGGGTCAATTGACAGACATGTGCCGCCAGAAGATTGGAAGGATAGAAGTGACAAATGTAGTCGAACACCGTTTGTCTTGGATTAAAAAGGGCGCTGATTGTTAGGTAGTAACCTTAGGAAGGGAAGTGTGGCTTTAACGAAGTCGTAGAAAAAGACCCTTGATGCCTTCACTCAATCCAGTGTATTTGACAACGTTTTCGTAATATCCTCAGCCTTGCGGCAGCAGGATCGTCCTTAGGTAATATGAGCTGTAGCTCTGACTCTCGTAAATTGCGGGTGAAGTATGCGTACAGATGTTCTTATGAACGCTATATATTTCTCAAAACAGCCGACTGCATCTGTAGGCTTCAACCCAAGTTCAGAATGGACAGAATGGCACCAGAATTCTACCTGCCATAAGTGCCGCTTCGGAGGCTGCTTGTAGAAATCCTGAAACAAGAGGTGGCGTCGGCTTCCTATGACTGAATGCAGAAATAAGGGATGAATTTGCTTCAAAGCTTTTTTTAGCTGAAAAGCTTGCTTGATCACATGTGTAGTCGTGATATACATACGTCTTCACTTAAGGAGAGGTAACCTAAATGTACGGGGATTCTTAAATGTGCTTCGCTCCTGGGTCCACGCCCATAAACGCATACGAGAGCGCACCCACCAAAGAGAGAACCCTTTCCTGGTTATATTCCGGTGGAATTCCCCGCTCACCCGTAGGAACTGTTGTCACACGGGCCTCTGATCACAGTTATGCATTATGTATGATGGGGCTCAATGATGCCCTCGCGTCTAGGAGGCGCAGGCATGGTTAAGGACTAATGACCCCACGGCCAAGTATGATGATGAGACGCTGTGGGATTACCAAGCCTTCAAGCTGGAGAAGCATTTCAAGCCGGAGATGATCAGCAGTAAGGTCACGCAGTACGTCCCCATACAGCAGACGACCAACTTGCCCAAGTCATTTGTCCGGCAAGTAAGGCATCTGTTGCCGTTTATTTACTATGTTGCACTACCCCCTCTCCACCATTGCTCGGAGGTACGTCATGAGGCTGCAGCCATGCCTGCGTGATCACGTGCTGGGTGAGTACAGCTCCATGAAGAACAGGCTGTGGTACGACAAGCTAAACGAAATTGCCGAGTAGCCGGAGGAGTACTGGCAGAACATCACGCAAATTAGACATGGCCGTGCGTGTAATATATATGTGCGCATATGTGTATGTATGTGTCCCTCCTTTGTTTCTCGCAGGCTGCAGCTCCGCTGCATGCAATACGTAGTCGAACTAGTCACAAGATTACAGCTGCTTCTACCAAGGGGTGCTATCCGTACATAATGGGACGTACATACACCGACGTGTTTTAGCCGGTAGCGCAGCTACTTATGGTTCCCTGCGCCACCGGCGGCAGCACAGCAGCGTCAGTGCCGTCGCAGCAGCGGCAACTGCTAGCAGCTGGTGCAGCTTACGATGGTGTTGCTGACGCGTCTGCCGCTGTCCCTTCTATATGGTCGTTGTGCAGGTGGGTGCTGTGGTCCATTCAAGACATTATCGTAGGTTTCTTATTGTAGTAACGCATTGACGAGGGCTTGGAGGTAACGAAGCTCTCAAAATTCCCGAAGACACATACCTACCCGTTGGCGATACTTACGGCCTCTGACTCGGGGCAGGCGCTCGTGGCATCGCGCCAGCCCGGACATATGTAAGTTGCTAGCAAAGCCTGAAGTCTCCGCACCCTGCGTGAAGCCATTCTACGGTAGCTTGAAAGTCGAAACCCCCTTTGGGATCAACTCTCTGGTCCAAGCAGCTGTTGTTCCGTGGCCACCGCAACTAGTTTGATGGAGGTTGTAACAGGTTCCCGCCAATACATGCATCTGCTGCTGCATGGATTATTCTGCGTAACAGGTATCGGGTGCACATCACAGCCTATTACAGGCGTCGCTTTATTTGATTAAATTTCTTCCTTTTTATGATGCTGGTGAAGACAGGGCGGAGGTATGTGGAGGTAAAATGGTGATGACGGATGATGGCGGCGGCGGCGATGGCGAGGTGGAGGCTGAACGGACGTAGCGGTGGGTGGTTGCGGTTGCGGTGGCGGAGGCAACGCTGCTGGCGAGTTGGGACGAAAATCAACATAACAAGCTTCGGTAGGAGAAAATTTACTTTTCGCCTTCGTGACATTTACATGGTTACGAAATAATGGATCGTGCTTGAGGTTTGCGAGAGGGAGGTCTATTTCTTCATGGGCATTTACTGAACCCTTGAGTTGGTCCTTTGCTTTAGATGCTGGCTATTGCGTCGACTGATTTAGTTGGTAGGTGAAGAAATGTTTTCATTAGATGTGCCTTGCTACTGCAACCGCTGCAACTTCAGCTAATTCTTCAGCCTACCCCAGGTTAGATACCTCGCATTCTTGTAGCAATCAGGAGACATAAATCACGCATGGGGGTCCAGCTGCCCTTTTCCGGAGGGATCGTGGGCGTGTTGCGGTTCTCAACTGAATGATTGCTTACTTTTCCTGGTGCCGAAAAACTTTGCTTGGCCCGGCACGCCGGAAGAGCTACTTCGCGTTGCGGTTGGTGGCTGACTGGTGATCTGGCACTTGTGCAGGTGAGGAGGATGACAGCTTGATAGGGAGGGGCTTCAGAGGAACGGAAGGAATGAGGAGGGAAAGGTGTATGAATCTCGGCTTGGAGGTGATCCATGTTGCTTTGACCCGGGTTCTGGTCTGAAGCGCAGCTGAGTTGGTGGATGGCATTGGCTTTGCATGTTGGTGTGTGTGTGAAGGGAGGGTTTATGTGTGGGAGAGGGTGTGTGTTGGGGGGAAGGGGAGGGTGTGTGTGGGGAACGGTGGGGGAGAGGTGGTGTGTGTGGTCGCTGGTCAGCTTGTCGTGTGCGGCTGAACTGGGATTTGTTTAATATATTCCCGGGACTGGGTTCAGAATCCGATATCGCACCCATTTTCAGGCGCAGTAGGAAGTAATCGCCTTCCTCCTCGTATGCCTAACTGCCTAACTATACCTCATACCACATTTATATGCGTCCCCAACCTACTGAAACACTGACACTCTGGTCACAGGTTATCGACATCTGTCGCCGCAGTATCGCTGCTTTGTGAAAGTGGTGGAGCAACGCATGGACCCAGATGACCAGGGTAGGGTTTCGGAGCGGAGTCATGATTGGGCAATGCAGGATGATGGGTGGAGATGCAAGATCTCGACATAACCTGTACAAATCGAACCAATGACTGGATGGTGGCAACACGGCTCCGGTTGCTGCTCCGGTTGCCCCACAACAATCATGCCTCTGCTCACACCTGGTGTCCTGGAGGCCTCCTCCCTGCTTCGCGCAGTCTCCGTTCCTTCCTTGCACATTTTTGCTGAACAATGTCATCACTCCACACTGTCGCCTTCCGTTTCTGCGTCTCCCAAGCGATTGATTACCAAGGTGGGAAGCTCCGTATGCGGCAACCTCCTTCAACGAGACCTTCCCTGCCCTGTCGTTACTAGTTCGCCAGTAACATAGTCAACCATCTGTGAACTCAGCAACTCGCCCTATCACCACCACGCATGGCGATAGCGACTCTACATTCGCTGTGTCAGTTTTAACCCTGTCAAGTCGCGAGTACCACACTTGCTGCTGCGAAAGTCCAGCGGCTCGTATTACCACCACCTGCGGCGGGCCAGCAACATCGGGTACACGAATCAAGTCCAGGGCTCCAGGGCCAGGACAAACCACGACGACTCGTGTAGCTTCGCAACCAACAGTCGATTGCTAATATGACATGTGGCCTCAAGTTTTCAAGACTAAAGTAAAGTAAAGTAAGTGAAGTCATGTGCTTGCTACTGGATATGCGTCTGGCCATGCACTGACCCCAAATCTCGGACACAAGTCTTCCGTTCGGCCCCCGCCTTCTCATTTCCCAGCATGCCTTTCCTCTTTCCTTCTCCTGACATACAGGCCCTGCCTTACCGGTGTGTCTGTTGGCCAGCCCGTGTCCTGCAGCCGGGTCGCAATTTCCCCAAGCCCCCTCCCGGCCATGAGCAGCACCAGAGTGGGGAGTCTCGCCAGAGCCCCCCAGTCGATAGAGTCGGGGTCGTGGCCGGAGAGCACCGTGAAGGAGGGAGAGAGCGTCACGTGGGTCAGGGGAAAGCCTGATGGGGGGATGGCGAGGAAACGAGCCAGGAGGTGTGGCCTTTGTGTGTGGGGAGGGGAAGGAAGACGATGCTCAGGGGACAAACGCTGGCATGTGTAGCGTCGAAGTAGAAGGCAAAGGACCCCTTAGGACATGACATCATTACTGTCAGTTGATTCTCAGGTCCCGAACGGGAAAAGGAAAGAGGAGCGTAGGAGAGCGTACAAATGCCCAAGGAGGGCATTTGGGATCAGCCAGGGAGAGAAGCCAGTTGTGATGAACAGAGCCATTCCGCCGTTCTCCACGCACGCACGCACGCACGCCGCATTGCGCTTAGGTGCCAGCAAACGCACATGGTATATGACCATTGCCCTTTGGAAGGGAACTGCCTGCTCTTTCTTGTCTCATTCTCTCACAGCACGACACGACACGTCCGAATACAACCGCCCTGGACCACGTGCTGCGCCAACCAATGAAGCGGGTCGACCAAGTCCAGCGACTAAACCATCGCACCAGCGACCGGCCAGACACCCACCCGCGAATAGGGGTGCCGCCAGCGCTGACGACACTCCCGGCACAAGCTCATAGGGGATACCCGCCGCCCGGAGTGCTGCCACCTGAAGAGACCACGGTTGAACCACTTTGGAACGATTCCAGAGGAGAAAATGGCTTCCAGATATGTGAATGTGTGCGAGTGCAGGTATCTGTCTGGATGCGTGTGTGTATGCAGGCAACGATAATTATGCCGCCGTCGCCGAGCAGGAGCTGAGGCATGGGAGCCCTGGCTTCCGGCCCCCTCCTCGCACTTCACACACACCTCGGACGCCAGGCGTGAGAAAACAGAGGGGCAACCACCCTTCAGGCGAACCACGTTGCGACCCTGAGGGACGGAGGGAAGAAGGGAGGGAGAGCGAAGTCTTGATGCAACTTGATATGAAGGCTTGCGAAACCGGGTGTGCGCTGCACCCATACCAGTTTTTGGACAAAACCGTCTTTAGACCGCACACACATCCGACACGCCTTCCTACCTCCCCGCCGCCCCCATCTCACCTCCGCGCATCTGGCCACCAGCAGCTCATTAATCTGAGGCTGCGTGATGCTCTCCCGCCCGCCTCGCTTGCCCACGTACACAAGCTCAGTGGCGGGGGACAAAAACCCCAACGCATCCTGTATTCGCGACCCGAAGAGTGGTGTGCGTGATGGCAGAAGCGGCAGCAAGCAGTGGAAAGGAGCTGCAACGCTCCGGAACATAAACCTGCTTACCGCCAACAGCACATTGTGCTGAACCGGGTTGACCCTCAAGGTAGGGAAAGAGTCAGAAGCACATCGCCACCCGGCTACTACATACCACAAGCGCTTATGGACCTCTTACAGTCGGTCCAGTTGGTTCCATACAACCGCACGCCTCGGTCTTGTTGTCCTCAGGCCCTAATCCCTCGGACAGCGAAGCCCAACAAAGCTCCATGGACAGCATGATAAGGGAAAGGAGCGGAACTGCCGTTGAATGCACACCGCTAAGGACGGCATTCTCACAACCATCTTTCGCCCTTCCTAAGCCTCGCTGTTTACCCCTCCGTTTGGTGGGGTCAGGGGCCGTACGTGTCTTATATGTCTGTATTGGTACACACCGATGTGACGGGAATGGGGAAGGAAAACCACTGTACGGGTAACCGACCTGCCGTACTACCGAGTTGCAGCAACGCGGGCAAATCATTTTCAACATGCGCGGGACTTCATAGATTGTTAGATCTATCAGAGGTGATCGAACTACCGCACCTGTGAACCCAAGTCGTCATACACGACCACATCGGCGGTTTGCAGCAGGCGTACGGCTTTCATCTGCGTAGGGGCCCCGGAATAGAATCTACTGCTGAAATATCTATGATCCCAAATGTACGAACGCTTCCGTAGCGGGGCCAGTAACCCTTAACAAAATTAACATAGTGCTGATTGCAGCGTTAGCGGCATATGAAGCCGGAACTAGCATGAAAGACCGTAGTGGTGGCCCATGTGAGCACAAATGGGATTTAATTAGCATTACTGCGACTTCAGTAATTTGCCAGTTTCGTGACCGATGCCATGCAAATGTCGGCGGCACCTCCGCTGACATCCATTAGCATTGATTGGGATGGCACTGCTGCCGCTCAAACGGGGTCAACAGAGCGTATCAAGTGCATGGCCATCATTATGGCACGTGAGTCTATTGTCACACAACCATAAAGTTAGGGGAGGGGGCCCTATCATGAATGTTTGCAGTTGGCACCTGTAACAGTGCCTCCCATGGTTCAGCGCCGCACCGTTAGGTAATCAGCTGGGCCTGGCCCCGCGCCGACAAGCCAGCACTTCCCCAGCTTTGCCGAATACAATGCCACGACGCTCGCTGACGTGTTCGAGGCCCCCGCAATAAATCCCCTGCTCCGTGCACTCCTGAAAGCTGGCGGGGCCGTCCTGGTGCTCAAGCCAAAACATTTTCCGCAAGACTGCTGCGCCAACATTTGGCCCCCGAGCATGCTGAAATTATTATACGACTGAAATTAGTTTGATAGAAGCAATCTTGTGGTAAAACACATGAAAGAATGGGCGTGACAACGAAAGCTGCTTATTCAAAGACGTTCCCAAGAGCTAACCCCAAACTGTTCTCATCATGAACTCCTGTTATTTGCTTATAAAGCAAACATAAATCTAAGATAAACATGTACTTTCGGCTGCATCCAAATTGCAAAATTTGTTTGGAATTTCCGGTGACAAGAGCTTTTGAGGATATCTATCACAACTTCTGTAAAACTTAAAGCAATTCTTTCCACCGACATCGCTGTGGCGCCGTACTCTGGGTCTGATTAATTTAGCCTAAGCGTATACAGGAAGAGATTATAATTCAAAACGTATAAATTTTTTACGGGATCCAAGCAGCCAGCTTGCACGGGCGGGTTGAACTCAACTGTTGTCCTCATAAAGGAACCTGCGCTTTGGTAAATGATGGTTCTGAAAAATTCGGAGGAAGTCTACGCAATAATTGTAGGAATAAGGATAAAGTGGCGATCTTTCGCCAGAGATTGTGTCACTAGCGTTTTGCTCGCTAGAGAACTCGTAAGGCCCGGACTGAGAGGTCCTGGTGTCCTATTACCTTGGTAATCCCTTCTTTACTCATTATATCCGCCCCCACGCCCGCCCTAGCTTCAGAGCCCTTCGGCGCCGAGGAGGACCTTACGATAGGAGCTGTCAACCCCGCCATCACCATCGAATTTCCGAACAGACCCAAGAATGGCCGCAGCCGTGCGATACACGATGCTGCGTGAAGAGACTTGGAGAGCATTTCGGGGTGCCTCTCTAGGCCGGCAGCATGTCTTTTTCACTGACTTGCGACACAACTGCGGGTACACTGTACGGAGCCCATAGCGTGTGACCCACTCAATCAACTAAATTGTCGCCTGTACCCTGTGTTAGCACTGCAGCCAATCACCTCCGTCGGATGCTATTCCGTTGAATACCCCTGAGCACAAAGAGCCTGTCCGAAAAGTTCGCTCTTAAAAAGAACTGGAAGACGGTTTATATCCCCAGCAGCGCAGTCCCACAAGTGGGTCGAAGGTACAAGCAAGTGGGACGGGAATGCCCTGCCTCCGCACCCTAGTCGCTCCCTTGCTCCCGATCCTATTACTCGGCTCGGCGTTCGGTAAGTAAACGCAACCTTGTAAATTATGCAGCCTCCTGGTTTGACCCTCATAACCTTGCTATCACTGGAAATCAGCCATGGTCGTTCTCACGTCTACTCTGGAGACGCTTGCTCGCGCGCGTCCAAGCAAAACGCATGCAAATTCACCTCTCCAGAGCACATGAACGCCAACCGCGGCCAACTCTGTGATGATGATGATGATTATCATCATCATCACAACTGCAGAGTTTACACGCGGGCAGAGCATGATCCCGCACGAACATGCTCCTGGCTCCTGGCCTCCTGGGCTCCTGGACGACTCATGGCGTGGGGAGCATGGCACACTAGCTTCCTACATCACATTACACGGTCCTTGACTTTGGAATCTCTATAGCCCAAATATCTTTCGCCGTCTCCCAGCCCAAGTGGATGCATGTTCTTAAATGTTCACCCTGTGCTGCACGACACTTCCTCCTCCAATGCACTTCACGTGTCTGCACCAGTCGAGCGGCGGCCCCCGTCAGGCATCCACCGACGACGCAATCCTCTTGTCATGTGGAGACCAACCCATCGCTCCAATCGATTACTAGCTCGTCCTCCTCCGCACAGTCTCCGGCCACCCTGCACCCGCTTCGTTCCAAACGGTCCAGCGCGTCCACCTCACACTTCTGCTCCTCAATGTCAGCCTAATGGGTGGATCCCGAGGTTCCAGATGGTTTCGGAGCGCAATCAGTTAAGCCCTGGATTATTTGGAGGCTCTGGAAACAGGCTGGATTTCACATGGATCCACGTTTTCTCCGAACCTCCATTCGGTCATGGTATGCCGCTTCCTATTCGGCACTGTCGGGGGTCCCTGCCGGCCGCAGCAACCCAAAAAACCCAAGCCCGCCGCCCGTCGCAGCAAACATGACTCCCCTCCATTAATGCACATACCCATTTGGCCTCTTCACGATCTGCAGTTGCAAGTTCCGCAGTTCTTAGATTCAGTATCGGGTAGTCGCGGCTGCTGGCGGCAACATGGGCCGGAGCCCATCAACCATCTGTAAGGCAACAGGATGAAACCATACGCAGCAGTGCATAAAAAAGTCATCGTACGGCAAGGTTTTAATCCCCACATTATTGGGGCTTGAGCGCGTAACCTTCAGGGTGCAAAGCCAGCCCTCCGGCAGGCGGGACCCGCAGGCACTTCACACGGATAGCTGGCAGCACGCTGGGAAGCTCGCATGCACCATCTGACCTATTACAGCCCCGACATTCCACTGCATCCGTCCCCACCTGGCAAAAGAGCTGCACGGTGGGCGGCATACGGTTGATGTTGTGCCGCAGGTCGGTGTGCTCCACGAGCCAGTCCCCTACCATCTAGTGCATGTGACCGCGGACCACGTGCAGCGGCACCAGATATGCGGCGACCAGGGCTCGGCGGCCAGCGCCAGGCGCTCCAGGGGCGGCGCAGCGCACTGAAAAAGTGTCCAATTGCCCGTATGAATACAGGGACTTGTCCAATGGGGTTGAGTGCGGTGCGATTGGAGAACAACAGACCCAGTCACCTCAACTCATTAAACGGCGGCAAATTACTTAGCACAGGTCCACCGGCGTGGAGTCCATTGGGTTTAGCAAGCTTCCATGAATATTACCCGTGAGAAGGGATAGAGCGAACAGCTCCAGAACGCCGCCGCCATCTTCACTCCCTCAAATCATCTGTTCAATGTCATATCTCTCTCGCATTGCCGCCCAGGCCTTGCCACCGAGCACTTCAAGTCAACAGACCCACCGGTGCCTCTCCAAATGGCTGATCCACCGCACCTTACCCCTCCTTTCTCCCCGGATTCGTTTTATTCGATTTCCCCACTCTCCACCTCGCGGTGGTTAGTCCTCGTTTCTCCAGTATCAGCACCAGGATTCGTTTCATTCCACTTCCTCCCCCCTCCCCCACTCACATCGCCTACCGCCACGGAGGCCCGGAGCAGAACATCAAACAACGCTGGGTCCGCCAGCAGGGCCTCCACCGACAGCACACCGTCAGCGCCCGTGTACAACAGACATGCCTCCACGTCAGCCAGATGTCGTATGCTGCCATTTGCCAGCAGGGGGACGCTGAGTGCTGCCTTGAAGGCGCGAATAGCATTCCAGTCGGCCCGTGTGGCGGTATTGTCTTTCTGTCCATGCAACCAGCCATGCACCGCCACCAAGGACGCCCCCGCCGCCTCCACCATACGTGCATATGCCACAGCCTTGGCCAGGTCGGGAAAAATGCGGATCTAAGCGGTGACGGGGATTCTGCGCGGGCGCAGATTCTGCGCGGGTGGAGGAGGGCATGGTCAACGATAGGCAAGTGGTGGCTGCTGGATGCCAGATCGGCATGCAATTTCTCGCAGGACATGAAGGCCATTTTAAAAGAGGATCGTTTGCGTGCCACTCAGTCTCAATCTGCAGTCGATGCTGCTTAATGTAGTGAGGACGCTGCAAACGGGAGGGGGGATAGTTATTGTATTTCGGCTTGATTGTCGTCGATGTGTTGGTCGATGCGACCGGACAAGATGATAAGCGAACATAATAAATGCATTACTATCAATCAATATATCTATATATATATAACTAGTTATGCATTGCGTAATCCATGAAATCGGGATTCTTTGTATTGTGTTGCCAGCTGTATCATTAATGCGTCAACTAACAAATGATGGGATCGAACCAGCATACATAGTAAATGATCATGAAAATGGCATGATTTGTTAAGTAGTAATCGCTATATTATTACTATAATGCTGGCATAATCGACGCATACGTGTGAGAAGTGCGACGACCACAGTGGTTAGCCGGCAACCGAATATTGATATTCGGCCATTCGCATTGCATAAATGCTGGGAAGGCTTGTTAATAATAGACATACTGCATGTGAATATCAGTGGTACGTCTGGTAGGGCTTATCACATTTTTGGATCGATGATCTGATGTGATATGTACTGCGTATCGGTATCGTGAGTATAATACGTGCGAGGACAGCCAAATAGCATAAGCTTTTACCGAGCTCTAATCGTACAATCCTCAGTATTTTCATGTTGAACTATATTACACTTCGTTTGCCCCAAGCCAAGCCTGAGCATTAACAGCCGGTTAGATGATGATCACCTGGCATCGGTTCTGATAGCCGAACACACTGCATCGCATCCATTGGACTGTAAGTGGTAACCTTTTCGCTCCTGAAGTCTTCCGCTGCCTCTGAAATCGCGTCCGAATGCTTTGGTCTGTTTTGTGAGAAATCATCACTTGGCAATTAACTAAGTGCATGAGCAGCGAAGAGGAATACAACACAAGCGACATGGCAAAGCTACATGATTGGCAACACAATAACCTTACAAACCAGAAGCGGCGGTTACTATAGCACGCCCAAGATCCTCCGCAAATGTATCCAACGGACTACGCTTATTGTCGCCATTGTTAGCCATAGTAGGGACCTACTTACAAAGAGATCAGGGTAAGAAAGTCCATGAATGAACCTGGTAGTGAGACCAGATTTGTACCGTGACTACGAAGTCCATGGAAACACTTTCCCAAGGTGCATCCGGGACAGAGTGTAGAACACTTGCAGAACGGTCTTCAGTTAAAGATGGAGGGTTCCGCGACTCAAATTGTCGTCCCGAATGATGATGCCCTTCATTGCAATATCTGTTCCCGTTTTCACGAAAATCCGTTAGCAGGACATTCTGGTAGCACACGGTTGGTCAAACCGGTTTGACGCTCATTTTGGTGACCAGAGATGTGGAGAACTTCGTGCGGTCTGTGCCAGCGCTACAAGGCATTGTCAGGTAAGGGTCATGGGTTGCTGCAACCTTTGTCTGTCCTTCCTTCTTCAATCATGCACTGAATCTGCACGTCTGGGTGTTAGCTACACGAGCGTCGAACTTACAAACAGCAAGGCGATTCAATGCGAATATTGTGACAGCGGAAGACTTTAAGACAAGGAAAGATTCAACTTACAATGATCTTCGATTACAGAATAGAAGTCTGCCGTCAGACCCCGCAGGCAGCGTTCATCATCCGGCTGGAGATGGTATGCTGGAGTAGCTCAGGCCGAATATAAATGAGTAAAACGTATGTATGGGAATTATACTGAGTTAAGTACGGGGGTACTTAATCCAAAGTAGCGTCGAGCCGACTTCGGTCTCTAGGTGGCCGTCCTCGCACCTATCATGTTCACGATGTGCAGTACAAGTCTCACTGGATTCCGATCTCAAGTGTGAGTACTATCATGGAACTGTTCTAAATATCACGTAATCCGTGATATAAATGGATGCAACGTATGCAATATGCGAAGGTCCGAATATCAATATTTGGTTGCCGATGTTGTATCCTTCCTTCTTCAATCATGCACTGAATCTGCACGTCTGAATGTTAGCTAGTGCACATCGTGCTTACGAACAGCAAGGCGATTCAATGCGAGTAAGTGACAGCGGAAGACTCAAGATTAAGGAAAGATTCAACTTACAATAATCCTCGTTTACAATTCAGTAGATCGCCGTCAGACCCCGTGGGCAATGTTCATCACTCGGCTGCAGATGGAATGCTAGAATAGCTCAGGCCGAATATATATGATTATATCGTATGTATGCAAATTAGATCAAGTTAAGTACACAGGTACTTGGTCCAAAGTAGCGCAAGCCGACTTTGGTCTCTAGGCGGCCGTCCTCACACCTATCACGTCGCGATACCGATGCACAGTACAGGTCTCACTGGATTCCGATCTCAAGTGTGCGTACCTTTGTAGCACTGTTCTAAATATCGTGTCATCCGTGATATTATTGAATGCAACGCATGCAATATGCAAAGGTCCGAATATCGATATTCGGTTGCCGACCCAACCATCACGATCGTCGCTTTCTCGCATGCGTGTATGGTTTATGACGTAAATGAAGTAATAACATTTAAAGTATTATTCCGTGATATAAAATGCCAATGGATAGATCGCACATTAATTATCAGCCTCGAGTCAAACATGTTGACCGACAGCGCAATGTTGTGGATGATAATGCGACATGCCTGATTAGCTAGATATACTCGAGTATATCATGCTAATATGATTGTATTATGCTTCATGATGTTCAGATGCATTGCGGCCTATTTCGGTGCAACCGGTGATCGAACCGGCGTACAACAACTATCCCCCCTCCCATATGCAGCGTCCTCGCTGCATTGAACAGCATCGACTGCAAAGATCATTGGGTCTGCGTGGCACGTAGGCGAGCTTCCTCCAACAGGGGCTTCATTTCCGGCACGAAGTTACGCATCGGCTCCCACAAATTATGCTCGCTGGAATAGCCGGTCCATTTGACCAGATATCCGTGCACCTTCCGCTTTCGTCATTGTCCACCTATACGACGAACCCGATAATCCAATATTCGCTCCACATCATACACTTTTTGCTTGCCTGCGATCCAGGTCTCGGGACCGGGGTCCATTACTGCAGGGGCATCGGTGTTGTTTGTAACGGGCTCCGTGCCACGATAAGGATGAACGAGTGAAATATGAAACGTGGGGTGGATATTCATGTCAGAAGGTAGGGATAGCTCCACAGCTATGTTTCCTACCATGCGAACAACGGAATATTGACCGATCCAGCGAGGTAACAATTTACGGAAACTGTCGGTGAGCAAACACAGATTCTTAGTGCTCAATAATACCATTTGTCCCACCGAAAATGTTACGTCTCGTTTGGATTTATTATAATAGTCCGTCGTCCGTTGTTGTGCCGCGTCCAAGCATGCCTTCGCGTCTGTCATGCGGGATAGGAATGACTTGGCAAAGGTTTTAGCTGCAGGGATATTTATCTCCAACTCTTGCCACGCGGGTAGCGCAGGATGGAATCCATAATTCAGAAAGAAAGGGCTTTGACCTGTAGAACGGTTAACAGCGTTGTTAAGCGCGAATCCTGCCGAAGTCAGAAATGTATCCCAAACAGAGGGTGTGCATCCCGCGAAATTCCTCAACATGTCGCCCAGCGTGCGATTTGTGCGTCCAGTTTGCCCATCGGATTGTGGATGATATGCTGTGCTCAAATGAACGCGCATACCGATGAGTTGACATAGCGCTTCCCAAAACTTAGACGTGAATTGACCGCCGTGATCAGATATCACATTTTTAGGAATGCCATGCAATCGTACCACATTATCGAAACATAATAGTGCTTTTTGCTCAGCGGTGCAAGACGAGGTGCAGGGGGCTAAGTGAACCATCTTGGTCAAGTGATCGACCATAACGAACACCGAGTCGTATCCCCCCTCAGTTTTGGGCAGCGCGACTACAAAGTCCATAGAAACACTTTCCCAAGGGGCATCTGGTATAGGTAAAGGTTGTAATAAACCCTGGTCCTTACCGGATAGTGCTTTATTGCGCTGACATAAACTGCACCTTTGCATGAAGTTTTCCGCATCCTTCACCACGCGCGGCCACCAGAATGAGCGTCGTACGAGCTCTGCCAGACGCGTACTTCCAGGATGTCCTGCTAACGGATCCTCGTGGAACCGCGCAAGAGTATCGTAGCGCAAAGCGTCGTCGTTCGGCACGACGATTTGTGTGGTCAAACCATCTTTCCGTAGCCACAAATCTTTGCGCTTGTGCAGATGCTCCACATTACTTGGAGAAGCAAACCATGGATCGGTCTGATATGCCATCTTGAGTCGTTGCATGAGATCCGCTGCTATCGGCACCTCCTGACTGCGCGAACAAGTAACCGGTGCTGCCAAAATCGCAGCATGTAATGATGGATGTCGACTGAGGGCGTCAGCAATATTAATTCTGCCGGCAATATATTCCCAAGTACAGTCGAAACGAGATAGATATTCCATCCACCGGGCTTGTCGTCGGTTAAGTATGGGGACACCCTGCAAGAATGTCAGCGGTTTGTTGTCAGTCTTCAGCGTAAAAGGACGACCTTTGAGGTAACAGCGCCACTCCTTCAAAGCATGTAGAGCTGCCAACAGCTCCTGTTCTCCGGTTGTATATCGGGTCTCTGCACCCGAGAACGATTTACTCGTGAAGGCGATCGGTCGTCCTTCCTGCAACAATACAGCGTCACTTCCATGCAAGGAAGCATCCGATACAACTTCAACACGGAATGGCAACGAGTAATCAGGGAAAGAGAGGGTAACGTCGTCGGTGACGATTCGCTTGAGCTCTTCGAATGCCCGCTGCCACGCGGGTGTCCAGGCTTTGAGGGAAGCAAAACCTCCTTTCTTCGTCAAATTCGTAAGCGGGGCCGCAATAATGGAGTATTTATTGATAAACTTACGGAAGTAGTTGGTCAAACCCAAGAACTGGTGTAGCTCGGTGAGATTCTGCGGCGCGGGCCACTCGCGAACCACAGCTACCTTCCGTGGATCCATCCTGACCCCAGTGGCCGACACGATGTGGCCCAAATACTCCACCTGAGGCTGCGCCCAAAAACACTTGGTGCATTTAGCAAGCAATTGCTCCCGCTTCATCACCTCAAGCACGAGCTCGAGATGCTTCAGGTGCTCCTCGCACGTCTTGGAATATATTAAAATATCATCCAAATAACAAACGACGAACCTGTCAATATACGGTCTGAACATGCGATCCATCACTGCTTGAAATGTGGCGGGCGCATTAGTAAGTCCAAACGACAAGACCGTGTACTCGAAGTGACCAAAGGGGGTCCGAAAAGCGGTTTTCGGAATATCAGAGGCAGCAATGCGTATCTGATTATACCCTTGTTGAAGGTCAATCGAGGAAAAGTAAGCTGAACCTTTCAGCTTATTGATCAGGTCATCGACGCGCGGCAAAGGGTAGCGATTTTTAATCGTGGTCGCGTTCAAGCCCCTATAATCAATGCACATGCGCAACGTCCCATTCTTCTTACCGAAAAACAATATCGGCGCAGAATATGGCGATGTGCTGGGCCGAATCATACCCTTTGCAAGCAGATCCCCCACTTGCCGCTTCACCCGCTCAATTTTGGCAGCCTAACCTGTATATAGATTGCGAAACGGGTTGTGCTCGAACACAAAGGGGATCATATAATCAGCAGGTAACATAGGTGGGAGCCCCAGGATGACATATGCATCAATATAATTTGGCTATAGGGGGGCTGCGACCTCAGGATCTTTCACAAGAGACTGCGCGGTGGTAACAACCAATTGCACCCAAGGCCTTGCAAGCAATTCATGGATGCCTTCCCTTATCACTTGATAAGCTACTCTTACATCCTTCAAGCTTGGGTTCTTTATTTCGGCAGACGAACGCCGCTAACGAAATTAACCACAGGCTCTGCACAGTTCCGCCCTCCTCTGGTGTGACATCTTAGTACGACAGACAAGGTACCTTAGGCGATAGGTTCCCTTTTGCACAATGGCCAATTGTGCTGGATTCCATATTGATGCGCGCGTGGTACTGTTGTTATGTCGCGGCACCCAATGTCCATGTAGTGCTGTCTCCGAGAGACCTTGTTGCACTCATTGGGCCCTAACACACAGAGGGTCCTTCGTCGACTAAGGGTGATCCTGCCCACGATGGGATGCTTATCCTCATCAACGAGGATAACCTGAACACTTAGACGACTATGGGATCAACCCCATCATGCTTATCACTTATTTGAGATAAGGTCGTCAGTAACACCGGTAATACTTAGGTGTCCCAAAATTTCAGTCAACAAAATCGATTTTGTTGCCATCCAAAAGAGTCAAACGTGGCGTACATCCGCATCATACCTACGATCCATGCTAGTCAGCAGAAAAGGATCCGTTAGAAGCACATAAATATTAATCATCGAGTATATTAAGTCAAAGTAGCGAAGATTCCTCTTATATCAACATTGCCGGATTCAATCAAGATTTATCCAAGCCAGAACGTATTTTAGTACTCCATGTCAACTAACATTTCTGTGTTAACGTGGATTGGGTGCTCCGACAATATCAACGGAAATCGTGTCAGGTGCCTCGTCCGTTGAAGGTAGTCCTACAGCTAATGGGGGTAAAAGCGGGCAGTTCCTTGTAAGGTGATTTGATGCGCACCGAAGGCAGACTCCCAATTGTCGTCGCTGCACAAACTCCGTTTGCGTACATCCCCACTTGGAAAGCCATCGATTTTGTGTTCTTGACCGCTTTGATTCTGATGCAGCCCGTCCTCTTCCGCGTACTCCAAGTTATCTGCGAATCCCTTGGAGTTAGTTCTTGGGTACCAGGAGTATGAGCGTGGCTAGTCGGAGGGTTGCCACCACGGCGCATCGGAGCTGGAGGTAGTGGAATGCCAGTAGTCTCAGGTGCTGGATCAGTCTCATTAGATATATCTTGCGTCGTGTCAACTGATAACGGTGCTAATGGTGTCGGGTGTTCCTGTCCCGTTCCAAGGCAAGCTTCGACGCCACGAACAATCTGAACCCATCGCGTATACGATCTTGTCCCTTCCTGTGTCAGGTCCGTAATACTCGCTTGGGCTAACTGAAGCGAGAGACCGCGTTGGAACCAATAAATGTAGTCTCCCTCGGAGAAGCCAATCATGGGTGCTGTTACTGCTTCAAAACGCAACCGGTAGTCCTCCACGGACTCGTTAGGTCGCATTCGATAAGCGCCTGTGTGTAACTCTCTGTACATGGCAGCCACTTGCGACTGATTTCCGGGAGCGAAATGATTAAGGAGCGCATTAATTAATTCTTCGAACGTAAAGTGCTCCTGTACAGTGGTCCAATGATCATACCATTCTCTCGCGATGCCGCTTAGTGTAGCTCCGATGAAAAGACACTTCACTTCGTCGCGATCACCACCCTTTACCAACTTCAGATACTTTTTAGCATCACGGACATAGGAACGAGTGGCACTTGCGGTAGTCTTAGGTTCGGCATCATGACAAATATAGAGTTGAGGCGTTGGGACTACGAAACCAGGAACCCCACCTTCATCCATAAGTTGCTGTAGCGATACCATCGCTGGGCTCTGCTCCACCTTGGTGGGCCTCGTAGGATCTGATGCCCCAGGAGGATTCTGAGCTGGATAAGGGGAGTTCGACTGGGGAACATCTGATTGGGGATTATATAAGTTATCAACGTTCGGTGTGGTCTCCGGTTCTTCATAATGGACACTAATATTAGCCGGATCACTCTCCTCCATAGTTGGTGGATACTGATCACACGACATGTATTCCAATTAGTACCTTAAAAGGAAAAAGAGATAAAGGTAGGACTCTACCTTTTTCTCACGTGTATCATTCACGCACGAGTAAACTCCGACACAAACAGGAATATAACCCACCAATGCGTTGTCACCTTCGAATTGATATATCCTTAGTAGATGGTCCTGTACTTTATAATTTTCGCTCGAGTACTGTCCATGTTCAAGTAAACTCCGTCGCGAGTAAAAATGTAGTCCACCAATATGTAGTCACCTTCAAATGAGTATATCCTTAATAGCTGGACCTGTCAAATGTCCGACTTATTGGGGAAGTGATTCCGAATATGATGGCAAAGAAAATCCTTCCGTGGACTTAAGACCTTTCCGGGTGGCAAAAATACAATTAGTATTAACAGACGGGGGCTATACCAAAAGTTATAGGAGAGGATGATACAGTACCGACTTGCCGACGAAGTTATCCTGTGAAGCTCCTCTCCGCCGTTCGCTCGTGCAAGAATCTATACCCCAATAGCGACGATGAGACAGCCGTGAATCGAACTGAATGTTAGCTAGTGCACATCGTGCTTACGAACAGCAAGGCGATTCAATGCGAGTAAGTGACAGCGGAAGACTCAAGATTAAGGAAAGATTCAACTTACAATAATCCTCGTTTACAATTCAGTAGATCGCCGTCAGACCCCGTGGGCAATGTTCATCACTCGGCTGCAGATGGAATGCTAGAATAGCTCAGGCCGAATATATATGATTATATCGTATGTATGCAAATTAGATCAAGTTAAGTACACAGGTACTTGGTCCAAAGTAGCGCAAGCCAACTTCGGTCTCTAGGCGGCCGTCCTCGCACCTATCATGTTGTGATACCGATGTGCAGTACAGGTTTCACTGGATTCCGATCTCAAGTGTGAGTACCTTTGTAGCACTGTTCTAAATATCGTGTCATCCGTGATATTATTGAATGCAACGCATGCAATATGCGAAGGTCCGAATATCGATATTCGGTTGCCGACCCAACCATCGCGATCGTCACTTTCTCGCATACGCGTATGGTTTATGACGTAAATGAAGTAATAACATTTAAAGTATTATTACGTGATATAAAATGCCAATGGATAGATCGCACATTAATTATCAGCCTCGAGTCAAACATGTTGACCGACAGCGCAATGTTGTGGATGATAATGCGACATGCCTGATTAGCTAGATATACTCGAGTACATCATGCTAATATGATTGTATTATGCTTCATGATGTTCAGATGCATTGCGGCCTATTTCGGTGCAACCGGTGATCGAACCGGCGTACAACAGCTGACCCAACCATCGTGATCGTCACGTTCCCGCATACGTGTATGGTTTATGATACGAATGATGTAATGATATTTGAAATATTATTACGTGATATATTATGCCAATAGTGGGTTCACGCATTGATATCAGCTTTGAGTCAAACATGTTGACCGACAGCGTGATGTCATGAGTGATAATGTGGCATGCTACATTAGCTAGATATATTCGAATATATCATGCTAATATGCTTATTCCATGCTCAATAGTGCTTGGATGGATTGCAGCCTACTTTGGTATAAACGGTGGTCGAACCGGCGTACATCATGTCCCAGATGCACCTTGGGAAAGTGTTTCCTGTTAAGGACTTTGTAGTTACGCTGCCCAAAACTGAGGGGGGATACGACTTGGTGCTTGCCATGGTAGACCGTTTGACAAGGATGGTTCACCTAGCGCCATGCACGTCGTCCTGCACTGCTGAGCAAACTGCACGATTGTTTTTCAACAATGTGGTTCAGTTCCATGGCATCCCTAAGAACATGGTGTCGGACCACGGAGGTCAATTGACGTCTAAGTTTTGGGAAGCGCTCTGCAAGCTGGTTGGCATGCGTGTTAACCCTGAGCACGGCACACCACCCACATTCTGATGGACAAATCGAACACACAAACCATACGTTGAATGCAATCGATATTTTCAGCTGGACTATATCAATAATGCATCTAAGCCCGGATGATATGGTGTGCAATTTTGCTGGTCACACACCTCTTATCTGGGATACATATTTGACTGCGGCAAACTTCGCACTTAACAATGTTGTTAACTGGTGGACAGGTCAAAGCTTGTTCTTCTTGAATTAGGGTTTCACCCTGTGCTACCCGTGTGGTGTGGGCTAGAGGTGAATGTCCCCGCGGCTAAGACCTTTGCCAAGTCCTTTCTATCCCGAATGACGATGCAAAGTCATGTTTGGATGTGGCACAGCAACGGACAATGGATTACTATAATAAGTCCCAACGGGATGTGCCTTTCTCAGGAAGGCAGATGGTTTCATTGAGCATCAAAAACCTACACTCCTTTGCCAAAGGGTCCCAGAAGCTTTTACCCGCTGGATTGGACCATACCCCATTGCGCGCATGATTGGGAATGCGGCTGTTGAGCTTGCCTTGCCTACTGACATGAACATCCACCCCATGTTCATGTTTTGCTGATCCACCCCTACTGTGGCACTGAACCCGTCGCTGATACCACTTACACCCCTGCAGCGGTAGAACCGAGTTCTGAGACCTGGATCGCAGGAAAGAGAAGGTATATGATGTGGAGCGTATGCTGGATTATCGCACTCGTCGCACTCTTGTGTGGGTAGGCACAGATGCAAGCACACGGTGCATGAGTACTTGGTTAAATGGACCAGGTATCCTAGAACCGGCACGCAATTTTTCACCGAACATGAAGCCCATTTTAGAAGAGGCTCGTTTGCGTGCCACTCAATCTTAATGATCCCTGCAGTTGATACTGCGTGATACAGTGAGGACGCTGCATACAGGAGGGGGGGGTAATTGTTGTATTACAGTTTGATTATCATCGATGCCTTGGTCAATGCGACCTAACAAGATGATAAGCAAATGTAACTAATGTATTTCTATTAAAACTAGTTTATGCATTACAGAGTCCATGCAATTGGGATTCTTTGCCTTGCTAAGGTTTATCACACTTGCGGATTGACAATCTGGTGTAAGATGTACCGCATATCGGTATCACGAGTATAATATGTGCAAGGACGGCTTAAATTTTTCCGCACCTTAATTCGGAATACCTTCGATATTATCATAATATGCTTTGCACACAATTAGCCGGTTAGATGTTGATCGCCTGTCATCGGTTCTGATAGCTGAATGCACCGCATCGCGTCTAATTGACTGTAAGTTGTAACCTTTTTGCTCTGAAGTCGTCTGCTGCCCCTGAGATTGCATCCAAATGCATTGGTCTGTCTTGTGAGCATCTGGCACTTGACACTTGACATCCAGACGTGCAGATATGTGCATGAGCAGCAAAGAGGATACAACACGGCACTCAATTTGCAAAGTAAATTTTTGGGCACCCTGGGGACTTTGGTGTTGTATCCTTCCTTCTTCGATCATGCACTGAATCTGCGCGTCTGGGTGTTAGCTACAAGTCTGAGTGTTAGCTACGAAAAAGAATATAGAATATGCAGCTAGCTTCCTTTTAACACTCTATAAGAAATACGGTGATTGGCATCGGGCGGTAAGATTGTATCACTCAAGCAGAGCGGAGTATTACAGGAAATATTCAAGGAAAATAACTCTGGCATCGTGCTTACGAACAGTAAGACACTTCAGTGCAAGCAACGTGACAGCGGAAGACTTTAAGACAAGGAAAGATTCAACTTACAATGATCTTCGGTTGCAAAGTAGAAGTCTGCCGTCAGACCCCGCAGGCAGCGTTCATCATACGGCTAGGAGTGGAATGCTGGAATAGCTCAGGCCGATAATAAATGAGTAAAACGTATGTATGGGAATTATACTGAGTTAAGTACGCAAGTACTTGATCCAAAGTAGCGTCGAGCCAACTTCGGTCTCTAGGCGGCCGTCCTCGCACCTATCATGTCGCGATACCGATGTGCAGTACAAGTCTCACTGGATTCCGATCTCAAGTGTGAGTACTATCTTAGCACTGTTCTAAATACCGCGTAATCCGTGATATTAATGGATGCATCATATTATTATTATTATTATTATGGTTACTCCGCCCTTGCGGGCTGGCGTGTATTATGGGAATCTCCGGGATTTTAACCGAGTGCCCCTACTCTCTACGGCCCCTATCCATGTGCCAGCCCCTTCGGACCTACTGGCATTTAGGTGGGTGTCAAACCACCTCGCACCATCAGCCCAGCTACGGGCCTCAGATGCGCACTTCACGGGATGCATCATATGCAATATGCGAAGGTCCAAATATCGATATTCGGTTGCCGACCCAACCATCACGATCATCGTGTTCCCGCATAAGTGTATGGTTTATGACACGGATGAGGTAATAATATTTAAAATATTATTACGTGATATATTATGCCAATAGAGAGTTCGTGCATTGATATCAGCCTTGAGTCAAACATGTTGACCGACAGCGTGATGTCGTAGATGATAATGCGATGTGCCTGATTAGCTAGATATACTCAAATATATCATGCTAATATGATTATATCATGCTCAGTAGTGCTTGAATGGATTGCAGCCTACTTCGGCATAAACGGTGATCGAACTGGCATACAGCAACTATCCCCCCTCCCGTATGCAGCGTCCTCGCTGCATCAAACAGCATCGACTGCAGAGATCATTGGGTCTGTGTGACACGTAGACGAGCTTCCTCCAATAGGGGCTTCATTTCTGGCTCCCAAGAGTTGTGCTCGCTAGAATAGCCAGTCCACTTGACCAGATACTCGTGCACCTTCCGCTTTCATCGTTGTCGACCTATACGACGAACCCGATAATCCAGTACTCGCTCCACATCATACACTTTTTGCTTGCCTACGATCCAGGTCTTGGGACCGGGGTCCATTACTGCAGGGGCATCGGTGTTGTTTGTAATGGGTGCTGTACCGCGATAAGGGTGAATGAGAGATACATGAAACGTGGGATGGATATTCATATCAGAGGGTAGGGATAGCTCCACAGCTACATTTCCTACCATGCGTACAACAGTGAGGTAACAGTTTTTGGGAACCGTTGGCAAGCGAACGCAGGTTCTTAGTGCTCAATAAAATCATTTGTCCCACCGAAAATGTTGGACATTGGGTGCCGTGACGTAACGACAGTACCGCGCGTGCATCGATATGGAGTCCAGCACAATTGGCCATTGTGCAAAAGGGAACCTATCGCCTAAGGTACCTTGTCTGTCGTACCAAGATGTCACACCAGAGGAGGGCGGAACTGTGCGGAGCCTGTGGTTAATTTCGTTCTAGCGGCGTTTGTCCGCCGAAATAAAGAACCCAAGCTTGAAGGGTGCAAAAGAAACCTATCAAATGATAAGGGAAGGTACCCATGAATTGCTTGTGAGGCCTTGGGTGCAATTGATTGTTACCACCTCGCCATTTCCTGTGAAAGATTCTGAGGTCGCAGTCCCCCTATTGCCAAATTATACCGATGCATTTGGGGCTTCCACCTATGTTACCTGCTGACCATACGATCCCTCTTGTGCCCGGAGCACAGTTCGTTTCACGACCTATGTACAGGTTAAGTCCGTTAGAGCTGGATGAAGTGAAGTGGCAAGTGGGGGATCTGCTTGCAAAGGGTATGATTTGACCCAGCACATCGCCATATTCTGCACCGATATTGTTCGTCGGAAGAAGGATGGGACGTTGCACATGTGCATTGATTATCAGGGCTTGAATGCGACTACGATTAAAAATCGCTACCCTTTGCCGCGCGTCGATGACCTGCTCGATAAGTTGAAAGGCTCAGCTTATATTTCCTCGATTGATCTTCAGCAGGTGTATAATCAGATACGCATCCCTGCTTCTGATATACCGAAAACCGCTTTCCGGACCCCCTTTGGTCACTTAGAGTACACGGTCTTGTCATTTGGACTTACTAATGCGCCCGCCACATTTCAAGCAGTGATGGACCGCATATTCAGACCGTATATCGACAGGTTCGTCGTTTGTTATTTGGATGATATTCTGATATATTCCAAGACGCGCGAGGAGCACCTGAAGCATCTTGAGCTCGTGCTTGAGGTGATGAAGCGGGAGCAATTGTTTGCTAAACGTGCCAAGTGTTTTTGGGCGCAGCCTCAGGTGGAGTATTTGGGCCACATCGTATCAGCCACGGGAATAAGGATGGACCCATGGAAGGTAGCTGTGTTTGAATGGCCTGCGCCTCAGAACCTCACCGAACTACGCCAGTTCTTAGGTTTGACCAACTACTTCCGTAAGTTTATTAATAAATACTCCATTATTGCGGCCCCGCTTACAAATCTGACGAGGAAAGGAGGCTTCAGCGGGCATTCAAAGAGCTCAAGCGAATCATCGCCGATGACGTTACCCTCTCTTTCCCTGATTACTCGTTACCATTCCGTGTAGAAGTAATATCGGATGCTTCCCTACATGGAAGCAGCGCTGTATTGTTGCAGGAAGGACGACCGATCGCCTTCACAAGTAAGAAATTCTCGGGTGCGGAGACCCGCTACACGACCGGAGAACAGGAGCTGTTGGCAGTTCTACATGCTCTAAAGGAATGGCGTTGTTACCTCGAAGGCCGTCCTTTCACACTGTAGACCAATCACAAACCGCTGACATTTTTACAAAGTGTCCCCACGCTCAACCAACGACAAGCCAGGTGGATGGAATATCTATCTCGTTTTGACTGTACATGGGAATACATCGCCGGCAATATTAATATCGCTGACGCCCTCAGTTGACACCAGTCGTTACATGCTGCAATTCTCGCAGCACTGATTACCTGTCAACGCAGTCAGGAGTGTTGTATCCTTCCTTCTTCGATCATGCACTGAATCTGCACGTCTGAGTATTAGCTACACGTGCATGGTGCTTATGAACAGCAAGACACTTTAATGCAAGCAACGTGACAGCGGAAGACTTATAAATAAGGAAAGATTCAACTTACAATGATCTTCAGTTGCAAATTAGGAGTCTGCCGTCAGACCCCGCGGGCAGTGTTCATCATCCGGCTGGAAATGCTATGCTAGAATAGCTCAGGCCAATAATAAATAAGTAAAACGTATATATCAGAATCAGACCAAGTTAAGTACACAAGTACTTGACCCAAAATAGCGTCAAGCCGACTTCGGTCTCTAGGCGGCCGTCCTCGCACCTATCATGTCGTGATACCGATGTGCAGTACAGGTCTCACTGGATTACGATCTCAAGTGTGAGTACCTTCATAGTACTGTTCTGAATATCGTGTCATCCATGATATTATTGAATGCAACGCATGCAATATGCAAAGGTCCGAATATCGATATTCGGTTGCCGACCCAACCATCGCGATTCTTGCATATGCGTATGGTTTATGACACAGATGAGGTAATAATATTCAAAGCATTATTACGTGGAATATTATACCAATGGATAGATCGCGCATTAATTATCAGCATCAAGTCAAACATGTTGACTGACAGCGTGATGTCGTGAATGATGATGCGACATGCCTGATTAGCTAGATATACTCGAGTATATCATGCTAATATGATTGTATTATGCTTCATGATATCTGAATGCATTGCGGCCTTCATAAATGTAAACGGTGATTGAACCCGCGTACAACAACTATCCCCCCTCCCGTATGCAGTGTCCTCGCTGCATCGAACAGCATCGACTGCAAGGATCATTGGGTTTTGTGTGGTGCGTAGACTAGCTTCCTCCAATAGGGGCTTCATTTCTGGCGAGAAATTACACGTCGGCTCCCAAGAGTTGTGCTCGCTAGAATAGCCAGTCCACTTGACCAGATATTCATGCACCTTCCGCTTTCGTCGTTGTCGACCAATGCGACGAACCCGATAATCCAGTATGCGTTCCACATCATACACCTTTTGCTTGCCTGCGATCCAGGTCTCGGGACCGGGGTCCATTACTGCAGGGGCATCGGTGTCGTTCGTAACGGGTGCTGTGCCGTGATAAGGGCGAATTAAAGAAATATGAAATGTGGGATGGATATTCATGTCAGAAGGTAGGGATAGCTCCACGGCTACATTCCCTACCATGCGAACAACGGGATATTGACCGATCCAACGAGGTAACAATTTACGGGAACCGTCAGCAAGCGAACGCAAGTTCTTAGTGCTCAGTAATACCATTTGTCCCACCGAAAATGTTACGTCCCGTTTAGATTTATTATAATAGTCCGTCGTCCGTTGTTGTGCCGTGTCCAGGCATGCCTTCTCGTCTCTCATGTGGGATAGGAACGACTTGGCAAAGGTTTTAGCCGCAGGGATATTTATCTCCAACTCTTGCCACGCGGGTAGCGCAGGATGAAATCCATAATTCAGAAAGAAAGGGCTTTGACCTGTAGAGCGGTTAACAGCATTGTTAAGTGCGAATTCTGCCGAAGTCAGAAATGTATCCCAAACTGAGGGTGTGCGTCCCGCGAAATTCCTCAACATGTCGCCCAGTGTGCGATTTGTGCGTCCAGTTTGCCCATCAGATTGTGGATGATATGCTGTGCTCAAATGAACGCGCATACCGACGAGTTGACATAGCGCTTCCCAAAACTTAGACGTGAATTGACCGCCGTGATCGGAGATCACATTTTTAGGAACGCCATGCAATCGTACCACATTATGGAAACATAATCGTGCTGTTTGCTCAGCGGTGCAAGACGAGGTGCAGGGGGCTAAATGAACCATCTTGGTCAAACGATCGACCATTACGAACACCGAGTCGTATCCCCCCTCAGTTTTGGGCAGCGCGACTACAAAGTCCATAGAAACACTTTCCCAAGGGACATCTGGTATAGGTAAAGGTTGTAATAAACCCTGGCCCTTACCGGATAGTGCTTTATTGCGCTGACAGAGACTGCACCTTTGCACGAAGTTTTCCCCATCCTTCACCACGCGCGGCCACCAGAATGAGCGTCGTACAAGCCAGGATGTCCTGCTAACGGGTCCTCGTGGAACCGTGCAAGAGTATCGTAGCGCAAAGCGTCGTCGTTCGGCACGACGATTTGTGTGGTCAAGCCATTCTGCCGTATCCACAAATCGTTGCACTTGTGCAAATGTTCCACATTGTTGGGCGAAGCGAACCATGGATCCACTTCATACGCCACCTTGAGTCGCTGCGCAAGGTCCGCTGCTATCGGCACCTCCTGACTGCGTGAACGAGTAACCGGTGCTGCCAAAATTGCAGCATGTAATGATGGATGTCGACTGAGAGCGTCAGCAATATTAATCCTGCCGGCGATATACTCCCATGTACAGTCGAAACGAGACAGATACTCCATCCACCGGGCTTGTCGTTGGTTAAGCGTAGGGACACTCTGCAAGAATGTCAGCGACTTATGATCGGTCTTCAGCGTAAAAGGGCGGCCCTCGAGGTAACAACGCCATTCCTTCAAAGCATGTAGAGCTGCCAACAGCTCCTACTCTCCGGTTGTATATCGGGTCTCCGCACCCGAAAACTTCTTACTCGTGAAGGCGATCGGTCGTCCATCCTGCAACAATACAGCGCCGCTTCCATGCAAGGAAGCATCCGATACAACTTCAACACGGAATGGCAACGAGTGATCAGGGAAAGAGAGGGTAACGTCGTCGGCGACGATTCGCTTGAGCTCTTCGAATGCCCGCTGACACGCGGATGTTCAGGCTTCGAGAGAAACGAAACCTCCTTTCTTCGTCAAATTCGTAAGTGGGACCGCAATAATGGAGTAATTTTTAATAAACTTACGGAAGTAGTTTGTCAAACCCAAGAACTGGCGTAGTTCGGTGAGGTTCTGAGGCGTGGGCCATTCGCGAACCACAGCTACCTTCCGTGGGTCCATCCTGACCCCAGTGGCCGACACGATGTGGCCCAAATACTCCACTTGAGGCTGCGCCCAAAAACACTTGGCGCGTTTAGCAAACAATTGCTCCCGCTTCATCACCTCAAGCACGAGCTCGAGATGCTTCAGGTGCTCCTCGCGCGTTTTGGAATATATTAAAATATCATCCAAATAGCAAACAACGAACCTGTCGATATACGGTCTGAACATGCGATCCGTCACTGCTTGAAATGTGGCAGGCGCATTAGTAAGTCCAAACAACAAGACCGTGTACTCGAAGTGACCAAAGGGGGTCCGAAAAGCGGTTTTCGGAATATCAGAGGCAGCAATGCGTATCTGATTATACCCTTGTTGAAGGTCAATCGAGGAAAAGTAAGCTGAACCTTTCAGCTTATTGATCAGGTCATCGACGCGCGGCAAAGGGTAGCGATTTTTAATCGTGGTCGCGTTCAAGCCCCGATAATCAATGCACATACGCAGCGTCCCATCCTTCTTACCGACAAACAATATCGGCGCAGAATATGGCGATGTGCTGGGCCGAACCATACCCTTTGCGAGCAGATCCCTCACTTGCCGCTTCATCTGCCCAACTTTGGCAGCTTAACCTGTACATAGGTTATGAAACGGGTTGTGCTCGAACACAAAGGGGATCATATAATCAGCAGGTAACATAGGTGGGAGCCCCAGGATGACATATGCATCAATATAATTTGGCAATAGGGGGCTGCGACCTCAGAATCTTTCGCAAGAGACTGCGCGGTGGTAGCAATCGATTGCACCCAAGGCCTCACAAGCAATTCATGGATGCCTTCCCTTATCATTTGATAGGCTTATTTAACACCCTTCAAGCTTGGGTTCTTTATTTCGGCGGACGAACGCCAAAATTAACCATAGGCTCCGCAACAATTCCGCCCTCCTCTGGTGTGACATCTTGGTACGACAGACAAGGTACCTTAGGCGATAGGTTCCCTTTTGCACAATGGCCAATTGTGCTGGACTCCATATCGATGCGTGCGCGGTACTGTCATTATGTCGCGGCACCCAATGTCCATGTAGTGCTGTCTCCGAGAGACCTTGTTGCACTCATTGGGCCCTAACACACAGAGGGTCCTTCGACGACTAAGGATGATCCTGCCCACGATGGGATGCTTACCCTCATTAGCGAGGGTAACCTGTCACAATCAGACGACTGTGGGGTCGACCCCAACACATTCACCTCCTTTGCTGAGATGAAGTCGTCATTGGCACTAGTATCCTCAAGTGCCTTCATCATTTGACCAGCGAGGCCGACTTCAATAACGGAAACACAATAATCTGTCAGAGTCGACTCCACAGATAACAAAAGTGATTCCAGGGCGGGCTCAAAATTAACAAGAACCGCTACAGGGGCTTCATACCAGACATCAAAGGCATAGGACAATTCTGGCAACAGAACTGCGGATCCCGCCACGTTCACATCATCAATCAATACAGTGCCTGACTCGAATCAGAGGACACGTTGCATACTGTTTAGCAAAGCAGTAGCCCTACGCTGGCTGTGAAATGGTAGCAACAAACATGCGGGAGTGTCCAGACATTGATGTCTACGTCTCATGTACCTGACCAGCTGTTCGAACGGCTCACTTTGAGATGAGGGGATGAACAAACGATACGTTCTGAAGGACTAAAAGCAACGATGCTTCACAGTTGGACATACAAATGACCACCGACCATGCATTTGTTCAGCTGTCCCGGCTGGAGTCAACTCCACATCAATCCGGGCATCCCCCTACTTTGACCGTGGGGCCAAAGGCGGCAACAATGGCAATCCATCATGAGATAACCCACCGCACATCTCCAACAGAGAGTGATCTCCTTCCGACGCACAAGCTTGGATTATGTACACTCCCCTTTTGTCAGTCATGAGTCCTGCGCTTGCATGGTTGTCACATGAGGCACGAATCTCAAAGCATTCTGTCTAGCTGGAATACGCATCTCAGCTCTTAGGACAATTGGCATCACAAGAGCCTCAAAATGTGATTAGTAGGCAGTTACAGTTTCATTCGGAAACATGAAAAATGAGCCAAAGGCTAACATACAGTGTGCCTCAATATCACATGACTGAGCTTCTGGGGTAAAGCGTGCAAGTAGGGTGACAGTAAACTCATCAAGCGTGAAGTTTTCCCATGCAGTGATCCCTTGATCATACCATGTCTTTGCTATAACCTCGAGGGTATTCCCAACAAAGAGACACCTCACCTCATCGTGTTCACCGCCACGAGCCAACCGCAGGTACTTCCAAATATCACGTAGATAGAAACGAGTTGCATTCATAATGTCACGCTCAACATTCATATCATGCAAGGTAAACAATTTTGGTGCCGGGATAGTAAACCTCTTCACCTCATTACCGTCGGCGCGGTCTTGCATTTGAGGTGACAGCAAACCCCATTGATCAGCAGTTCCATCTGTAACCGTCATGGCTGCCGAGCCTGGCGTAGTAAGATGGATAGGGGCCTGAAACACAAGAGGATCTTGAGCAGTAATTGTGTCAATAGTCTCAGAATCCCTATCAAACGTTCTAGGAACGGTATCTGGCTCAGGTTGACATGCCAAGCCTACAAACAACGGGTCGTCACGTCCCGCCACCATGGAACACTGACCAATATATTCAAATTTCGTGACAATAAACGATGCACATAATTTTTAAGCAAGTGTGCAAGCGATTCACACGAATCTAGCACAAGAGCACAAGCAATTCGGTCAGCAAACCGACAATACTCTTGCAGGCTTTGAGTAGATATTGCAGATATGTATTCGATTGGTCCCTGTAGTCTGCGCGATCAAAGCCTCCAGCTGATTAGAACGCAAGTTGTAACCAGAAGCTATCGCGAGCAGTGCTGGACCACTAGTTTCACCTGCAACTCAGAGCGAAGGCTCACACCACAATTGCAGGTATAAAAAGGTATAAAAGCAATCACAATTTGGAAGCAACAGTATCTAATACAGCGTGGACAAGTTCTTCGGCGATAATGTCCAGTGGGCGACGTCGCCCATGGTCGACAATTGTCCTAGAAAGAACTTACTTCCGATCGAGCATCATTAAGCAGTCAGGCAACGAACCTGTCTCGATACCAAATTTGTTGTATCCTTCCTTCTTTGATCATTCACTGAATCTGCACGTCTGAGTATTAGCTACACGTGCATGGTGCTTACGAACAGCAAGACACTTTAGTGCAAGCAACGTGACAGCGGAAGACTTATAAATAAGGAAAGATTCAACTTACAATGATCTTCAGTTGCAAATTAGGAGTCTGCCGTCAGACCCCGCGGGCAGTGTTCATCATCCGGCTGGAAATGCTATGCTAGAATAGCTCAGGCCGATAATAAATAAGTAAAACGTATATATCAGAATCAGACCAAGTTAAGTACACGAGTACTTGACCCAAAATAGCGTCAAGCCGACTTCGGTCTCTAGGCGGCCGTCCTCGCACCTATCATGTCGTGATACCGATGTGCAGTACGGGTCTCACTGGATTACGATCTCAAGTGTGAGTACCTTCATAGTACTGTTCTGAATATCGTGTCATCCGTGATATTATTGAATGCAACGCATGCAATATGCAAAGGTCCGAATATCGATATTCGGTTGCCGACCCAACCATCGCGATTCTTGCATATGCGTATGGTTTATGACACAGATGAGGTAATAATATTCAAAGCATTATTACGCGGAATATTATACCAAGAGATAGATCGCGCATTAATTATCAGCATCAAGTCAAACATGTTGACCGACAGCAAGGAGGTGCCGATAGCAGCGGACCTCTCGCAGTGACTCAAGGTGGCATATGAAGTGGATCCATGGTTCAATTCGCCAAGTAATGTGGAACATCTGCACAAGCGCAACGATTTATGGCTGCGGATGGATGGCTCGACCACACAAATCGTCGTGCCGAACAACGAGGCTTTGCGCTACGATATTCTTGCCCGGTTCCATGAAAACCCTTTAGCAGGACATCCTGGAAGCACGTGATTGGCAGAACTAGTACGATGCTCGTTCTGGTGGCCGCGCGTGGTGAAGGATGCGGAAAACTTCGTGCAAAGGTGCAGTTTATGTCAGCGCAATAAAGCACTATCCCGTATGGGCCAGGGTTTATTACAACCTTTACCTATACCAGATGCCCCTTGGGAAAGTGTTTCAATGGACTTCGTTGTCGCGCTGCCCAAAACTGAGGGGGATACGACTCGGTGTTCCTTAGGGTCGATCGATTGACCAAAATGGTTCACTTACCCCCGTGCACCTCATCTTGCACCGCTGAGCAAACAACACGATTATGTTTCGATAATGTGGTACAATTACACGACGTTCCTAATGATAATGTGGTCCGATCGCATGGCGTTCCTAAAAATGTGATATCCGATCACGGCGGTCAATCCACGTCTAAGTTTTGGGAAGTCGTTCCTATTCCGCATGACAGACGCGAAGGCATGTTTGGACACGGCACAACAACGGACGACGGACTATTATAATAAATCCAAACGATACGTAACATTTTTGGTGGGACAAATGGTATTATTGAGCACTAAAAACTTGCGTTCGCTTGCCAACAGTTCCCGGAAATTACTACCTCGCTGGATTGGCCCATATCCCGTTGTTCGCATGGTAGGAAATGTAGCTGTGGAGCTATCCCTACCCTCTGACATGAATATTCACCCCACGTTTCATATTTCCCTCATTTGCCCTTTTCGTGGCACGACACCCATTACAAACGACACCGATGCCCCTGCAGTAATGGACCCCGGTCCCGAGACCTGGATCGCAGGCAAACAAAAGGTGTACGATGTGGAGTGAATCCTAGATTATTGGGTTCGTCGTTTCAGTCAACAACGATGAAAGCGGAAGGTACACGAGTACCTGGTCAAGTGGACTGGCTATTCTAGCGAGCACAACTCTTGGGAGCCGATGCGTAACTTCTCGCCAGAAATGAAGCCCCTATTGGAGGAAGCTCGTCTACGTGCCACACAGACCCAATGATCTCTGTAGTCGATGCTGTACGATGCAGCAAGGACGCTGCATACGGGAGGGGGGATAGTTGTTGTACGCCGGTTCATTCACCGTTTGCACTGAAGTAGGCTGCAATACATTTGAGCATTATGGATCATGATATAATCATATTAGCATGATATATTCAAGTATATCTAGCTAATCAGGCACGTCGCACTATCATGTACGACATCGTGCTATCAGTCAACATGTTTGACTCGAGGCTGATATCAATGCGCAATCTATCTATTGGCATAATATCTCACGTAATAATACTTTAAATACTATTACCTCATCCGTGTCATAAACCATACGCGTATGCGGGAACACGACGATTGCGATGGTTGGGTCGGCAACTGAATATTGATATTTGGACCTTCGGATATTGCATGCGTTGCATCCATTAATATCACGATTTACGCAATATTCAGAACAGTGTTAAGAAGGTACTCACACTTGAGATCAGAATCCAGTGAGACCTGTACTGCACATCGGTATCATGACGTGATAGGTGCGAGGACGGCCGCCTAGAGATGGAAGTCAGCTCGTGCTACTTTGGACTAAGTACTTGCGTACTTAACTCAATCTGATTCTATCATATACGTTTTACTCATTTATTATCGGCCTGAGCTACTCTAGCATACCATCTCCAGCCGAATGATGAACATTGCCCGCGGGGTCTGACGGCCGACTACTCATCTGTAATTGAAGACTATTGTAAATTGAATCTTTCCTTGTTATTGAGTCTTCCGCTGTCACTTTACTCGCATTGGATCGCCTTGCTGTTCGTAAGCACGGTGCACGCATAGCTAACATCCAGACGTGCAGATTCAGTGCATGATCGAAGAAGGAAGGATACAACAAATTTGGTAGCGAGACGGTTCGACTCACGGCTGTCTCATTATTGTTAGAGGAGAGTAGATTCTCGCGCGAGCGAGCGGCAGCGAAGGGCATCACGGGATAACCTCGTCGGAAAGTCGGTATTGTATTATTCTCTTTCCAAACTATTGATATAATAGTTGTACTTTAATACTAATCATATCTTCGCTACCAGTGAGGTCTTGAATCCACAGAAGGAATCCCATCACCGTCATACTTGGAATTGCTCTTCTGATAAGATGAACATCTGGCAGAACCAGCTACTAAGGCTACATCAATTTGAAGGTTACAACACGTTGGTGGGTTACATTACCGTTCTCGTCGGAATTTACTCGTGCTCGAACGGTACACGGAAGAAACTGTAAGGTATAATCCCATCTCTCTCTACCCTTGCAAGATACTGATTAGAATACATGTTGTGTGAGCAGTATCATCAGGTTATGGAAGGGAATGAGCGGACTAGTATCAGTATTCTCGGTGGGGAACCTGTGGTTGCACTGAACATTAATAATTTACATATTCCCCAAGATGATGCTCCCCAGTCAAACTACCGTTACTCAGTTCGGGATCCTCCTGAGACACCAGATTCTATCAAACTCAACGAGGCGGAGCAAAACCCAGCGATGGTGTCGCTACAAGAACTTATGAATGAAGGCGGGGTCCCTGGCTTCGTCGTCCCAACGCCTCAACTCCATATTCATTACGACGCCGAACCCAAGATTATCGCAAGCGCCACCCACTCCTATGTCCGTGACGTTAAGAGGTATTTGAAATTGGTAAAGGTTGGTGACCGTGACGAGGTGAAATGTTTATTCATCGGGGCCACACTAGGCAGCGTCGTGAAGGAATGGTATGATCATTGGACCACCGTGCAGGAACACTTTACGTTCGAAGGATTAACTAAGGCGCTCCTTACTCATTTCGCTCCAGGAAATCAGTCGCAAGTGGCTGCCATGTATCGAGAATTACACGCAGGCACTTATCAAATGCAACCTAACGAGTCTGTGGAAGCCTACCAGTGGCGTCTTGAAGACCTAATAGCACCCATGGTTGGCTTTTCAGAAGGAGACTACATTTATTGGTTTCAACGAGGCCTCTCGCTCGCGTTAGCCTGGGCGAGTACCGTGGACCTGACACTGGAAGGAACGAGGTCATATGCGCAGTGGGTTCAGATCGTCCGTAACGTCGAAGCTCGCCTTCAGATGGGACAAGAATGCATGGCATCCCTGGCACCGCTGTCAGTTAATACGACTCAAGATATCACTAACGAGACAGATCTAGCACCCGAGACCACTGGTATCCCCTTATCGCCGGCTCCTATGCGTCAGGGTGAGGTTCCTCCAGTCGATCACGCTCACATTCCTGGAATGCAAGAACTAACTCCAAGAGATTCTCCAATGACTCGGAGTATGTGGAAAAGAAAGGATGTACTACAAACTACCGCCGAGTCGTGCGGAGCTGAATCAGAATCGAAGCGGCCAAGAATACAGAACCGATGGCTTACCAAGTGGGGATGTACACAAGCGGAGTTTGTGCAGCGACGACAATTGGGAGTTTGCCTTCGGTGCGCATCAAATCACCCTACGAGGAACTGCCCCCTCTTACCCCCGTTAGCCATAGGACTACGACCGACGGACGAAGTACCTGATACGACCTCCGTTGAAATTGCTGGAGCAACGGACCAACATTAACACTGGAATATTCTCTAACGTGGAGTTATAACCTATATACTGACTCGGGTTAATTTTGATGGTATCTCGCAATGTTTGTATGAGGAGACTGTTGTATCCTTCCTTCTTCAATCATGCACTGAATCTGCACGTCTGAGTATTAGCTACACGTGCATTGTGCTTACGAACAGCAAGACACTTCAGTACAAGCAACGTGACAGCGGAAGACTTATAAATAAGGAAAGATTCAACTTACAATGATCTTCAGTTGCAAATTAGGAGTCTGCCGTCAGACCCTGCGGGCAATGTTCATCATCCGGCTGGGAATGCTATGCTGGAATAGCTCAGGCCGAATATAAATGAGTAAAACGTATATATCTGATTTAGACCGAGTTAAGTACATGAGTACTTGATCCAAATGAGCGTCAAGCCGACTTCGGTCTCTAGGCGGCCGTCCTCGCACCTATCATGTCGTGATACCGTTGCGCAGTACAGGTCTCACTAGATTCCGGTCTCAAGTGTGAGTACCTTCGTAGTACTGTTCTAAATATCGTGTCATCCGTGATATTATTGAATGCAACACATGCAATATGCAAAGGTCCGAATATCGATATTCAGTTGCCGACCCAACCATCGCAATCGTCACCTTCTCGCATACACGTATAGTTTATGACGTAAATGGGGTAATAATATTTAAAGTATTATTACGTGATATAAAATGCCAATGGATAGATCGCACATTAATTATCAGCGTCGAGTCAAACATGTTGACCGACAGCTCAATATCGTAGGTGGTAATGCGACATGCCTGATTAGCTAGATATACTCGAATATATCATGCTAATATGATTATATCATGCTTCATGATGCTTGAATGGGTTGCAGTCTACTCTGGTATGAACGGCAATCAAACCCGCGTACAACAACTATCCCCCCTCCCGTATGCAGCGTCCTCGCTGCATCGGACAGCATTGACTGCAAAGATCATTGGGTCTGCGTGGCACGTAGGCGAGCTTCCTCCAACAGGAGCTTCATTTCCGGCGAGAAGTTACGCATCGGCTCCTACGAATTATGCTCGCTAGAATAGCCAGTCCACTTGACCAGATATTCGTGCACCTTCCGCTTTCGTCGTTGTCGACCTATATGACGCACCCGATAATCCAATATTCGCTCCACATCATACACTTTTTGCTTGCCTGCGATCCAGGTCTCGGGACTGGGGTCCATTACTGCAGGGGCATCGGTGTTGTTTGTAACGGGCTCCGTGCCGCGATAAGGACGGATGAGGGATATATAAAATGTGGGATGGATATTCATGTCAGAGGGTAGGGATAGCTCCACAGCTACGTTCCCTACCATGCGAACAACGGGATATGGCCCAATCCAGCGAGGTAACAATTTACGGGAACCGTCAGCGAGCGAACGCAAGTTCTTAGTGCTCAATAATACCATTTGTCCCACCGAAAATGTTACGTCTCGTTTGGATTTATTATAATAGTCCGTCGTCCGTTGTTGTGCCGCGTCCAAACATGCCTTCGCGTTTATTATAATAGTCTGTCGTCCGTTGTTGTGCCGCGTCCAAACATGCCTTCGCGTCTGTCATGGGGAATAGGAACGACTTGGTTTAAGGTTTTAGCCGCAGGGATGTTCACTTCCAACTCTCGCCACACGGGTAGCGCCGGATGGAATCCATAATTCAGAAAGAAAGGGCTTTGACCTGTAGAACGGTTAACAGCATTGTTAAGCGCAAATTCTGCCGAAGTCAGAAATGTATCCCAAACAGAGGGTGTGCGTCCCGCGAAATTCCTCAACATGTCGCCCAGGGTGCGATTTGTGCGTCCAGTTTGCCCATCGGATTGTGGATGATATGCTGTGCTCAAATGAACACGCATACCTACAAGTTGACATAGCGCTTCCCAAAACTTAGACGTGAATTGACCGCCGTGATCAGATATCACATTTTCAGGAATGCCATGCAATCGTACCACATTATCGAAACATAATCGTGCTTTTTGCTCAGCGGTGCAAGACGAGGTGCAGGGGGCTAAGTGAACCATCTTGGTCAAACAATCGACCATAACGAACACCGAGTCGTATCCCCCCTCAGTTTTGGGCAGCGCGACTACGAAGTCCATAGAAACACTTTTCCAAGGGGAATCTGGTATAGGTAAAGGTTGTAATAAACCCTGGCCCTTACCGGATAGTGCTTTATTGCGCTGACATAAACTGCACCTTTGCATGAAGTTTTCCGCATCCTTCACCACGCGCGGCCACCAGAACGAGCGTCGTACGAGCTCTGCCATTCGCGTACTTCCAGGATGTCCTGCTAACGGATCCTCGTGGAACTGAGCAGGAATATCGTAGTGTCAAGCGTCGTCATTCAGCATGATGATTTGTGTGGTCGAACCATCTTCCCGTAGCTACAAATCGTTGCGCTGATGCAAATGTTCCATATTACTTGGTGAAGCAAACCTTGGACCGGTCTGATATGCCATCTTGAGTCGTTGCACGAGATCCGCTGCTATCGGCACCTCCTGACTGCGCGAACGAGTAACCGGTGCTGCCAGAATCGCAGCATGTAATGATGGATGTCGACTGAGGGCGTCAGCAATATTAATTCTGCCGGCGATATACTCCCACGTTCAGTCGAAATCAGATAGATATTCCATCCACCAGGCTTGTCGTCGGTTAAGCGTGGGGACACTCTGCAAGAATGTCAGCCGTTTGTAATCGGTCTTCAGTGTAAAAGGGCGGCCTTCAAGGTAACAGCGCCATTCCTTCAAAGCATGTAGAGCTGCCAACAGCTCCTACTCTCCAGTTGTATATCGGGTCTCCGCACCCGAAAACTTCTTACTCGTGAAGGCGATCGGTCGTCCTTCCTGCAACAATACAGCGCGGCTTCCATGCAAGGAAGCATCCGATACAACTTCAACACGGAATGGCAACGAGTGATCAGGGAAAGAGAGGGTAACGTCGTCGGCGACGATTCGCTTGAGCTCTTCGAATGCCCGCTGCCACGCGGGTGTCCAGGCTTCGAGAGAAACGAAACCTCCTTTCTTCGTCAAATTCGTAAGCGGGGCCGCAATAATGGAGTAATTCTTGATAAACTTACGAAAGTAGTTGGTCAAACCCAAGAACTGGCGTAGTTTGGTGAGGTTCTGAGGCGCAGGCCATTCGCGAACCACAGCTACTTTCCGTGGGTCCATCCTTATTCCAGTGGCCGACACGATGTGGCCCAAATACTCCACTTGAGGCTGCGCCCAAAAACACTTGGCGCGTTTAGCAAACAATTGCTCCCGCTTCATCACCTCAAGCACGAGCTCGAGATGCTTCAGGTGCTCCTCGCGCGTCTTGGAATATATTAAAATATCATCCAAATAACAAACGATGAACCTGTCGATATACGGTCTAAACATGCGATCCATCACAGCTTGAAATGTGGCGGGCGCATTAGTAAGTCCAAATGACAAGACCGTGTACTCGAAGTGACCAAAGGGGGTCCGGAAAGCGGTTTTCGGAATATCAGAAGCAGCAATGCGTATCTGATTATACCCCTGTTGGAGGTCAATCGAGGAAAAATAAGCTGAGCATTTCAACTTATAGAACAGGTCATCAACGCGCGGCAAAGGGTAGCGATTTTTAATCGTAGTCGCATTCAAGCCCCTATAATCAATGCACATGTGCAACGTCCCATCCTTCTTACCGACACACAATATTGGTGCAGAATATGGCGATGTGCTGGGCCGAATCATACCCTTTGCGAGCAGATCCCCCACTTGCCGCTTCATCCGCCCAATTTTGGCAGCTTAACCTGTACATAGGTTGTGAAACGGGTTGTGCTTGAGCACAAGAAGGATCGTATAGTCAGCAGGTAACATAGGTGGGAGCCCCAGGATGACAAATGCATCAGTATAATTTGGCAATAAGGTGGCTGCGACCTCAGAATCTTTCACAAGAGACTGCGCGGTGGTAGCAACCGATTGCACCCAAGGCCTCACAAGCAATTCATGGGCGTCTCCCTTATCATTTGATAGGTTTCTTTTGCACCCTTCAAGCTTGGGTTCTTTATTCCGCCAGACTGTGATCCAGATTGTGCTGGACTCCATATCGATGCGCGGGCGGTACTGTCGTTATGTCGCGGCACCCAATGTCCATGCAGTGCTGTCTCCGAGAGACCTTGTTGCACTCATTGGGCCCTAACACACAGAGGGTCCTTCGACGACTAAGGGTGATCCTGCCCACGATGGGATGCTTACCCTCATTAGCGAGGGTAACCTGTCACAATCAGACGACTGTGGGGTCGACCCCAACACATTCACCTCCTTTGCTGAGATGAAGTCATCACTGGCACTAGTATCCTCAAGTGCCTTCATCATTTGACCAGCGAGGCCGACTTCAATAACGGAAACACAATAATCTGTCAGAGTCGACTCCACAGATAACAAAAGTGATTCCAGGGCGGGCTCAAAATTAACAAGAACCGCTACAGGGGCTTCATACCAGACATCAAAGGCATAGGACAATTCTGGCAACAGAACTGCGGATCCCGCCACGTTCACATCATCAATCAATACAGTGCCTGACTCGAATCAGAGGACACGTTGCATACTGTTTAGCAAAGCAGTAGCCCTACGCTGGCTGTGAAATGGTAGCAACAAACATGCGGGAGTGTCCAGACATTGATGTCTACGTCTCATGTACCTGACCAGCTGTTCGAACGGCTCACTTTGAGATGAGGGGATGAACAAACGATACGTTCTGAAGGACTAAAAGCAACGATGCTTCACAGTTGGACATACAAATGACCACCGACCATGCATTTGTTCAGCTGTCCCGGCTGGAGTCAACTCCACATCAATCCGGGCATCCCCCTACTTTGACCGTGGGGCCAAAGGCGGCAACAATGGCAATCCATCATGAGATAACCCACCGCACATCTCCAACAGAGAGTGATCTCCTTCCAACGCACAAGCTTGGATTGTGTACACTCCCATTTTGTCAGTCATGAGTCCTGCGCTTGCATGGTTGTCACATGAGGCACAAATCTCAAAGCATTCTGTCTAGCTGGAATACGCATCTCAGCTCTTAGGACAATTGGCATCACAAGAGCCTCAAAATGTGATTAGTAGGCAGTTACAGTTTCATTCGGAAACATGAAAAATGAGCCAAAGGCTAACAGTGTGCCTCAATATCACGTGACTGAGCTTCTGGGGTAAAGCGTGCAAGCAGGGTGACAGTCAACTCATCAAACGTGATGTTTTCCCGTGCAGTGATCCCTTGATCATACCATGTCTTTGCTATAACCTCGAGGGTATTCCCAACAAAGAGACACCTCACCTCATCGTGTTCACCGCCACGGCCCAACTGCAGGTACCTCCAAATATCACGTAGATAGGAACGAGTTGCGTTCACAATGTCACGTTCAACATTCATATCATGCAAGGTAAACAATTTCGGTGCCGGGATAGTAAACCACTTCACCTCATTACCGTCGGCGCGGTCTTGCATTTGAGGTGACAGCAAACCCCATTGATCAGCAGTTCCATCTGTAACCGTCATGGCTGCCGAGCCTGGCGTAGTAAGATGGATAGGGGCCTGAAACACAAGAGGATCTTGAGCAGTAATTGTGTCAATAGTCTCAGGACCCCTATCAAACATTCTAGGAACGGTATCTGGCTCAGGTTGACATGCCATGCCTACAAATGCCGGGTCGTTATGTCCCGCTATCATGGAACACTGACCAATATATTCAAATTTCGTGACAATAAACGATGCACATAATTTTTAAGCAAGTGTGCAAGCGGTTCCCACGAGAAGCACAAGACTACTAACAATTTGGTCAGCACACTGACAATACTCTTGCAGGCTTTGAATAGATATTGTTGTACGTGGGTTCGATCCCCACTTGCACCGAAGTAGACCGCAATGCATTCGAGCACTATGGAGGATGATGTAATTATATTAGCATGATATATTCGCGTATATTTAACTAATTAGGCATATCGCATTATCATCTACGACATCGCGCTGTCGGTCAACATGTTTGACTCGAGGCTGATAATTAATGCGCAATCTATCCATTGGTAAAATATTTCGCGTAATAATACTTTGAATATTATTACCTCATCTGTGTCATAAACCATAAGCGTATGCAAGAATGCAACGATCACGATGGTTGGGTCGGCAACTGAATATCGATATTCGGACCTTCGCATATTGCATGCGTTGCATCCATTAATATCACGGATTACGCGATATTCATAACAGTGCTAAGATGGTACTCACACTTGAGATCGAAATCCAGTGAGACCTGTACTGCATCGCGACGTGATAGGTGTGAGGACGGCCGCCTAGAGACCGGCTTGACGCTAATTTGGATCAAGTACTCGTGTACTTAACTCGGTCTGATTCTGATATATACGTTTTATGCATTTATATTCGGCCTGAGCTATTCTAGCATAGCATCTTCAGCCGGATGATGAACACTGCCCGCGGGGTCTGACGGCAGACTTCTAATTTGCAACTGAAGATCATTGTAAGTTGAATCTTTCCTTATCTATAAGTCTTCCGCTGTCACGTTGCTTGCACTGAAGTGTCTTGCTGTTCATAAGCACCATGCACGTGTAGCTAATACTCAGACGTGCAGAATCAGTGCATGATCGAAGAAGGAAGGATACAACAAATTTGGTATCGAGACAGGTTCGTTGCCTGATTGTCTCATGGTGCTAAATCGGAAGTAAGTTCTTTCTAGGACGACTGTCGACGATGGGCGACGTAGCCCACTAGACATTATCACCGAAGAACTTGTCCACGCTCTATTGGACACCGTTGCTTCTGGTTTGTGATTGTTGCTGTTCTTTTCTAGTTGCCTGCATTTGTTGTGGGAGCTTGCGCTCTGAGTTGCAGGTGAATTTAGCTGTCCGGCACTGCTTGCGATATTTCCTGGTTATAATCTGCATTCTGACCAGTGGAGACTACTAAGATTGGGACCAGCTGAGCACGTATTCGCTACACTTGCTCGCAATCCTGAAGAGTACTGTCGCCACTACGACTATGGATGGAGCTGTGGATCAACGGGGTCTGCTGTCGCCTCAAATACAGGACCACGCCAGTATTCCTGAGGTGATGAAACTCACGATCCCTGTGCCTAAGCTTCATATTGCGTATGATGAGAAGCCTAGGACCCCCGGACGTAGTGTTGCTGATGCAACTCGTGCACATGTGCGCGATACTAACAAGTACCTGCAGGCGGTCCATGGTGGTGGAAATGATGGTATTAAATGTCTCTTCGTCGGCAACACCCTCTCGGGCGCGGCGAAAGACTGATATGACGAATGGACCACTGCACGGAGTGACTTAACGTTCGATGAATTGATTGCTGCATTGCTTGCACGATTTGCTACAGAGGTACATGCACGTAATGTTGAGGCCCGTAAGGCATTGGCGCAAGGCACATATTACATGCGTGCACATGAAAATGTACCTGCGTACCAGTCATGCTTCGAAGCACTAGTGACACCCATTGCGAACTTCTCCGAGGATGATCGCATCTTTTGGTTTCATTGCGGCCTGACGAAGACTCTGTCAAAATGGTGTGCTGCTGATTTATCTGGAGAACCGTTCCGGACGTACGATGCCTTGGTAAAATTTGCTCGGGGAACTGAGGTACGTTTCCTCGCTGGTCAGGATGATCCTAAACCTACCCCACGTGCAAATGCTGTGCAAGCACAGGATCCGACTGATGAAGTTGTAACCAACGATCATGACCTTGGTGCTGCGCGCCCTACGACGGCTGCGACGGTCATGCACACAGAGAGGCGCCGCGGTGCTCGTGGTGGTTCAGGCACCGGGGCCCGTGGATCAGCGCGCGCAGGCCCAAGCTCTGGTCCAGACAAGAGCAAAAAGCGGGGAGGTGCGCCAACGGCGGCTGCAGTGCAAAACTCCCACCCCCGTGCAAAGCGGATGCGCACGAAGGACCCCTTCTTGCCGAAGTGGGATTGCAAGCGTCCCGAGCTGGAGCGTCGGAAGACGGCTAATGTGTGCTGGAGGTGTACGGCGGACCACCTCACGAAGGATTGCCCGTTGTTGCCGCCTTTGGCCATGTCACCAAGGTAGGGGATTGCCCGGATTGATGTGGAGTTGATTCCACCCGGAATGCTGAACAAACGTGTAGTTGGTGGTCGTTTGTATGACCAGCTATGAAGGCATGGTTGTCTTCTGGTCCTTGAAAAGTACCGTTATGTTCATCCCCTCATCTCTATGTGAGCTGTTCGTACAGCTTACTTTGTACAGGAGTACACGTCAATATCCAGACACCGCTGTATGTGTTTTGCTCCCTGCCTATAGCCAGCGCAAGGTTGAGGCTCTGCTAAAGGGTATGTAGCGTGTCTCCTGGTCGGTCTTGCTGGCCGTACGCTGAAGGCACCTGCCGTGCCATAGACGACTTCACCTATTATGCAGAGGTGAATGCCGTGGGATGCCCCCACAGTCGTTAAATTGTCTCCCAGCTATTCAGGTCGGTCTTGCTGGCCGTACACTGAAGGCACTTGCCGTGCCATAGATAACTTCACCTATTATGCAGAGGTGAATGCAGTGGGATGCTCCCACAGTCGTCGGATTGGGTACAGGTTGCTCTCATGTATGGGAGTAAATGTCCCGTTGCTGGGCAGGATTACCCTTAACCTGTTGCTAGGTCCTCTGCGTGTTGTGACCCGTTCGTACGTGCTGAAAATCTTGCTGGCACTGCGCCGTACGTATTGGGGTCTTTGACATTACTGTAGTACCATGCGTGCTTCGACATTGCAGTCTGCCACCCTTATGCAAAGGGGACTCTGTCGAAGGGTACCAGATGTCACACGAGAGGGGGGCAGAGCTGAGGCGGTGTCTATGGTGAACTTTGCTGCGACCGCAATGGGCGCGCAAACTGAACCCAAGCCAGTCATGGGTGAGGGAGCTGTTCGTATGCCACGACAGGGTGCCCATGGACTGCTTATTAGGCCTTGGTTGCATTTGCAATGCCACCACCGCACAGACTTCTGTAGATCCTGAGATCGAAGCCTTGCTGCAAGGACTTACAAACATCTTTCATGATGTCCCTGTAGTATCCTGAGGTATCTATGGGTAGTGTCAAAGATTGGACCGCCGACGGTCATCTTTCGATTGGGCCTTTGTAGGCTGACACAACAGTACCTGAAGCACAACCTGTTGCACGATGCATGTACAGGTTGAGCCCACTATGATGGACAAAGTGCAGTGCCAGGCAACTGATTTGCCTGCTAAGGGTATGCTTCACCCCACGTTCCATGTATCCCTCGTATGCCTTACTGTGGTACGGAACCTGCCCCTGAGCTTGCTAACACCCCTGCAGCGGTTTAACCAGTCCTGGAGACCTGGATCGCTGGTAAACGGAAGGTTTACAACGTGGAGCGGGTGTTAGATTATCGTACTTGCCGTGTGGGCCGACGCCGGCAAAAGCGGACAATGCACGAGTATCAAGTCAAGTGGACTGGCTATTCTAGTGAGCACAACTCATGGGAGTCGGCACGTAACTTTTCGCCGGATGAAAACTCTCTATTGGAGGCAGCTCCCATTTGTGCCACGCAGACCCAATGATCTCTGCAGTCGATGCTGTCCAATGCAGCAAGGATGCTGCATATGGGAGGGGGGATAGTTGTTATACGCCGGTTTGATCACCGTTGGCACCGAAGTAGGCCGCAATGCATTCGAGCATTATGGATCATGATATAATCATATTAGCATGATATATTCAAGTATATCTAGCTAATCAGGCATGTCGCATTATCATCTATGACATCGCGCTGTCGGTCAACATGTTTGACTCGAGGCTGATAATTTATGCGCGATCTATCCATTGGCATATTATATCACGTAATAATACTTTAAATATTATTACCTCATCTATGTCATAAACCATACGCGTATGGGAGAATGCGATGATCACGATGGTTGGGTCGGCAACCGAATATCGATATTCGGACCTTCACATATTGCATGCGCTGCATTCATTAATGTCACGGATTACGCGGTCTTTAGAATAGTGCTATGAAGGTACTCACACTTGAGATCGGAATCCAGTGAGACCTGTACTGCACATCAGTATCGCGGCGTGATAAGTGCGAGGATGGCCGCCTAGAGACCGAAGTCGGCTTGACGCTATTTTGGGTCAAGTACTCGTGTACTTAACTCGGTCTGATTCTGATATATACGTATTACTTATTTATTATCGGCCTGAGCTATTCTAGCATAGCATTTCCAGCCGGATGATGAACACTGCCCGCGGGGTCTGACGGCAGACTCCTAATTTGCAACTGAAGATCATTGTAAGTTGAATCTTTCCTTATTTATAAGTCTTCCGCTGTCACGTTGCTTGCACTGAAGTGTCTTGCTGTTTGTAAGCACCATGCACGTGTAGCTAATACTCAGACGTGCAGAATCAGTGCATGATTGAAGAAGGGAGGATACAACAGATATGGCAGATATGTACTCAGTTGGTCCCTAAAGTCCGTGCAATCAAAGCCTCCAGCTGATTAGAACGCAAGTTGTAACCAGAAGCTATCGCAAACGGTGCCGGACCACTAGTTTCACCTGCAACTCAGAGAGAAGGCTCACACCACAATTGCAGTAAACTACAAAGGTATAAAAGCAATCACAATTTGGAAGCAACAGTATCTAATACAGCGTGGACAAGTTCTTTGGCAATAATGTCTAGTGGGCTATGTCGCCCATCGTCGACAGTCGTCCTAGAAAGAACTTACTTCCGATCAAGCATCATTAGACAATCAGGCAACGAACCTGTCTCGATACCAAATTTGTTGTATCCTTCCTTCTTCAATCATGCACTGAATCTGCACGTCTGAGTATTAGCTACACGTGCATGGTGCTTACGAACAGCAAGACACTTCAGTACAAGCAACGTGACAGCGGAAGACTTATAAATAAGGAAAGATTCAACTTACAATGATCTTCAGTTGCAAATTAGGAGTCTGCCGTCAGACCCCGCAGGCAATGTTCATCATCCGGCTGGGAATGCTATGCTGGAATAGCTCAGGCCGAATATAAATGAGTAAAATTTATATATCTGATTTAGACCGAGTTAAGTACACGAGTACTTGATCCAAAGTAGCGTCAAGCCGACTTCGGTCTCTAGGCGGCCGTCCTCACACATATCACGTCGTGATACCGATGCGCAGTACAGGTCTCACTAGATTCCGATCTCAAGTGTGAGTGCCTTCGTAGTACTGTTCTAAATATCGTGTCATCCGTGATATTATTGGATGCAACGCATGCAATATGCAAAGGTCCGAATATCGATATTCAGTTGCCGACCCAACCATCACGATCGTCGCATTCTCGCATACACGTATGGTTTATGACGTAAATGAGGTAATAATATTTAAAGTATTATTACGTGATATCATATGCCAATGGATAGATCACACATTAATTATCAGCGTCGAGTCAAACATGTTGACTGACAGCGGGATGTCGTAGATGATAATGTGAAAGGCCTGATTAGCTAGATATACGTGAATATATCATGCTAATATGATTATATCATGCTTCATGATGCTTGAATGGGTTGCAGTCTACTCTGGTATGAACGGCGATCAAACCCGCGTACAACAGAGACTCTTCGCTACCTTTGACTAAATAGTTTGATGGCCAGTATTCGTGTGCCCCTAACGAATCCTTTAGTTGTGATCGTGGTGAATCGTAGGAATGATGCAGAGGCAATCCACGGCTGGATCCTTTTGATGGTACCGAAGTCGATTTTGTTGATCAAATTTTCGGAACACCCACATGCTACGGGTGTCACTGACGACCTTATCTCGATGAAGTGATAAGCATAAAGGGATTGATCCCATAGTCGTCTAATCCTTCAGGTTATTGGCCATTGTGCAAAAGGGAACCTATCCCCAAAGGTACCTTGTTTGTCGTACCAAGATGTCACACCAGAGGAGGGCGGAACTGTGCGGAGCCTGTGGTTAATTTCGTTTAGCGGCGTTCGTCCGCCGAAATAAAGAACCCAAGCTTGAAGGGCGCAAAAGAAGCCTATCAAATGATAAGGGAATGCGCCCATGAATTGCTTGTGAGGCCCTGGGTGCAATCGATTGCTACCACCGCGCAGTTTCTTGTGAAAGATTCTGAGGTCGCAGCCCCCCATTGCCAAACTATACCGATGCATTTGTCATCCTGGGGCTCCCACCTATGTTACCTGCTGACCATACGATCCCTCTCGTGCTCGGAGCACAATTCGTTTCATGACATATGTATAGGTTAAGTCCGTTAGAGCTGGATGAAGTGAAGCGGCAAGTGAGGGATCTGCTCGCAAAGGGTATGATTCGGCCCAGCACATCGCTATATTCTGCACCGATATTATTCGTCGGTAAGAAGGATGGGACGTTACGCATGTGCATCAATTATCGGGGCTTGAATGCGACTACCATTAAAAATCGCTACCCTTTGCCGCGCGTCGATGACCTGCTCGATAAGCTGAAAGGCTCAGCTTATTTTCCTCGATTGACCTCCAACAGGTGTATAATCAGATACGCATCCCTGCTTCTGATATACCGAAAACCGCTTTTCGGACCCCCCTCGGTCACTTTGAGCACACGGTCTTGCCATTTGGACTTACTAATGCGCCCGCCACATTTCAAGCAGTGATGGATCGCATGTTCAGACCGTCTGGTTCGTCGTTTGTTATTTGGATGATATTCTGATATATTCCAAGACGCGAGAGGAGCACCTGAAGCATCTCGAGCTCGTGCTTGAGGTGATGAAGCGGGAGCAATTGTTTGCTAAACTAAATTGTTAGCCAAATGTTTTTGGGCGCAGCCTCAGGTGGAGTATTTGGGCCACATCATATCGGCCACGGGAATAAGGATGGACCCACGGAAGGTAGCTGTGGTTTGCAAATGGCCTGCGCCTCAGAACCTCACTGAACTACACCAGTACTTTTGTTTGACCAACTACTTCCGTCAGGTTATTAATAAATACTCTATTAATGCGGCCCCGCTTAAAAATCTGACGAGGAAAGGAGGCTTCACTTCTCTCGAGGCCTGGACACCCGTGCCAGCGGGCATTTGAAGAGCTCACGTGAATCATCACTGACGACGTTATCCTGATTACTCGTTACCATTCCGTGTAGAAGTAATATCGGACGCCTCCCTACATGGAAGCGGCACTGTATTAGTAAGAAATTCACGGGTGCGGAGACCTGATACACGACCAGAGAGCAGGAGCTGTTGGCAGTCCTACATGCTCTAAAGGATTGGCGCTGTTACCTCAAAGGCCGCCCTTTTACATTGAAGACCGACCACAAACCGCTGACATTTTTACAGATTGTCCCCATGCTCAACCGACGACTAGCCAGTCAGGAGGTGCCGATAGCAGCGGACCTCATGAAACGACTCAAGGTGGCGTATGAAGCAGATTCATGATTCGATTCGCCAAATAATATGGAACATCTGCACAAGCGCAACGATTTATGGCTGCGGAAGGATGGCTCGACCACACAAATCATTGTGCTGAACGACGACGCTTTGCGCCACGATTCTTGCCTGGTTCCATGAAGACCCGTTAGCAGGACACCCTGAACTACACGTTTGGCAGAGCTAGTATGACGCTCGTTCTGGTGGCCGCGCATGGTGAAGGATGCGGAAAACTTTATGCAAAGGTGCAGTTTATGTCAGCGCAATAAAGCACTATCCGGTAAGGGCCAGGGTTTATTACAACCTTTACCTATACCAGATGCCCCTTGGAAAAGTGTTTCAATGGACTTCGTAGTCGCGCTGCCCAAAACTGAGGGGGGATACGACTCGGTGTTTGTTATGGTCAATCGCTTGACCAAGATGGTTCACTTAGGCCCCTGCACCTCGTCTTGCACCGCTGAGCAAACAGCACGATTATTTTTCGATAATGTGGTCCGATTGCATGGCATTCCTAAAAATGTGATATCCGATTGCGGCAGTCAATTCACGTCTAAGTTTTGGGAAGCGCTATGTGAACTCGTCGGTATGCGCGTTCATCTGAGCACAGCATATCATCCACAATCCGATGGGCAAACCAAACGCACAAATCGCACGCTGGCCGATATGTTAAGAAATTTTGCGGGACACACACACCCCGTTTTAGATACGTTTCTGACTTTGGCAGAATTTGTGCTTAACAATGCTGTTAACCGTTTTACAGGTCAAAGCCCTTTCTTTCTGAATTATGGATTCCATCCTGCGCTACCCGTGTGGCGAGAATTGGAAGTGAACATCCCTGCGGCTAAAATCTTTGCCAAGTCGTTCCTATTCCACATGACAGATGCGAAGGCATGTTTGGACACGGCACAACAACGGACGACGGACTACCATAATAAATCCAAACGAGACGTAACATTTCCGGCAAGCAAAAGGTGTACAATGTGGAGCGAATCCTAGATTATCGGGTTCATCGTATTGGTCAACAATGATGAAAGCAGAAGGTACACGAGTACCTGGTCAAGTGGACTGGCTATTCTAGCGAGCACAACTCTTGGGAGCCAACACGTAACTTCTCGCCAGAAATGAAGCCCCTATTGGAGGAAGATCGTCTACGTGCCACACAGACCCAATGATCTCTGCAGGCGATGCTGTACGATGCAGCGAGGACGCTGCATACCGGAGGGGGGATAGTTGTTGTACGCCGGTTTGATCACCGTTTGCACTGAAGTAGGCCGCAATACATTCGAGCATTATGGATTATGATATAATCATATTAGCATGATATATTCAAGTATATCTAGCTAATCAGGCACGTCGCATTATCATCTACGACATCGCGCTGTCAGTCAACATGTTTGACTCGAGGCTGATATCAATGCGCGATCTATCTATTGGCATAATATCTCACGTAATAATACTTTAAATACTATTACCTCATCCGTGTCATAAACCATACACATATGCGGGAACGCGACGATCGCGATGGTTGGGTCGGCAACTGAATATCGATATTCGGACCTTCACATATTGCATGCGTTGCATCCATTAATATCACGATTTACGCAATATTCAGAACAGTGTTAAGAAGGTACTCACACTTGAGATCGGAATCCAGTGAGACCTGTACTGCACATCGGTATCACGACGTGATAGGTGCAAGGACGGCCACCTAGAGACGGAAGTCGGCTTGACGCTACTTTGGATCAAGTACTTGCGTACTTAACTCAATCTGATTCTATCATATACGTTTTACTCATTTATTATCGGCCTGAGCTACTCTAGCATACCATCTCCAGCCGAATGATGAACATTGCCCGTGGGGTCTGACGGCAGACTCCTAATTTGCAACTGAAGATCATTGTAAGTTGAATCTTTCCTTATTTATAAGTCTTCCGCTGTCACTTTACTCGCATTAGATCGCCTTGCTGTTTGTAAGCACGGTGCGCACTTAGCTAACACTCACACGTGCAGATTCAGTGCATGATTTAGGAAGGAAGGATACGTCGTCGGCGATGATTCACTTGAGCTCTTCAAACGCCCGCTTGGACACCTGGGTGTCCAAGCTTCGAGAGAAGCAAAACCTCCTTTCCACGTCAGATTTGTAAGCGGGGCCGCAATAATGGAGTATTTATTAATAAACTTACGGAAGTAGTTGGTCAAACCTAAGAACTGGCGTAGCTCGGTGAGGTTCTGAGGCGCGGGCCATTCGCGAACCACAGCTACCTTCCGTGGGTCCATCCTTACCCCAGTGGCCGACACAATGTGGCCCAAATACTCCACCTGAGGCTGCGCCCAAGAGCATTTGGCTAACAATTTAGTTTAGCAAACAATTGCTCCCGCTTCATCACCTCAAGCACGAGCTTGAGATGCTTCAGGTGCTCCTCGCGCGTCTTGGAATATATTAAAATATCATCCAAATAACAAACGACGAACCTGTCAATATACGGTCTAAACATGACATTCATCACTGCTTGAAATGTAGCAGGCGCATTAGTAAGTCCAAACGACAAGACCGTGTACTCGAAGTGACCAAAGGGGGTCCGGAAAGCGGTTTTCGGAATATCAGAAGCAGCAATGCGTATCTGATTATACCCCTGTTGTAGATCAATCGAGGAAAAATAAGCTGAGCCTTTCAACTTATCGAGCAGGTCATCGACGCGCGGCAAAGGGTAGCGATTTTTAATCGTAGTCACATTCAAGCCCTGATAATCAATGCACATTCGCAACGTCCCATCCTTCTTACCGACAAACAATATCGGTGCGGAGTATGGCGATGTGCTGTGCCAAATCATACCCTTTGCGAGCAGATCCCTCACTTGCCGCTTCACTTCATCCAGCTCTAACGGGCTTAACCTGTACATAAGTCGTGAAACGGGTTGTGCTCCGGGCACAAGAGGGATCGTATGGTCAACAGGTCGCATAGGTGGGAGCCCTGGGATGTCGCCAAAGACATCAGCATATTTTTGCAGGAGGGCTTCGACCTCAAGATCCTTCACGGTGGACTGCACGGTGGTAGCATTCGACTGCACCCGTGGCCTCACAAGCAACACATGGGCGCCTTTCCGTATCATCTGATCGGTTTCTTTGCACCCAATTAGCTTGGGTTCTTGATTTCGGCAGACTAACGCCGCTAAAGCAAAATTAACCACAGGCTCCGCACAGTTCCGCCCTCCTCTGGTGTGACATCTTGGTACGACAGGAAAGGTACCTTAGTCGATAGGTTCCCTTTGCACAAACTAAGTGTGGTGGACTCCATATCGATGCGCGCACGGTACTGCCGTAATGTCACGGCACCCAAAATGTACTGTGCCGTCTCCGAAAGACCTTGTAGCACATACGGTTGGGCCCTAACACGCAGAGGGTCTATCGATAGGCTCAGGGTGATCCTGCCCACGATGGGATGCTTACCTCCATCAGCGAGGGTAACCTGTGCACAATCAGACGACTGAGGGGTCAACCCCAATGCGTTCACCTCCTTCGCCGAGATGAAGTCATCGCTGACGCCGGTATCCACGAGCGCCTTCATCAGTCGACCACCGAGGCCGATTTCGATGATAGGAACACGATTTCCTGTTGGAGTCGACTCCACGGAAAGTAGAAGGGATCCTAGAGCAGGCTCGAACCTGGTAAAGTCCGATATAGGGGCCTCAAACCAAACTTCAGCAGCATAAGATAATTTGGGCTATTCCGTTTGTTTCCTGGTCACATCCACACCATTGAACAGAACAGTGTCCGACTCGAATCGGAGAACACATTGCATACCTTCCAGCAGCGACGCAGCTTTGCACTGACTGTAAGAGGGAATTAGTATGCAAGCTGCAGTGTCCGGATTTTGACGACGATATCTTTTATACCTGGTGAGCTGTTCGCACAACTCACGGAAAGACGAAGGGATAAACAAAGTAACGTGGCCGGACAAATCGAGGGACGAAAGAGGACAGCGCGGTGTGAACCAGTTACACAGCGAGTCAAAATGGGTCAGTCCCGTGCGACCATCAAGTGAAAAGCGTTGCTTGATAGCACGCTCAATTTGTCCGAAAATAGAGGGTAACAACGCCTTCATTGCCGGTCAAAACGATAGCCAGCGGCCACGTTCAAGTCCTTCAGTCCCAGGAGGAGTCCCTTCCTCCACAACCCGGGCAACTTCCTAAGTCGTCTTGGGTACAAAAGGCGGTAAAAGAGGACACTCGTGAGTGGGATGCTCCCCTGCACACCTCAAGCGGAGATTAGCAAACTTCCGACGATCAAACTCTGAACGTCGGCACTCCCACTTCTGCATGTACGGATCTTCTGTCCGGGGCTTTTTAGTGCTAGGAGCAGCGTTCTGCATTGCAGTTACAGTCGGCTTGCTCCCTCTTCGTTTTCCTTTAACATGGCCCGAACTTGGCCCGGTTCCTGCAGACCCGTGAGTGCCCGGGCTTTGGCGTCCGCGAGCGTCATACCGTCTTTCCTTTCGAAAGGTAGTCGCGGCCACCACAGGGCGTTGGCGATCAGGACCCTGGTCCTTCGGTGCCGTCTCCGAAGGCGGTTCCTGCGCTCGCATCGCGTGGACGCGAGGATGGATTTGTTTAGCGTCACGTCCAGCCAAATTTCGAACCTCCGCACCTCTAGAGAAAGTTACTAAAGCATCATAGGATTGGAACGGGATTCCATTAAGGTCCGTTGCACACCATCGTGCTAGGGATTCGGTAAGACCGCGATGAAACCAAAAGATATGATCCTCCTCAGGAAAGTTAACGATAGGAGTTATCAGTGCCTCAAAACGCGACTGATAAGCAGGAACGGTCTCGTTTGGACGCATATGGTACCTGCCTTGTGCCAGCGCCTTATGAGCCTTGTTACTACACGAGCAAACTTCAGTAGCAAAATGAGCGAGAAGAGCATCGATCAGGTTATCAAACGTGTATTTGACTCTAGCAGTAGTCCACTTGTCATACCAATCCTTTGCGGCACCCTCAAGAGTGTTTCCAACGAACAGGCATTTAATGGAACCGCATCCCCCGCCGTGCACCGCTTGTAAATATTGTCTAGCATCACGAACGTAGGCTCGCGTCCTATCCGCGACACTATGTCCTGAATTCTTTGCCTTCTCATCAGCGGAAATATTGAGCTTAGGCACGGGGATGGTCAACTTCATTACCTATCCCGATGGGTTCTTGAACCGCAGGTGTTACCAGAGCCCGTTGCGCTCCAGCTCCTTCACTCATTGTAGCCGCTGCCGACAGTGGTACAATTAAGTGTGAAGGGGTCTGAAGGATAATGGGATCTGACATAATACGGGTTCCTACAGTATCAGGATCAGTGAAAATGCTTCTAGCGGCGAGGCCACCATCCGGTTGGCTTGCGGTGCCTGTTGTATCCTTCCTTCTTCAATCATGCACTGAATCTGCACGTCTGGATGTTAGCTAAGTGCACAACAAGCTTACGAACAGTAAGGCGATCCAATGCAAGCAAAGTGACAGCGTAAGACTCAATAATAAGGAAAGATTCAACTTACAATAGTCTTCGTTTACAAATCGGTAGATGGCTGTCAGTGTTGTGCTACGGTTCGTTTCCTGCCGATGCGTAGGTTGATGCGACGCTACGAGGCGAAGTGCTGTCTTGATGAACGCATGAATGACTTATGCATATGAATGAACTTGCATAACATAAATGTATTCACATACATTTATGTCTGCTTTGGCATGTTACCATTATCCATCGCGACATCGCATCATGGCTGATCCGCCTAGCATGCATGATATCCCGAATGATCGAGAAGTGCATTATGCTCGTGCTATGGAACGATAAGTAATATTATTTGATATAATATTACTTCATTACAGCACACGTTGAGAGCGCCGCACCCATCACGATACATGCCTTGCAACCGAATATCGTTATTCGGACCCTTGCATCATGCGAATGCCAGAAAGGCTTATCGGTTGTTATACTCGAAGATCGCCTATGCGCAGTAGGGTTGTCACACTTAGGATCGGCCTCCTAGTGTGAATCGTACGGCGTCGTGATGCTGCGAGTATAACAGATGCGAGGACGGCTAAGTAAGACAAGACATTCGACACCGGAGAACACTCGTGTGTTCAACATTATTATTGCTAAACGCTCTTCTACTTAGCCCGAGCTAAGCCTGAACTTCGCTTATCACCGCCGCGTGATGATTGCTTGCTTCCGGCGCTGACGGCGATTACGTCCATCGCATCGCTTCGGTCTGTAAGATTATAAGTTATATCTCTTCTTGTCTTGAAGTCTTCCTCTGTCTCTGTTTGCTCTCGCTTGCCTTGCTGTATGTTGTATCCTTCCTTCTTCAATCATGCACTGAATCTGCACGTGTGAGTGTTAGCTACACGTGCATGGTGCTTTCGAACAGCAAGACACTTCAGTGCGAGCAACATGACAGTGGAAGACTTAAAGATAAGGAAAGATTCAACTTACAATGATCTTCAGTTGCAAATTAGAAGTCTGCCGTCAGACCCCGTGGGCAATGTTCATCATCCGGCTGAAGATGCTATGCTAGAATAGCTCAGGCTGAATATAAATGAGTATATCGTATGTATGCCAATTAGATAGAGTTAAGTACGCGAGTACTTAGTCCAAAGTAGCACGAGCCGACTTTGGTCTCTAGGCGGCCATCCTCGCACCTATCACATCGCAATACCGATGTGCAGTACAGGTCTCACTGGATTTCGATCTCAAGTGTGAGTACCTTCATAGCACTTTTCTAAATACCGCGTAATCCGTGATATTAATGAATGCAGCGCATGCAATATGCGAAGGTCCGAATATCGATATTCGGTTGCCGACCCAACCATCGTGATCATCGCATTCTCCCATACGCGTATGGTTTATGACATAGACGAGGTAATAATATTTAAAGTATTATTACGTGATATAATATGCCAATGGATAGATCGCGCATAAATTATCAGCCTCGAGTCAAACATGTTGACCGACAGCGCGATGTCATAGATGATAATGCGACATGCCTGATTAGCTAGATATACTTGAATATATCATGCTAATATGATTATATCATGATCCATAATGCTCGAATGCATTGCGGCCTACTTCGGTGCCAACGGTGATCAAACTGGCGTATAACAACTATCCCCCCTCCCATATGCAGCATCCTTGCTGCATTGGACAGCATCGACTGCAGAGATCATTGGGTCTGCGTGGCACAAATGGGAGCTGCCTCCAATAGAGAGTTTTCATCCGGCGAAAAGTTACGTGCCGACTCCCATGAGTTGTGCTCACTAGAATAGCCAGTCCACTTGACTTGATACTCGTGCATTGTCCGCTTTTGCCGGCGTCGGCCCACACGGCAAGTACGATAATCTAACACCCGCTCCACGTTGTAAACCTTCCGTTTACCAGCGATCCAGGTCTCCGGGACTGGTTAAACCGCTGCAGGGGTGTTAGCAAGCTCAGGGGCAGGTTCCGTACCACAGTAAGGCATATGAGGGATACATGGAACGTGGGGTGAAGCATACCCTTAGCAGGCAAATCAGTCGCCTGGCACTGCACTTCGTCCATCATAGTGGGCTCAACCTGTACATGCATCGTGCAACAGGTTGTGCTTCAGGTACTGTTGTGTCAGCCTACAAAGGCCCAATCGAAAGATGACCGTCGGCGGTCCAATCTTTGACACTACCCGTAGATACCTCAGGATACTACAGGGACATCATGAAAGATGTTCACATGTCCTTGCAGCAAGGCTTTGATCTCAGGATCTACAGAAGTCTGTGCGGTGGTGGCATTGCAAATGCAACCAAGGCCTAATAAGCAGTCCATGGGCACCCTGTCGTGGCATACGAACAGCTCCCTCACCCATGACTGGCTTGGGTTCAGTTTGCGCGCCCATTGCGGTCGCAGCAAAGTTCACCATAGGCACTGCCTCAGCTCTGCCCCCCTCTCGCGTGACATCTGGTACCCTTCGACAGAGTCCCCTTTGCATAAGGGTGGCAGACTGCAATGTCGAAGCACGCATGGTACTACAGTAATATCAAAGACCCCAATACGTACGGCGCAGTGCCAGCAAGATTTTCAGCACGTACGAACGGGTCACAACACGCAGAGGACCTAACAACAGGTTAAGGGTAATCCTGCCCAGCAACGGGACATTTACTCCCATACATGAGAGTAACCTGTACCCAATCCGACGACTGTGGGGGCATCCCACTGCATTCACCTCTGCATAATAGGTGAAGTCGTCTATGGCACTGCAAGTGCCTTCAGTGTACGGTCAGCAAGACCGACCTGAAAAGCTGGGAGACAATTCAACGACTGTGGGGGCATCCCACGGCATTCATCTCTGCATAATAGGTGAAGTCGTCTATGGCACGGCAGGTGCCTTCAGCGTACGGCCAGCAAGACCGACCAGGAGACACGCTACATACCCTTTAGCAGAGCCTCAACCTTGCGCTGGCTATAGGCAGGGAGCAAAACACATGCAGCGGTGTCTGGATATTGACGTGTACTCCTGTACAAAGTAAGCTGTACGAACAGCTCACATAGAGATGAGGGGATGAACATAACGGTACTTTTCAAGGACCAGAAGACAACCATGCCTTCATAGCTGGTCATACAAACGACCACCAACTACACGTTTGTTCAGCATTCCGGGTGGAATCAACTCCACATCAATCCGGGCAATCCCCAACCTTAGCCGCATGGCCAAAGGCTGCAACAACAGACACCCCTTCGTGAGGTAGTCCACTGCACATCTCCAGCAAAGAGTGGCCATCCTCCGACGCACAAGCTCGGATTGCATGCACTCCCATTTTGCCAGTCATAGGTCCTGCATTTGCATGGCAGACACATGAGGCACAGCTTTCAAAGCATTTTGTCCAACTAAGATACATATCCCAGCTCTCAGGACAAATGGCACCAAGTCCACTTGCGACTGGACTCTTATCCCTATCAAGTCAGTGGCACATTGTCTAGCCAAAGACCACGACAGATCTCACTGGAACCAGAAGATACAAAGAGCCTCAGAACGTGATTGATACACAGGTACTATTGCATTTGAGCGCATGCTATACAAGCCCGAGGCTAATGTACGGTGTGCCTACATATCACGTGGCTGAACTTCTGGGGTAAGGCGTGCAAGCAAGGCGGCAATCAACTCACCAAACGTGAAGTTTTCCCGTGCAGTGGCCCATTGGTCTGACCATGTCTTCATCACACCTTCAAAGGGAACTTCTGACGAAGAGACATCGCATGGTGTCATGTTCACACCACGGCACAACTGCAGGTACTTCCTAACATCACATAGATAGGTACAAGTTGCAATTGCGGTGTCACGCCCAACATTCATATCATGTGAGATAAACAACTTCGGTGCCGGGATAATAAACCTCTTCACCTCATTACCGTCGACGCGGTCTTGCATTTGAGGTGACAGCAGACCCCATTGATCAGCAGTTCCATCTGTAACCGTCATGGCTGTTGTGCTACGGTTCATTTCCCGCCGATGTGTAGGTCGATGCAACCCTACAAGGCGAAGTGTTATCTTGATGAACGCATGAATGACTATTGCATATGAATGAACCTGCATGATATAGATGTATTCGCATACATTTATATATGCATTTGGCATGTTATCATTATCCATCGCGACATCGCATCATGGCAAATCCACCTAGCATGCATAAAATACCGAATCATTGAAGTGCGCATTATGCTCGTGCTATGAAACGATAAGTAATATTATCTGATATAATATTACTTCATTACAGCACACGTTGAGAGCGCCGCACTCGTCGCGATGCATGCCTTGCAACCGAATATCGTTATTCGGACCCTTGCATCATGCGAATGCCGGAAAGGCTTATACGTTGTTATACATGGACATCGCCTATACGCAGTAGGGTTGTCACACTTAGGATCGGCCTCCTAGTGTGAATCGTACGACATTGCGATGCTGCGAGTATAACAGATGCGAGGACGGCTAAGCAAGATAGATATTCGATACCGAAGAACACTCGTGTGTTCTACATTATTATTGCTATACGCTACTCTACTTAGCCCGAGCTAAGCCTAAACTTCGGTATTCACCGCCGCGTGATGATGGCTTGCTTCCGGCGCTGACGGCGTTTACGTCCATTGCATTGCTTCGATCTGTAAGACTGTAAGTTATATCTCTTCTTGTTTGAAGTCTTCCTCTGTCTCTGTTTGCTCACGCATTGGTGTCGCAAGCCTTCAGACGTGCAGATACTGATGAGCAAACACGAAGGAGAGGTACAACAAATTGGTATCGAGACAGGTTCGTTGCCTAACTGTCTCTCTTTGTCCAATCGGAAGTAGGCTCTTTCTATGGCGAGTTCCAGCGACGTGTTGTACCTCTCGTTCGCGTTTGCTCATAAGTATCTGCACGTCTGGAGACTTTCGACACCGATGCGCGAGCACTTGCAAGAACAGCAAGGCAAGCGAGAGCAAACAGAGACAGCGGAAGACTTCAAGACGAAGAGAGATATAACTTACAGTCTTACAGATCGGAACGATGCAATGGACGAAATCGCCGTCAGCGCCGGAAGCAAGCAATCATCACGCGGCGGTGGTTAGCGAAGTTCAGGCTTAGCTCGGACTAAGTAGAATAGCGTATAGCAATAGTAATATAGAACACACGAGTGTTCTCCGGTATCGAATGTCTTATCTTGCTTAGCGGTCCTCGCATCTGTTATACTCGCAGCATCGCAATGCCGTACGATTCACATCAGGAGGCCGATTCTAGATGTGACAACCCTACTGCGTATAGGCGATGTCTACGCATAACAACGTATAAGCCTTTCCGGCATTCGCATGATGCAAGAGTCCGGATAGCGATATCCGGTTGCAGGGCATGTATCGCGACAAGTGCGGCGCTCTCAACGTGTGCTGTAATGAAGTAATATTATATCAGATAATATTACTTATCGTTTCGTAGCACGAGCATAATGCGCACTTCAATGCTTCGGGCTTTCATGCATGCTAGGCGGATTTGCCATGATGCGATGTCGCGATGGATGATGACAACATGCCAAATGCATATATAAATGTACACGAATACATTTATATCATGCAGATTCATTCATATGCAATGTGTTCATCACAATAGCACTTCGCCTTGTAGGATCACATCGACCTACGCATCGGCGGGAAACTAACCGTAGCACAACACGACGAACCACGAGGACCGCTAGATACTTTTGCCGAAGACCTAGGCCGCGCCGTTTTGGACGCCGCCGCTTCCGGTTTGTAATTGTTTAATTGCTTTTGCTTAGATTGCTGCACTTGTTGTGTAAGTGTACGCTCTGAGTCGCAGGTAATCTCAGTGCACCGGCATTGCTTGCCACGGCGACTGAGACCGGCTTTCGTCCGGACCATTTGGCGACTCTCATTGCCCAAACTACGGAGATCAGGACTCAGCTGGGCAAATACTTGCTGATTTTACTGAATCTTCTCAAGAGTACTGTCGGTAGGCTCACCGAATCGCTTTGTACTCTTGCCTTTGCGATATTACACAAACCTAGGGTATCGCTTCGTGCTCCATGTCCGCGGAACAAGACGATACACCGCACACTAGCCTAGCTAGCCAACCCAATTTTGTTGTGGCTGCTAGAGCGCCGGATAGAGGTCCTGAGACTGTTGGCACGCGAGCCACTCAAGATCCCCTTTTCCTTCAGACCCCTGCTCACTTAATTGTGCCGCATTCAGCAGTTAACACCAATATGGACAACACTGCTGGACCAAGGGTTCTGCCATTACCTCAAGCTCGAGGGCATGATGACATCCCTGAGGTGATGAGATTGTCAATTCCCGTTCCTAGGCTCAATATCTCGCTAACTGAAAAGACAGCAGGACATAGCATAGACGATGCAACTCGTGCGTATGTGCGTGACGCTAAAAAGTATCTCCAGGCTGTTCATGGTGGCGATAATGACGGTATCAGGTGTCTCTTCGTTGGTAACACCCTCGAGGGCTCAGCGAAGGACTGGTATCATGAATGGACCACCGCCTGGGGCGACTATACTTTTGACGAGATGATCGCCGCTTTGCTCGCACGGTTCGCTACTGAGGTTCAAGCACGTGATGTGGAGGCTCGTAAGGTTTTGGCAGCCGGTAGCTACCACATGCGTCGGGGTGAAAATGTACCTGCGTACCAGTCACGCTTTGAAGCACTTGTGACCCCCATTGCTGATCTCACTGAAACCGAGCGTGTCTTTTGGCTTAAGCGAGGCCTGACGAAACTTTTGGCTAAATGGTGCGCTACTGACTTGGCTGGGGTGCCGATCAAGTCGTATGATGCCTTGGTCACTTTTGCTAAGGGTACGGAGATACGACTCCTTGCCGGTGAGGAAGAAGTCAAGTCTGTCCCTCGTGCAAATGCCGTGCAAGTGCAGGATCCGCTTGGGGAAGCTGTGGCTCTCGACCAGGAACTCGGAGCCACGCCTACTGCCACGACGCGACGCAGCAACCGGCAACGCCAGGCGCGCGGGGGCGCTAGCTCGGGTGTCCGCGGGTCAGGAGGAGCAGGTCCGAGCTCGGACCCGGCTAAGAGCAGGAAGCGGGGTGGTGCGCCGTCGTCGGCAGCCGCACAGCGCTCTGACCCCAATGCGAAGCGGACTCACACGGATGACTCGTTTATGCCAAAATGGAATTGCAATTGTTCCGAGTTCGAGCGTCGGAAAGCGGCCAATGTTTGTCTACGGTGCGCGGAGAGTCATCCTACGAAGGATTGCCCGTTACTGCCGCCGTTTGTACCTCAGCCGAAATAGGGGCTTGCCCGGGTTCCTGTGGAGGGGGCACCACCCGGGATTTCTGAACTCACACGTGGTCGGTGGTCATCCTTACGGCCAGCCGTGAAGGCATTGTTGCCTTGCGTACTTGGACACATCGAGCGAGTCATTGCGCGACGCATCACGCTTGACGGACGCACGGGACTTCTCTGCTTCGATTCGTTGTGTAATTTGTTTACACCTCGCCGTCCCCTGTCGTCTATCGATCTGTCTAACCACGTGGTTTTGTTCATCCCCTCATCTCTGCGTGAGATGTCGGAACAGTTGGCCGTATACAGGAGATGTAGGCGTCAATATCCAGGCACCGCCGCATGTGTATTACTCCCCGCTTTCTGTCGGCGCAAGGCAGAGGCATCGTTAAGGGGTATGCGGCGTGTCCACCGGTTCGAGCCGGGCACCGTTTTGTTTAATGGTGTGGATCGGGAGGGTACGCTGGCTCCATGGCCAGGCACATCCTACTCGGTTGACGTTTGGTACGAAGCTCCTGATGAGGGTGCCGTAGGTTACGGACCCGCCCTAAGTGCACTAACGTTATCTGCTGGGCAGTCGCTCGCAGATAACCGTGTCCCAGTGGTTCAGATCGGTTTGAATGGCCGTACTCTGAAGGCACTTGTTGACACCGGTGCCAGCGACGACTTCATCTCTGTCGCAGAGGTGAATGCGCTGGGGTTGACCCCAGAGTCGTCTGATTGTCCACAGGTTACCCTTGCTGACGGGGGTAAGCATCCCATCGTGGGCAGGATTACCCTTAGCCTATCGATAGGCCCTTTGCGTGTTGTGACCCGGCCGTACGTGCTGCAGGGCTTAGCAGAGACTGCACCGTACATAATGGGGTCTTCGACATTACGGCAGTACCGCGCGCGCATCGACATGGAGACCGCAACCCTGCATATGTGCAAGGGTACTCTGTCGATTAAGGTACCTTTCCTGTCGTTCGAACATGTCACACCAAAGGAGGGCGAAGCTGAGGCGGTGCCTATGGTTAATTTCGCTGTGACCGCAATGGATTGAATCGCGCGAATCAAACCAGAGCTAGTCGGGCGTAAGGAGGCCGTCCGTTTGTTACGGAAGGGTGCCCACGGACTGCTTTTGAGGCTGCGGGTGGGGTGTTGTGCCACCACCGCGCAGATTTCTGTGGATCCTGAGGTTGAGGCCCTACTGTCGCAGTATGAGGACGTCTTTAAAGATATCCCTGGCCTACCACCTATGCGTCCTGTTGATCACACAATCCCTCTCATGCCTGGAGCGCAGCCTACGGCCCGTCCAATGTACAGGTTGAGTCCATTGGAGCTGGACGAGGTGAAGCGCCAGGTGACGGATTTGCTCGTGAAGGGTATGATACGCCCCAGCACATCCCCGTATTCTGCACTGATTTTGTTCGTTGGTAAGAAGGATGGGACCTTGCGCATGTGCATTGATTACTGGGGGTTGAATGTGAGTACGGTGAAAAATGGCTACCCTTTGCCACGCGTTGACGACCTGTTGGATAAGCTGAAGGGATCGGCTTATTTTTCCTCGATTGACTTACAGCAGGGCTATAATCAGATTCGCATCGCTGCCTCTGATATTCCGAAAACCGCTTTTCGGACGCCCTTTGGTCACTTCGAGTATACGGTTTTATCGTTTGGTTTGACTAATGCCCCTGCGACGTTTCAGGCGGTCATGGACCGCATGTTTAGACCGTTTATCGACAGGTTCGTTGTTTGCTACCTGGATGACATCTTGGTTTATTCTAAGACGCGCGAGGAGCACTTGGAGCATCTTCGGCTCGTGCTCGACGTTATGAGGCGGGAGCAATTGTTTGCTAAACACGCCAAATGCTTTTGGGCGCAGCCTCAGGTGGAATATTTGGGCCACATTGTGTCGGCCACTGGTGTGAAGATGGACCCGCGGAAGGTCGTCGTGGTTCACGATTGGCCCGCGCCTCAGAACCTCACGGACCTGCATAAGTTCCTTGGCTTGACCAATTATTTCCGAAAGTTCATTGAAAAATATTCCATCATTGCGGCCCCGCTTACTAACTTAACTCGCAAAGGCGTTTTCGTTTCGCTCGAGTCGTGGACATCGCAATGCCAGCGGGCATTCGAAGAGCTCAAGCGAACCGTTGCCGAAGATGTCACCCTTGCATTCCCTGATTACTCGTTGCCGTTTCGTGTTGAGGTAGTGTCTGATGCCTCAATATTTGGAAGCGGCGCTGTATTGTTACAGGAAGGGTGAACTTCGTAGTCACGCTTCCCAAAACTGAGGGGGGATATGATGCGGTGTTCGTAATGGTCGATTGCCTGACTAAGATGGTCCACCTAGCACCATGTGTTGTACCTCTCGTTCGCGTTTGCTCATGAGTATCTGCACGTCTGGAGACTATCGACACCGATGCGCGAGCACTTGCAAGTACAGCAAGGCAAGCGAGAGCAAACAAAGACAGCGGAAGACTTCAAGACGAAGAGAGATATAACTTACGGTCTTACAGGTCGGAATGATGCAATGGACGAAATCGCCGTCAGCGCCGGAAGCAAGCAATCATCACGCGGCGGTGATTAGCGAAGTTAAGGCTTAGCTCGGGCTAAGTAGATTAGTGTATAGAAATAGTAATTTAGAACACACGAGTGTTCTCCGGTATCGGATATCTTGTCTAGCTTAGCCGTCCTCGCATCTGTTATACTCGCAGCATCGCAGTGCCGTACGATTCACATTAGGAGGCCGATCCTAGATGTGACAACCCTACTGCGTCTAGGCGATGTCTACGCATAACAACGTATAAGCCTTTCCGGCATTCGCATGATGCAAGGGTCCGGATAACGATATCCGGTTGCAGGGCATGCATCGCGACGAGTGCGGCGCTCTCAACGTGTGCTTTAATGAAGTAATATTATATCAGATAATATTACTTATCGTTTCGTAGCACGAGCATAATGCGCACTTCAATGATTAGGTCATTCATGCATGCTAGGCGAATTTGCCATGGTGCGATGTCGCGATGGATAACGACAACATGCCAGATGCATATATAAATGTATGCGAATACATTTATATCATGCAGATTCATTCATATGTAATGCGTTCATCACAAAAGCACTTCGACTCATAGGATCGCGTCGACCTACACGTCGACGGGAAATGAATCGTAGCACAACAATTATCCCCCCTCCCGTATGCAGCGTCCTCGCTGCATCATACAGCATCGACTGCAGGGGTCATTGGGCTTGTGTGGCACGTTTGCGGGCTTCTTCGAGCAGGGGTTTCATGTCCTGTGAGAAGTTGCGTGCCGGTTCCCATGAGTTGTGCTCGTCGGTATACCCTGTCCACTTAACCAAGTACTCGTGTACTGTTCGCTTACGTCGGTGTCGGCCCACACGACGCGCGCGATAATCTAACACCCGCTCCACATCGTAAAACTTCTGTTTACCAGCGATCCAGGTCTCGGGAACTGGTTCGATCGCTGCGGGGGCGTTAGCAGGCTCAGGGACGGGTTCCGTACCACGATACGGACGAACAAGCGATACGTGAAACGTGGGGTGAATGGGCATATTAGCGGGCAATGCAAGCTCCACAGCCACATTCCCAACCATGCGTACGACAGGATACGGACCAATCCAGCGGGGTAAGAGTTTTCGGGATCCGTCGGCCAAGGAACGCAAGTTCTTGGTGCTTAGCAACACGAGTTGCCCTTCCGAAAACGTCACATCCTGCTTAGATTTGTTATAGTATTCCATCGTTCGTTGCTGCGCCGCGTCCAAACACGACTTCGCGTCTGTGATTCGGGACATAAAAGACTTGGCAAAAAGTTTAGCAGCAGGCACGTTCACTTCCAACTCACGCCACACGGGTAGCGCGGGATGAAACCCGTAGTTAAGAAAGAACGGACTTTTGCCTGTAGAGCGGTTAACAGCGTTGTTAAGCGCGAATTCTGCCGCAGTCAAATATGTATCCCAAACAAGTGGTGTGCGACCAGCATAATTGCGCAACATATCACCCAACGTGCGGTTTGTGCGTTCGGTTTGACCATCAGTCTGCGGGTGATACGCCGTGCTCAGGTTGACGCGCATGCCAACTAGTTTGCAGAGCGCTTCCCAAAACTTAGACGTGAACTGTCCACCGCGGTCCGAGATCACATTTTTGGGAATCCCGTGTAACCGAACCACATTATCGAAAAACAAACGTGCGGTTTGCTCAGCCGTGCAGGATGATGTGCATGGTGCTAGGTGAACCATCTTAGTCAGACGATCGACCATTACGAACACCGCATCGTATCCCCCCTCAGTTTTGGGCAGCGCGACTACGAAGTCCATGGAAACACTTTCCCAAGGCGCATCCGGGACAGGCAACGGTTGCAACAACCCATGGCCCTTACCGGACAAAGCCTTATTGCGCTGGCACAGACTGCATGTCTGGACGAAGTTCACTGCATCCTTAGCCAAACGAGGCCACCAAAAGGAACGTTGCACCAAGTCGATCAATCGCTTGCTACCAGGGTGTCCTGCTAACGGGTCCTCGTGGAACCGCGCAAGGATGTCGTAGCGTAGCGCGTCGTCGTTCGGAACGACGATTTGCGTAACTGCACCCTCCGTCCGTAGCCAAAGGCCATTCTGCTTGCGAAGGTTTTCTACATTAGCCGGGTCCGCGAATCAAGCGTCTGCGCTGTAGGCAACCTTCAACCGCTCCGCGAGGTCCGTCGCGATCGGAACCTCCTCGCTACGCGGCCGCACGACGGGCGCTGCCAAAATTGCAGCGTGTAGCGACGGATGTCGACTGAGAGCATCGGCAATATTCAATTTACCAGAAATATACTCCCAGGTGCAGTTGAACCTAGCTAGATATTCCATCCACCTAGCTTGACGGCGGTTCAACGTCGGAACGCTTTGCAAAAACGTTAGGGGCTTGTGGTCAGTCTTTAAAGTAAACGGGCGTCCCTCGAGGTAACAGCGCCATTCCTTTAAAGCATGCAGCACTGCCAGAAGCTCCTGTTCCCCGGTGGTGTAGCGAATCTCCGCACCAGAAAACTTCTTACTCGTGAAGGCGATCGGTCGCCCTTCCTGTAACAATACAGCGCCGCTTCCAAATATTGAGGCATCAGACACTACCTCAACACGAAATGGCAACGAGTAATCAGGGAATGCAAGGGTGACATCTTCGGCAATGATTCGTTTGAGCTCTTCGAATGCCCGCTGGCATTGCGACGTCCACGACTCGAGCGAAACGAAAACGCCTTTGCGAGTTAAGTTAGTAAGCGGGGCCGCAATGATAGAATATTTTTCAATGAACTTCCGGAAATAATTGGTCAAGCCAAGGAACTTACGCAGCTCCGTGAGGTTCTGAGGCGCGGGCCAATCACGAACCACGGCGACCTTCCGCGGGTCCATCTTCACACCGGTGGCCGACACAATGTGGCCCAAATATTCCACCTGAGGCTGCGCCCAAAAGCATTTGGCGCGTTTAGCAAACAATTGCTCCCGCCTCATAACGTCGAGCACGAGCCGCAGATGCTCCAAGTGCTCCTCGCGCGTCTTAGAATATACCAAGATGTCATCCAGGTAGCAAACAACGAACCTGTCGATAAACGGCCTAAACATTCGGTCCATAACCGCCTGAAACGTCGCAGGGGCATTAGTCAAACCAAACGATAGGACCGTATACTCAAAGTGACCGAAGGGCGTCCGAAAAGCGGTTTTCGGGATATCAGAGGCAGCGATGCGAATCTGATTGTAGCCCTGTTGTAAGTCAATTGAGGAAAAATAAGCCGAGCCCTTCAGCTTATCCAACAGGTCGTCGACGCGAGGCAAAGGGTAGCGATTTTTCACCGTATTCGCATTTAACCCCCGGTAATCGATGCACATGCGCAAGGTCCCATCCTTCTTACCGACAAACAAAATCGGTGCAGAATACGGGGATGTGCTGGGGCGTATCATACCCTTCGCGAGCAAATCCGTCACCTGGCGCTTCACCTCATCCAGCTCCAATGGACTCAACCTGTACATTGGCCGGGCTGTAGGCTGCGCTCCAGGCATGAGAGGGATTGTGTGATCAACAGGACGCATAGGTGGTAGGCCAGGGATATCTTTAAAGACGTCCTCATACTGCGACAGTAGGGCCTCAACCTCAGGATCCACAGAAATCTGCGCGGTGGTGACACAACAGCTCACCCGCGGCCTTAAAAGCAGTCCGTGGGCACCCTTCCGTAACAAATGGACGGCCTCCTTACGCCCGACTAGCTCTGGTTCGATTCGCGCGGCCATTGCGGTCACGGCGAAATTAACCATAGGCACCGCCTCAGTTTCGCCCTCCTTTGGTGTGACATGTTCGAACGACAGGAAAGGTACCTTAATCGACAGAGTACCCTTGCACATATGCAGGGTTGCGGTCTCCATGTCGATGCGCGCGCGGTACTGTCGTAATGTCGACGACCCCATTATGTACGGTGCAGTCTCTGCTAAGCCCTGCAGCACGTACGGCCGGGTCACAACACGCAAAGGGCCTAACGATAGGCTAAGGGTAATCCTGCCCACGATGGGATGCTTACCCCCGTCAGCAAGGGTAACCTGTGGACAATCAGACGACTCTGGGGACAACCCCAGCGCATTCACCTCTGCGACAGAGATGAAGTCGTCGCTGGCACCGGTGTCAACAAGTGCCTTCAGAGTACGGCCATTCAAACCGATCTGAACCACAGGGACACGGTTATCTACGAGCGACTGCCCAGCAGACAACGTCAGTGCACTTAAGGCGGGCCCGTAACCAACGGCACCCCCATCAGGAGCTTCGTACCAAACGTCAACCGAGTAGGATAGGTGTGGCCACGGAGCCAACGTACCCTCCCGATCCACACCATTAAACAAAACGGTGCCCGGCTCGAACCGGTGGACATGCCGCATACCCCATAACGATGCCTCTGCCTTGCGCCGACAGAAAGCGGGGAGTAAAACACATGCGGCAGTGTCTGGATATTGACGCCTACACCTCCTGTACATGGCCAACTGTTCCGACATCTCACGCAGAGACGAGGGGATGAACAAAACCACGTGGTTGGACAGATCAATAGACGACAGGGGACGGCGAGGTGTAAACACATTACACAACGGATCGAAGCAGAGAAGTCCCGTGCGTCCGTCAAGCGTGATGCGTCGCGCAATGACTCGCTCGATGTGTCCAAGTACACAAGGCAACAATGCCTTAACGGCTGGCCGTAAGGATGACCACCGACCACGCGTTAGTTCAGAAAACCCAGGTAGAGCCCCCTCCGCAGGAACCCGGGCAAGCCCCTATTTCGGCTGAGGTACAAACGGCGGCATTAGAGGGCAATCCTTCGTAGAATGGCTCTCCGCACACCGTAGACAAACGTTGGCCAATTTTCGACGCTCGAATTCGGAACGATTGCAATTCCATTTTGGCATAAATGTGTCGTCCGTACGAGTACGCTTCGCGTTGGGGTCGGAACGCTGTGCGGCTGCCGACGACGGCGCACCACCACGCTTCCTGTTCCTAGCTGGGTCCGAGCTCGGACCTGCCCCTCCTGTACCACGGACACCCGAGCTAGCGCCCCCGCGCGCCTTGCGTTGCCCGTTGCTGCGTCGCGTCGCGGCAGTAGGCGTGGGGCGGGTCGCGCCGAGGTCCTGATCGAGAGCCACAGCTTCCCCAAGCGGATCCTGCACTTGCACGGCATTTGCACGAGGGGCAGACTTGACTTCTTCCTCGCCGGCAAGAAGTCGTATCTCCGCGCCCTTAGCAAAAGCGACCAACGCGTCATACGACTTGATCTGCGCTCCAACCAAGTCAGTGGCGCACCATTTAGCCAAAAGTTTCGTTAGGCCTCGCCTAAACCAAAAGACACGCTCAGATTCGGTGAGGTCAGCAATGGGAGTCACAAGTGCTTCGAAGCGTGACTGGTACGCAGGTACATTTTCATCCCGACGCATGTGGTAGCTACCCGCTGCCAAAACGTTACGAGCTTCCACATCGCGTGCTTGAACCTCAGTAGCGAATCGTGCGAGCAAAGCGGCGACTAACTCGTCAAAAGTATAGCTGCCCCGGGCGTTGGTCCAATTGCGATACCAGTCCTTCGCTGCGCCCTCGAGGGTGTTACCAACGAAGAGACACCTGATACCGTCATTGTCGCCACCATGAACAGCTTGGAGGTACTTTTTAGCGTCACGCACGTACGCACGAGTTGCATCGGCTATGCTATGCCCTGGTGTCTTGTCGGTCAGCGAAATATTGAGCCTAGGAACGGGAATCGACAATCTCATCACCTCAGGGATGTCATCATGCCCTCGAGCTTGAGGTAATGGCAGAACCCTTGGTCCAGCAGTGTTGTCCATATTCGTGTTCACTGCTGAATGCGGCACAATTAAGTGAGCAGGGGTCTGAAGGAAAAGGGGCTCTTGAGTGGCTCGCGCGCCAACAGTCTCAAGACCTCTATCCGGCGCTCTAGCAGCTACAACGAAATCGGGTTGGCTAGCTAGGCTAGTGTGCGGCGTATCGTCGTGTTCCGCGGACATGGAGCACGAAACGATACCCTAGTTTTGCGTAATAGAAGCCGACTTCTATCGCAAAGGCAAGAGTACAAAGCGATTCGGTGAGCCTACCGACAGTACTCTTGAGAAGATTCAGCAAACTCAGCAAGTAATTGCCCAGCTGAGTCCTGATCTCCGTAGTTTGAGCAATGAGAGTCGCCAACTGGTCCGGACGAACGCCGGTCTCAGTCGCCGCGGCAAGCAATGCCGGTGCACTGAGATTACCTGCGACTCAGAGCGTACACTTACACAACAAGTGCAGCAATCTAAGTAAAAGCGATTAAACAATTACAAACCGGAAGCGGCGGCGTCCAAAACGGCGCGGCCTAAGTCTTCGGCAAAAGTATCTAGCGGTCCTCGTGGTTCGTCGCTGGAACTCGCCATAGAAAGAACCTACTTCCGATTAGACAAAGAGAGACAGTTAGGCAACGAACCTGTCTCGATACCAAATTGTTGTACCTCTCGTTCGCGTTTGCTCATGAGTATCTGCACGTCTGGAGACTATCGACACCGATGCGCGAGCACTTGCAAGTACAGCAAGGCAAGCGAGAGCAAACAAAGACAGCGGAAGACTTCAAGACGAAGAGAGATATAACTTACGGTCTTACAGGTCGGAATGATGCAATGGACGAAATCGCCGTCAGCGCCGGAAGCAAGCAATCATCACGCGGCGGTGATTAGCGAAGTTAAGGCTTAGCTCGGGCTAAGTAGATTAGTGTATAGAAATAGTAATTTAGAACACACGAGTGTTCTCCGGTATCGGATATCTTGTCTAGCTTAGCCGTCCTCGCATCTGTTATACTCGCAGCATCGCAGTGCCGTACGATTCACATTAGGAGGCCGATCCTAGATGTGACAACCCTACTGCGTCTAGGCGATGTCTACGCATAACAACGTATAAGCCTTTCCGGCATTCGCATGATGCAAGGGTCCGGATAACGATATCCGGTTGCAGGGCATGCATCGCGACGAGTGCGGCGCTCTCAACGTGTGCTTTAATGAAGTAATATTATATCAGATAATATTACTTATCGTTTCGTAGCACGAGCATAATGCGCACTTCAATGATTAGGTCATTCATGCATGCTAGGCGAATTTGCCATGGTGCGATGTCGCGATGGATAACGACAACATGCCAGATGCATATATAAATGTATGCGAATACATTTATATCATGCAGATTCATTCATATGTAATGCGTTCATCACAAAAGCACTTCGACTCATAGGATCGCGTCGACCTACACGTCGACGGGAAATGAATCGTAGCACAACACCATGCACATCGTCCTGCACGGCTGAACAAACCGCACGCTTGTTTTTTGACAATGTGGTTCGGTTACACGGGGTTCCCAAAAATGTGATCTCGGACCGCGGTGGGCAGTTCACGTCTAAGTTTTGGGAAGCGCTCTGCAAGCTAGTTGGCATGCGTGTCAACCTGAGCACAGCGTACCACCCGCAGACTGATGGTCAAACCGAACGCACAAACCGCACATTGGGTGATATGTTGCGCAATTATGCTGGTCGCACACACCTCGTTTGGGATACATATTTGACTGCGGCAGGATTCGCGCTTAACAACGCTGTTAACTGCTCTACAGGCAAAAGTCCGTTCTTTCTTAACTACTTGTTTCATCCCGCGCTACCCATGTGGCGTGAGTTGGAAGTGAACGTGCCTGCTGCTAAACTTTTTGCCAAGTCTTTTATGTCCCGAATCACAGACGCAAAGTCGTGTTTGGATGCGGCGCAGCAACGAACGACGGAATACTACAACAAATCCAAGCAGGATGTGACGTTTTCGGAAGGGCAACTCGTGTTGCTAAGCACCAAGAACTTGCGTTCCTTGGCCAACGGATCCCGAAAACTCTTACCCCGCTGGATTGGTCCGTATCCTGTCATGCGCATGGTTGGGAATGTGGCTGTGGAGCTTGCATTGCCCCCTGATATGACCATTCACCCCACGTTTCACGTATCGCTTGTCCGTCCTTATCGTGGTACGGAACCCGTCCCTGAGCCTGCTAACGCCCCCGCAGCGATAGAACCAGTTCCCGAGACCTGGATCGCTGGTAAACAGAAATTTTACGATGTGGAGCGGGTGTTAGATTATCACGCGCGTCGTGTGGGCCGACACCGACGTAAGCGGACAGTACACGAGTACTTGGTCAAGTGGACAGGGTATACCAGCACAACTCATGGGAACCGGCACGCAACTTCTCGCAGGACATGAAGCCCCTGCTCGAAGAAGCCCGCAAACGTGTCACGCAAGCCCAATGACCCTTGCAGTCGATGCTGTATGAAGCAGCGAGGACGCTGCATACGGGAGGAGGGATAATTGTTGTGCTACGGTTCATTTCCCGCCGATGTGTAGGTCGATGCGACCCTACGAGGCGAAGTGTTATCTTGATGAACGCATGAATGACTTATGCATATGAATGAACCTGCATGATATAGATGTATTTGCATACATTTATATATGCATTTGGCATGTTATCATTATCCATCGCATCATGGTAAATCCACCTAGCATGCATAAAATACCGAATCGTTGAAGTGCGCATTATGCTCGTGCTATGAAACGATAAGTAATATTATCTGATATAATATTACTTCATTACAGCACACGTTGAGAGCGCCGCACTCGTAGTGATGCATGCCTTGCAACCGAATATCGTTATTCGGACCCTTGCATCATGCGAATGCCGGAAAGGCTTATACGTTGTTATACATGGACATCGCCTATACGCAGTAGGGTTGTCACACTTAGGATCGGCCTCCTAGTGTGAATCGTACGGCTTCGCGATGCTGCGAGTATAACAGATGCGAGGACGGCTAAGCAAGTTAGACATTCGACACCGGAGAACACTCGTGTGTTCTACATTATTATTGCTATACGCTACTCTACTTAGCCCGAGCTAAGCCTAAACTTCGGTATTCACCGCCGCGTGATGATGGCTTGCTTCCGGCGCTGACGGCGTTTACGTCCATTGCATTGCTTCGATCTGTAAGACTGTAAGTTATATCTCTTCTTGTTTGAAGTCTTCCGCTGTCTCTGTTTGCTCGCGCATTGGTGTCGCAAGCCTTCAGACGTGCAGATACTGATGAGCAAACACGAAGGAGAGGTACAACAATGGCTGCCGAGCGTGGTGTAGTAAAATGGATAGGGGCCTGAAACACAAGAGAATCTTGAGCAGCAATCGTGTCAATAGTCTCAGGATCTCTATCAAACATTCTAGGAATGGCACCCGGCTCGGGTTGACATGCCAAGCCTACGAACGACAGGTCGTCACGTTCCGCCATCATGGAACACTGACCAAAACGTTCAAATTGCGTGACAATAAGCAATGCACACAATTTCAAAGCAAGTGTACAAGCGATTCACATGAATCCGGCACAAGAGTACAAGCAATTCGGCCAGCGCACCGATGATACTCTTGCAGACTTCGAGTAAGTATGGCAGATATTTACTCAGTTGATCCCTGTAGTCTGCGCGATCAAAGCCTCCAGCTGATTAGAACGCAAGTTGTAACCAGGAGTGACTACAAGCAATGCCGGACAACTAGTTTTATCTGCAACTCAGAGTGAAGGCTCACACCACAATTGTCATAAACTATGAAGGGACAAAAGCAATCAGACTTCGGAAGCAGCGGCGTCTAACATAACACAGTCAAGTCCTTCGGCAATCATGGGCTACGTCGTCCATCGTCGACACTCACCATAGCGAGAACTTACTTCCAATCAAACACCATGAGACAGTCAGGCAACGAACCTGCCTTGATACCAAATTTGTTGTATCCTTCCTTCTTCAATCATGCACTGAATCTGCACGTCTGAGCATTAGCTATACGTGCATGGTGCTTACGAACAGCAAGACACTTCAGTGCGAGCAACATGACAGCGGAAGACTTAAAGATAAGGAAAGATTCAACTTACAATGATCTTCAGTTGCAAATTAGAAGTCTGCCGTCAGACCCCTGGGCAATGTTCATCATCCGGCTGAAGATGCTATGCTAGAATAGCTCAGGCCGAATATATATGAGTATATCGTATGTATGCGAATTAGATAGAGCTAAGTACACGGGTACTTAGTCCAAAGTAGCACGAGCCGACTTTGGTCTCTAGGCGGCCATCCTCGCACCTATCACATCGCAATACCGATGTGCAGTACAGGTCTCACTGGATTTCGATCTCAAGTGTGAGTACCTTCATAGCACTTTTCTAAATACCGCGTAATCCGTGATATTAATGAATGCAGCGCATGCAATATGCAAAGGTCCGAATATCGATATTCGGTTGCCGACCCAACCATCGCGATCGTCGCCTTCTCACATACGCGTATGGTTTATGACATAGATGAGGTAATAATTTTTAAAGTATTATTACGTGATATAATATGCCAATGGATAGATCGCGCATAAATTATCAGCCTCGAGTCAAACATGTTGACCGACAGCGCGATGTCATAGATGATAATGCAACATGCCTGATTAGCTAGATATACTCGAATATATCATGCTAATATGATTATATCATGATCCATAATGCTCGAATGCATTGCGGTCTACTTCGGTGCAAACTGTGATCGAACCCGCGTACAACACTGTATTTGCAAGTGCTCGCGCATCGGTGTCGAAGGCCTTCAGACGCGCAGATACTGATGAGCAAACCTGAAGGAGAGGTACAACAAATTGGTATCGAGACAGGTTCGTTGCCTAACTGTCTCTTTGTGTCAAATCGGAAGTAGGTTCTCTCTATGGTGAGTTCCAGCGACGAACCACGAGGACCGCTAGATACTTTCGCCGAAGACCTAGGCCGCGCCGTATTGGACGCCCCTGCTTCCGGTTTGTCATCGTTTTGATTGTTTTTGTCTAAATCGCTGCACTTGTTGTGTAAGTGTACGCTCTGAGTCGCAGGTACTCTCAGCGCTCCGGCATTGCTTGCCACGACGACTGAGACCGGCTTTCGTCCGGACCAGTTGGCAACTCTTATCACCCAAACTACAGAGATTAGGACTCAGCTGGGCAAGTACTTGCTGAGTTTACTGAATCTCCTCAAGAGTACTGTCGGTAGGCTCACCGAATCGTTTTGTACTCTTGCTTTGCTTTTGCAATAGAACTCATCTTCTATTACGCAAGCCTAGGGTATTGCTTCGTGTTCCATGTCTGTGGAACGCGACGATACGCCGCTCACTAGCTTAGCAAGCCAACCCGAATTTGTTGCGGTTGCTAGAGCTCCGGATAGAGGTCTTGAGACTGTTGGCACGCAAGCCACTCAAGAGCCCCTTGTCCTTCAGACCCCTGCCCACTTAATTGTGCCGCATTCAGCAGTTAACACCAATATGGACAACACTGCTGGACCACGGGTTCTGCCATTACCTCAATTGCAAGGGCACGCTGCCATTCCTGAGGTGATGAGATTGACAATTCCCGTTCCTAGGCTTACAATCTCGCTGAGTGAAAAGACACCAGGCCCTAGCATAGCCGATGCAACTCGTGCGTACGTGCGCGACGCTAAGAAGTATCTCCAGGTTGTTCATGGTGGCGATAATGATGGTATCAGGTGTCTCTTCGTTGGCAACACCCTTGAGGGCGCAGTGAAGAACTGGTATCACGAATGGACCACCTCCCCGATTGACTATACTTTTGACGAGTTGATTTCTGCTCTGCTTGCACGATTTGCTACTGAGGTGCAAGCACGTGATGTGGAGGCTCGCAAGGTTTTGGCAGCCGGTACCTATCACATGCGTCAGGGTGAAAATGTACCTGCGTACCAGTCACGCTTCGAAGCACTAGTGACCCCCATTGCTGACCTCACCGAGAACGAGCGTGTCTTTTGGTTTAAGCGAGGCCTGACGAAACTTTTGGCTAAATGGTGCGCTACTGACTTGTCTGGGGTGCCGTTCAAGTCGTACGATGCCTTGGTCACATTTGCTAGGGGAACGGAGGTACGACTCCTTGCCGGTGAAGAAGAAGTCAAGTCTGCCCCTCGTGCAAATGCCGTGCAAGTGCAGGATCCGCTTGGGGAAGCTGTGGCTCTGGACCAGGAACTTGGAGCTACCCGTCCCACGCCTACTGCCACGATGCGACGCAGCAACCGGCAACGCCAGGCGCGCGGGGGCGCTAGCTCAGGTGTCCACGGGTCAGGAGGAGCAGGTCCGAGCTCGGACCCAGCTAAGAGCAGGAAGCATGGCGGTGCGCCGTCGACGGCAGCCGCACAGCGCTCTGACCCCAATGCGAAGCGGACTCACGTGGACGACCCGTTGATGCCAAAATGGAATTGCAATTGTTCCGAGTTCGAGCGTTGGAAAGCGGCCAATCTTTGTCTACGGTGCGCGGAGAGTCATCCTACCAAGGATTGCCCGTTGCTGCCGCCGTTTGTACCTCAGCCAAAATAGGGGTTTGCCCGGGTTCCTGCAGAGGGGGCACCACCCGGGATTTCTGAACTAACGCGTGGTCGGTGGTCATCCTTACGGCCAGCTGTGAAGGCATTGTTGCCTTGTGTACTCGAACACATCGAGCGAGTCATTGCGCGATGCATCATGCTTGACGGACGCACGGGACTTCTCTGCTTCGATCCGCTGTGTAATCTGTTTACACCACGCCGTCCCCTGTCGTCTATCGATCTGTCAAACCACGTGGTTTTGTTCATCCCCTCGTCTCTGCGTGAGATGTCGGAACAGTTGGCCGTATACAGGAGATGTAGGCGTCAATATCCGGGCAGCGCCCCATGTGCATTACTCCCTGCTTTCTGTCAGCGCAAGGCAGAGGCATCGTTAAGGGGTATGCGGTGTGTCCACCGGTTCGAGCCGGGCACCGTTTTGTTTAACGGTGTGGGTCGGGAGGGTATGCTGGCTCCGTGGCCAGGAACATCATACTCGGTTGACGTTTGGTACGAAGCGCCTGATGAGGGTTCTGTAAAGTTAGAACCCGCCCTAAGTGCACTGACGTTATCTGCTGGGCAGTCGCTCGTAGATAACCGTGTCCTGTGTTGTATCCTTCCTTCTTCAATCATGCATTAGATCTGCACGTCTGGATGTTTGCTGAGTGCATACCAAGCTTACGAACAGCAAGGCAATCCAATGCGAGTAATAGACAGCGAAAGACTCAACGATAAGGAAAGATTTAACTTACAATGTTCTTCAATTGCAAATTAGAAGCCTGCCGTCAGACCCTGTGGGCAATGTTCATCATCCGGCTGAAGATGCTATGCTAGAATAGCTCAGGCCGAATATATATGAGTATATCGTATGTATGCGAATTAGATAGAGTTAAGTACACGAGTACTTGATCCAAAGTAGCGTCGAGCCGACTTCGGTCTCTAGGCGGCCATCCTCGCACCTATCACGTTGTGATACCGATGTGCATTACAGGTCTCACTGGATTCCGATCTCAAGTGTGAGTACCTTCGTAGCACTGTTATAAATACCGCGTAATCCGTGATATTATTGGATGCAACGCATGCAATATGCAAAGGTCCGAATATCAATATTCGGTTGCTGACCCAACCATCACGATCGTCGCCTTCTCGCATACGCGTATGGTTTATGACGTAAATGGGGTAATAATATTTAAAGTATTATTACGTGATATAATATGCCAATGGATAGATCGCGCATTAATTATCAGCCTCGAGTCAAACATGTTGACCGACAGCGCGATGTCGTAGATGATAATGCGATATGCCTGATTAGCTAGATATACGCAAATATATCATGCTAATATAACTATATCATGCTCCATAGTGCTCGAATGCATTGCGGTCTACTTTGGTGCCAACGATGATCGAACCGGCGTACAACATCCTGGTGGTTCAGATTGGTTTAAACGGCCGTACTCTGAAGGCACTCGTTGACACCGGTGCCAGCGACGACTTCATCTCTGTCGCAGAGGTGAATGCGCTGGGGTTGACCCCAGAGTCGTCTGATTGTCCACAGGTTACCCTTGCTGACGGGGGTAAGCATCCCATCGTGGGCAGGATCACCCTTAGCCTATCGTTAGGCCCTTTGCGTGTTGTGACCCAGCCGTACGTGCTGCAGGGCTTGGCAGAGAGTGCACCGTACATAATGGGGTCTTCGACATTACAACAGTACCGCGCGCGCATCCAGATGGAGGTCGCAACCCTGCATTTGTGCAAGGGTACTCTGTTGATTAAGGTACCTTTCCTGTCTTTCGAACATGTCACACCTGAGGGGGGCAAAGCTGAGGCGGTGCCTATGGTTAATTTCGCTGTGACCGCAATGGCCGCACGAATCGAACCGGAGCTAGTCGGGCGTAAGGAGGCCGTCCGTTTGTTACGGAAGGGTGTCCACGGACTGCTTTTGAGGCCACGGGTGGGCTGCAGTGCCACAACCGTGCAGACTTCTGTGGATCCTGAGGTTGAGGCCCTACTGTCGCAGTATGAGGACGTCTTTAAAGATATCCCCGGGCTGCCACCTATGCGTCCTGTTGATCACACAATCCCTCTCATGCCTGGAGCGCAGCCTATGGCCCGGCCAATGTACAGGTTGAGTCCATTGGAGCTGGATGAGGTGAAGCGCCAGGTGACGGATTTGCTTGCAAAGGGTATGATACACCCCAGCATATCCCCGTCATCTGCGCCGATTTTGTTTGTCGGTAAGAAGGATGGGACCTTGCGCATGTGCATCGATTATTGGGGGTTAAATGCGAGCACGGTGAAAAATCGCTACCCTTTGCCACGCGTTGACGACCTATTGGATAAGCTGAAGGGATCGGCTTATTTTTCCTCGATTGACTTACAGCAGGGCTATAATCAGATTCGCATCGCTGCCTCTGATATTCCGAAAACCGCTTTTCGGACGCCCTTTGGTCACTTCGAGTATACGGTTTTATCGTTTGGTTTGACTAATGCCCCTGCGACGTTTCAGGCGGTCATGGACCGCATGTTTAGACCGTTTATCGACAGGTTCGTTGTTTGCTACCTGGATGACATCTTGGTTTATTCTAAGACGCGCGAGGAGCACCTGGAGCATCTTCGGCTCGTGCTCAACGTTATGAGGCAGGAGCAATTGTTTGCTAAATGCGCCAAATGCTTTTGGGAGCAGCCTCAGGTGGAATATTTGGGCCATATTGTGTCGGCCACTGGTGTGAAGATGGACCCGCGGAAGGTTGCCGTGGTTCGCGATTGGCCCGCGCCTCAGAACCTCACAGAGCTGCATAAGTTCCTTGGCTTGACCAATTATTTCCGAAAGTTCATTGAAAAATATTCCATCATTGCGGCCCTGCTTACTAACTTAACTCGCAAAGGCGTTTTCGTTTCGCTCGAGTCGTGGACGTCCCAATGCCAGCGGGCATTTGAAGAGCTCAAGCGAACCGTTGCCGAAGATGTCACCCTTGCATTCCCTGATTACTCGTTGCCGTTTCGTGTTGAGGTAGTGTCTGATGCCTCAATATTTGGAAGCGGCGCTGTATTGTTACAGGAAGGGTGAACTTCGTAGTCACGCTTCCCAAAACTGAGGGGGGATATGATGCGGTGTTCGTAATGGTCGATTGCCTGACTAAGATGGTCCACCTAGCACCATGCACATCGTCCTGCACGGCTGAACAAACCGCACGCTTGTTTTTTGACAATGTGGTTCGGTTACACGGGGTTCCCAAAAATGTGATCTCGGACCGCGGTGGGCAGTTCACGTCTAAGTTTTGGGAAGCGCTCTGCAAGCTAGTTGGCATGCGTGTCAACCTGAGCACAGCGTACCACCCGCAGACTGATGGTCAAACCGAACACACAAACCGCACGTTGGGTGATATGTTGCGCAATTATGCTGGTCGCACACCCCTCGTTTGGGATACATATTTGACTGCGGCAGAATTCGCGCTTAACAACGCTGTTAACTGCTCTACAGGCAAAAGTCCGTTCTTTCTTAACTACTTGTTTCATCCCGCGCTACCCATGTGGCGTGAGTTGGAAGTGAACGTGCCTGCTGCTAAACTTTTTGCCAAGTCTTTTATGTCCCGAATCACAGACGCAAAGTCGTGTTTGGATGCGGCGCAGCAACGAACGACGGAATACTACAACAAATCCAAGCAGGATGTGACGTTTTCGGAAGGGCAACTCGTGTTGCTAAGCACCAAGAACTTGCGTTCCTTGGCCGACGGATCCCGAAAACTCTTACCCCGCTGGATTGGTCCGTATCCTGTCATGCGCATGGTTGGGAATGTGGCTGTGGAGCTTGCATTGCCCGCTGATATGACCATTCACCCCACGTTTCACGTATCGCTTGTCCGTCCTTATCGTGGTATGGAACCTGTCCCTGAGTCTACTAACGCCCCCACAGCGATCGAACTAGTTCCCGAGACCTGGATCGCTGGTAAACAGAAATTTTACGATGTGGAGCGGGTGTTAGATTATCGCGCGCATTGTGTGGGCTGACACCGACGTAAGCGGACAGTACACGAGTACTTGGTCAAGTGGACAGGGTATACCAGCGAGCACAACTCATGGGAACCGGCACGCAACTTCTCACAGGACATGAAGCCCCTGCTCGAAGAAGCCCGCAAACGTGCCACACAAGCCCAATGACCCTTGCAGTCGATGCTGTATGAAGCAGCGAGGACGCTGCATATGGGAGGGGGGATAATTGTTGTGCTACGGTTCGTTTCCCGCCGATGCGTAGGTCGATGCGACCCTACGAGGCGAAGTGTTATCTTGATGAACGCACGAATGATTATTACATATGAATGAACCTGCATGATATAGATGTATTCGCATACATTATATATGCATTTGGCATGTTATCATTATCCATCGCATCATGGCAAATCCACCTAGCATGCATAAAATACCGAATCGTTGAAGTGCGCATTATGCTCGTGCTATGAAACGATAAGTAATATTATCTGATATAATATTACTTCATTACAGCACACGTTGAGAGCGCCGCACTCGTAGTGATGCATGCCTTGCAACCGAATATCGTTATTCGGACCCTTGCATCATGCGAATGCCGGAAAGGCTTATACGTTGTTATGCTTGGACATCGCCTATACGCAGTAGGGTTGTCACACTTAGGATCGGCCTCCTAGTGTGAATTGTACGGCATTGCGATGCTGCGAGTATAACAGATGCGAGGACGGCTAAGCAAGATAAGATATTCGACACCGGAGAACACTCGTGTGTTCTACATTATTATTGCTATACGCTATTCTTCTTAGCCCAAGCTAAGCCTAAACTTCGCTATCACCGCCGCGTGATGATTGCTTGCTTCCGGCGCTGACGGCGATTACATCTGTTGCACCGTTTTGATCTGTAAGACTGTAAGTTATATCTCTTCTTGTCTTGAAGTCTTCCGCTGTCTCTGTTTGCTCGCGTTTGCCTTGCTGAACTTGCAAGTGCTCTCGCATTGGTGTCGCAAGCCTTCAGACGCGCAGGTACTGATGAGCAAACACGAAGGAGAGGTACAACATTATGTCCTGTATCACAGACGCGAATGTGTGTTTGGATGCGGCGCAGCAACGAACGACGGAGTACTACAACAAATCCAAGCAGGATGTGACGTTTTCGGAAGGGCAACTCTTGTTGCTAAGCACCAAGAACTTGCGTATCTTTGCCGATGGATCCCGAAAACTTTTACCCCGCTGGATTGGTCCGTATCCTGTCATGCGCATGGTCAGGAATGTGGCTGTTGAACTTGCCTTGCCCGCTGATATGACCATTCACCCCACGTTTGTCCGTCCTTATCGTGGTACGGAACCCGTCCCTGAGTCTGCTAACGCCCCTGCAGCGATTGAACCAGTTCCCGAGACCTGGATCCCTGGCAAACAGAAGTTGTACGATGTGGAGCGGGTGTTAGATTATCACACGCGTCGTGTGGGCCGACACCGACGTAAGGGGACAGTACACGAGTACTTGGTCAAGTGGACAGGGTATACCAGCAAGCACAACTCGTGGGAACTGGCACGCAACTTCTCGCAGGACATGAAGCCCCTGCTCGAAGAAGCCCGCAAACATGCCACGCAAGCCCAATGACCCTTGCAGTCGATGCTGTATGAAGCAGCAAGGACGCTGCATACGGGAGGGGGGATAATTGTTGTGCTACGGTTCATTTCCCGCCGATGCGTAGGTCGATGCGATGCTTCAAGGCAAAGTGTTATCTTGATGAACGCATTAATGATTATTGCATATGAATGAACTTGCATAATATAAATGTATTCGCATGCATTTATGTCTGCTTTGGCATGTTATCATTATCCATCGCGACATCGCATCATGGCTGATCCGCCTAGCATGCATGAAATCCCAAACGATCGAGAAGTGCATTATGCTCGTGCTATGGAACGATAAGTAATATTATTTGATATAATATTACTTCATTACAGCACACGTTGAGAGCGCCGCACTCGTCGCGATGCATGCCTTGCAACCAAAAATTGTTATTCGGACCCTTGCATCATGTGAATGCTGGAAAGGCTTATACGTTGTTATACGCGAACATTGCCTATGCGCAGTAGGGTTGTCACACTTAGGATCGGCCTCCTAGTGTGAATCGTACGACATTGCGATGCTGCGAGTATAACAGATGCGAGGACGGCTAAGCAAGACAAGACATTCGATACCGGAGAACACTCGTGTGTTCTACGCTATTATTACTATATGTTATTCTACTTAGCCCGAGCTAAGCCTAAACTTCGCTATTCACCACCGTGTGATGATTGCTTGCTTCCGGCGCTGACGGCGATTACGTCTGTTGCACCGCTTCGATCTGTAAGACTGTAAGTTATATCTCTTCCTGTCTTGAAGTCTTCCGCTGTCTCTGTTTGCTCGCGCTTGTCTTGCTGTACTTGCAAGTGCTCACGCATTGGTGTTGAAAGCCTTCAGACGCGCAGATACTGATGAGCAAACCCGAAGGAGAGGTACAACAGCCAGACCCCGTGGGTGATGTTCATCATCCGGCTGTAGATGCTGTGCTGGAATAGCTCAGGCCGAATATAAATGAGTACATCGTATGTATGCAAATTAGATAGAGTTAAGTACACGAGTACTTAATCCAAAGTAGCATCAAGCCGACTTCCGTCTCTAGGTGGCCGTCCTCGCACCTATCACGCCGTGATGCCGATGTGCAGTACAGGCCTCACTGGATTCCGATCTCAAGTGTGAGTACCTTCTTAACACTGTTCTGAATATTGCGTAAATCTGTACCTCTGTAGCACTATCCTAAATATCGCGTAATCCGTGATATTAATGAATGCAACGCTTGCAATATGCGAAGGTCCGAATATCGATATTCGGTTGCCGACCAAACCATCGTGATCGTCGCATTCTCGGATACGTGTATGGTTTATGACACAGATGAGGTTTTAGGGTTTTTAGGGTTATAGAATAGCCGGTCCACTTGACCAAATATTCGTGCACCTTCCACTTTCATCGCTGTTGACCTACACGATGAACCCAGTAATCCAGTATTTGCTCCTCATCATACACTTTTTGCTTGCCTGCGATCCAGGTCTTGGAACCGGGGTCCATTACTGCAGGGGCATCGGTGTCGTTTGTAACGGGCTCTGTGCCGCGATAAGGACGGATGAGGGAGATATGAAACGTGGGGTGAATATTCATGTCAGAGGGTAGGGATAGCTCCACAGCTACATTCCCTACCATGCAAACAACCAATCCAGCGAGGTAGTAATTTTCGGGAACCGTCGGTGAGCGAACGCAGGTTTTTAGTGCTCAACAATACCATCTGTCCCACCGAAAATGTTACGTCTCATTTGGATTTATTATAATAGTCCGTCGTCCATTGTTGTGCCGCGTCCAAGCATGCCTTTGCGTCTGTCATGCGGGATAGGAACGACTTGGCAAAGGTTTTAGCCGCCGGAATATTTATCTCCAACTCTTGCCACACGGGTAGCGCAGGATGGAATCCATAATTCGGAAAGAAAGGGCTTTGACCTGTCGAGCAGTTAACAGCGTTGTTAAGCGCAAATTCTGCCGAAGTTAGAAATGTATCCCAAACGGAGGGTGTGCGTCCCGCGAAATTTCATAACATATCGCCCAACGTGCAATTTGTGTGTTTGGTTTGCCCATCAGATTGTGGATGATATGCTGTGCTCAAATGAACGCGCATACCGACGAGTTCACATAGCACTTCCCAAAACTTAAACGTGAATTGACCGCCGCGATCGGATATCACATTTTTAGGAACGCCATGCAATCGTACCACGTTATCAAAAAATAATCATGCTGTTTGCTCAGCGGTGCAAGACGAGGTGTAGGGGGCTAAATGAACCATCTTGGTCAAGCGATCGACCATAACGAACACCAAGTCGTTTCCCCCCTCAGTTTTGGGTAGCGTGACTACGAAGTCCATTGAAACACTTTCCCAAGGGGCATCTGGTATAGATAAAGGTTGTAACAAACCCTGGCCCTTACCGGATAGTGCTTTATTGCGCTGACATAAACTGCACCTTTGCACGAAGTTTTCCGCATCCTTCACCACACGCGGCTACCAGAACGAGCGTCGCACTAGCTCTGCCAATCGCGTGCTTCCAGGATGTCCTGCTAACGGGTCCTCGTGGAACCGAGCAAGAATATCGTGGCGCAAAGCGTCGTCGTTTGGCACGACAATTTGTGTGGTCGAGCCATCCTTCCGCAGCCACAAATCGTTGTGCTTGTGCAAATGTTCCACATTACTTGGTGAAGCAAACCATGGATCCACTTCATACGCCACCTTGAGTCACTGCGCGAGGTCCGCTGCTATCGGCACCTCCTGACTGCGCGAACGAGTAACCGGTGCTGCCAGGATTGCAGCGTGTAATGATGGATGTCGACTGAGGGCGTCAGCAATATTAATTCTGCCAGCGATATATTCCCATGTACAGTCGAAACGAGATAGATATTCCATCCACCGGGCTTGTCGACGGTTGAGCGTTGGGACACTCTGTAAGAATGTCAGCGGTTTATGATCGGTCTTCAGTGTAAAAGGGCGGCCTTCGAGGTAACAGTGCCACTCCTTTAAAGCATGCAGAACTGCCAACAGCTCCTGCTCTCCGGTCGTGTATCGGGTCTCCGCACCCGAAAACTTCTTACTCGTGAAGGCGATTGGTCGTCCTTCCTGCAACAATACAGCGCCGCTTCCATGCAGGGAAGCATCCGATATAACTTCAACACGAAACGGCAACGAGTAATCAGGAAAAGACAGGGTAACGTCGTCGGCGACGATTCGCTTGAGCTCTTCGAATGCCCGCTGGCACGCGGGTGTCCAGGCCTCAAGAGAAGCAAAACCTCCTTTCCTCATCAGATTTGTAAGCGGGGCTGCAATAATGGAGTATTTATTAATAAACTTACGGAAGTAGTTGGTCAACCCTAAGAACTGGCGTAGTTTGGTGAGGTTCTGAGGCGCGGGCCATTCATGAACCACAGCTACCTTCCGTGAGTCCATCCTTATTCCAGTGGCCAACACGATGTGGCCCAAATACTCCACTTGAGGCTGCGCCCAAAAACACTTGGCGCGTTTAGTAAACAATTGCTCCCGCTTCATCACCTCAAGCACGAGCTCGAGATGCTTCAAGTGCTCCTCGCACGTCTTGGAATATATCAAAATATCATCCAAATAACAAACGACGAACCTCTCAATATACGGTCTGAACATGCGATCCATCACTGCTTGAAATGTGGCGGGCGCATTAGTGAGTCCAAGCGACAAGACCGTGTACTCGAAGTGACCAAGGGGGTCCGGAAAGCGGTTTTCGGAATATCAGAAGCAGCAATGCGTATCTGATTATACCCCTGTTGAAGGTCAATCGAGGAAAAATAAGCTGAGCCTTTCAACTTATCGAGCAGGTCATCAACGCGCGGCAAAGGGTAGCGATTTTTGTTCGTGGTCGCATTCAAGCCCTGATAATCAATGCACATACGCAACGTCCCATCCTTCTTACCGACAAACAATATCGGTGCAGAATATGGCGAAGTGCTGGGCCGAATCATACCCTTTGCGAGCAGATCCCCCACTTGACGCTTCATCCGCTCAATTTTGGCAGCTTAACCTGTACATAGGTTGTGAAACGGGTTGTGCTCGAGCACTAGAGGGATCGTATAGTCAGCAGGTAACATAGGTGGGAGCCCCAGGATGACAAATGCATCGGTATAATTTGGCAATAAGGGGGCTGCAACCTCAGAATCTTTCACAAGAGACTGCGCGGTGGTAGCAATCAATTGCACCCAAGGCCTCACAAGCAATTCATGGATGCTTTCCCTTATCATTTGATAAGCTTCTCTTACACCCTTCAAGCTTGGGTTCTTTATTTCGGCGGACGAACGCCGCTAAACGAAATTAACCGCAGGCTCCGCACAGTTCCGCCCTCCTCTGGTGTGACGTCTTAGTACGACAGACAAGGTACCTTAGGTGATAGGTTCCCTTTTGCACAATGGCCAATTGTGCTGGACTCCATATTGATGCGCACGCGGTACTGTCGTTACGTTGCGGCACCCAATCTCCATGTAGTGCTGTCTCCAAGAGACCTTGTTGCACTCATTGGGCCCTAACACACAAAGGGTCTCACGTCGACTAAGGGTGATTCTGCCCACTATGGGATGCTTACCCTCATCAACGAGGGTAACCTGAACGATTAGACGACTATGGGGTCAACCCCATCATTCTTATCACTTCTTTGAGATAAGGTCGTCAGTGACACCTGTAGCACATAGGTGTCCCGAAATTCCGATCAACAAAATCGACTTCGTTGCCATGCAAAGGAGTCAAACGTGGTGTATCTCCGCATCATCCCTATGATCCATGATGCTCAACAGAGAAGGATTCGTTAGAGACACATAATTACTAATCATCGAGTTATCTAGCCAAAGGTAGCAAAGAGTTTTCTCATACCAACATTGCTAGATACAATCAAGATTAATCCAAGTCAGTACATAATTCAGAACTCCATGTCAGCTAACATCCCCGTGTTAACGTGGACTGGGTGTTCCGGCAATATCAACGGAAGTCGTGTCAGGTGCTTCGTCCGTCGAACGTAGTCCTACGGCTAACGGGGGTAAAAGCGGGCAGTTCCTTGTAGGATGATTTGATGCGCACCGAAGGCAGACTCCCAATTGTCGTCGCTGCTCAAACTCCGCTTGTGTACATCCCCACTTGGTAAGCCATCGGTTTTGTGTTCTTGACCGCTTTGATTCTGATGCAGCTCCGCGTGACTCGGCGGTATTTTATAGCACATCCTTCCTTTTCCGCATACTCCGAGTCATCTGAGAATATCTTGGAATTAATTCTTGGGTACCAGGGATATGAGCGTGATCGGTCGGAGGAATATCACCATGGCGCATAGGAGCTGGCGGTAGGGGAATACCAGTAGTCTCAGGTGCTGGATCAGTCTCGTTAGTAATATCTGGCGTCGTGTCAACTGATAGCGGTGCTAAAGATGTCAGGCCTTCTTGTCCCGTTCTAAAGCGAGCTTCTATATCACGAACGATCTGAACCCATCGCGTGTACGACCTTGTCCCTTCCAGTGTCAGGTCCGTAGTACTCGCTCGGGCTAACTGAAGCGAGAGACCGCGTTGAAACCAATAAATGTAGTCTCCTTCTGAAAAGCCAATCATGGATGCTGTCAGTCCCTCAAAACGCAACCGGTAGTCCTCCACGGACTCGTTAGGTTGCATTCGATAAGTGCCTGCGTGTAATTCTTGGTACATGGCAGCCACTTGCGACTGATTTCCGGGAGCGAAATGAGTGAGAAGCGTGTTAATTAGCTCTTCGAACGTAAAGTGCTCCTGCACAGTGGTCCAATGATCATACCATTCCCTCACGACGCCGCTTAGTGTGGCCCCAATGAATAGACACTTCACTTCATCGCAATCACCACCCTTTACCAACTTCAGATACCTCTTAGCGTCACGGACATAGGAGCGGGTGGTGCTTGTGATAACCTTGGGTTTGGTGTCGGGATGAATATGGAGTTGAGGTGTTGGGACGACGAAACCAGGAACCCCGCCTTCATCCATAAGTTGCTGTAGCGACACCATCGCTGGGTTTTGCTCCGCTTCGGTGGGCCTCACAGAATCTGGTGTCTCAGGAGGATCCTTAGCTGGGTAAGGGTAGTTCGACTGGGGGGCATCTGCTTGGGGAATATGTAAGTTATCGTTCGGTGCGGCCTCCGGTCCTTCATCGTGGACACTAATATTAGCCTGTTCACTCTCCCCTATAGTTGGTGGATACTGATTATACGACATGTATTCTAATTAGTACCTTACAAGGATAGAGAGGGATAGGACTATACCTTAGAAATTTTCTCACGTGTATCATTCACGCACGAGTAATCTCCGACGCGAATGATAATGTAACCCACCAATGCGTTGTCACCTTCGAATTGATATATCCTTAGTAGATGGTCCTGTCAAATGTTCATCTTATTGGGGAAGTGATTCTGAGTATGACGGCGATGGAATTCCTTCTGCGGATTTAGGACTTGACGGGTAGTGAAAGTATAATCAGTATTAAAGAACAGATATGATATCAAACGTTCGGGAAGAGGATAATACAATTCTGGCTTTCCAACGAGGTTATCCCGTGATACCCTTCACCACCGTTCGCTCGTGCGAGAATCTACTCTCTAATAGCAATGATGAGACAGCCGTGAGTGGAACCGTCTCACTACCAAATTTGTTGTATCCTTCCTTCTTCAATCATGCGCTGAATCTGCACGTCTGGATGTTAGCTAAGTGCACACCAAGCTTACGAACAGCAAGGCAATCCAATGCGAGCAAAGTGACAGCGGAAGACTCAACGATAAGGAAAGATTCAACTTACAATAGTCTTCGTTTACAAATCGGAAGATGGCCGTCAGACCCCGCGGGCGATGTTCATCATCCGGCTGTAGATCCTGTGCTGGAATAGCTCAGGCCGAATATAAATGAGTATATCGTATGTATGCGAATTAGATAGAGTTAAGTACACGAGTACTTAATCCCAAGTAGCATCGAGCCGACTTCAGTCTCTAGGCGGCCATCCTCGCACCTATCACGCCGCGATACCAAAGTGCAGTACAGGCCTCACTGGATTCCGATCTCAAGTGTGAGTACCTCTGTAGCACTATTCTAAATATCGCGTAATCCGTGATATTAATGAATGCAACGCATGCAATATGTGAAGGTCCGAATATCGATATTCGGTTGCCGACCAAACCATCGTGATCGTCGCATTCTCGCATACGTGTATGGTTTATGACACATATGAGGTAATAATATTTAAAGTATTATTACGTGGAATTTTATGCCAACGGATAGATCGCGCATTAATTATCAGCCTTGAGTCAAACATGTTGACCGACAGCGTGATGTCGTAGATGATAATGCAGCATGCCTGATTAGCTAGATATATTCGAATATATCATGCTAATATGATTGTATTATGCTTCATAATGCTCGAATGCGTTGTGGTCTACTTCGGTGCAAACGGTGATCGAACCGGCGTACATCAGTGCCCAGATAAGAACTATCGTCGCGCCCCGACATGGAACACGAACTTATGTTTTCGGATAGGAATTTGCTAAAAGACTTGCTAAAAGACTTGTAAATAAGTTAACACAGGAGGAATTTTTGACTACTTGTGTACGGACAGTGCTCCCGAGTAGGCCGATGAGGAACACGATGTAATCCATAAGGCCGTCTTTTATCTCAGTGGTTCGCTGAATTAAGGCCTTGATTTGTTCCGGATTTAGATGTTGCCCAGCCAACACCACGTTTAGTGTTGGCGTACGTTCACCTGCGACTCACAGTGCAGGCTCACAATGAGAATGCAGCAGCTAGTTGTAAGCAAATGTCTATGATTACAAACCAGAAGCGGCAGCGTCAAGAACGGCGCAGCCAAGATCCTCGGCGAAGGTGTCTAAAGGACTGTGGTGATTGTCGTAGTCGCTCGCCATCGCGAGAACCTACTTCCGGTGAGGGACAACAAGGCAGTCGTGACTTAACCTGGTCTCGCTACCAAATTTGTTGTATCCTTCCTTCTTCGATCATGCACTGAATCTGCACGTCTGGGTGTAAGCTACGTGTGCACCGTGCTTACAAACAGCAAGGCAATTCAATGCGAGTAAGATGACAGCGGAAGACTCAGCAACAAGGAAAGATTCAACTTACAATAGTCTTCGATTACAGAATGGTAGTCTGCCATCAGACCCCGCGGGCAATGTTCATCATCCGGCTGGAGATGGTATGCTAGAATAGCTCAGGCCGAATATATATGAGTAAAGCGTATGAGAATTATATTGAGTTAAGTACGTGGGTACTTAATCCAAAGTAGCATCGAGCTGACTTTGGTCTCTAGGCGGCTGTCCTCGCACCTATCACGTTCGCGATACCGATGTGCAGTACAAGTCTGTTGTATCTCTGTTGTGTCGGCCAACAAAGGCCCGATCGGAAGGATGACCATCTGAGCTCCAGGATCCTTTGACACTGCCCGTAGATACCCCAGGATACTACAAAGTCTCACTGGATTCCGATCTCAAGTGTGAGTACTATCTTAGCACTGTTCTGAATATCACGTAATCCATGATATTAATGGATGCATCATATGCAATATGCGAAGGTCCAATAAATAGCTTATAGGTTTGGCACTCGTTGCCAGCATTGATAATACCGAACTAGCTACTCCTTTTGCCGTCATCAGTTAAATATCGCTCCGCCGCCGTACCTTTCAGCTTGTTCTGTAGTTCTTCAAGGTTTGCTTCAATCGCCAACCCCTTTAAGGCCGATAAGTGGGTATTGCCCCTTTTAATAAGATACTCCGTGCAGGCATTAAAAACATATTGTGCCGATTGCTCCCAGAAGGGGTCGGAATTCGACCTGCTACATTTTCTGTTAAAACTAAATAGATTGTAGAGAATCTCTCCAGTTGTTCAGGGGTAGAGCAATCTTGCCAGAAATCCCAGTTCTTACTTCGCCCATCAAAAGGATTGAAGATAATATCCCCGCGCTCCGGGTTATAATACCTTGCTATTATCTCGCCTGTCTGATCAATAATAATAGCCGGTTGGTTTTTCTGTTTTGCTTGAGGTAATAGGTTATGGACAAGGTTGGTTTTTCCTGAGCCGGTAGAACCCATGATTAGAAAATGTCCCTAACTAAGGGCATATTACCGATGCGCAAGCTACTTTCTTTGCCCATTAGCTGTAATTTAAGTTTTACCTGCAAGGGAGTTAATACTTCCCCACTACCCTCTTTCTTTTTATCGGTTTTTAAATTACGACCAAAGTAACTCCAGATAATAAATACGATAAGGCCTGCGCACCCACCGAAGGCTAAAGATTTAAGAGCGAGGGTTGTTGCTTTGTTTATGACCTTCTCCCAGGCATTTTTAAATAAGCACTCTGGGAAAAGCCGTCCTCCATATTTTTCGTTGGATCCATAAAGTCCATATGGACTTCCATAAAACCATATGGACTTCCATAAAACCCATATGGAAGGCAATAATATCCACATACAGCCATGAAAAACGTTTTTAATTCGATATGTCCTGTCATGACAGCTTATGGAAAATTGTTTTTCTGTGACTTGGGGTCGTTAGGGTTCTGGTAGCCTGACACCTTCCATAATCCATTGTCCCAATTCCATAAAATACACTTCCTAGTGCAGTGCTTATAGCTTATAACCATGAACAAATTTGAGCATACCACTCTGGTAGCATGCAGTTTGTTTTAGAGGCCATATGCACCTCGTGGTGACCACTTTAATATGATGTGTTGTGGTACGACAATACCGTCAACCCGTCATTCTACCAACTCATCTTTGTTCTTTCTTTACAACTTCTTTTCCATCTACTGCTTTCTGACTTCTACCACTTGTAACGATTCAATCTATCACGTCAATTATCCCGCCAAATCATGTTCTTCTATTACGCACGCTTTCTATAGCTCCTTGTACCTTGTAAACAACCAACGTTTTGCCATCAGTTGTGCCAATCTAAGAGGTTATGAGCCCTGCGGCGTTCAGAGCTGGTCTGTGCCGCCGGAAGTCTGCGCCGCCGGAAGTCCGTGAACCAATGATGGCAACTTTGGGCAGCCGGCAACAATCATGGCTGATGCTCAAGACTTGCTTATAAGGATCCGAACCCAAGGTCTTATAGAGGTAATATGCGACATGGAGGACATCAACTTTTGTTTGGAGTTTGTGATGGCGATGGCGACGGCTTTGGGCGAACGCGCCAGAACCGTGGTTAATAATCGAGGTTGGGCCAAACAGTTCATATATCATAACGATCCTTTCTAAGGAGATGGACTGGATATAATTTCGAGGTCGCCGCCCAAGGCCATCTGCCGGCAAATGCGCATGTTAGCCGCGCGTATTCAAAGAAGACGACGCTAAGGAGGAGCTCAGCAATCAAGCCTTGGTTGCTTTTTGTAGGCTTAATCGGAAGCACGGAGGAAATTTTCTGGTTATTTATTTTTACAGCGACACCGACACCAAGATGGAACGGGCTGGCGATAAATTCGCGAGGAATCTGAGTTTCTATAGCATTTTCATGTTAAAGGCCTTTCGAATTTGGTTTCCATATGCTGGACAACCTATGGCGCGACGATTTGCACATTTGTTGGTCAAGACGATCAGGGAAAGTGGTGGCCCAGCGCGTGGTAGGGGGAGGCGGCAAGTGGGGACTGAGGGGGAGGCGGCAAGTGGGGACACCTCTGCAAGTAGCGGCGATATGGCACCATCATCGGGGGTCTCAAGTGGCACGGGAAGCAGTGGGGGCAATGCACATCAGCCAGTACTGAGGTCCTCACGCCGGGGTTGCTTCCCGTGACAGCACGTTTTAGGGTTAGGGTTTGGTATGTAGATAGGTGGCTAGAGATACCCTATCTACATATCATGCATATAATTGGTTGGCCGAATAATAATAGGACATGAAGCTAATGACAGTACGTGATGCTGAATAATCGCCGTATTTTGCATGCGAAATGGACGCTTCCTTTTGTGCCCTCCATGCCAGCCATTGTAACTTTCCATAAAATGCCGTTTCCATTCCATAAAATGCTTTCCATAAAATACCTTCCATAACCTGGTGGCAGGATTATGGATTCCATATCAAAATAATATGGAGGTCACTTTATGGAAAAGGACGCTGGAAGCCGGACCCCCCCGTTTTCCCAGAGTGAAGGTGCTATTAACTACACTGTAGGCACACATGTTCTTTTGCCATAGCTTCCCGTTTGAGTAAGCATCAATGGTTACTCTCGGCTTACTGATAGATATAGCAGATAGTGCAGGATGTACATTCAAGGCAGTTTGTGCTTTACCATATGTAAATGCTCCGTCTATATCTATTTGTTTCTTACTTTGAGGGTTAAAATTCCACGCAAGAATTACCCCGGATATTCAGTTGCCGACCCAACCATCATGATCATCGCGTTCCTGCATACGTGTATGGTTTATGAAACGGATGAGGTAATAATATTTAAAATATTATTACGTGATATATTATGCCAATAGAGAGTTCAAGCATCGATATCAGCTTTGAGTCAAACATCTTGACCGACAGCACGATGTCGTAGATGATAATGCGACGTGCCTGATTAGCTAGATATACTCAAATATATCATGCTAATATGATTATATCATGTTCGGTAGTGCTCAAATGGATTGTAGCCTACTTAGGTGTAAACGGTGATCGAACCGGCGTACAACAGCCGTCCTCGCACCTATCATGTTCGCAATACCGATGTGCAGTACAAGTCTCACTGGATTCCGATCTCAAGTGTGAGTACTATTATAGCACTGTCCTAAATATCGCATAATTCGTGATATTTATGGATGCAATGTATGCAGTGTGCAAAGGTCCGAATATCGATATTCAGTTGCCGACCCAACCATCGCGATCGTCACGTTTCTGCATACGCGTGTGGTTCATGATACGAATGATGTAATAATATTTGAAATATTATAACTTGATGTATTATGCCATAATGGGTTCGTGCATCGATATCAGCCTCGAGTCAAACATGTTGACCGACAGCGCGATGTCATGAACGATAAGGCAGCGTGCTACATTAGCTAGATATATTCAAATATATCATGCCAAAATGCTAATAACACGTCCAGCCATGCTTAGATGACAGCGAGCCTATTTTGACATAAGCGGTGATCGAACCGGCATACAACAGTGAAACGGGTTGTGCTCCGGGCACAAGAGGGATCGTATGGTCAACAGGTCGCATAGGTGGGAGCCCTGGGATGGGAGGACTTCGACCTCAGAATCCTTCACGGTGGACTCCACGGTGGTAGCATTCGGTTGCACCCGTGGCCTCACAAGCAACACATGGGCACCTTTCCGTATCATTCGATCGGCTTCTTTGCGCCCAATTAGCTTGGGTTCTTCAGTTCGGCGGACCAATGCGGCCGCAGCAAAATTAACCTCAGGCTCCGCAACAGTTCCGCCCTCCTCTGGTGTGACATCTTCGGACAACAGGAAAGGTACCTTAGTGGATAAGTTCCCTTTGCACAAACTAAGTGTGGTGGACTCCATATTGATGCGCACCCGGTACTGCCGTAATGTCGCGGCACCCAAAATGTACTGTGCCATCTCCGAAAGACCTTGTAGCACATACGGTTGGGCCCTAACACGCAGAGGGCCTATCGATAGGCTCAGGGTGATCCTGCCCATGATGGGATGCTTACCTCCATCAGCGAGGGTAACCTGTGCACAATCAGACGACTGAGGGGTCAACCCCAATTCTTTCACCTCCTTCGCCGAGATGAATTCATTGCTGGCGCCAGTATCCACGAGCGTCTTCATCAGTTGACCAGCGAGGCTGATTTCAATAACAGGGACATGATTTCCTGTTGGAGTCAACTCTGCGGAAAGTAGAAGTGACCCAAGGGCAGGCTCGAACCTGGTAAAGTCCAGTAAGGGGGCTCCAAACCAAACTTCAACAGCACAAGATAATTTGGGCAATTCTACTGGTTTCCCCGTCACATCCACACTGTTGAACAAAGCGGTGTCCGACTCAAATCGGAGAACACATTCCATACCTTCCAGTAGCGCAGCAACTGACTATAGGATGGTATTAATATGCATGCTGCTGTATCCGGATTTTGGCGACGATATCTCTTGTACCTGGTGAGCTGGTCGCACAGCTCATGAAAAGACTAAGGGACGAAAGAGGACAACACGGTGTGAACAAATTACACAGCGGGTCGAAATAATTTAGTCCCGTGCAGCCGTCAAGCGAAAAACGTAGCCCGATGGCGTGTTCAATTTATACAAAGACAGAAGGTAAAAGAGCCTTCATAGCCGGTCGCAACAATAACCAATGACCACGCACAAGTCCTTCAGTCCCGGGAGAAGTCCCTTCCTCTGCAACCCGGGCAATTTCCTAAGTTGACTTGGGAACAAAAGGCCGCAACAAAGGACAATCACGAGTGGGATGCTCCCCTGCACACCTCAGGCAGAGATTAGCAAACTTCCGACAGTCAAACTCAGAGCGCCGGCATTCCCACTTTTGCATGTACGGATCATCCGTATGGGGTTTCTTAACACTAGGAGCAGCGTTCTGTGCAGCAGCTCCAGTCGGCATGCTCCCTCTCCGTTTTCCTTTAAAGGTGCCAGAGCTTGGCCCTGCTCCTGTGGCCCCACGAGTGCCCGGGCTTTGACCTCCGGGAGCGTCACGACGTCTTTCCGTCCGAATGGCTGTCGAGGCCGTCGCAGGGCGCTGGTGAACGGGACCCTGGTCCTTTGGTGTCGTCTCCGAAGGCGATTCCTGCACTCGCATTGCGTGTACACGAGGATGGGCTTGCTTAGCCTCGCGTCCTGCTAAATTTTGAACTTCCACACCTCTAGCAAATTTCACTAAAGCATCGTAAGACTGGAACGGTTTTCCGTTAAGGTCAGTAGCACACCACCGCGCCAGAGACTCAGATAAACCACGATGGAACCAGAAGATATGATCTTCTTCAGGAAAGTTAACAATAGGAGTCACCAGTGCCTCAAAACACGACTGGTAAGCAGGAACGGTCTTGTTTAGACGCATATGGTACGTGCCTTGTGCCAACGTCTAACGAGCCTTGGTGCCGCGTGAGCGGACTTCGGTAGCAAAGCGAGCGATGAGAGCTTCGATCAATTCATCAAACGTGTACTCTACTCTAGCAGTAGTCCATTCGTCATACCAGTCTTTCGCAACACCCTCAAGAGTATATCTGACAAAAAGGCATTTGATAGGGTCGGATCCCCCGCCATGGACCGCTTGTAGATATTTTTTAGCGTCACGAAAGTAAGCCCGTGTCCTATCCGCGACGTTACGTCCCGTACTTTTTACTTTTTCTTCAACTGAGACATTTAGCTTCGGCACGGGGATAGACAACTTCATCACCTCCGGTACGCTGACGGGTTCTTGAGCCGCAGGCGTTACCGGTGCCCATTGCGCTCCAGCTCTCTCACTTGTTGTAGCCGCTGCAGACAGTGGTACAATCAAGTGCGCAGGGGTCTGAAGGACAATGGGATCTTGCATCACACGAGTTCCCACAGTATCGGGCTCAGTGAAAGTTGCTCTAGTGTCGAGGCCTACATCAGGTTGGCTGGCCGTGCCTAAGAAAGAACTATCTTCACGACCCGACATGGAGCACAAGTCCACACTTTCGGTCAGGAATTTGGTAGACAATTCACTAATAAGCTAGAACAAAAGGATTTTCCAACTGCTCGTGTACCGACAGTACTCCCGAGCAGACCGATAAGAAACGCGATGTAATCTGTAAGGCCGTCTTTGATCTCTGTAGTACGTGTAATCAAAGCCTTGATTTGTTTGGGGTTTAAATACTGCGTGGCCAGCACCTTGTTTAGTGTTGGTGTACGTTCACCTGCGACTCACAGTGTGGATTTGCAACAAGAACACAACAACTAATCATAAACAAGCAGCTATGGTTACAAACCGGAAGCGGCAGCATCCAAAACGGCGCGACCAAGATCCTCGGCGAACATGTCTAGAGGGCTGCGGCAATTGTTGTTGTCGCTTGCCATTGTGAGAACCTACTTCCGATGAGGGGCAATGAGACAGCTGTGAATTGAACCCTCTCACTACCAAATTTGTTGTATCCTTCCTTCTTCGATCATGCACTGAATCTGCGTGTCTGAGTGTTAGCTACAAGTGGATCATGCTTACGAACAGTAAGACACTTCAGTGTGAGCAACGTGACAGCGGAAGACTTTAAGACAAGGAAAGATTCAACTTACAATGATCTTCGGTTGCAAAGTAGAAGTCTGCCGTCAGACCCCGTGGGCAGCGTTCATCATACCACTAGGAGTGGAATGCTGGAATAGCTCAGGCCGATAATAAATGAGTATAACGTATGTATGGGAATTAGACTGAATTAAGTACACGAGTACTTGATCCAAAGTAGCGTCGAGCCGACTTCGGTCTCTAGGCGGCTGTCCTCACACCTATCATGCTCATGATACCGATGTGCAGTACAAGTCTCACTGGATCCCGATCTCAAGTGTGAGTACTATCATAGCACTGTTCTAAATATCGTGTAATTCGTGATATTAATGGATGCAACGTATGCAGTGTGCAAAGGTCCGAATATCGATATTCGGTTGCCAACCCAACCATCGTGATCGTCGCGTTTCTGCATACGCGTGTGGTTCATGATACGAATGATGTAATAATATTTGAAATATCATTACTTGATGTATTATGCCATAATGGGTTCGCGCATCGATATCAGCCTCGAGTCAAACATGTTGACCGACAGCGCGATGTCATGAACGATAAGGCAGCGTGCTACATTAGCTAGATATATTCAAATATATCATGCTAATATACTAATATCATGTTTAGTCATGCTTAGATGAGTTCAAGCCTACTTCGATATGAGCGGTGATCGAACCGGCGTACAACAGATATTGCACATGGATATTGCACATGGATATTGCCGTCATCTGCCTCACCAGTTTCACTAGCTGCGTTCCGGGGGGGAAGCCCACACCCCCAGTGTCGTGGACGCAGCGATGCCATTCACTGCACACGACAGCTGTCATGCACCATTGACAGTGTGATAATTCTGGTAAAGGAGCAGTTAGGAAACGACAGTTATGACAGCTGCTGATTCTCATGAATGACAGTTGGTCGTTGCTGGATCCAACAGCCGTACGTATCGGTGATCTCTTGCTGATACCTAAGGTGAAGGCTTCCTGTTGGAAGCACTTCACCTGGTCGATATAGACTGTTCGGGCTTGAGCTATTGTAACAATATTATACAGACTCTTATGTTGTACGCCGGTTCGATCACCGTTTGCACCGAAGTAGGCCGCAATGCATTCGAGCATTATGAAGCATAATACAATCATATTAGCATGATATACTCGAGTATATCTAGCTAATCAGGCATGCTGCATTATCATCTACGACATCACGCTGTCGGTCAACATGTTTGACTCGAGGCTGATAATTAATGCGCGATCTATCCGTTGGCATAATATTCCACGTAATAATACTTAAAATGTTATTACCTCATCTGTGTCATAAACCATACATGTATGCGAGAATGCGACGATCGCGATGGTTGGGTCGGCAAACGAATATCAATATTCGGACCTTCACATATTGCATGCGTTGCATTCATTAATATCATGGATTACGCGATATTTAGAATAGTGCTACAGAGGTACTCACACTTGAGATCGGAATCCAGTGAGGCCTGTACTGCACATCGGTATCGCGGCGTGATAGGTGCGAGGATGGCCGCCTAGAGACCGAAGTCGGCTCGATGCTACTTTGGATTAAGTACTCGTGTACTTAACTCTATCTAATTCGCATACATACAATATACTCATTTATATTCGGCCTGAGCTATTCCAGCACAGGATCTACAGCCGGATGATGAACATTGCCCACGGGGTCTGATGGCCATCTTCCGATTTGTAAACGAAGACTATTGTAAGTTGAATCTTTCCTTATCGTTGAGTCTTCCACTGTCACTTTGCTCACATTGGATTGCCTTGCTGTTCGTAAGCTTGGTGTGCACTTAGCTAACATCCAGACGTGCAGATTCAGCGCATGATTGAAGAAGGAAGGATACAACAAATTTGGTAGCGAGACGGTTCGACTCACGGCTGTCTCATCATTGCTATTGGAGAGTAAATTCTCGCACGAGCGAACGGTGGCGAAGGGTATCACAGGATAACCTCGTTGGAAAGCCGGTATTGTATTATCCTCTTCCCGAACGTTTGATATCATATCTGTTCTTTAATACTGATTATACTTTCGCTACCCGTCAAGTCTTAAATCTGCAGAAGGAATTCCATCGCCGTCATACTCGGAATCACTTCCCCAATAAGATGAACATTTGACAGGACCATCTACTAAGGATATATCAATTCGAAGGTGACAACGCATCGGTGGGTTACATTACTGTTCGGGTTATATTCCTGTTTGTGTCGGAGTTTACTTGTGCGTGAATGATACACGTGAGAAAAAGGTATAGTCCTACCTTTATCTCTTTATCCTTTTAAGGTACTAATTGGAATACATGTCGTGTAATCAGTATCCACCAACTATAGGGGAGAGTGAGCAGGCTAATGTTAGTGTCCACGATGAAGGACCAGAGGCCGCACCGAACATTGATAACGTATATAATCCCCAATCCGATGCCCCCCAGTCGAATTACCCTTATCCAGCTCAGGATCCCCCTGAGATACCAGATTATGTGAGGCCCACCGAGGCGGAACAGGACCTAACGATGGTATCGCTGCAGCAACTTAAGGATGGAGGTGGGGTCCCCGGTTTCGTTGTTCCAACACCTCAACTTCATATTCATCACGACGCTGAACCCAAGATTATCACAAGCGCCACTCGCTCCTATGTCCGTGACGCTAAGAGGTATCTGAAGTTGGTAAAGGGTGGTGATCACGACGAGGTGAAGTGTCTATTTATTGGGGCCACACTAAGTGGCGTCACGAGGGAATGGTATGATCATTGGACCACTGTACAGGAGCACTTTACGTTCGAAGAGCTAATTAACGCGCTCCTTACTCGCTTCGCTCCCGGGAATCAGTTGCAAGTAGCTGCTATGTACAGAGAATTACACGCAGGTACTTATCGAATGCGACCTAACGAGTCCGTGGAGGACTACCGGTTGCGTTTTGAAGAATTAACAGCACCCATCATTGGCTTCTCAGAAGGAGACTACATTTATTGGTTTCAACGTGGTCTCTCGCTTCAATTAGCCCGAGCGAGCACTATGGACCTGACACTGGAAGGGACGAGGTCGTACACGCGATGGGTTCAGATCGTTCGTGACGTCGAAGTTCACCCTAGAACAGGACAAGAACGCCCGACATCTTTGGCACCGCCATTAGTTGACACGACGCCAGATATTACTGACGAGACTGATCCAGCACCTGAGACTACTGGTATTCCTCTACCGCCAGCTCCTATGTGCCAGGGTGATATTCCTTCGACCGGTCACGCTCATATCCCTGGTACCCATGGATTAATCCCAAGGGATTCTCAGATGACTCGGAGTATACGGAAAAGGAAGAACACACTACAAAATACCGCCGAGTCACGGGGAGCTGCGTCAGAATCGAAGCGGTCAAGAATACAAAACCGATGGCTTAACAAGTGGGGATGTACGCAAGCAGAGTTTGCGCAGCGACAACAATTGGGAGTTTGCCTTCGGTGCGCATCAAATCATCCTACGAGGGATTGCCCGCTTCTACCCCCGTTAGCTGTGGGACCACGTTCGACGGACGAAGTAACTGGCACGACCTCCGTCGACATTACCGGAACACCCAAGCCCACATTAACGCGGGAATGTTACCTAATATAGGATTATGAATTATGTATTGACTCGGATTAATTCCGATTGCATCCCGCGAAGTTTGTGTGAGGAGATCCTTCGCTACTTTGACTGGATAACTCGATGATTAGTATGTGTGTATTTCTAACGAATCCTTCTCTGTTGAGCATCATGTATTGTAGGAAGGATGCGGAGGTACACCACGTCTGATTATTATTATTATTATGGTTACTCCGCCCTTGCAGGCTGGCGTGTATTATGGGGATCTCCGGAATTTTAACCGAGTGGGCACACGTACCTCAGCGTCTTCATCTGAGGCCGCTAGAGATCACCTGTTTTTTGGTTACGCAGAGTTTCCTTGCTCTCTACGGCCCCTTTCCATGTGCCAGCCCCTTCGGATTTACTGGCATTTAGGTGGGTGTCAAACCACCCCGCACCATCAGCCCAGTTACGGGCCTCAGATGCGCACTTCACGGGCTATGCATTTAACCCTCTCAAACGCCGGGGGTGGACTCAGACCCAACTCCGTAGAATCGGGCTATCCAAGCTGCATTCCCCCTACGCCATTTTGCCCCGACCCAGATTCGAACTGGTCGCAAGCTCGAATCCTTAGGGAATGGCCTCGAGAGGCTCACACCACGTCTGACTCCTTTGGACGGTAACGAAGTTGATTTTGTTGATCGGAATTTCGGGACCTATGTGCTACAGGTGTCACTGACGACCTTATCTTGAGAAGTGATAAGCATGATGGGGTTGACCCCATAGTCGTCTAATCGTTCAGGTTACCCTCGTTGATGAGGGTAAGCATCCCATCGTGGGCAGAATCACCCTTAGTCGACGTGAGACCCTTTGTGTGTTAGGGCCCAATGAGTGCAACAAGGTCTCCCGGAGACAGCACTACATGAGATTGGGTGCCGCAACGTAACGACAGTACCGCGCACACATCGATATGGAGTCCAGCACAATTGGCCATTGTGCAAAAGGGAACCTATCACCTAAGGTACCTTGTCTGTCGTACCAAGATGTCACACCAGAGGAGGGCGGAACTGTGTGGAGCCTGCGGTTAATTTCGTTTAGCGGCGTTCGTCCGCCAAAATAAAGAACCCAAGCTTGAAGGGTGTAAGAGAAGCTTATCAAATGATAAGGGAAGGCATCCATGAATTGCTTGCGAGGCCTTGGGTGCAATCGATTGCTACCACCGTGCAGTCTCTTGTGAAAGATTCTGAGGTCGCAGCCCCCTTATTGCCAAATTATACCGATGCATTTGTCATCCTGGGGCTCCCACCTATGTTACCTGCTGACTATACGATCCCCTTTGTGCTCGAGCACAACCCGTTTCACAACCTATATACAGGTTAGGCTGCCAAAATTGAGCGGATGAAGCGGCAAGTGGGGATCTGCTCGCAAAGGGTATGATTCGGCCCCGCACATCGTCATATTCTGCGCCGATATTGTTTGTCGGTAAGAAGGATGGGACGCTGCGTATGTGCATTGATTATCGGGGCTTGAATGCGACTACGATTAAAAATCGCTACCCTTTGCCGCGCGTTGATGACCTGCTCGATAAGTTGAAAGGCTCAGCTTATTTTTCCTCGATTAATCTTCAGCAGGGGTATAATCAGATACGCATCACTGCTTCTGATATTCCGAAAACCGCTTTCCGGACCCCCTTTAGTCACTTCGAGTACACGGTCTTGTCATTTGGACTTACTAATGCGCCCGCTACATTTCAAGCTGTGATGGATCGCATGTTCAGACAGTATATCGACAGGTTCATCGTTTGTTATTTGGATGATATTTTAATATATTCCAAGACGCGCGAGGAGCACCTGAAGCATTTCGAGCTCGTGCTTGAGGTGATGAAGTGGGAGCAATTGTTTGCTAAACGCGCCAAGTGTTTTTGGGCGCAGCCTCAAGTGGAGTATTTGAGCCACATAGTGTCGGCCACTGGAATAAGGATGGACCCACGGAAAGTAGCTGTGGTTCACGAGTGGCCTGCACCGCAGAACCTCACCGAACTACGCCAGTTCTTAGGTTTGACCAACTACTTCCGTAAGTTTATAATAAATACTCTATCCTTGCGGCCCCGGTTACAAATCTAACGAGGAAAGGAAGTTTCACATCGCTAGAGGCCTGGACACCTGAGTGTCAGCGGGCATTCAAAGAGCTCAAGCGAATCGTCGTCGACGACATTACACTTTCTTTCTCTGATTACCCGTTGCCGTTTCGTGTTGAAGTTGTGTCAGATGCTTCCTTGCATGGAAGCGGCGCTGTATTGTTGCAGGAAGGACGACCAATCGCCTTCACAAGTAAAACGTTTTCGGGTGCGATGACCCGATATACGACCGGACAGCAGGAGCTGTTGGTGTTGTGCTACGGTTCGTTTCCCGCCGATGCGTAGGTCGATGCGACCCTACGAGGCGAAGTGTTATCTTGATGAACGCACGAATGATTATTACATATGAATGAACCTGCATGATATAGATGTATTCGCATACATTATATATGCATTTGGCATGTTATCATTATCCATCGCATCATGGCAAATCCACCTAGCATGCATAAAATACCGAATCGTTGAAGTGCGCATTATGCTCGTGCTATGAAACGATAAGTAATATTATCTGATATAATATTACTTCATTACAGCACACGTTGAGAGCGCCGCACTCGTCGTGATGCATGCCTTGCAACCGAATATCGTTATTCGGACCCTTGCATCATGCGAATGCCGGAAAGGCTTATACGTTGTTATACATGGACATCGCCTATACGCAGTAGGGTTGTCACACTTAGGATCGGCCTCCTAGTGTGAATCGTACGGCATCACGATGCTACGAGTATAACAGATGCGAGGACGGCTAAGCAAGATAAGATATTCGACACCGGAGAACACTCGTGTGTTCTACATTATTATTGCTATGCGCTATCCTACTTAGCCCGAGCTAAGCCTAAACTTCGGTATTCACTGCCGCGTGATGATTGCTTGCTTCCGGCGCTGACGGCGATTACGTCCATTGCATCGCTTCGATCTGTAAGACTGTAAGTTATATCTCTTCTTGTTTGAAGTCTTCCGCTGTCTCTGTTTGCTCGCGCTTGCCTTGCTGTACTTGCAAGTGCTCGCGCATTGGTGTCGCAAGCCTTCAGACGCGCAGATACTGATGAGCAAACACGAAGGAGAGGTACAACAAATTGGTATCGAGACAGGTTCGTTGCCTAACTGTCTCTCTTTGTCTAATCGGAAGTAGGCTCTTTCTATGGCGAGTTCCAGCGACGAACCACGAGGACCGCTAGATACTTTTGCCGAAGACCTAGGCCGCGCCGTTTTGGACGCCGCCGCTTCCGGTTTGTAATTGTTTAATTGCTTTTGCTTAGATTGCTGCACTTGTTGTGCACTTGTTGTACGCTCTGAGTCGCAGGTAATCACAGTGCACCGGCATTGCTTGCCGCGGCGACTGAGACCGGCTTTCGTCCGGACCATTTGGCGACTCTCATTGCCCAAACTACGGAGATCAGGACTCAGCTGGGCAAGTACTTGCTGAGTTTACTGAATCTTCTCAAGAGTACTGTCGGTAGGCTCACCGAATCACTTTGTACTCTTGCCTTTGCGATAGAAGTCGGCTTCTTTTATGCAAACCTAGGGTATCGCTTCGTGCTCCATGTCCGCGGAACACGACGATACGCCGCACACTAGCCTAGCTAGCCAACCCGATTTTGTTGTGGCTGCTAGAGCTCCGGATAGGGGTCTTGAGACTGTTGGCACGCGAGCCACTCAAGAGCCCCTTTTCCTTCAGACCCCTGCTCACTTAATTGTGCCGCATTCAGCAGTTAACACCAATATGGACAACACTGCTGGACCAAGGGTTCTGCCATTACCTCAAGCTCGAGGGCATGATGACATCCCTGAGGTGATGAGATTGTCAATTCCCGTTCCTAGGCTCAATATCTCGCTAACTGAAAAGACAGCAGGACATAGCATAGCCGATGCAACTCGTGCTTACGTGCGTGACGCTAAAAAGTATCTCCAGGCTGTTCATGGTGGCGATAATGATGGTATCAGGTGTCTCTTCGTTGGTAACACCCTCGAGGGCTCAGCGAAGGACTGGTATCGCAAATGGACCACCGCCCGGGGCGACTATACTTTTGACGAGATGATCGCCGCTTTGCTTGCACGGTTCGCTACTGAGGTTCAAGCACGTGATGTGGAGGCTCGTAAGGTTTTGGCAGCCGGTAGCTACCACATGCGTCGGGGTTGAAAATGTACCTGCGTACCAGTCACACTTCGAAGCTTTAGTGACCCCCATTGCTGATCTCACCGAAACCGAGCGTGTCTTTTGGTTTAAGCGAGGCCTGACGAAACTTTTGGCTAAATGGTGCGCTACTGACTTGGCTGGGGTGCCGATCAAGTCGTATGATGCCTTGGTCACTTTTGCTAAGGGTACGGAGATACGACTCCTTGCCGGTGAGGAAGAAGTCAAGTCTGTCCCTCGTGCAAATGCCGTGCAAGTGCAGGATCCGCTTGGGGAAGCTGTAGCTCTCGACCAGGAACTCGGAGCCACGCCTACTGCCGCGACGCGATGCAGCAACCGGCAACGCCAGGCGCGCGGGGGCGCTAGCTCGGGTGTCCGCAGGTCAGGAGGAGCAGGTCCGAGCTCGGACCCAGCTAAGAGCAGGAAGCGGGGTGGTGCGCCGTCGTCGGCAGCCGCACAGCGCTCTGACCCCAATGCGAAGCGGACTCACACGGATGACTCGTTTATGCCAAAATGGAATTGCAATCGTTCCGAGTTCGAGCATCGGAAAGCGGCCAATGTTTGTCTACGGTGCGCGGAGAGTCATCCTACGAAGGATTGCCCGTTACTGCCGCCGTTTGTACCTCAGCCGAAATAGGGGCTTGCCCGGGTTCCTGTGGAGGGGGCACCACCCGGGATTTCTGAACTCACACGTGGTCGGTGGTCATCCTTACGGCCAGCCGTGAAGGCATTGTTGCCTTGCGTACTTGGACACATCGAGCGAGTCATTGTGCGACGCATCACGCTTGACGGACGCACGGGACTTCTCTGCTTCGATTCGTTGTGTAATTTGTTTACACCTCGCCGTCCCCTGTCGTCTATCGATCTGTCTAACCACGTGGTTTTGTTCATCCCCTCATCTCTGCGTGAGATGTCGGAACAGTTGGCCGTATACAGGAGATGTAGACGTCAATATCCAGGCACCGCCGCATGTGTATTACTCCCCGCTTTCTGTCGGCGCAAGGCAGAGGCATCGTTAAGGGGTATGCGGCGTGTCCACCGGTTCGAGCCGGGCACCGTTTTGTTTAATGGTGTGGATCGGGAGGGTAGGCTGGCTCCATGGCCAGGCACATCCTACTCGGTTGACGTTTGGTACGAAGCTCCTGATGAGGGTGCCGTAGGTTACGGACCCGCCCTAAGTGCACTAACGTTATCTGCTGGGCAGTCGCTTGCAGATAACCGTGTCCCAGTGGTTCAGATCGGTTTGAATGGCCGTACTCTGAAGGCACTTGTTGACACCGGTGCCAGCGACGACTTCATCTCTGTCGCAGAGGTGAATGCGCTGGGGTTGACCCCAGAGTCGTCTGATTGTCCACAGGTTACCCTTGCTGACGGGGGTAAGCATCCCATCGTGGGCAGGATTACCCTTAGCCTATCGATAGGCCCTTTGCGTGTTGTGACCCGGCCGTACGTGCTGCAGGGCTTAGCAGAGACTGCACCGTACATAATGGGGTCTTCGACATTACGGCAGTACCGCGCGCGCATCGACATGGAGACCGCAACCCTGCATATGTGCAAGGGTACTCTGTCGATTAAGGTACCTTTCCTGTCGTTCGAACATGTCACACCAAAGGAGGGCGAAGCTGAGGCGGTGCCTATGGTTAATTTCGCTGTGACCGCAATGGATTGAATCGCGCGAATCGAACCAGAGCTAGTCGGGCGTAAGGAGGCCGTCCGTTTGTTACGGAAGGGTGCCCACGGACTGCTTTTGAGGCTGCGGGTGGGGTGTTGTGCCACCACCGCGCAGATTTTTGTGGATCCTGAGGTTGAGGCCCTACTGTCGCAGTATGAGGACGTCTTTAAAGATATCCCTGGCCTACCACCTATGCGTCCTGTTGATCACACAATCCCTCTCATGCCTGGAGCGCAGCCTACGGCCCGTCCAATGTACAGGTTGAGTCCATTGGAGCTGGACGAGGTGAAGCGCCAGGTGACGGATTTGCTCTCGAAGGGTATGATACGCCCCAGCACATCCCCGTATTCTGCACCGATTTTGTTTGTCGGTAAGAAGGATGGGACCTTGTGCATGTGCATCGATTACCGGGGGTTGAATGTGAGTACGGTGAAAAATCGCTACCCTTTGCCACGCGTTGACGACCTGTTGGATAAGCTGAAGGGATCGGCTTATTTTTCCTCGATTGACTTACAACAGGGCTATAATCAGATTCGCATCGCTGCCTCTGATATTCCGAAAACCGCTTTTCGGACGCCCTTCGGTCACTTCGAGTATACGGTTCTATCCTTTGGTTTGACTAATGCCCCTGCGACGTTTCAGGCGGTCATGGACCGAATGTTTAGACCGTTTATCGACAGGTTCGTTGTTTGCTACCTGGATGACATCTTGGTTTATTCTAAGACGCGCGAGGAGTACCTGGAGCATCTTCGGCTCGTGCTCGACGTTATGAGGCGGGAGCAATTGTTTGCTAAACGCGCCAAATGCTTTTGGGCGCAGCCTCAGGTGGAATATTTGGGCCATATTGTGTCGGCCACTGGTGTGAAGATGGACCCGCGGAAGGTCGCCGTGGTTCGTGATTGGCCCGCGCCTCAGAACCTCACGGAGCTGCATAAGTTCCTTGGCTTGACCAATTATTTCCGAAAGTTCATTGAAAAATATTCCATCATTGCGGCCCTGCTTACTAACTTAACTCACAAAGGCGTTTTCGTTTCGCTCGAGTCGTGGACGTCCCAATGCCAGCGGGCATTCGAAGAGCTCAAGCGAACCGTTGCCGAAGATGTCACCCTTGCATTCCCTGATTACTCGTTGCCGTTTCGTGTTGAGGTAGTGTCTGATGCCTCAATATTTGGAAGCGGCGCTGTATTGTTACAGGAAGGGTGACCGATTGCCTTCACGAGTAAGAAGTTTTCTGGTGCGGAGATTCGCTACACCACTGGGGAACAGGAGCTTCTGGCAGTGCTGCATGCTTTAAAGGAATGGCGCTGTTACCTCGAGGGACGCCCATTTACTTTAAAGACTGACCACAAGCCCCTAACGTTTTTGCAAAGCGTTCCGACGTTGAACTGCCGTCAGGCTAGGTGGATGGAATACCTAGCTAGGTTCGACTGCACCTGGGAGTACATTTCTGGTAAACTGAATATTGCCGATGCTCTCAGTCGACATCCGTCGCTACACGCTGCAATTTTAGCAGCGCCCGTCGTGCGACCGCATAACGAGGAGGTGCCGATCGCGACGGACCTCGCAGAGCGGTTGAAGGTTGCCTACAACGCAGATGCCTGGTTCTCGGAGCCGGCTAATGTAGAAAATCTTCGCAAGCAGAATGGCCTTTGGCTATGGACGGAGGGTGCAGCTACGCAAATCGTCGTTCCGAACGACGACGCGCTACGCTACGACATCCTTGCACGGTTCCACGAGGACCCGTTAGCAGGACACCCTGGTAGCAAGCGGTTGGTCGAGTTGGTGCAACGTTCCTTTTGGTGGCCTCGTTTGGCTAATGATGCGGCGAACTTCGTACAGACATGCAGTCTGTGCCAGCACAATAAGGCTTTGTCCGGTAAGGGTCATGGGTTGTTGCAACCGTTGCCTGTCCCGGATGCGCCTTGGGAAAGTGTTTCCATGGACTTCGTAGTCGCGCTGCCCAAAACTGAGGGGGGATATGATGCGGTGTTCGTAATGGTCGATCGCCTGACTAAGATGGTCCACCTAGCACCATGCACATCGTCCTGCACGGCTGAACAAACCGCACGCTTGTTTTTCGACAATGTGGTTCGGTTACACGGGGTTCCCAAAAATGTAATCTCGGACCGCGGTGGGCAGTTCACGTCTAAGTTTTGGGAAGCGCTCTGCAAGCTAGTTGGCATGCGTGTCAACCTGAGCACAGCATACCACCCGCAGACTGATGGTCAAACCGAACACACAAACCGCACGTTGGGTGATATGTTGCGCAATTATGCTGGTCGCACACCCCTCGTTTGGGATACATATTTGACTGCGGCAGAATTCGCGCTTAACAACGCTGTTAACCGCTCTACAGGCAAAAGTCCGTTCTTTCTTAACTACGGGTTTCATCCCGCGCTACCCGTGTGGCGTGAGTTGGAAGTGAACGTGCCTGCTGCTAAACTTTTTGCCAAGTCTTTTATGTCCCGAATCACAGACGCAAAGTCGTGTTTGGACGCGGCGCAGCAACGAACGACGGAATACTACAACAAATCCAAGCAGGATGTGACATTTTCGGAAGGGCAACTCGTGTTGCTAAGCACCAAGAACTTGCGTTCCTTGGCCGACGGATCCCGAAAACTCTTACCTGCTACGGTTCGTTTCCCGCCGATGCGTAGGTCGATGCGACCCTACGAGGCGAAGTGTTATCTTGATGAACGCACGAATGATTATTACATATGAATGAACCTGCATGATATAGATGTATTCGCATACATTTATATATGCATTTGGCATGTTATCATTATCCATCGCATCATGGTAAATCCACCTAGCATGCATAAAATACCGAATCATTGAAGTGCGCATTATGCTCGTGCTATGAAACGATAAGTAATATTATCTGATATAATATTACTTCATTACAGCACACGTTGAGAGCGCCGCACTCGTCGTGATGCATGCCTTGCAACCGAATATCGTTATTCGGACCCTTGCATCATGCGAATGCCGGAAAGGCTTATACGTTGTTATACATGGACATCGCCTATACACAGTAGGGTTGTCACACTTAGGATCGGCCTCCTAGTGTGAATCGTACGGCATCGCGATGCTACGAGTATAACAGATGCGAGGACGGCTAAGCAAGATAAGATATTCGACACCGGAGAACACTCGTGTGTTCTACATTATTATTGCTATGCGCTATCCTACTTAGCCCGAGCTAAGCCTAAACTTCGGTATTCACTGCCGCGTGATGATTGCTTGCTTCCGGCGCTGACGGCGATTACGTCCATTGCATCGCTTTGATCTGTAAGACTGTAAGTTACATCTCTTCTTGTTTGAAGTCTTCCGCTGTCTCTGTTTGCTCGCGCTTGCCTTGCTGTACTTGCAAGTGCTCGCGCATTGGTGTCGCAAGCCTTCAGATGCGCAGATACTGATGAGCAAACACGAAGGAGAGGTACAACAGTTGGCGGCTCTACATGCTTTGAAGGAGTGGCGCTGTTACCTCAAAGGCCGCCCTTTTACACTGAAGACCGACCACAAACCACTGACATTCTTGCAGAGTGTCCCCACGCTTAACTGATGACAAGCCTGGTGGATGGAATATCTGTCTCGTTTCGACTGTATGTGGGAGTATATCGCTGGCAGAATTAATATTGCTGACACCCTTAGTCGACATCCATCATTACATGCTGCGATTCTGGCAGCGCCGGTTACTCATTCGCGCAGTCAGGAGGTGCCGATGGCAACGGATCTCGTGCAACGACTCAAGATGGCGTATCAGGCTGATCCATGGTTTGTTTCACCAAGTAATGTGGAACATTTGCACAAGCGCAACGATTTGTGGCTATGGAAGGATGGCTCGATCACACAAATCGTCGTACCGAACGATGACGCTTTGCGCTACGATATTCTTGCGCGGTTCCATGAGGACCCGTTAGCAGGACATCCTGGAAGTACGCGTCTGACAGAGCTCGTATGATGCTCGCTCTGGTGGCCGTGCGTGGTGAAGGTTGCGGAAAACTTCGTGCAAAGGTGCAGTTTATGCCAGCACAATAAAGCACTATCCGGTAAGGGCCAGGGTTTATTACAACCTTTACCTATTCCAGATGCCCCTTGGGAAAGTGTTTCAATGAACTTCGTATTCACGCTGCCCAAAACTGAGGGGGGATACGACTTGGTGTTCGTTAGGGTCGATCGGTTGACCAAGATGGTTCACTTAGTCCCCTGCACCTCGTCTTGCACCGCTGAGCAAACAGCACGATTATTTTTCGATAACGTGGTACGATTGCATGGCGTTCCTAAAAATGTGATATCCAATTGCGGTGGTCAATTCACGTCTAAGTTTTGGGAAGCGCTATGTCAACTCGTTGGCATGCGCGTTCATTTGAGCACAGCATATCATCCACAATCCGATGGGCAAACTGAACGCACAAACCACACATTGGGCGATATGTTACAAAATTTCGTGGGATGCACACCCTCTGTTTGGGATACATTTCTGACTTCGGCAGAATTCACGCTTAACAACGCTGTTAACCACTCTACAGGTCAAAGCCCTTTCTTTCTGAATTATGGATTCCATCCTGCGCTACCCGTGTGGCGAGAATTGGAGATAAATATCCCTGCGGCTAAAACCTTTGCCAAGTCGTTCCTATCCCGCATGACAGACGCGAAGGCATGTTTGGACGCGGCACAACAACGGACGACGGACTATTATAATAAATCCAAACGAGACGTAACATTTTCGGTGGGACAAATGGTATTATTGAGCACTAAGAACTTGCGTTCACTCGCCGACGGTTCCCGTAAATTGCTACCTCGCTGGATTGGTCCATATCCCGTTGTTCACATGGTAGGGAATGTAGCTGTGGAGCTATCCCTACCCTCTGACATGAATATCCATCCCACATTTCATATTTCACTCATCCACCCTTATTGCGGCACGACGCCCGTTACAAATGACACCGATGCCCCTGCAGTAATGGACCCCGGTCCCGAGACCTGGATCGCAGGCAAGCAAAAAGTGTATGATGTGGAGCGAATACTGGATTATCGAGTTCGTCGTATAGGTCGACAACGATGAAAGTGGAAGGTGCACGAGTATCTGGTCAAATGGATTGGCTATTCTAGCGAGCATAATTCATGGGAGCCGATGCGTAACTTCTCGCCGGAAATGAAGCCCCTATTGGAGGAAGCTCGCCTACGTGCCACGCAGACCCAATGATCTCTGCGGTCGATGCTGTCCAATGCAGCGAGGATGCTGCATACGGGAGGGGGGATAGTTGTTGTACACCGGTTCGATCACCGTTTGCACCGAAGTAGGCCGCAATTCATTCGAGCATTATGAAGCATAATACAATCATATTAGCATGATATACTCAAGTATATCTAGCTAATCAGGCATGCTGCATTATCATCTACGATATCGCGCTGTTTGACTCGAGGCTGATAATTAACGCGCGATTTATCCATTGGCATATTATATCACGTAATAATACTTTAAATATTATTACCTCATTTACATCATAAACCATACACGTATGCGAGAATGCGACGATCGTGATGGTTGGGTCGGCAACCGAATATCGATATTCGGACCTTTGCATATTGCATGCACTGCATCCATTAATATCACGGATGACACGATATTTAGAACAGTGCTAAGAAGGTACTCACACTTGAGATCGGAATCCAGTGAGACCTGTACTGCACATCGGTATCATGACGTGATAGGTGCGAGGACGGCCGCCTAGAGACCGAAGTCGGCTCGATGCTACTTTGGACTAAGTACCCGTGTACTTAACTCTACCTAATTCGCATACATACGTTATATACATTTATATTCGGCCTGAGCTATTTCAGCATAGCATTCCCAGCCGTGTGATGAACATTGCCCGCGGGGTCTGATGGCCGACTACGCATTTGTAACGAAGACTATTGTAAGTTGAATCTTTCCTTATCATTGAGTCTTCCGCTGTCACTTTCCTAGCATTGGATCGCCTTGCTGTTCGTAAGCTTGGTGTATACTTAGCTAACATTCAGACGTGCAGATTCAGTGCATGGTTGAAGAAGGAAGGATACAACATCTTACAGTGGTTCACATTCCGCGTGTTGTACCTCTCGTTCGCGTTTGCTCATAAGTATCTGCACGTCTGGAGACTATCGACACCGATGCGCGAGCACTTGCAAGTACAGCAAGGCAAGCGAGAGCAAACAGAGACAGCGGAAGACTTCAAGACCAAGAGAGATATAACTTACGGTCTTACAGATCGGAATGATGCAATGGACGAAATCGCCGTCAGCGCCGGAAGCGAGCAATCATCACGCGGCGGTGATTAGCGAAGTTCAGGCTTAGCTCAGGCTAAGTAGAATATCGTATAGTAATAGTAATGTAGAACACACAAGTGTTCTCCGGTATCGAATGTCTTTTTTGCTTAGCCGTCCTCGCATCTGTTATACTCGCAGCATCGCAATGCCGTATGATTCACATCAGGAGGCCGATCCTAGATGTGACAACCCTACTGCGTCTAGGCGATGTCTACGCATAACAACGTATAAGCCTTTCCGGCATTCGCATGATGCAAGGGTCCGGATAACGATATCCGGTTGCAGGGCATGCATCGCGACGAGTGCGGCGCTCTCAACGTGTGCTGTAATGAAGTAATATTATATCAGATAATATTACTTATTGTTTCGTAGCACGAGCATAATGCGCACTTCCATACTTCGGGCTTTCATGCATGCTAGGCGGATTTGCCATGATGCGATGTCGCGATGGATAATGACAACATGCCAAATGCATATATAAATGTACACGAATACATTTATATCATGCAGATTCATTCATATGCAATGCGTTCATCACAAAAGCACTTCGCCTCGTAGGATCGCGTCGACCTACGCGTCGGCGGGAAATGAACCGTAGCACAACAATTATCCCCCCTCCCGTATGCAGCGTCCTCGCTGCATCATACAGCATCGACTGCAGGGGTCATTGGGCTTGTGTGGCACGTTTGCGGGTTTCTTCGAGCAGGGGTTTCATGTCCTGTGAGAAGTTGCGTGCCGGTTCCCATGAGTTGTGCTCGTCGGTATACCCTGTCCACTTAACCAAGTACTCGTGTATTGTTCGCTTACGTCGGTGTCGGCCCACACGACGCGCGCGATAATCTAACACCCGCTCCACATCGTAAAACTTCTGTTTACCAGCGATCCAGGTCTCGGGAACTGGTTCGATCGCTGCGGGGGCGTTAGCAGGCTCAGGGACGGGTTCCGTACTACGATACGGACGAACAAGCGATACGTGAAACGTGGGGTGAATGGTCATATCAGTGGGCAATGCAAGCTCCACAGCCACATTCCCAACCATGCGCACGACAGGATACGGACCAATCCAGCGGGGTAAGAGTTTTCGGGATCCGTCGGCCAAGGAACGCAAGTTCTTGGTGCTTAGCAACACGAGTTGCCCTTCCGAAAACGTCACATCCTGCTTAGATTTGTTATAGTATTCCGTCGTTCGTTGCTGCGCCGCGTCCAAACACGACTTCGCGTCTGTGATTCGGGACATAAAAGACTTGGCAAAAAGTTTAGCAGCAGGCACGTTCACTTCCAACTCACGCCACACGGGTAGCGCGGGATGAAATCCGTAGTTAAGAAAGAACGGACTTTTGCCTGTAGAGCGGTTAACAGCGTTGTTAAGCGTGAATTCTGCCGCAGTCAAATACGTATCCCAGACGAGTGGTGTGCGACCAGCATAATTGCGCAACATATCACCCAACGTGCGGTTTGTGCGTTCGGTTTGACCATCAGTCTGCGGGTGATACGCCGTGCTCAGGTTGACGCGCATGCCAACTAGTTTGCAGAGCGCTTCCCAAAACTTAGACGTGAACTGTCCACCGCGGTCCGAGATCACATTTTTGGGAATCCCGTGTAACCGAACCACATTATCGAAAAACAAACGTGCGGTTTGCTCAGCCGTGCAGGATGATGTGCATGGTGCTAGGTGAACCATCTTAGTCAGACGATCGACCATTACGAACACCGCATCGTATCCCCCCTCAGTTTTGGGCAGCGCGACTACGAAGTCCATGGAAACACTTTCCCAAGGCGCATCCGGGACAGGCAACGGTTGCAACAACCCATGGCCCTTACCGGACAAAGCCTTATTGCGCTGGCACAGACTGCATGTCTGGACGAAGTTCGCCGCATCCTTAGCCAAACGAGGCCACCAAAAGGAACGTTGCACCAAGTCGATCAATCGCTTGCTACCAGGGTGTCCTGCTAACGGGTCCTCGTGGAACCGCGCAAGGATGTCGTAGCGTAGCGCGTCGTCGTTCGGAACGACGATTTGCGTAGCTGCACCCTCCGTCCGTAGCCAAAGGCCATTCTGCTTGCGAAGGTTTTCTACATTAGCCGGGTCCGCGCACCAGGCGTCTGCGTTGTAGGCAACCTTCAACCGCTCCGCGAGGTCCGTCGCGATCGGAACCTCCTCGCTACGCGGCCGCACGACGGGCGCTGCCAAAATTGCAGCGTGTAGCGACGGATGTCGACTGAGAGCATCGGCAATATTCAATTTACCAGAAATATACTCCCAGGTGCAGTTGAACCTAGCTAGATATTCCATCCACCTAGCTTGATGGCGGTTCAACGTCGGAACGCTTTGCAAAAACGTTAGGGGCTTGTGGTCAGTCTTTAAAGTAAACGGGCGTCCCTCAAGGTAACAGCGCCATTCCTTTAAAGCATGCAGCACGGCCAGAAGCTCCTGTTCCCCGGTGGTGTAGCGAATCTCCGCACCAGAAAATTTCTTACTCGTGAAGGCGATTGGTCGCCCTTCCTGTAACAATACAGCGCCGCTTCCAAATATTGAGGCATCAGACACTACCTCAACACGAAATGGCAACGAGTAATCAGGGAATGCAAGGGTGACATCTTCGGCAATGATTCGTTTGAGCTCTTCGAATGCCCGCTGGCATTGCGACGTCCACGACTCGAGCGAAACGAAAACGCCTTTGCGAGTTAAGTTAGTAAGCGGGGCCGCAATGATGGAATATTTTTCAATGAACTTTCGGAAATAATTGGTCAAGCCAAGGAACTTACGCAGCTCCGTGAGGTTCTGAGGCGCGGGCCAATCGCGAACCACGGCGACCTTCCGCGGGTCCATCTTCACACCGGTGGCCGACACAATGTGGCCCAAATATTCCACCTGAGGCTGCGCCCAAAAGCATTTGGCGCGTTTAGCAAACAATTGCTCCCGCCTCATAACGTCGAGCACGAGCCGCAGATGCTCCAAGTGCTCCTCGCGCGTCTTAGAATATACCAAGATGTCATCCAGGTAGCAAACAACGAACCTGTCGATAAACGGCCTAAGCATTCGGTCCATAACCGCCTGAAACGTCGCAGGGGCATTAGTCAAACCAAACGATAGGACCGTATACTCAAAGTGACCGAAGGGCGTCCGAAAAGCGGTTTTCGGGATATCAGAGGCAGCGATGCGAATCTGATTGTAGCCCTGTTGTAAGTCAATTGAGGAAAAATAAGCCGAGCCCTTCAGCTTATCCAACAGGTCGTCAACGCGTGGCAAAGGGTAGCGATTTTTCACCGTATTCGCATTCAACCCCCGGTAATCGATGCACATGCGCAAGGTCCCATCCTTCTTACCGACAAATAAAATCGGTGCAGAATACGGGGATGTGCTGGGGCGTATCATACCCTTCGCGAGCAAATCCGTCACCTGGCGCTTCACCTCGTCCAGTTCCAATGGACTCAACCTGTACATTGGCCGGGCTGTAGGCTGCGCTCCAGGCATGAGAGGGATTGTGTGATCAACAGGACGCATAGGTGGTAGGCCAGGGATATCTTTAAAGACGTCCTCATACTGCGACAGTAGGGCCTCAACCTCAGGATCCGCAGAAATCTGCGTGGTGGTGACACAACAGCTCACCCGCGGCCTTAAAAGCAGTCCGTGGGCACCCTTCCGTAACAAACGGACGGCCTCCTTACGCCCGACTAGCTCTGGTTCGATTCGCGCGGCCATTGCGGTCACAGCGAAATTAACCATAGGCACCGCCTCAGTTTCGCCCTCCTTTGGTGTGACATGTTCGAACGACAGGAAAGGTACCTTAATCGACAGAGTACCCTTGCACATATGCAGGGTTGCGGTCTCCATGTCGATGCGCGCGCGGTACTGTCGTAATGTCGACGACCCCATTATGTACGGTGCAGTCTCTGCTAAGCCCTGCAGCACGTACGGACGGGTCACAACACGCAAAGGGCCTATCGATAGGCTAAGGGTAATCCTGCCCACGATGGGATGCTTACCCCCGTCAGCAAGGGTAACCTGTGGACAATCAGACGACTCTGGGGACAACCCCAGCGCGTTCACCTCTGCGACAGAGATGAAGTCGTCGCTGGCACCGGTGTCAACAAGTGCCTTCAGAGTACGGCCGTTCAAACCGATCTGAACCACAGGGACACGGTTATCTACGAGCGACTGCCCAGCAGACAACGTCAGTGCACTTAAGGCGGGTCCGTAACCAACGGCACCCCCATCAGGAGCTTCGTACCAAACGTCAACCGAGTAGGATAGGCATGGCCACGGAGCCAGCGTACCCTCCCAATCCACACCATTAAACAAAACGGTGCCCGGCTCGAACCGGTGGACATGCCGCATACCCCTTAACGATGCCTCTGCCTTGCGCCGACAGAAAGCAGGGAGTAATACACATGCGGCAGTGCCTGGATATTGACGCCTACATCTCCTGTATATGGCCAACTGTTCCGACATCTCATGCAGAGACGAGGGGATGAACAAAACCACGTGGTTAGACAGATCGATAGACGACAGGGGACGGCGAGGTGTAAACAAATTACACAACGGGTCGAAGCAGAGAAGTCCCGTGCGTCCGTCAAGCGTGATGCGTCGTGCAATGACTCGCTCGATGTGTCCAAGTACACAAGGCAACAATGCCTTAACGGCTGGCCGTAAGGATGACCACCGACCACGCGTTAGTTCAGAAATCCCGGGTGGTGCCCCCTCCACAGGAACCCGGGCAAGCCCCTATTTCGGCTGAGGTACAAACGGCGGCATTAGAGGGCAATCCTTCGTGGAATGGTTCTCCGCACACCGTAGACAAACGTTGGCCAATTTTCGACGCTCGAATTCGGAACGATTGCAATTCCATTTTGGCATAAATGTGTCGTCCGTACGAGTACGCTTCGCGTTGGGGTCGGAACGCTGTGCGGCTGCCGACGACGGCGCACCACCACGCTTCCTGTTCCTAGCTGGGTCCGAGCTCGGACCTGCTCCTACTGTACCACGGACACCCGAGCTAGCGCCCCCGCGCGCCTTGCGTTGCCCGTTGCTGCGTCGCGTCGCGGCAGTAGGCGTGGGGCGGGTCGCTCCGAGTTCCTGGTCGAGAGCCACAGCTTCCCCAAGCGGATCCTGCACTTGCACGGCATTTGCACGAGGGGCAGACTTGACTTCTTCCTCGCCGGCAAGGAGTCGTATCTCCGCGCCCTTAGCAAAAGCGACCAACACGTCATACGACTTGATCTGCGCTCCAACCAAGTCAGTGGCGCACCATTTAGCCAAAAGTTTCGTTAGGCCTCGCCTAAACCAAAAGACACGCTCGGATTCAGTGAGGTCAGCAATGGGAGTCACAAGTGCTTCGAAGCGTGACTGGTACGCAGGTACATTTTCATCCCGACGCATGTGGTAGCTACCGGCTGCCAAAACCTTACGAGCTTCCACATCGCGTGCTTGAACCTCAGTAGCGAATCGTGCGAGCAAAGCGGCGACCAACTCGTCAAAAGTATAGTTGCCCCGGGCGTTGGTCCAATTGCGATACCAGTCCTTCGCTGCGCCCTCGAGGGTGTTACCAACGAAGAGACACCTGATACCGTCATTATGGCCACCATGAACAGCCTGGAGGTACTTTTTAGCGTCTCGCACGTACGCACGAGTTGCATCGGCTATGCTATGCCCTGGTGTCTTGTCGGTCAGCGAAATATTGAGCCTAGGAACGGAAATCGACAATCTCATCACCTCAGGGATGTCATCATGCCCTCGAGCTTGAGGTAATGGCAGAACCCTTGGTCCAGCAGTGTTGTCCATATTCGTGTTCACTGCTGAATGCGGCACAATTAAGTGAGCAGGGGTCTGAAGGAAAAAGGGCTCTTGAGTGGCCCGCGCGCCAACAGTCTCAAGACCTCTATCCGGCGCTCTAGCAGCTACAACGAAATCGGGTTGGCTAGCTAGGCTAGTGTGCGGCGTATCGTCGTGTTCCGCGGACATGGAGCACGAAACGATACCCTAGGTTTGCGTAATAGAAGCCGACTTCTATCGCAAAGGCAAGAGTACAAAGCGATTCAGTGAGCCTACCGACAGTACTCTTGAGAAGATTCAGCAAACTCAGCAAGTAATTGCCCAGCTGAGTCCTGATCTCCGTAGTTTGGGCAATGAGAGTCGCCAACTGGTCCGGACGAACGCCGGTCTCAGTCGCCGCGGCAAGCAATGCCGGTGCACTGAGATTACCTGCGACTCAGAGCGTACACTTACACAACAAGTGCAGCAATCTAAACAAAAGCAATTAAACAATTACAAACCGGAAGCGGCGGCGTCCAAAACGGCGCGGCCTAAGTCTTCGGCAAAAGTATCTAGCGGTCCTCGTGGTTCGTCGCTGGAACTCGCCATAGAAAGAACCTACTTCCGATTAGACAAAGAGAGACAGTTAGGCAACGAACCTGTCTCGATACCAAATTGTTGTACCTCTCGTTCGCGTTTGCTCATAAGTATCTGCACGTCTGGAGACTATCGACACCGATGCGCGAGCACTTGCAAGTACAGCAAGGCAAGCGAGAGCAAACAGAGACAGCGGAAGACTTCAAGACCAAGAGAGATATAACTTACGGTCTTACAGATCGGAATGATGCAATGGACGAAATCGCCGTCAGCGCCGGAAGCAAGCAATCATCACGCGGCGGTGATTAGCGAAGTTCAGGCTTAGCTCGGGCTAAGTAGAATATCGTATAGTAATAGTAATGTAGAACACACAAGTGTTCTCCGGTATCGAATGTCTTTTTTGCTTAGCCGTCCTCGCATCTGTTATACTCGCAGCATCGCAATGCCGTATGATTCACATCAGGAGGCCGATCCTAGATGTGACAACCCTACTGCGTCTAGGCGATGTCTACGCATAACAATGTATAAGCCTTTCCGGCATTCGCATGATGCAAGGGTCCGGATAACGATATCCGGTTGCAGGGCATGCATCGCGACGAGTGCGGCGCTCTCAACGTGTGCTGTAATGAAGTAATATTATATCAGATAATATTACTTATTGTTTCGTAGCACGAGCATAATGCGCACTTCCATGCTTCGGGCTTTCATGCATGCTAGGCGGATTTGCCATGATGCGATGTCGCGATGGATAATGACAACATGCCAAATGCATATATAAATGTACACGAATACATTTATATCATGCAGATTCATTCATATGCAATGCGTTCATCACAAAAGCACTTCGCCTCGTAGGATCGCGTCGACCTACGCGTCGGCGGGAAATGAACCGTAGCACAACACCGCGCATCTGCCCAGGCCACCAATAGATCAGCCTAATAAAGGCGCTATCAGGACTGATCACCCTGATTAGCTGCCAATGGAGTTCCGTGACTGAGCTTGGAGGAGTAGGTGACTGCGGCGCGACGCCCCATCACCGACAGAGCTAGGAAGAGGTAGCGTAGTCTCGCCTCAGGGCCAGGCTGTGAGGCCAGTGTCTAGTGTAGTTGCCCGAGCTACAGCTAGTGCACTGCTGCGCCAGCCTCACACACTCACACTAGTCCACACCCCCAGTGTTGTGGATGCAGCGATGCTGTTCGCTGCACATGACAGGATTTGACACATGTCGTGACGTGGGAAGAGTCTATAACCTCTCATGGCCAGGGTAGGCAATGGTTAGCATCAGCTGATAGGGTCAATGTGCACAAGACGTGCCCTCCTGAGGGGGGAATGTGTAGTAGTCGTACATGTACGGCCCACACACCAGCAAAATATCAAGGTGTAGAAGCACCCTGTCAGCATCTCGAGAGGCCTACTACAGATTGAACCACCGTGAGCCCACAGGACTTTAGTTCAGGCAGACGTTAGTTCAGGCAGTGCTCAACTATTACAGGTGACCATTGTACATACCCCTGGTGTATACAGGAGCACCTGACTCTGGCAAGATGCAAGAACGGGTCGTGTCCCACAGCGAGAGTGTGACGTGTGGCCTAGCTATGTATGCATATGTATAGCATACTTATGTATAGCATACTATGGAAGTATGCTTACCTATGCTATAGTTCAACGTTGGTCGAAGAAGATGAGTGATCAACTGGGATAGCGGTGGAGATATGGAGTATAGGGAGTAGGGAGACGGCACTGAGGGGGTACACTCCTGTGAGTGTACCCCCTCAGTGCCGTCTCCCCCTTAACACACGCCAGGCTTCGGCCAGGAGTAATGTATTAATAATAATCACAACCATAATGTATACTCATCCTTCATAGCTCCAGGAACCCTCACACATAGGGCAGTGACAAACCCTCCTATTAGGGTGGGTAGCTATGTGTGATTAGTATGAAGAATTTATCCCTCTATGTCGGTGTTTCGAGTCGCCCATCCAGTGGTGATACCTACACATTCAATTCCGGGAGTTAAAATGACGACCGTCCGTGTGTAATGCGGCAAGGGCCTTTCGAGATGCTGAGAAGTGTTTCTTGCACCTTGTATTGTGTTTGTGTGTACCGAGCATTATAAGACTACAACAACATACACCTACCGGGTGTCAGGGAACACCATGCCAGTCGGGGTACACTGGTCAGGGTAAACATTTTATAGGTTTGTTGGTTATGTAGCTAGAGAAATAATTCGAAACATTCGATGTGCGTCATAATTTCAGGTCTATGCACGATTCTTGCGCCTATACACAATCATTTACGAGGATTCGCATTTGGGTGTATTTCGCGTCCTATCTATCTTTCCCAGCAGCTGTAACTTCCTTAAGCTCCTCATGAACATACGCATAACGTGAAACTGTGCGAACAGTTCCGAAAGCTACGGTGTGCACTCCCAGACAGGGTCTTCAGCGGCAACTACAGGAAAATCAAATAATTCTTCCTCTGAAGACAGCAGTATCCAGCCTGTTGTCGGAAGTATTTCAGCATAAAATGCCGGTACCAAGAAAACGTTGATTGAAAACATTGACTGCACATAAATACATCAATACTTAATAATTTCAGAATTTATGTTGTGACATGGAAATCAAAGGAGGGCAAGTGTTGTACTACCTCAAATCGTACGTGACAGCAAAAGTTGTGCCCTATTTCGCCATCTCCATTTCATATCTTCTATCATGATCTCTGTCTCATTTTAAGATAGCTAGGTATCGTAAGCTTCATGTCCATATTATTCAGGATTACTTTAGGAAGCGCCTAGCTGCTGCTGACGTTTCTGCAGCTCTCCTATGTTGCAAAAAGGATGCTAACCAAGGAGTGTTCGTAAGGGTGACGTGGTAGCATGATGGCTGCCGCAGGCTGGCAGCCGACCCAAGAGGGTGTGCTTCAGCTAGTTAATTTACTGACTCTATACCAGCAGCCAGGTACTAATCAAACCAAGGTCAGCCAACATAAGCTACCAGCTTGGGCGCCCACTCGGGATATTTTTTTGTCGGCATCTTGGGTCTGGATCAAAACTCCACACGGTACCAACCATGTATGATTGCAGATATTCCAGCAGCTTGAAGCATACAGAGCATATCCAGACTTTAATAACTACCTAGCCTTCATCTTCGCTGCGGGGGAACAGCTGCCGGTGGAGGTATGGCAACGCTGGCTTTTTCGGGACAGTTGCCCTGGCAAATTGACTCTCCCTCGGAATGTTTTAACACGCAGGTGCGTCAAAGTGCAGGGTTGCTTTTAAAAAACAACCTCAGCAAGCAGTTCAAGGATCTCCCGGCGGGGTTCAAGTCGTATATCAAAGTAGGTGGCGAGTTACCAGACCTCGCTACAGGTTTGGGGGTTAACTGCGAATATATGCCTAGCAGGCTGTAAGACGTGGCTATCTTGTTTGGGTGACGTGAACTATCGGCAGATGCATTACTAGCTACACCCAACGCTTCAGCGGGGAAACTTGGCAAAACCTAATTGGAATGGTGTATGTGTGTGTGTTTGCGTGTGTGTGTGTGTGTGTGTGTGTGAGAGAGAGAGAGAGACGTGTAATGCATGGAGGGCAGAAGCGCAGAGCCATTTGCAGGTGATTCCCTTGTTGCTGTGGCTATCAGTGCAAAGTGCTCCAAGACCCAACTTCAGCCCAATCATCACAGAGCTTGGCAACGCGCACACCTTCCTTGTAACGTTTTTAATGGCCAGGCGAGGCTTGGATGACGGGGTGTTGTAAGGGCCAAGCAGGCGTTCGTATATGGGCTGGAGTTCGTATATGCTACGATCATGAATCCTCTTCGTCGTTCTGTGTATGCGGCAAAAATTTGCACGTTAACCGCAGGGCGCCTTACTGCCGCTGCTTGGACACGCAAACCGCCAGCTGCGCCACACATCTGGCACAATCGCTTCCGTAATCGTTGGGCTTGGCGGGTTAGACGAATGGCCAGACCTCGCAGCAGCACTACCCCGCTGCCTGCAGGCTGAGGACCCGAACGTGCTGGATGGAGCCCAGGACACTTTGTACAAGGTGTGGCTCTAATAAGGGCAGTTGCCTGTTAGTCCGCCATTGGGACCGTCTTGGCTGGGGACGAGCTGCATATATGCATAAAAGCATGGTATAAGGCTGTAAGGCTGTGCAGGGATGCGTACCAGTAGCGCAATGCCATGGTCGTGTGCACCTGATCCCAGTGTAGATGAAGCAAGGCATCTAGATGAGGTACTTCCCTTAGGAGCTGGGTTGGGCAAGATGCATTTGAATTGTCATACATGCAGGGGTCCCCCCAGCCAGTGGCTTAAGGCCTTATAGCGGCTCTGAGGGGACAGGCCCCTTAGCAGTTGTAGCAGCCAATGGTCCTGTACCGGTGCGTGAGGAGACAGGCAGAGACCGGCACTGACAATGCTTCCCGTTTTGCTTACAGGTTCTGGAGGATCATCCGAGTCAGATGGAGGTGGTGCTGGCGGGCTCGGACGGAGCGTCGGCCAGCAGCCTTGTAGTACCTCCGCTGTTGCAGTTGTTACGGTCAGCAGTGGACGATGTACGTTGCATGGCCGTGGCGTGCCTGAACTTAATGGCGCCGCATATGCTCAAGGGATTACAGGAGAATGTGGAGGGGTAAGACTGTGAACGCGCCATAGTCAAAGTTGGATGGATTTGTTCACACATTTATTAACGTAGCTTAATTTTACAGTGCACGATCGATTGCTCTGCCCACGACTGATTGTTTGCCTTGGCACGAGTTGAAAGTGCAACGCTTTCTAAGCTATGCAAATTTGTCCTGAGTGGGCATCCAAACCATTGCAAATTACAGCATAATGGGCATGCTTAAGCGCAATTTGAATGTGCCATCAGTTGATTCTGATGCTCAACGTTGTACAAACTAGCGCTTACACAATTCAGACTGCACGCATTTCCGCTTACAGCAGCCTCCTCGAAAACGTGGTATCATGAGCTGTATATGCGCAAGATTTCATGACATTTTGCGGTTGTAATGGGGAGCGCAGTTATCTTCACGGCCTGTTTGCGCTAGCAAACGACTCTTCCAACCGCGTGCGCAAGGAGGTAGTTTCGGGGCTGGTGGCTAGCACGACCACGCTGCCGGAGAGGCTCGTACCCTTCATGCGCCAGCTAGTCGAGTACATGCTGGCGTCTAACGAGCACTCAGATCCAGCAGTGGCACTGGCAGCGGCGGAGTTTTGGACGGCTTACCTGGAGTTGCAGCTTGACCCCGGTCTGCTTCGGCCGTATCTGGCGCGGCTCATACCCATCTTGCTAAAAAACATGGTACGGGACGCGGCATGCGGTATATGCGATACTGAATATGGTATATACGATGCCGAAGGTCATGTGTATATGCGATACCGAAGGTCACTGTCCTCACCAAGAACGTGCATGCGAGTAGCTTTTTCCCGTAAAGAACTCGGCAGTGCTGTATCTGGATGCTTGGTTGAACATAGGTCACCCCAACCGCAATATTGATTGTGGCGTATTAGTAATGTCCAAACTGTCGATATTTTTGGGAAGGATACTTTATTTGTACTGCTCTTTGTACTGTGTTGTCGGCCAGGTGCTCGTATACAACGTGATTCTCACGGGTTCATTGTCGTTGTCCATGGCAGGTATTCGATGAGTATGATGATGAAGTGGCAGACGCCGAGGCTGCGGAAGGCGCGGCCACACAGGAGGAGGACCGTGACCAAGATGTTAAGCCATTTATGCCGCGTACCAGGTAGGATGCTTGGTTCCAAACCCCAGATGATATATTTGTGCTGTTTGTATACGTTATTCTGAGAGGACGTAGAGGGCCAAAAGCCTTCCTTACAACCCGGAGCCGGATTCACCATATCCTCTGCAACTGAAAGGATTCGACCTCCTTAGCTTAGCCGGGACCAGGACCGCATCAGGCCCGATTGGCACGAACAAGACTGCCCTCCATGAAGTTTTATAATAGGAAGTCCCTGGCGCCGAGCGTAAATCATTTAGCCCGTATGTAGACAACAACATCTGCGACCTGCCATGCAGAGAGCATGGGGCCCCAACAGCTGGTGCGGACGAAGCCGGAAATGGTGGCGATGGTGGTGAAGCTGTTGCGGATGATGACGAGGAGGCACTCAACGCATGGAACCTGCGAAAGTGCAGTGCAGAGGCCCTCGATATGTTATCCAACAATTTTGGGGATGACCTCCTGCCAGTGCTGCTTCCTATCGTCCAACAGCGGCTGCAGGTGGGCCCTGTGCGGAAATTTTATGCGTCCTGCGATAAGTTCTTGGGCATTGCGGTGAGGTACACAGCGCTTTAACACTGGTTTTACACCTGACCGGTCAGGTAAAGACGTTGCAGGGTATCGTGGCTCTAGCAGGCGCTAGAGCGATCGCGTGATTAACGCCTTGTGAATGGACCGTAGAGACCGAATGGCACTTGCGTTGGAAGGACCGGAGTTACTAGTAACTACTTACTTTTGAACTTAGCGTAGGGTAGCGGTGACATGTTGCAAGCTCTGGAGGTGCTACGGGCTTGAGGCACAGGCTACTTTCTGCCATTCATGCAGAGCACAATATGCAGGCCAAACCGCCTTTTTACCCACAGGACTCCAATTGGCGATCTCGAGAGTCTGCCATCCTAGCGCTGGGGGCTGTTGCTCACGGCTGCCATGCGGGGCTTCAGCCTTTCCTAGAAGGCATGGTCCATATGCTGCTGCCAGCCCTACGAGATGCACGACCGATGGTGCGGGTCATCACGTGCTGGACATTAGGGCGATACAGCCACTGGCTCTTCCAGGGTGAGTGCTTATGCATGGACATTACTGCATTGATTCTTGGCTGCGTCTTTTGCTTAAGAACTACACATGACTAGGGCACGGCATGGCGTGCACGTGTTGGGGAAAGTGACTGACTTAAAAGCTACGGGAAAGTGTATGATTTTTACATACATACAGGGTATCTCTACGCGGGTTGCATGCTTGTCGCGGCGTACAGTCTGTACAAGTTAAGCACGACTGGTTCAGGAAATTGAGGTGTGAGGATATTACGGGCCCGCCGTAATTTTCCTGCGTGACCTTTTCAGGCGTCGTCGACTGCCGGGGGGGGGGACGGCCGCTGCTCGACGAAGTCATGATTGGCATACTGCGAAGTATGGGCGACAGCAACAAGTTCGTACAGCAAGCGGCAGTGAGCTCCTTGGCCGTCATTGTGGAGACCGCCGGCGAAGGGCATGATAGTCCAGACACGCTGCTGGAACCGTACGTTAAGGTACGCATGGCAACCTCCCAGTCATGATGCAGATTGGTGAGGCAGCGGGCATGATCAATGTGCACCGCATGAATCATGCACGCCACGTCCTAGGAACGGAGGCATGGAGGGGACTTGTGTTTAGGGCTCAAAATTGTTCGCTGTACGACGCGTTACGGGACTGTAACGGGCTCAGCTGCGACCTGGCACAAGTCCGGAAAGTACACGGGTAACAATGACAGATGTAGTGATGGCCCCCATTTATTGCCGCCTTGGATTGCTTCTGAATCGTGCAACCGGGCCAACCGGAAAATCTTAATAGGTACAGTAGCGGACCGGCTATTTGGGTAAGCTAGTCTCGCACTTCACAGGCACTAGCATAATTTATCGTACGCGCACTTATTGCAGGCAATGCTGGAGGCGCTCGCAGCGGCGCTCACCTGCTATACGCGAAGGGGGATAGTAGTAACGTTCGACGCGCTCTCATGCACGGTGCGAGTGCTAGGATCACGCATGGCGGACCCTACATTAGCAGGGATTGTGCTGCCGCCCCTTTTGCGGAAATTTACATCCGCCCCTCCGACGGACAAGGTATGCATCTGCGTGTTCGGTGCTGGAGGGTCGGGTCTTAAGTTGTCGAGGCAAATCTCTCGTATTATATGTAAAACTAGATGCGGGATGTTCCTGTGGAGCTGCGGAATAGGAGCAGCTCAGTGCGTGGCCATCGGCGCAACGGTATTGTTCCTCGTGTACGGAAAATAAATTGATGGCAGAGCAACTAAAGAGCGACCGGATACACTTGCCTGTTGAACAGGATTTGCTGGCGACCATGGAGTGCCTTGCTAACGTCACGCCCCATACCGGGCGCGCAGTGGAGTTGTATGCAAAGCCCATGTATGATAAGGCGACCGCGCTAGCCGCGGTATATATGCACACTGGACAGCAGCAACATCAACAAGCGGGTGAGGCGTCGGCCTTAACAACCGCGATTGCTGGTGGAGTGTCCGCAGATGGAGGCAACGTTGAGTACGACCCCAACTATATCGTTTTAGCGCTGGACGTCATAAGCGGCCTTGCACAAGCATTACAAGCCAGCATTGAGTCGCTTGTTGCGGCGAGTCCTCTCGTGCAGATGCTGATGTTGTGCTGCTCGTAAGTAATGACGAAGCGCGTGCAAAACCCTGGGCAACATGTAACTGCGTTGAGGCTCGCGGTTGGGGGCTTGACCTGGACGACGTCGACCAGATTATAGGGTTATGGGAGTTTTTCTTGCACATGCGAGAGCTTAATCATGACTACCTTCTTGTGATTGTAAATCTTGAATCTTACGTATTACTTTATTAATTGTATGTCCGACGCAGGGATCCGTCCCCCGACATCCGCCAGAGTGCCTTCGCCCTCATAGGCGATCTGGCCTCTGCGTGCGTGGCCCATTTACTCCCCGTGTTGGATCCGCTGGTAAGTTGTGCGCTGACAATGCTGGAGCTGCCGCGCATCACGGATATCAACTTAGCGGCGGCTAACAATGCGTGCTGGTCGCTGGGCGAGGTGGTCATTAAGGTCGATGCAGAGCGTATCGCCGTGCATGCAGGTGGGTTCCTGATAAGGCCTTCAGCGCGACTAAATTGCACATAAACTTCACTTTCGTGGTCGACCATCTGCATTTCTCAGCCAGCCATTTTTGACCCGCCTGCTATGGTGGACGCACATTGACTTATCAACTCAATTACTATGCAGAGGCCATCGCTCACCGGACGACCTCAATCCTGTCGTACAAGGGTCCTGGGCGACTACCACACTCCATCTTGGAGAACTGTTCCATTACACTTGGCCGCACTGCCTGGCGATGTGCTGAGCAGTTGGCACCGCATTTGGGACACTTCGCGCTGCAATGGTGTGGCCAGCTTCGTAACATCCGAGACGGCACTGAAAAGGAACACGCTTTCCTTGGCTTATGCAGGTAGGTGGACTGTTTAGAGCTAGTTTCTTTGCATCTTTAGTATCTTTGGATAATATGGAGACGATAATTTTCCTTGTGCAGACTTGTCCGGATGAATCCAGAGGGAGCTCTTCAAGCATTTCCACAGCTTTGCTCTGCGTTCGCATCATGGCGAAGGATCGGTTGTGAAGGACTACGAAATGAAATGGCACAGATTTTGCAGCTGTATAAGGCAAACCTCGCTGTGTCAGGACGTTGGGAGCAAATTTATGCTGATGTCCCCGATTCTGTCCGTGGAAAGTTATCTCAGATGTTTGGACATATAATGTAACTGATTGAAACCGCACCTTTTAGTCGGTTTGTAAATAGTCTACGGAGTTGTCTCAACCACGCATGGAGTTCTGTCCATACTCTCTCTCAAGGAGCACATGAGTTCATGACTGAAGTACCAACTTCCCCGCATCAGCACTTTCATGTCAGACAGGGTGATCAGAGAAACGCCGACATATTTTTACATGTCTGAAGAGCAAACCCGATATAATCCTGTGCAAAAATGATCTCCCCTTAAAAATCCTTAATCCCCACGTCCGGACGATGCTTCTGCACTGCTCACTGACCAGGTCTGCTTGCCACATTGGTTAATCTGTCGCTTACTGCTTGCACAAGGTGATGTGCCGCAAGACCGTGTCCTCCGCGCCTGCCTCTGGATTTGATAGAAGGTGCTGCACTGCACGGCCAGTCTGACGACTGGCAACGTAAGAGTAAAGGACGTAGATCCCCTCCCACTCTCTGCAGGTGCGAGCGAAATATAATGGGATTGTGCTTATCAAGGTGCAAATCATTGCACGTTCAGCAGAGTGCGCTTATTTGAAGGAGTGAGCTGGTACTCACTTCTTAATGGGATACGCCAGCTTGCTCCGTCCCCGCACGAGGGCGCTAATCTCGTAGCACTCCTGTTTGTTCAAATATGCCTCGAACTTCGCTAGTTCACGGTCCCTGCGACATCAGAATTGCACATCCAGTTATTGAGATGTTCGAGACGACGTTAAAAAGCTGTTCTGTGCATACCTCTCCTCGTCGCTGAGGGACGGCTTCAGGATCATCATTGTCTCGTACCTGCGAGGATAGCATTTGTAACGATATGATGAAACGTGAGAACACCGGCCCGCACAGCGTCGGGTTCTACACACCTATGAAAGCCCAAGGGCAACTTTTTAGGCTCCTCAACAGCAGGATCCACTGCTGCGGCAGCCAAAACCTACAGCAAATTAATTATTTATCAAATACATGGGGAGGATGATAATCTTCCATATTGCACAACACAGCCGCACCTTGGGCATCGCGCGGCCAGCCACGGCGCGCTGTCGCCGGGCAGCCACACGAACAGCCGGCTGGAAGCAAAGGCTTCGAGCAATTGGTCGAGCGACGACCAGGCTAGCACAACTGCCGGACCGCGCCGTTCTGGTGCAAGAGCGCTGCATTGTGGCCATAGTTGACGACCACGATAACCTACAAAGAGTACCTACAGAACGTATGTTGAGTATCGTAGCGTCACTAGATGTTTTTCCCACATTATCGAATATGACTTATTGGTACTCAGAAGCCGACACCGTTCTGGCCCCCACATTGGGCCGTACGGCGCCTTCCCAATTTGCAAACGGTCTGCAAGCTTTGCCGTCAGCCATGTTCACGAGGACCATAACTCCTTATAATTGCTGATTGAAGCACTGAAGACAAATTTTAGTCTTTGCAAAGTCCGCGGGCGTTCCCTAGCGTACTTGGGTTGCCTTGGGGCCCGCAGGGCCAATTATCTCTACCGAACTTAAAGAGCAACATAGAACGTAGTTGAAACATGGACTCTGACAGGTGAGTAATGCCTTGCACACCGTGACTTGGCTCCGCATGCGGACGGAACTTGAAAGTCAGCGTCCTGGACCGTGCAGCGATGATGAAAGGGCCGCAGGTTATGTGCCGGTACTTGCGGCAACGATGTCGATGGCTGCACGTGGTGTTGGTTCTCCTCACCGGCCGGACTCGGCTTCTATTCTTAGGGATGGAGGTGGGTCATAGCCTTAGTCAATGTCTACATGCTTTATGCTATCCTTTACTGAGCTTATAACTATTTGTCTTTCCATTGTTGCCTCAACGTAGTGTCACTGTACACGAACGAGTTATTTACGGACGGAGATGTGCTCGCGGAAGGACCCACAGTCACGACTCCGAACGGAACGGTTGCTGCGGCGCGAAGAGCGCAATCACTGGCTGCAAAACGGCAGGAACGGCTGCAGGCTGGGGGTACTTACACGCCAAACTCGCTTCACAAAAATCCTTCCTTGAGGTTTCCGCCTCCGGTAACTTCAAAAAGCTTAACAGACTCGCCGTCCTTCCGGCCATCGCCTTTGTCACAAACCGGAGGCTCTGGGACTGATGCCGTGTCAACACCAGGCAGCAGCCAGGGTGGCATTGGGCTGATCCACGGACTTCAACCGTCCTACGACCCAAACGATGAGGTTGCCAGCACAACTCGAACATCAGACCGGCAGGTTGCAGCTGCGCCTCGGCCTGGGCCGCAGGTGGACCTCAATGACATGCCGTCCTTCCTCATGCAGCCCGGCCCTAAGAATGGGCCTGTTCAATGCGTCATTGTTCGGGATCGGGGGTCTGTGAAGATGTATCCAAGATATTCCTTGTTCCTAGAGGAGGGCAAGCGATTTTTGCTCTCAGCAAAGAAGCGCAAGAAGCAGACGACAAGTAATTACGTTATTTCGTTGAATTTCGACAACCTCAATCGCGAGAGCGGCTCCTTTTTTGGCAAGGTCCGCGCTAACTTCGTGGGGACGGAGTTTACTATTTACGACCGGGGCTATAAACCAGGCAAGAAGGACGCGTCGGGACCTGACGCAACCCGGCAGGAACTGGGCGCCGTGACGTACCAGTACAACGTGCTTGGCACACGGGGGCCTCGTAAGATGATGGCGGCCATACCCGCGGTCGACGGCAGCGGCCGGAGGTTGTACCATGCGAGCAGCGACACGGACTGCATCCTTGAGCGGTAGGTACATAGCGTGTACAATTGCCGACTGGGACTACTAATTGTAAGTTGTCACAAGTGGAATGCAAGGGGTCCCGAATCGTGCTTTTAATTAAGCATATGTGTTGTTATCAATTGTCACAAGTTACTGAATCCACATGCTGCAGAATTCGACACCGGAGGGGACTGGATGAGCTTGTCATGATGGGTAACAAGCCACCTCGGTGGAATGACGAGGTGAGCAGAGATTAATGCATTAGAAACATAGCACAGCTGTATGGTAGGCAAGGGGCTGCTCGCTAGCTTCATCTGCCCTCCCCTTCTACAGAAAGGCATGCCCATGTTGCCCATGTCCTGGTGCAGCTCAACGCCTACTGCCTGAATTTCAACGGGCGGGTGACGGAGGCGTCCGTTAAGAACTTCCAACTGGTCTCGGACGACAATCATAACCACATTATTCTGCAGTTCGGCAAGGTGAGCCATATGTCGGGGCTGTGCAAATTGGAACCTGGGGCAATAGCGGCAAGTCGTTATTCCAGCGCAGGCCATAGGCCGGGAAGCTGAAATCAGGCCACTAAGGAAGGCTTTTGCAAGGGTACGCAACGCTTTCAAAAACTTTCATGACGGTGCGTGCCATTATTGTACCGTTGCCTGGGGACGACCCACCGAAAGCGGTAACTGAGTTGTACTGTTTGTTAAGGATATCCACCAAGAGGAAGCCTGTGAACTTCGTTTGCAGTAACCACGAGTACAGGCAGCGCTTTTATTGAGGGACGATATTCAAAAAAATATGGTATAGCAAAGGAAAGTAGGATCAGTTATATATAGATATATGCAAGATATATATATAGATAGATAGATAGATAGATATTATATAGATATTTGCAAGATTCGCAACGGGCAGCGCGGGACAGACCAAAACGCATCAGCTGGGTGGACACCCTTGCAGTCTTGAATGGGCTTAATGGGCCTAAGGCATTATTGGGGCTGGGCTTCTATGGTCATGCCTTTCTGTTGTGTCTTCGTGCCTGGGCTCGGGTTTAGTCATGGGAAGCTACCGGTCCCTGGTGCGTTGCGCAGGTGGGCAAGGACACATTCACCATGGACTACCAGTGGCCCATCTCCGCCTTCCAGGCGTTCGCCATCTGCATGTCCTCGTTCGACAACAAGCTGGCGTGTGAATAAGGACCTACAGACACCATAGCGTCGAAGGCGCGCGTATACAGGATGGGAGTTGATTCAGGAAGGATATTGTAGTGTATGTTTTCAGCATTTTGAAAGTGCTCCTGCTCCTCTGTAAGGCTCTCTTCATTGTGCAATGGTGTAAATTGGTTTTGCGCTGGCATTGGGGCAGTTCATCGTGATCCTGTAAAATGGGCTCCACCCCAGTCCTAATAGGTGCATTGGTCATGAGGTTTGGGTGGAGTGTGTCCAGACTGGTGTTGCACATAGACGTTACTGTGATTACGGCAGGGTTGTCGTAGATTTTACATCGTACTCTGGCTGGGCGGCGGGGTTTAGCGAGACCATTATCCACGCTGGATACATTTTGTTGTTGCAAGTCGGTGCAGTGATATCGGACACTCCTGACAGTTTACCGCCAAGCAAGCTGAGGGTACATTCCGCTGCCCAATCTACCCCATATATGCATATTGGCTGCTAAGTTTCTGTGTAAAGACCCCGATTGGAAGTAGGCCGCCTTAGTGTTCGGAATTACAGCAGCCCGAGTGCAAACCATGTCAACAGGCGCTCGCTGGTAAGGTTATGGCAGTCAGCTTCAGTAGGCCGCTTGCCTACATCATCCGATCGAACACATAATGGTTATATGGCCTGGACAGATCAATAGGTGGGCATTAGCGGGCACGAGGAATTTGCCGTCGAGCTGGAATTCCCTCAGTGCCTTGCTAACCCACTCTACATTAACTGTAAGTACAGTTGCATGCTCCATTTGGTAGTCCGTCTCCACCTGGCGGACGCTTACTCTTGACTCGCAGGGCTTGTGACGAAACATTAATTTGAAAGCCCCATCAACTACCTGAAGTACCTACCATACTGTAAGTAGCCTGCTTGTGCTAATCATGTTGCGTGAGCTTCTTTGATAGCATAGGGCACCATCCTAACTTTCTGAACATTGTGTGGTTGCTGTTGCGTCACAAGTCATATGGGTATTAAGAATCATTTCATTGAGGCGTAGGGTGTAGGGGGATGCAAAACAATGTATGGATACCCGAACCCATCTTGGGTATCCACGTTGCCTTTTCTCATATAGGTATCCGCACTGTCTTTTCTGTCTGGACCTCCTTCAGGATCTGGAGTTTAGGGTGGCCATAAAGGATTTCTCTTATGCTGAACAAATACGACAATCGCAGGAGACCTTCTTCAGAAACTTGCTTAGCAATCGGGTTCCAGACGCAGCTGGTGCTGTGCAAGGTACCGCAGTAGGCACGGGCGACCAAATCGGTGCCATCATCGGATGCGCACATGATATGGAAGCCCTCGTCTGATGTTTTTTGATTTCTCTTGCGATGTTGATCGATGGACGTGAAAGGCCATGGAATGAGGCTGGACACTTCATGCACTTCCTTCAGATTTAAGAGAACTGTAACACAACGCTGCATACTGACTGGTGTATCCTTTGACCAGTCATAAAGGCGTCAGCTGCATAACATTGTGATAGCACGTAGCCCTGTGCTTGTCCTGCACGATTCCGTACTACATTCGCGTACGTACGGGCATATTACCCTGTCCGGTCACCATCTGCGTCATCTTAACAAGGATGTTCATGCTGCCGCCTGACTCTTCATCACGTTTGCTCGAATACACTCATCCAACCGCTCTAGCTGCTCTTGCAGTGTATCATATTCATGGGAGACGTTGAAGATACGATATGCCTTGACAGCCCCATCCTCGCCGCCGCATACCACCACCGGATAGCTTGGCGCAAATAGCAGACAGGACAACTTCATGGTTGTCTTCTGGTGCATCACTGGCTTGACGGTGGACAGTGAGAAATCCCATATCTGCGGGCGAGAATTTTTATGGGGCTTGTCAGGTTCCATTTCAACAGGTGAGGGACACATGGAGTTGTCTGCGAGGCTAACAACCAACCTAGGCTTGACAGGCTTAACTATCCTTGGCACAAATGGATAACCATACCACTTAATCGTCAGCACAAACACGCTCCATAACGATGTACTGTGAGCTTCGCACACCTTGCAATTTGCACCATCATGGCACCCACCTCTAGACGGCCGTTTGCTGTTACGGAACCAAATACCGTAGAATTGGTGGGGCACCATTGCACGTCGTTAACCTCTGTAGTGGACGCCTGAAACGTCAGGAGCGGCATGTCTCGGCCCTCTTGCCACATGCGTATCGTCCAGTCCCCGGATGCGGAAATGAACATATCGCGCTTGAACGGCGAAAACTGGACCTGGTACACAGGGCCCATATGTCCTCGATAAGACTCCAGGTACTGTTCGCTGTATGACGTGCTGCATTTATGTAACCAGCCGTCTTCCGTGGCCGCCACGTAAATCCGCTCGTCTCTGGAGGAAAAGTCGAAGGCCATGCCCGATGTGAGGCGGCTGATAAAGGCGTCCTGCTGCTCAGGCACCGCAGCAGCCGCCTTGGCTCCGTTTTCCTTGGCTGTGGCTGCCGAGGTGGAGGGCGGCCCGCCGGCACCACGGCGCGCCATACGTTTAAGCTTCATAAGGTCGGAGAACTCGAGACCTTTGGCAATCGACCATTGCGTAACTCTGCCATCGGTCGAAATGGACACCAGTGGCTCGTCACGCTCGGGGCCGTGGTCTAGCCACTTGACCTAAGGAGCGGAGAGAGGCAGGTTCGGGTGGCGCATGGGCGCATGGGGCCCAGGGGACGGGAAGGGCACCGATAATCGAATGTTGAGGTTCCAGTTGGGAGCCATAAAGTGCCAGCATACGTCACCATTAAACTAATGCTATATTAAAAACAAGGGCATGCCAAAGTACGCTGTTCCGCAGCGACATTACCACCACGTAACAAGTCTTTTTCACGTGACCGTTGGCACCATGATTTCTGTACGTCTTAAGCAGCCTGAGAAGGACCATGTTCCTAAGCCGTATCGTGGCGTTCGTCGCCCATTCCAAACCCTGCTGCCGCACCTTCCACACGGGGTCCGAGTGCTTGCCGCTGTGCACGTCACTCTCCATGGACGGCGTGCCTTGTCGTGACTTGATGTCATAGATCGCGACAGTGCCATCGTACAGCCCAATGGCCAGCAAGTTGGGGCTATACGTGGAAAAGTCCAGCGCCGTGACAGCAGCCTTGACCTCGAATGACCATAGCGGGTGTTGTAAGTTCTTTAGCGACCAGAAGGCTACCAGGCCTTTGGGTTCAGAGGATGCTGCTCCGTCTGCACCCGTCTGCGCATTCCCCGATGGGAAAGAGTAGGAGCCATACCCCACCGCCAGCAGGTCGGGGTTGATCTTGTTCCAGCCCATGCACGCCACATTTTTGCCCGCTGTCATTGGGCATACCCAGTCCCACAGATGCTCCATACGGGGCGCATCGTCCCCGAGGTCGGCCAGCTCCTGCGGTGTGGGAACAACTGTGAGAAGCGCAAGAATGCAGGGAGCTGCTATGAAGGCGTGGGGACCACAAATACCGAGTGAGACATGACATACAGGCGAATCTGTGAAAGAACATTCGTCACGAACATCTGATAGGCGAGCTACGTCAATAGGAAGGGCGTGTCACCCAGGACAAAACGTTTCAATCTTCCAGAGGTGGTCGTGCTGGGCTTTGTTCGTACAAACTTGTTCAAACACAGAACTTGCTTACAGGAAACAGGACATGCCGTCCGTTTTGTGTGCAGTTGTGGACAGTGATCATCATCGCGCAGCCTCGGAAAGCCCTTGGACTGTATCCCAATGTATCCTAAGGGCCCTAAAACGTCCTAAAACATCCGAAACATCCAAAGTCATGATCTGTACCTGTAGAAGCTCCTCCGGCCAGTTGCTCTCCGCAACACTGGCCGCGTATCCGCCGCCACCCCCGCCGTGGGAGTGACGCGCAGGTCGGGCATCGCCACCCCCGTGTCCATCGCGTAACGACATCCCCCGGCTGTAAGGGATGCTTCTCTCTGAAGGCTGACGGCTGAGCTGCCCTGGCGGGTTGCTCAGCCGCGGCTGAATGTGCGGTCCCGAGCGTGTTGCCGCACTCTCAGAATGATGGCTACGACCGCCGTCGGAGGGCGCGGCACTGAGGGGCCGGGTGTCCCGGCCAGGGGCACCACCAGTGTGGCTGAGCACGTCGGAGTCTGCATCGTCTCCAAGGCCGGCCCCCCCGCCACCACCTGAGACGGCACCTCGCATTGCGTTTGCGACGCTGGATCGGATGCCAGGCAGCGGCTGGATGTCTCTGAACGCTCATTCCGGCGTACGAATTACGGTGCGTCCAGCCGGCCGACAAGGGTGGCGCCAGTTCAGCAAGGACACAGTTGTGAGAATCAAGTCATGAGGGCACGTCTGTTTGCCAAAGTCAGCACTGCATCCATGTCATGATCAAGTCCTATCCACGAACGTCCAACGACCGCGTCATTACTAGTCCCCAAAGCCTTTTAAATGCCTTTAGAGACAACCTATTTGCACACAGCAGACTGTCCCACGCCCTCGCCATTTTCCTACAAGTACTGCTGATTGCATAGACGCGTCTCTGGGTCTTGCCGCACACCTGTATAGTAGAAGTTGTTGCAGGTAGTTGTTTTGGTTAATGGCATTGTCCATGAGCATTAGCGCCTCCGGTAGACCAGCCAGGACGTGCAGCGGGTCTGCGGGCTCGGGAGCTGGCGCGGTTTGCTCCACGGGTACCCCGTTGGGCAAGTTGGAGCTTAGGCCTGACATATGGCCAGACGCTTGGTTGCCTGGACCTGCGCAGCATGAAGCAGGATATTTGAGTAGTGGAACGAAGACGAATCCAACACTCTGTGCAACACGGGGGAGAAACTCCAAGCTGTAGAAAGTTGCCAAAGTTGCCGTCTGCACGTCCTGGCTGCTCGGACGTTTCGCTCTGCACCAGTCTGCTACCGTCATAACCAACTTATGATTGGCTGCATGCCCTCTTCATTTCCTACCGCGTTCTTTCCGTACTGTGGCCTTCACGCCATTATCTTAATTCCCTGGGTAGCAAATCCATTTCTTTCACGATTAGTAGCTATTTGGATGTCGCAGGGCTACATCGTGAATCAATAGCTTTGGGTTTGGTATCTCCACATTAGTTATTAAGCGGCTGTTGGCTTTTCATGTTGCATGAAGCATTCATGCTTTGGCTTTAGCCACCAAGTTAACCCAATTGTCCGTACCCGACATAAAACTGGTCCCCCCTGTAAACATCGACGTGCGGCCCAGTCCGCCAGCCGTAGTCCCGCGGGCGCTGGCATCCCCGCCACTCTGCTTAGGGCCACCCGTATACTTGGCGACGCCACCTGCCATCTGGCTGATGGGTGGCAAGGATGATGAAACGGTGCCGCCACGCGGGTCGTCTTCAGCGTCTGCGGCGGCCTGTGCGATATCGGGCACAGAGGGACGGAGGCATCAGAAACCGGAAACATTAATGTAGCAGCAAATGAGCTGCACGACAGACCTTCGACTTGGTTTCGGGGCCCAGCGGTGTCAGTGGCACCCAGACCGTACCTACCTCATCTAGCGCCCTGAATGTGTCTGATATGTCCCACGCAGTGGCCTGCACCGCCGCGCTCCGAGTCACCAGCACGGCGGACTGCACGTCGCGGCTCTTGGTCAGGGCCACCAGTGTCTGGGCTTCAGCATCCACATACTTGTCAGTAGCCTGCGCCACGAAGAGATGGCGTGTGCCATAAGACTTTGTGAAGAGAGGTGAAGAGAGGTGGTTTGGTAAAGCGACAGGTTGGCACCTATACGAGCCGGCGAATTGACAGCTGGTGGGCGGGCGATAAAGGTCCATCAAAGAATGCGAATTCCGTTTTGCACGCAGCTAGCCAAATGCTTAGACACATGGCCAAATCAGACATCTTTGAAGCAGAGAACGAAGGTTCTGAAGCTGGAAAATAACATCCAAATCCATTAACTCCAGGAACGCTGTCATGCCAGCTAGCCCCAGGACTGTCATCCAAATGGAGCCCAAGGACCAAGCTGAGCGCCTCTTTCCTTGTAAGGGCAACCCCCCTGCTTCAAGGCACCTGCTTGGTGTGGAGTAAGTTGGCGTACCGCCGATTTGCCTCCTCCACCGCCTTTGCCTCTTCCGTATCCATTGCCACAGTCACGCCTTCACGTCGGGCCACGGGACAAAGGCAATACTTGCCTTAACATGCGCCTGTAGCACGACTTACCCACCATTAAGATGAAATCACTGATCACAGTAATATAACCATGCCGTACATACAGAAACCTTCTGTTCTGCACAAATCCCCCCACAGACACTCACAATCATTACAAGTGGACACAGGAATATCGAACCGTGTTTCGGAGAGCAGTCCTTAGCCCCCTAGTCACAGCCCATTTTTCTGCGCATCCCATTATTCTGTGTCTTTCCACGTGCATCCCCCATCATGCCGCATCCTTGCTGCCGCTGGGCCGCCCCATAGCGATCAGCTACGCGAGCTCCCAGCTGCAGCTTCCTGTACCCGTTGAAAATGGACAGTGAAGCGCATGTAGACATGGTGACTCATCTCTCGAAGCCGCCGCACTTACCCGCTGCCTGCCAGATGAAAATTGTCTCCGTTTCGTGGAGGGTCAGGTACACGCTGCGCTCAAGGTCTCGTTCGCTGAGCAGGACAGGCGCGGGCGGCTGCTCATCCTCCCGCACAGGTCCGCGGGCGGATTCATTGCCGCCACCTTCATCACCGTAACTTGCTGCCATCGCCGCATCCTCAGCGGCTTTCCGTTCTCGGTCCTTCTTCTCAGCTGCACGCAACCCAGTGGGTATGCATTAGGGCCAGCTCAAAAATGGAGGCGACGACTCGGACACGATGGAATTTGTGATTTGCGATTTACGAGGTCATCGACCAGTTTAGAGGTTGCGCAACTAAGGGCTGAACTGAAACTAGGAACTGTGCCCTCCCCAGAAGAGTGCTTGGAGCAGCTGGACGTTGTCAGGGGCATCACTGGCTCCATACACGATTCTGTTTCCGCATGATTCCAGAAAGGCGGGGCATGCCTCCACCGTGCCCTACTAACTCGGCGGTCGTGTCTTTTTGACTTGCGCCGCTCAGATGCTTCAAGTCATGCGTTCAGTTTACTGTTGAGGCTACTGGACACATCGCCGCACACAGCCAGTATTTATAACTAACAGTCTTTTACGAGAAATGTGCACAGCTCAGCAACTTCTTTCGCCGGATCCGTTGTTCCATTACCCCTCACGGCGTCCTTACTCTCATAGTCGTAGTCGGTTTCACTCTTAGGTGTATGCGACCCGCTGTCCGCATTGCTGTACCAGCCTGCCTTTGTGAAGGCTGCTGTGGACATGCGGTCCATGAAGAACTCGGACGACTCGCTGTTGGGTGTGGTGGTATCATTCTGAACGCCTTTGAGAACGGTAGGGTTGAGCGATAACAGGGGCTTAGGCGTGCGGTCCACTCCGTCGATGACCACCTGTTGATGGCGTAACAGGTCGGAATCATGTGAGGACGGGCATGAGCGACTGTGGGCAGAACCTGCATCATGCCTGCGTGCGTGGCGCCATGGGAGGCGCAGTGGATGCGACAGGGCTTACAGAAAGTCGCCTAGTCATTATCTATATCTTATCAGCCTGGCAGGCAAGCATTGCGTGACGGTCCACTTATGAGCTCGCAAACTGTACCTATTCTAGAAAGCAATTTATCCCTCACGGCACTATATATGATATATTGCCGGGTGGGCACGTACGGCAACAGTGGTGGACCCCATTTGACGGATGTTGCTGCGGCTATGCATTCCGCCCGCACCTGCAATCGTTCTGTCTCCGCGCCACCCTGACTCCGATTTGATTGACGTGTAGATTTACGGAAGCTTCCACGTGTTGCGCCTGTTACGGCGTGACATGGCTATCACATGCTGCCTGACAAAAGAGCAACTACTATCACAGCATCATCACCATCTTCTTACCGCTCATACTGAGCCGCGGTTGTCCAGTGGTGCTGGCTCGAGGAGCTCCGGGCGACCATTGTGAGCTTTGCCTAGGCCGGTAGCCCGCACCCTGCTGCCCAGGAACTGTTGGCCTGGGAGGAAGCCCAGTCTTTGTCGGCGTCTTTTGATCCGACATACGTATAAAAAGATATGAGGAGCAATAACTTTACGGTCGCTTGTGCAGTTACCGATTTTTGTCACTAGGCAACGATTTCTTCATTGCTGATGACAAAGATTTTCTATCGACAGTGTCTTCAAATAAATGCCATGTGCGAAGACATGCATAGCAAACGTCAATGTCCATTGTACGGGTACGGCAGTAGTCAGTAGTTCTACGTCAAATTCACTCGCCGACATACCGCATCTAGACTATTTGATTTGCTGCACGATTAGAGCACCAAGGATCACTCAAATTAAATTCATCGCTAATTGTTTTCCGCTCGGTAATAAATCTCATAAACGGTGCAAATCTAGACTATCATCCAGCATGATGATGGCCAGTGCTAATATGTAAAAGAATGCTTCGAAGGCAACGTGTAATAGGGCTCGCATCCCGATTCCCTATGGTGTATGGGTCATATAGATGTCGCCGCAGAGCGTACTGGACGTCACTGATAATTGTTGTCAGCAGGCCATGCACTTGGGAACAGTTCGGTTGCACAAGCATTGCGACGTTTACTCCGGCTTCATCACGTGGCCGCCGTTCATCAAGCTCATCCCCTCCTGTCTTTATCCTCTGATGGGGAAGCTTCCTCAATGGTACTAATATGTACAGATGGCAGAAGAGGCAAGCCTTGAACGAGGGAAATGCCCCACGCACTATTGGAAGATCAGCTGTTTTTCAACTGAAGGAAACAAATTACCACATAGCGTTATCCACGGTGCCGCACTGCCACCCTGCGCCACGCTTTCCTTCCTGGCCTGGACGTGCCGCCTCCCGTACTCCTTACCAGTAAGTGAATATTGGTACGCAATACTTAAATATCACAAAGCACCAGTATAACGGTATTAATTAGCCTAAACCTATTCATCGTCAAAACCCGGTGCATGCCCATCGGCGGAAAGTGCATACCAATAAGGTGATGACAAATCAAAAACTGGGGAATATGAAATGTTGCGGGACATTTGCGCCAGCGCCCATCATGTGGGTCCATGATGTGTCCGAATACCGTCGGGTGACTCGCGCAGTTTTGAAGCACCCAAAACCAGCGCTTCGTCATGCTAAGTAGGAAATCGGGACAAAACGCAGTTTCCAATTGACCGTGTCGACTTCTACTTTCTTTCGACCGCAGAACAGCAAAATGCTTGCGCCAACAAGCAGCAAGGCATAGCGGTACCTAAGCTCTGAAGGCCTCCTCAATTCGCCTTCTTGTTTCTTCGGTGTGCGTGATTCTCGTCACCAGCACCTTCCCAAGCAAGTTGCTCGGCCCTGTTGAGCTACTGCCTGCTTGTAAGGCGAAGGCTTGGTCGTCAATTAGCTCTGCTTCAACAACCCAGTCAGCAAGGAATGGCTTTCCTTTCATAAACTCCCCGTCTGCCCGCTTAACGGCCACTGCTTGAAACCGTAGCTGGCCACCACCTGACGACGCCTGCAAACATAGTTCAAGGGAACAGAAGCATAAGGGGTGTAATTGCGATGATGAAAAGGCGCCCAGTGTTTCCATATGGGGCGGGCAATCCTGTTTACATGTGTTGGATGGATTAGCAAGCTTCACAGGATAAAGCTACGGAGCTGTAGGGAGCGAATCATAAACGCGAACATGCATTAACACCAACTCGTGTGTGTATATGTACGACGTATACTGGGTTATGAAGACGCGTGCCAATAACTTGCCTTCAACGCGCCTTCGCTACTCAACGCAAACCATTTCCCCTCCTCGACGAGTTGCTGCCCAGCAGGCGTGCTGATGACAGCATATTCAGCAGACCGTAGCTCCTCGGTGTACCGCCTTACCGCTGTAGAAACAGCGGTACTGGGCCGTGAAGTCGCTATCCGCTCTACTACATACACCGGAATGGAAATGGCTTGAAGCAACCGCACCTAAATTACTGGATGGCTAGAAGAAGCAACACATCATAGTGCCTCTTGGCCTTGAGATGTGGACACTAGCAGGAGCCAAGCACTACTTGCATGAACGGGCGGGAACACAGAAGCTAAATTACATCCTGAGCATAGCGTTACCTGCATGGCGCCGGATAGGCACGGGACGCAATGAAAGCGGCCCCAAGACGCTGCGATTGAAGGTCGTCGCCATTACTTCATAAAGGCTCGAAGTCCTTTGAATTATTATTATTATGTACCTAAATTAAGAATCTAAGTACTTTATGAGCGAGAGAAGAAATCGGGTGGACGAAAAGACAGTAAACTTCAACTTATTGACCACGACAAGCACTTGCAAGAAGTCCAGTACTAATACAAAGCTTACATCAACCCATTACAATGGTCAAGGTAGAAATGCACCTTAGTGTTTCACTAATGCCGTACATAGGCCTCGCGGGCCTCCGCACCGAGATCTCTATCGACCGTTGCAATTCCTTCAGGATCTTTAGCTAATTTGCTTCCTGCAACAAGCGATAATGTCTTAAATGGGGAGCGACGCATGGCGCTCTCAAGAGGCGATCCGCATAGACGTCTACCTTCTGCAAGTGACAAAAGCAGGAAGCTCAACAGAGAATCCAATACATCATCTTATCAATGCATCACGCGTACAAAGTTCATTTGTACCCTGCAGCCAGGGTCACGAACAGTTGTGACCGCCCCCCAGCAAATTATGCCACTGGCCCCACAGGTTGTAGGCTCAATCTGGCAATGATGTCTTATGTCACGAATTTAGCATGTGCCACGATGAGCACTTACCAACCCAGGTTACCACGGCGCTCAGTGCCGTACCGGGAGCGCCACTTCCCACGGTCGTATTGCTAACCCTTGCCGTTGCGTCACGAGATCTTCATTCATTCGGTTTCCAGAAAAACGCTGTGGCGTGGCCTACACCCCGACGGAGGCGTGGCTTGGATGCCTCAATGTACGCCTTCCGGAACTTAGATGCAATATGGCCCCTGAATCTGCGATGTGCTGCTCGTTCTCGGTCCGGGTCTGCCAACAAGTCGTTCCTGTTAAATTAGCAGAACCATGATAAATGTAACAAGTTGCGGACATCTTTTCACGTAAGTTGATGGCTTAACAACACTTCCCTGTGATCGGCATGTACGGACTTCCAACTAGGTGAAGAATCAGTAAGCCCAGCCACAATGTGCACGCTTTCCGAAGGCGAGGGCGCATTTCAATGGCGTCAAACAACTTCAGAGGGGCACATGCATAAACCGTCAGTTGATACGTACGGTGAATACGTTAATTCCTGAAAATCTGCACTTACTCTCACTGACCGTTTGGGTTTCTGTGGATGAAGTTGCAACGCCAGCCGGTCGGGCTCGTTAGTAACCTGTGTTCCAGCGCTTGCTCGGCCACAGCACTGCCAATACATGCGCCCTGTGAGTTCACACAGTGCTGACGCACCCGACCACGGCAACTTAAGCCGCAATGGACAACCTGCAGTGTCACGACGCGCCAGTGCTGCCTGCAGCGATTCCTCCGCTTCCTTTCGCTCCATGAACCTGAGTGCGTACTGCTGCTCTTTAACGGTCTTGGGCAGCGCATGGCCGAACTCCGTCACGAAGCGATGAATTCGCTCCGTCTTCTTCCGTAGATCCAAAAACTGCTCGATGCAATCTTTGACCTGCGAGCAATAAATACGGGTTGGATCAAGCACCGGGGAAGGCCAGAGGGTCGACGAGACAACAGAACAAAGCAGAAACGTGTTTCCACAGCTTTCAAAGCTACAGAACAGTATTAGGAAAGCCCCCAAAAGGGAATCCAAGTCCGGTCACGTAGGTATTATCGCCTAGATCATGCCTTACTGACGTGCCCAACGACTTTCACGGCCAATACATAACAAATGTTATTTGCATCTTTTGCAAGGCTGTTCAGTCACACAATTTGGGAGTCTGTGTGGGGTTTGTTAAGAAGTTTGCATGTAAGGTGTCTGGAAGTGCAGAATTGGCCGTGCTGCGGCACCAATGTACAGGATATCTACAGAATAGTAACTAGGCACTGTACTGGGGACAATCAGCTACAGAGTTTTACGACATATAAACCAGACATACCACCACTGCAAGTGTCCCACCCTTCTGTGTGTGCCCTTAATTCCTCACCTCGAGGTCAATGTACATGCCAGTCCTGTCGGCGATGGCCTCCATTAGTGCTCGATCGTAAAGCACATCCTTGCCCTTGGCCAAGATAACCCCACTCTCTTCTTGAGTGACGAGACTGAGGTAAAACATGTTTGGCAGACAAGGTATCTTTCAGATTCCACATGACGATGACGAGTATATACGTAAAAGCTGGAGGCTGAGAGCAAACACTACGGCGGGTAAGGGGATGGCAAAGACGGACCGCTATTTAAGCTGCTTACTCGGGTTGACGAGATGCTGATACACCGATGTACCGCACTAACAACGGTCACCTCCTTGTTCTAGGATCACTAGGGCTTAGGATTTGTCAAAGTTGCGTACCTGCCTATGCGTTCATGCTGCATGAGCCGCAGGAAGGAGACCCGTGCTTCGTCCACCCACGCCCGATGCTCAGCACGACCAAAGCGCAGAGGTGGGAGCCGTGGGCGCGGAGGTAATGATCCGCTGCGCATCTTCTTACAGTATTCCACGTACCCTGAAAAATGGTACGGGTGCGCTTCATTTATTAACACGGCGGCATAGCTTTGAACTGTACCAGACCTTCCACGACCAACTGTCTTCTTGCACAGTGCGGGGAACAAAAGTCGGCACTTCGCATGGATCAAGTTATCGCCCTTTGGTAGCGACTTAGCCCGTACCCTCCATGGACATATTTCGGAGCTCCTCCAGCACCTTCATGTCCTCAGCATCTGCTGAGTCCTTACTGGTGCTCGACAGTGAAGGTCCAGCACCCACAGCCTTATTTGGTCCTACAGCCATGCAAGCGCTGTTTTTGCGTATGGCAGCGTGTATAGAGCAGCCTGACGATGAAAAACAAGTCGTGCAGGATGGCGCTCACGAAAACCCTCACCAAGTTACCTGGAAACAAGCTCCGCAACCATCCTGGCATAAATGCCCCTTTGGAACTGTTGTCTGATGATCCATCACCTGCTGTATTAACCACAATAGGAGTCCCTGTCGCTCCCGCAAACGCCGTACTGTAAGGCTGAACAAAACTCTCTAGGGTCGTCAGAGAGGGGTGACACCAGCCTAACACGGCAAGCCTGCTGGCAAACATGGCAGACTCATTTATTGTATATCTGAGGGCGAAAGATCCACGTATGGTGGCTGAGAGTGACGATGCTCCGGCCGGTTCCAACCAACCGCGTGATCGGAGTAACCATTCGGCCATTAAGCTTTTTTCCTCAGCATTAAGCTTATATGGATATGTCACAGCTGCTTGTAGTGCGATTTATATACGTGTCAAGGAGAGCGTCATACATACGTGCACTCTGTTACAGACTTATTTAGCAAAGTACTAAATCTTCATACCTAATCGTTTAACCTAAACATAGTTCTCAGATTTCTTTATGACAGGAGCTTTCATATCTTCGCCGACCTCAACATGGATTTAGGCGTCGTACATACAATGTGCAGCTTTCCCAAGAGGTTCGGCTGGGTAGCCTGCGACATGTACTTTATTGCCAAATGCTACATTATACCTGACCTTGATACATAGTAACCCATGTCTGATTATATTCAGCAGGCTGACAGGCTGTGGACTCTGCGACAGATGTCTCATCAATGCCACATCTTGCAGCTTCCGCTTAGAGAACCGTTGCAGGCAGAATTCATCCAGCGCCTACAAACGTGAATGCGCTTGTGCAGGCATTCTTGTATTGCCAGGGTTCTTGCTGTCGGCAGTTGACGAACGTATCCCTTCGACATGTAGCGGCATTACTTTCCTGCTGAAGGTGCAGTTTCTCACGGCGTAGGGGAGCACACAACCGCTGATCTTTCAAATGCTGCTGACGCCCGCTGACCGACTCTCCAAGTATCAAAGCATGTGCCATCAACGGGCAGCAGAGACGAGCAGGGCAACGAGATCCGAATAGCATGCTAAGATGAAGCTGGTACGTGAAGGACCGCAGCGCGCGGGTTTTTCTGATTCTTCTTCTTCTATCAACATCACAGTTTATATGCATGTACAGGCCGTGACAGCACAAAAAAAGGTCTCAGGAACCGTAGGCATTCCGTGTACGAGTTGCGCGCAGCAACTTTAAGGCTCCACCTTGCCGTCCTCGTCCGCGAAAGGTAAGGGCATGGTTGGGTCCGGAATGCATGAAGTCGTTGAAACACTCAAAAACAACCTGTAATTGGCGTGTCCTGCAGGCGATCCCGCATCAAGATCTGGAGGAAGGTTTACGCAGGGGTGGTGGCAGGAAGGTGCGCAGGGGGTTTACGGCATGCATTTTGCAGGGTTATAACTTGAAAGGTTTGCACAAGACCATGACTTCAGAGGTTCCTTCACTGTGATATTTCGTACGTTATTGCTCCCGGTCACCTTACATACTCATCAAGTGGTGTATAGTTCGTTCAGGATGAACGCCGTGTTCGGGTCTTCACGCAGGGTGCTGCAACCCGCAATCCAAGGTGTACAAGGGCAACGTCTTGCCAGTTGCCATTTCCGTTACTGATGTTGCGGGGCTGAGCCGCGCTTCACAGAAGCTACATCAACAGCATAGCTACATGGCGAGAGAACGCCCTAAATCGCTTTTCAATATTCTGCAATGTCCCACATGCAGATCAGCGAGAAGTTGGACACCCCCAGCTTTGCGCGCGCCCAAACATCGTAACCAATTTCAATTGTACGTGAAGAAGTGTGCTCAGAACTGCCTCATGATCATTAACCAGAACGTTACGAGCGTTTGATGACGACGTGGCAGTGAGGGAAGTGTAACATTTAGCTCGAGTGTGTGTCTTACTACAAATCAACAGATAATAGGGGTAAGACATATGGAATACGCGGTAAAACTCCAACCATGAAAAGAAGCGGATCAAGATTTAAATTCAATATGCTAGCTGCTATTAGCCCACAAAGGTTTATGAACTGGATGGTATTTGAGGATAATTTTACCGGTAAAAAGTGTATTGAATTTTTAGGCAGACTGATTAGACAAATTAAGCAGAAAGTGTTTTTGATATTAGATAATCATAGGGTGCATCACAGTAAAAAGGTCAAAGCGTATGCGGAAAAGCATTAAGATAAGCTGCAATTATTTTATTTACCACCATATTGTCCGGATATGAATGCACAGGAACTTGTAAACCGAGATGTCAAGGCATATAACAGAGCGCTGGTGACTTGATCGGGAAATCTTGCGTTACAGCGCAAGGCCGTGAATCAGGCCACCTGCTACTGCAGCAGTAAAACATCTCTGCTGGCGTAATGAAGGGGTATCTTAAAGTCCTCACTCTCCATTGCACTATCCAGGGCCCCCTCAAAAGGTCACACGGAAATGCAGTGACAGACTGTCACAAGCCTCACGGATACAATACCTCGTAAGATCACTGTATCAAAATTGCAACGTCACCGAACGATCCGAAACTTGCTCAGGCCCATAACACAGGACGCTCCTCAGGCGTCATAGTTCACAGGCCAGTTAACTCTCTTAGACGGTTATAGTAAGTTTGCATGTTGTATGGCTGAGGGACTCGTCCAGCCCCTTGCATGAGTTTTCCAAGCACCAGGCTTTCCAATTACCAAGCACAGGATTATGAAAGGGGATCCCCAACCCGAAGAAATGGTGCCGCAGCCAACAGTGGAATAGAGCTGCTAACGGTATCACTATTTGCGCAGACATACACACGCTCAGCAATCTTCGAAGGTCCGTCAAACAGCGCGCTGTGCCCGTTTGCCTACAAAGAAAAACGGCAACGCAGCACTACGCTCTCTTGGCACGTCAAGGGGTGACGGGGACTGACACATGCACGCACACGGATACACACTCCACAGCTGATGACGCCACTCAAGACGTGCGCGGACCAACTTGCACGCACGTTAAGGCGATGGTACAAAAAACCCACTTACACAACATTTGGCCACGCACACCGCACATAAAAGTCATGCATGCACCTATTGGGCACAGGATAGTCCCATGTGCCGGGCTGCATAGACGTGGCGGCTGCGCGTGCGCTCAGCAAAATTCCCAGCAACATGCCATTCACCGCGCCCCCGAGTATGCCGCTGCTGCAGCCTGCAAAGCATACCCCGCATAATGGCCGGAAGCAGGGCCACCATAGGACGACCATAGTGACCACGAAGGTGCTCCGCCTGAAACTGCCGGAAAAGATCCGGAGCTAGGCCAACCGACTCCGCTGCTACAGCCACCTCCGGTTGCGAACGCTGCGGCCGCTTGTGCATGGAGCATCTGCGCCGCGCCCACGATACCGCCGCTGCTGCAATCGACAGCACCATGTGTTGCGACAGGTGCATGCACCTTGGGACACGCTGCGGCTGCTGCGGCGGCGAGGGATAACCAATCAGCTGCATTGCTGCTACCGGGGGCGTTCATGGACGATGACTGCGATGGAACCTGCAGCAGCAAGCTAGATGGCAGTACACTGCTACCTCCCTGTAGCCATCCAACACCTCCGAGCCCGGCGGCCTGTTGTAACAGGGCAGTCCTCTGCAGGGGATCCAGGGCTGCCACCGCCGCCGCTGCGGTGCTCGACACTGCGGCCGCGGGGTTTCCGTTCTGGTTGCCAAGGCCATGGAGAAGCGGGTGGTGCGCGTGCAGCGCCGCGGAGCTGTGCGGCAGTAGTCCATTCAGCTGCTGCAGACTCTCGTGCTGCTGCTGCTGCACAATCTGATGCTGCTGCAGCGCGAGTTGCAAGTTGTGTCGAGACAAACTGCTCTGCGCACCGTCCAGCAAACCTCCACAGGCCCCACTTTCTTGCGCACACAGCAGGGGATGCAAGTTCCCTCCCAGGCTGCTCGGGCCCCCTCCGGGACCCATGACCGCGGCCAAAGAAGCCATACTGGGTGGCAGGTTAAGACCCGTCAGTTGTGAACCCGCCAATGAGGAACTACCTACCCCGCTTCCCAGGATGAAGCCAGCGCTTCCCATGGTGTCGATATCCGCCTTAATTCGGATACGGCGCCCCTGAACCACGACATCGGTGCCTTCAGCGAGAGCATCAGCATCTGGCTCTTCCGATGCGGCGCCATTCTGGTGCGCCTGTGGCGGTGATGGTTGCTGCGACAGCTGAGAATTTGGCTGCTGTGGGGACGATGCTTGTTGCTGCTGTTGGTGCTGAGGAGAACCGGGTGCTGAAGATGGATGCCCGCCATCACCACGACCATGCTGTCCCTGTGCGCTTGCCTGCGAAAGCGCCAAAGCAGGAGGTCCATCGCTGTGCCCATTGAGTAGGACCCGTGCGTCCACCCCGCCCATGTTCTGCTGTCCAGTGGCCATGTGCGTAAGGCTCGCGGACATAGCTGAACCCGAACCGAGGTGAGCCTGCAGGTGCTCGCGAAGAGCCGCAGTGCCGTTTAAGTCGGAAGCCAAGCCAGTGCCGCCTGTCCACTGTGCCCCATGAAGCTGCGACACGCCAGCCAACTTAAGCCCCGCCAGACCCCCATGACCCCCCAGGAGCTGCTGGTGAGCATAAGCTGCTGTCCCAGCTGATCCGCTTGCAAGGATCGCCGCCGGGTCTGCAGCCGCTAGCAGAGCTGGGTACGCTGCGGTCGCGTTCACGGACAGGCCAAAAATGCCTGTTTGCGCAGCAGCTGCCGCAGCTGTAAGCTGCTCAGCAAGGGAAGGACTGTTACGCTGCTCCCTGACGGCAGCTTTGCTCTTGCTCTTGCGGCGACCCGATCCTGGCGCAATATTCCTAAGAGTCCCACCCGCCGTCCAGTACCGCTGGCAGGTCTGCAAGCATAAACGGCATGCCTGACCGCACGATAAGATAAAATGGCAAAACGTGTCCCAATGAATCCATGACCATCCCCTAAACATGTTTTCCGCATATTATTACCCGTTTCATAACGCCCACACTTTCCTTACCTTGCAGTAAAATCGTGGCTGCTTTATGTTGTAATTATTGTAATAGCAAAATTTTGTGTCCAAACTATTGCATCGTGGGCATGTTTCCTTCTTGTCAGGCCTGCATAGGACATGGCAACAACCTCCGCTGTTGGAACAACTTCCTGACTCGATATAAGTACTTACAACAATAAATTAACGAGACCTTTAATAGTTGTGGTTTGACGCACCTTGGAAGCTTCGGCCGCGGACCTCCATCCTTGCCCACATTGTCGTCGTCAGGGCTGGAATCGCGCTCTTGGAATTGACGGGCGCGCTTTGCAACTGTGGAAACTTGATTGTTACCATTTCGCGGCCTGTTTGGGCTGGTCACATCGCGGTCTTTAGTTTGTCGACTCGGGTCCGTGGCTTTGTTCTCGCGTTCCTCGTTGAGGTCTGCAGCAACACCAGCTGCCCAGTCCTCCAGCTGACCGGATGAGCTCACTGCTTCTCGCGAGCCACCCTCCATGGATCTGCGAGGACAAAAAGTCAAGGTTTCAATAACTACCTTGCTCTCTCAGCACCTTTTGTCCGTTGTCCCCTTTGTAAGCACGCAAGACACCTAAGTGAGCAGCTCGTTCGCACTTACTCCTGTCTGATCGGTTTTTGATCTAACGCGCCACTGTTAGGAGCTAACCTTGAGTCAGGGCACAGCGCCGCCTCAATTGTGGTGCAGTAGTTGCAGGGCTAGTCCGAGCTCAAGTGATCTCTTCATCTGCACCGCAAGGGCACAATTGTTGACACTCAATCTAACACGGCAATGTGCACTTGCTGAACCGAGTGCTTTGGAAGTGCTATGCAGTACGACGCTCAGGAGAGTCTTACCCTGCATCATGCGTAACCATCTCTGATATTCACTTGATATTCACTAAAGTTACAAGTAACAACTCCAACGCAGTAACTATTATGATCTTGTCAATTGCGCCATGTACCAGCCTACTTCGCCTACATGTTCTCATTCTATTGTTTATTTTTAAGCCAGGCCGTCTATTTGCATACTTTTAAAGTTCTCATGTTGCTTCCATTGTTTACCATATCAGGGACGCTCTTATCTCATGGAACACGTAGTCGGGTATACTCCTGCTGTTGGCGGGCTGCAGCACGCTCAAGCGCTTGAGGGGTTATACCCTATTTGCAATTGCAATCATAATGCATGTGTCTGTTTGGGGAACACGATGGCAGAGTTCCCCAAACTCCATTTTTGATGCAATAGCTACTCCTGCCTCAGATTAAACACCAGCCCTGGGAGGGGTGCGTCCTGGTACGTTACATCCCCATAGTCGAGAAAGGCTCTAATATTCCGAATGTGCTTGGCAAACGCCGGCGGAGAACGAGCTAGGTTACAACGTAATTGCACAATTATACATTGAACCGCCTTAGTACATGTGCGGGCTGGATGCCATCCGTGAACCCACCGGTGATGCCGCCAGTTATGCGCCTTTATTTAGGAGAGCTGATTGAGAAACCTCCACGTAATAAGGACAGCCAAGATGTCCCTAAGTTCCGCCCTAAAAAGTCTTGCAGCAGTACTGATGGCCTCCTGGCTAGGTTGCGGACCTAATTTGGCATCCACACCGACATCACATCATGTGCATGTGCCATCCTTTGAGGGGCAGCGGCCATGCAATAGATCCACCTCTTGCGCTCCGCTTAATTGTTCAACATGCTAAGTTTACAGATGCACTTAGATTTCAGATCTCTCCACAACAGTGTGACATTTGATCATGACCAAGCCATCCCAGCGTAAATAGAGTAGTTGAGAGCTGCAAAGGCTTCTCGAGATGCTGAGAAGGTACTTCTGCACTTAAATATCGTGTTTGTGTGTGCCATACATGTGCGACTCCTGCACTCCTAAGACACACGCAAGTGCGCAGAATTCTTCAGATTTTAGCAGAACCACATGGCAAATTCAAGTTCAGGATGAGGCTGACGTCTGATGCAGGTCTGGCTCTCACAGACGCATCTCCATCCCTGAAGAGCTTGTTATTACACAGGAACTGTAGTATCCTGGGATATCTACGGGTAGTGTCCAGGATGTGTACTACGGGACGTGTATGGTCATCTTCCAATTGGGCCTTTGCTTAGGCGGAGACAACAGAGATACAACAGGCCGACAATGCAGATGATTTGAGGGGATAACAATGGTTGGACCTCTGGTTGCATGCAGGGCCCTCAGAGCTACAAAAAGCAGATTGCGGTACTTTATCAGTCCCGTCAGCTGTGGAACTGTTGGTTAGCAACCGAGTCATCCTGTTAGGGCCGATAAATGTTTCACTTGTTGGCATCGGCTTTCAGAGAGTTCTTCGCAGACTGGGGTTGTGTTACAGTACGTTGGATGTAATTGCAAGCCTGGGGCGGTAGCGATATTTGAAATTGTCGTGTAAAGTAAATTCAGCTGCTGGAGGTGCACAATGATGATACTATCCTGCTGGTGAACGGGCTTCCAATGCATATGGGGTGCAAGCTGCCCTGGGATGGATGGCCTACCTACCTACTATCCGCTTTATTGGCCGGCCATGGCCGCAACTGCAAAAACCCTCAGCAAGGTAGGTGGCAAAGGCGGTGAGGTTGGTAGCTTGGGAGGGGGGGATGGAAGAGGTGGTAGCGAATGCCATAGTAGAGCCGGGATAATGGAGCCGGTGGCAGAGGGTTGTGTAAGGGTGGAGATGGCAGTCACGGCAGTGGTGAGGGCAGTGCGTGGGGTCTGCAGGAGTCGGAGGCAGAGGCAGGGGGGTGAGGGTGGAGGCGGGGGGGGGGGTAATGGCGGTAGTAGTAGAGGCAGTGAGGGTGGGTACCTTGGGATTGGAGGCGCAGGCAGGGGTGGGTGAGTGGGTTTTAGTACATACGCTTTTGCCGTATCGTTGTGTTCCTATGAACTGCAGTGTATGCGTGGCGGCCCGATTCAGCTAGCGTCCTGCGAAGTTTTGACAGTCGAAATACGCCCTAATGCCCCGCCCCACGCATCAAAATATGGGCCTGTGAGAATACCACCGCCTTGTTTGTCATGCCGCCTACTTGCCCCTCGATCCGTAAATATCTCTCAGCCACCCGTACCCACCCAAGCATATATAAATTACGATCTTGTTTTTTTACTTTTGTGCCGTTGATCCGTCTCCTCCTGTACCATCCTCTCCCCTACCTTCTGTATACCTTTCATTCACCGCCTCCACCATCACCTTTTCCTTTCACTACTTTCATGATCTGCAGCTGCTCCCGTTGCTCAAGACCCATGATGACCCGCTTTTGTGGGCGGCGGCTGACTCTGCAACAATATCGCTGCAGTGCGACTTAACAGCCACCGTGTTCAAGCTCCAGGCGGCGCAGTCGGCAGCCACAGCTCAAGTTCACGAGATATTCCAAGGGCTGCAGCGGGAGATCTCGGACTTCCAGGGTGAGGCAACGGCACGTGTGGGAGAGCATACTTGCAGATGCAGGCGGTCGTAGAGTCAGCCTGTCAACATTCACAGCGGGAAAGAGCAGTCATGCAAGAGCGCATTAAGCAGCTCCAGATGGCACTTAGCCATCTGAAGAACTGGCTGCACAGAGGGCGACAACCCAGCAGCTTCTGGCGGTGACAGAGACGGAGGCGCATGAGCTGCGGCGGCACTTGTGTGAAACACAAGTTGAGGAGGAGAGCCTCAGACAGATGCGGGCAGGCAACATCAAGGCAGCCATTCAGCTACAAGCTAAGACCTTACAGAAATGGACGCAGATGGAAGCGGATGGCGCTGTGCTTGTGGGGAGTAGGCCGAGGGATGCACCCGTTGGCAACCTGGCAGGTGAGCTGGATGATATTTTTGGTCGGTACCGGATACCAGCGATGCCCAAGTACGAACTCAGCACCTTGTGTTTGTGGAACGGGGCAGGTTGAGGTGGTTTTGTGCTGGTCAAAGGGCGGGTTGGAATGTGATGGTATGCTATGTATTGTGAAGCTGAGGACGTGGCTAAACGTGGGGGTGGGCTATGCGTGGGCTATGTGTGATGAGTGCTGACGACATAGTGGAGCTGTGGTGGGAGGTAGGTATGATATTGGTGCGATCAGATGTGGGCAGGTAAGGGGACTTATTTAAGCGGCAGGTCTAACCATGTGATTTTCACATCGTTGTCATTGTGCATGCAACCGCTGGGTGGGCTGGATGCCGGCACTCTGCCTGTGGTTTTGGTGGTGGGGCTTGGACTTTGGAGGCGGTGAACCCTTATCTGGATCTCGGCGTGGCAACTGGGCATCCTGACACCACTACTGGAGTGAGCGGGGTGCACTATCCGGGTTGTGTGGACACAAGATGTCTAGACCCCGCCATGGGTCCGATAAAAGGGTAGAGGTGGGAATGAATGAGATCCGAATTGCCGTGTAGCGGGGCTGGTGCTTGTATAGCGTTCTGAACTAAGATTTCTCGACACGTGGGGGTTAGGGGTTCTTAGCCTCCGCGTCCGTTTTGCTTACCAACACTTCTTCCCCTTTGGGGTAGAGGGTCAGTATATGTTGTGGCATCGGGAGGTGCTACTGGTATCTGAGCCTGCGTGTGTATGCTCCTCCATGCCTGTGGGAAACAGTGGATGCGGTGGTAGGTGTGAACTGAACGACTGAACTGAACTGAACTGAATGACTCTTTAGCTCCGAATCCAGGCGCCTGATTACCAAACGAAATACTGAATGGAACTGGGCAACTTCACGCCCTATGTCACAATCGTGGTTTGGGGGGAGGGTTATGAGCTGCTGTGCGCAATTGGTCATCTCGCAGAAGGCCAGGTAGGTGACCATTTAGGTAACGCCAGGTGGCAACGAACCCGTCGTAACTTGATTACCTGATACCTTTCCCCGAAATGAAGACGGTTTGGAATTGGTCCGATGTTTTGTTGCTTGACCGCAGTACTTTCAAAGCATGTAAAGATTCCAACCATCGACAGTTTTGTTGTTCCCACTGTCACCACCGTCATCAATTACAACAATACAATCTAAAAGCCATTGTCTTCTCCTCCCAACCTCCCAACACGTGTCGACCCTCCCACGGTCGTGGCATGCATATGTGAGTTGATGTGAATGAAGGAAAATCCCCTTACTGTGCGCTTCATGGCGCCTGCACCCAACATTAAGGGTAGCAGCAGGAGCACCAGTAGCCCCGAAATCACGGCGGTCTGCCATATCGGTGCACCACGAGGGTATAATGTAAGTGTGCGTGGCCATGCGTGGGTGCACTATGCTGCTTCTGCTGAAAGTGCACCCTGAAGGGTTCCGGCGAATATGATTGATTCCCAGGAACCGCCGTACTCAAACAATTGAAGATATTGAATACGGTCAGACTGCAGTCAGGCACAGAGGAAAGGGTAAAACCGAGTACGTTATCGCAAGGTCCTGCTGTATCGCAATTACATAATGGGAATGCAGTGGCAGCAGCGCCACTGAAGTTCAAGTCTATTTCTTTTCCTTCCCCGGTCATGCGGCCTTTCTGCTCATTGTTGTTATTCCTCTCTTCGCTGTTCCTGAAATGTTTACCCGCGTTTCAGCTTCGTTGTCATATGTCATTCTACGACCTACATATTTCGCGTAGTCTGCCCACAGGGACCGCAAGGCATATTTCTCCAGTCCAGCTCGCGGCTCTCATAGCGTTCGCCTATCCAGCGCATTCCTTGCGGTGCTTGCGGCACTCGCCTTACGAGTCACACCTGTTGTCCTCACACACACAGACACGTGCTGTCACCGACCCGCACATCCTCGCAGAGAGATGCTGACCACCGCCCCGGAAGACGCGGTCGATATCAAGTTTGGCTGCCCTCAGCGGATAGCGAAAGGGCGCATACGGGGCATTCCTCATGGACGACTTGCCCCGGGTGGAGGCCCTGGTGCGGGTGCTGGCCCAGGTGTGGCATGGACGGCGGGTCGTCAGGATGGATGGGTGCGGCTCGTAATGGGGAAGGAGGAGATCGACGAGAGCCGGAATGCATGCATGGGCCCGTGCACAGTCAGGGAGGTGGTGGCGGGGCGGGATGAGATGATGGGAGGAAGCGGAGACGTGGAGCTAGGAAGGATGGCGGGAGGCAGGCATCCATGGGGGGCCGGATGGGGGGGTTCCCCAAGGGTCAGAGAGTGGGCACATGGCTGAGATCTGATCTGGCATCCAGCAGCCACCCACTTGCCCATCGTTGACCATGCCCTGCCCCACACGCGCAGAATCTGCACATCCCCGTCACCCCTAGGATCCGCATTTTTCCCGACCTGGCCAAGACTGTGGCATATGCACGTATGGTGGAGGCGGCGGGGGCATTCCTGGTGGCGGTGCATGGCTGGTTGCATGGACAGAAAGACAATACCGCCACACGGGCCGACTGGAATGTTATTCGCGCCTTCAAGGCGGCGCTCAGCGTCCCCGTGCTGGCAAATGGCAGCATACGACATCTGGCTGACGTGGAGGCATGTCTGTTGTACACGGGCACTGACGGTGTGCTGTCGGTGGAGGCCCTGCTGGCGGACCCAGCGTTGTTTGATGTTCTGCTCCGGGCCTCCGTGGCGGTAGGCGATGTGAGTCGGGGAGGGGGGAGGAAGTGGAATGAAACGAATCCTGGTGCTGATACTGGAGAAACGAGGACTAACCACCGCGAGGGGGAGAGGGGGGAAATCGAATAAAACGAATCCGGGGAGAAAGGGGGGATAAGGTGCGGTGGATCCGCCATTTGGAGAGGCACCGGTGGGTCTGTTGACTTGAAGTGCTCGGTGGCAAGGCCTGGGCGGCAATGCGAGAGAGATATGACATAGAAGATATGACATTGAACAGATGATTTGAGGGAGTGAAGATGGCGGCGGCGTTCTGGAGCTGTTCGCTCTATCTCTTCTGTTCGCTCTTCTCACAGGTAGTATTCATGGAAGCTTGCCAAACCCAATGGACTCCACCTCCGGTGGACCTGTGCTAAGTAATTTGCCGCCGTTTAATGAGTTGTGGTGACTGGGTCTGTTGTTCTCCAATCGCACCGCACTCAACCCCATTGGACAAGTCCCTGTATTCATACGGGCAATTGGACACTTTTTTAGTACACTGCGCCGCCCCTGCAGCGCCTGGCGCTGGCCGCCGAGTACATGGCCCTGGTCGCCGCATATCCGGTGCCGCTGCGCATGGTTCGCGGTCAGGTGCACTAGATGGTAGGCGACTGGCTCGCGGAGCACACCGACCTGCGGCACAACATCAACCGTCTGCCGCCCACCGTGCAGCTCTTTTGCCAGGTGGGGACGGATGCAGTGGAATGTCGGGGCTGTGACAGGTCAGATGGTGCATGCGAGCTTCCCAGCGTGCTGCCAGCTATCCGTGTGAAGTGCCTGCGGGTATCGCCTACCGGAGGGCTGGCTTTGCACCCTGAAGGTTACGCGCTCAAGCCCCAATAATGTGGGGATTAAAACCTTGCCGTACGATGACTTTTTTATGCACTGCTACGTATGGTTTCATCCTGTTGCTTCACAGATGGTTGATGAGCTCGGTGCCCATGTTGCCACCAGCGGCCGCGATTACCTGATACCGCAACTGAGTGCTGCGGATCTTGCGACCGCAGGTCGTGGAAGAGGCCAAACGGGTGTGTATCAATGGAGGGGAGTGAGTCATGTTAGCTGCGACGGGCGGCGGGCTTGGGCTTTCTGGGTCGCTGCGGCCGGCAGACACCATGGAACCTTTGTAAAATCTTATATGTATATCTGTCTATATATTTATTTTTATATATACCTCCTGCTGATCGATATCAATCTTCTCCGTGTTGCGTGCTGGTCACTGGTTTTTGCTTGCTTGTATTCCTCCCGACCCCCACCCCCCAGGCCTGCATCATCCACCTGCATCCTTGCTTGGCTTGTTAGCTAGCTGCCACATGTACCTCCTTACATATTCGTTCCATCAGAGAGTGAGGCCGCTGGTCGCGGAGTGGCGTCTTTTGCCTCAGCTGGTGGTGATAGATATCTATATCTATCTATATCTATCCATCCATTGAGGGTATGAGGATGTTTAGATGCTATTCGTAGCCCCCCCGGGGTAGGTAGGCAGGCTTGCAGCCGGAGGAGATTGCATCCTAGCTGTAAAATGCGCATTACTAGCAAGTAAGAGCACTTCGAAAGGATGACCAAAAAATTCCTCCTTACAGCACGCCCAATGTGGATCTCGAACCCACGTCCACAGGGTTAAGAGCCTTGAGCTCTACCGACTGAGCTAACCTGGCCTATAAGGCAAGGCACATAAATATTATTAATTCTCCACAAAGCAATTAGGAGCACAAGGCTGAGGGGGACGCGCTGGACCGTTTGGAACGAAGCGGGTGCAGGGTGGCCGGAGACTGTGCGGAGGAGGACGAGCTAGTAATCGATTGGAGCGATGGGTTGGTCTCCACATGACAAGAGGATGGCGTCATTGGTGGATGCCTGACGGGGCCGCCGCTCGACTCGTGCATACACGCAAAGTGCATGGGAGGAGGAAGTGTCGTGCAGCACAGGGTGAACATTTAAGAACATGCATCCACTTGGGCTGGGAGAGGGGGAAAGATATTTGGGCTATAGAGATTCCAAAGACAAGGACCGTGTGATGTGATGTAGGATGCTAGTGTGCCATGCTCCCCACGCCATGAGTCGTCCAGGAGCCCTGAGCGTGTTCGTGCAGGATCATGCTTTGCATCTCCCGCCCTACCCTTCTCCATACCTTATCGACCTCCCATTCAGCCAAGAGTCCCACATCACGACTTCCCCGTCACAAAGTCCGCCATCAGCTGTGCACAGCGCTGTGCAGCCCTGACACATCCCGCATGGCCGGGTCGTTTGGGTCTGCACTGCTGAACATTGACATTTATAAAGTACTAAGATATAATACAGTGCAGCTTAATATTCAAAGGTATATACTAATAAAAAAATGAAAACTATAGTTATAACAAGGTGGCTGGCGCTGAAAGCCAACACCACCAGCTTGGCATGCGGAAGGTCCATCTTCCGTCTGTCGCAGCGCCTTCACGGGATGTAACCCCCGAACCAGGTCTCGTTTTCAGTCAACACCATAACGACGTCCAGGGGGACTTTATGTTTGGTGGCGTACACTATGGGTAGAGCGCAATCGGTGCTGCCCGTTAGGATAGCTTCACAGCGCTGCACCACTTTGTCCAGCTTCTCCGAAGGCTGGAGAGAGCATATGGCAATGAGAGGGAAGGTTGGGTAAATTTTTAACCTTCTCAAAGGCAATTAACATGACGAAAATTAAAGCTGCTCGGCCAGGTAACACCCGCCAAATAAAAGAGGGCGTGGGTTGGGGGCTTGGGAAGAAGCATTGGAGGCTTACGCGGTATCCAGAGGGCACAGAAGAAGACCCAAATGGTCAATAAAGGGTGTGTCGAACCCAACCAAACGAACAAAGTGCTGCGCAGCTACCCTTCCTCCCCCGTTATCCCACAGCGTTTACCTTCCCCCGCCCCACGCCACGTCTCCCCTCCCCTCCCCTAGCTCGCCTCGACCCCGAAAGGCACCAACTGGTGTGAGAAAGCCAGCGCCTTGACCCAGGGCTCCGTGCGCACCAGCAACATCAGCACCGCCGCCGCTACCTCCCTGCAGCTCACGGACGTCATGCTGGCGCAAGCACAGCACATGGACCCCGAAATATCCAGCCCCAGGAGGTACTGCTGACCCGTGGGAACTACATTCTTGAACATGCCCGCATCCAGCGCCTCAAGCACCGTCTTCTCGGGTACCCATCGCGCCACTCTGCACGCACCCTCGCCCTTCTTGTACTTGTACGGCTCCAGTATCGGCATGTGGTGCACTCACGCCGCCGCCAGCACGCCGCCATCATTATGACGGCGAGTGATGGCACTCAGGTACCTGTAAAATGATCCAGATCGGGGTCTTTTACTTGGGATCCTGAACCTGATCAGGATCCATATCAGGATCCTTAGTAAGAAGTAACCAGATCCCTTCTCACCTGTGTGTGGATTTGCGTGGAGCTCTACCTCCCTCTCCTCCTTCTTCGACTCCTCCTTGACTGCGACGCGGCGCCCGCGCCTCAGTTGGACGTGCTGCGGCAAAGGCGATGGCGCCGTTGGCTTGATCAGCGGATGCGGCGCCCGGATCTCCTTTCGCAGCCGGTGCGCATCGATCAGGTACTGCGTAACGGGGCTCAGTGGCACAGCAGGAGCGGCGCTGTGTCTCGGGGGCGGCGGCAAGGTTGGCGCTCTCTCCAACAACAGTAGCAGTAGCCAGTAGCACTTCGAATGTTTGAGTGTTGGTTGCAGCTTGAGGTAGTTTCGGAGCATCTTCATCAGTGGTCATGTTGGTATCGTCCGCCGCAGTTGACGGGGACGTGGCAGCGACCGCGCCGGAATCCACTTGCATGCTGTCAGCAACACCACCCTCACCAGCGCCCTCCATCGCTGCCGCCACCGTTGCCGCTGTCGCCGCCACCACTGCTGCCGCTGCACGCTCTGCTGCCCCAGTCTCCCCGCCAGTCGCAGCCGCATCACCACGCAGCCATTTCGCGCGATGTTCAGGCCGTTCCTGCCCACGGACAGTCCCATGGGTTAAAAAGTCAAAAATGGCCTTGATGTCTGCAACGCGCTGCACTTCAGCCGCGGCGGCCGCTTCATTGGCTGATTCCACCGCAGCCAACCCAGTTGCCGCCATCGCCGCCTCCAGAGACAGCAACTGGGAAGTACCCGCGTTGTCGACGCCAGCCTCTTCCGTAGCCTGCGCACCTTCCGCCGTTTTCTCGGGCACCACTACCCTGTCTGAATCCGGACTGCTAGCCACATCACCGGCGCTTCACCTTCTCTCCTTCCTTCTCCTCCTCCTCCTTCTCCTTTTCTTTTTCCTTCTCCTTCTCCTTCTCCGCCGCCCCCAGGATCATCTGATGGCCACAATTTTACCTGTGTTTTAGCCGCGTACTTCTCTGGGTCCGGATGCGCCAGCCGGAGAACATCCGCATGACCCCAGCCGTGCCGCTGGCTGTACTTCGTCGCCTGGTACGCCACGGTGGCAGCTGACTTATCCAGGTACCATCGGGTAATGGCACGCCGCATGGACCGACCCCAACTCGCCTTGCTATCGCGAGCCGCAGCGTCCTCGCAAGCCAGCAGCGTTGCGGTGCTGGGCGCTCCCCCACATCGCATGCCTACATTTTTGGTGCGTCTGCCTGGTTTGATGGCATGCGTGAGAGCTTCGACGGCTTTGGCGACGGCTTTGTTGACTTCGTCGACATGGTCAGCATCGGCGGCTTCGGCAGTTTTAAGGTCTTCGTCGAGGGCTTTCCTGGCGGCTTCTTTGGCTTCTGGGCATCGAGCCAGGCCCTGACTTCTGACGGAGTGGCCGTTGTATCTCCAGCTCGTGTTACGCGGGTCACGGGACCCAGATCCTTGCAGTGCTGTAAGAACTCAAAGAGAGTGGAGGGTAGGGATCGAGGACCACCAGGTGCAGCCATCCACGTCAACCAACCAGATCTAACCACAGCCACAGCCAACCGTGATCAGCGGCCTCAAGTTAGTGGGCACGGCCACAGCCCTCAATTTGCCTATAGACAACCAACCCCAGCCACCTCAACTAGTCTGCTCCAAGATGCTAGGTCTGGCCTACTGGCGGATGCAACACCTCGCTTGGTTCTCACTCTCAGCTTTTGGCCGAGCCAAAGCAGCATCAGCCTATGGTCTACAAACTGGAACCTGGCACCTGGAACATGGTGGTCCCCCACCAGACCCCATGCTGGCCCAAGTTGAATGCCTGACAGCCCGTCTGGTGGATCAAATACAGGGCCCAGGAGACCAGGGCCAACGCCTCACTGGGGTGCCTAAGGGGCTTCTAGTGGACCATCCTTCTACTGTGGCTTTGGCCTGCTGCCCCTCAAACAACACAACCAGGCCAGGTATGCAGTGTGGGCTGTGCGTTTCATCCAGGGAACCATGGAGACTGGGGGCCTCCATCCTTGGTTTCGCACCCTATCTGGAGCTCACTCACCCTGCCCTATAGCTATGGGCCCTTACCACAGCCTGGGCCACTGGTCCATGGATAGGTGGAGCGAACCTCCCTGAGGATATCAGCTGGGCTGTTGGGGCCCTGTTTACCCCACCCTGAAGAAGACATCTGCGACCCACCCTTGGCCCCAGGAGACTGGTGCTGGGCAGCAGCCCTGTAGGGCAACCCGTTACTGCCTAACAACAATGCTGGTGGGAATAGCAACAGGATGTACTGGCGCCCAGGCCTTGAAGCACATCACATAGTGCTGGCCTCTGCTGACCGTGGGGGACCTGCTGTGGGTCCATGACGCCGATTGGGCTGACTGAACTCATCACCATCTGGACCCCAGTGCTGTGCCTACCTTGCAGAGAAATAAGGAAGTCACCCGCGCCGCCATTACTGCCCTGTGCGCTGGTACCAACCCGACGTGGTTAGAGGCAGCTCGGTAAGAGGAGACCCGCAGACACAAGATAGCCAGCAACAGGAACAGCGGGCGCAACCCCCGCCTGACCGCAAATAATGGCTACCTCCAGTGAGCGCGACTTCAATCGTTCCGACTTCATCGATGCGGGGCCGCGGTTTCTTCAGAAAGACCCTTCTTTTCCGGCTGGGGACGTCTGGACTGGGCCCTTCACTCCCTCCAATTCCACCAGCGGCCTCGGCGGGGGTCTGCGTATCAAGGTGGTGTCGCTTTGGCCCCGAGGACCAAGTTGAGGCGGTTGTACGATGAATCAAGTTCGTTCTGGAGCAGGATGCGACGACCAATCAAGGTGTGTTTTGGGGACGGAGAAGGGCGTGGGCGGCGAGGACCAATAACTGAGTGTGTCAGTCGGTCGGTCAGTCGGTCTGGTACGGGTTGGTGGCGTGTCACCCGGCCGTGTGGATATCAGCATGGCTGGGTGAGTGTCAGGCCAAACACGGTTTCGTGCGTGTACGGAGAGATTTGATTGCAGCGTGACAGGCAAGAACTTCCCACGTTGCCCAGCCACCTGAGCAGAGCGCAGGCAGGCTCGGTAGTAAGTGCTGTTCTGCAGGGCAAGCGACTAGGCGGGCCGGAAATTGGGATAAAAAAGTGGTAACCTACCGACATTCCCCAAGCCTTATTGGAAGGTCGATCAATTGCCACCTCTCTCGTCCGGTCAAACACATTATCTGTTCTCTCGCTGTTCATGAACGCCTTACTCCTGTAGGGGCGGGTACGAACCTATCCGAAAGAGCATTATGGTGTCTCTCCCGAAACAGCCCTCGGTTAACTCCCTTTTGTCATCTCTTTCCGATATGCCACTGGATTGGTGAATGGCCAACGCAGCAGTCGTTTTTGACTTCAGACACCTTGAAGTAATATCACGCTTGACTGTGGATTAGGGATGGAATCAGGAACCGATGCGTAGCATTAGATTTTCATGATGGGGGCACAGACGGAATCTATTTTGATTGCCGAGTTGGCATCTGCTGGCAAAACCTTGTCAACTAAGGATGGGACAATACTGGCGTGCAAAGGGCATCCTGAATATGGTGCTTGGGATCTCTTGAGTGGAGCTGAAGTACGAGCTGAGGTAACTGTAGGACGCTGTAGGTAGGTGTGGAGATGTAGACGTAGGATTGAAGTAATGACGGCTTTGCTTGCCTTACTAGAGCTTGCCTTACTAGATCTTGCCTTACTAGAGCTTGCCTTACTAGAGCTTGCCACTTCCTGCTCACGAACCACACATGCACCCCAGCCGCCACACACCGTTGGGACTTGGGAGGCCGTGGTGAAGTCCATCCCAGGGGGCGACAAACATTGTCGAAGTGAAGCCAATTGTACCGACTGCGGCATTCCCGACACGAAAGAGGCTGACACAATCCGTAGCCATACGGCCTTCCCTTTCCCGTGAGCTGAACCGGCGTATTGTAGAGCATCTCCAGCACCACCCAGCTGCCGCTTTTACCACCTGCCTCACCGCCCCTTAGGGCGCATTCCCACTTCCTTCCCCCTTTTTTCAGTCCCTCCATTGAGACCACGAGGCCTCTCACATACTTTAGGCGAGCATGCAGAATATCCCCATCTGCCGTTCAGGATTTCCATCACCATCACCTCACCCGCACGACGTCCCTAACAGGTAGTGTTGGGCGGATGACCTGTTGGGGTGCATCGCAGACATCGCAACCCCACGCCCCACGTGTCCTTTGTTGCGGTGCTCACGTGCTCCTTGTTATGCCCCTGGTCATGCTGTGCTGCCCTTCGTCAGACGTACTTTGCTAATCTCGCTAGCCAGCCAACGGTGGACAGGACAGGACAGTCACCTCCACGCTGATGTCCGCATCCAGACCGTCAAACTGTGCTGCGACGTGCAGCTGCACTCCAGGGGTTAGCGCCACCGCGTGTCTCAGCAGGTACACTCCTTGCACCGTTGGCCTCGGTCCGCCGTCCGCCGCTGGCGCCGTACTAACCACCAACTCATCACTTCCCGGCCCATGCAACGCCTCCGCGGTGCCTGCCGGAACCAGGTCGTATTCCAGCCACAGCACAACCGCGTGACACACTGACCGATGGGTCGATGTTAGGGTTGCGGCTCCCTGAACGTCATCCAGATGCCCGCAACAGTCCAGGATGAGCAGATCCTGTCGCGCGCTGAGCTCCTCATAGCCGCCGCCGGCTTGCCAGACTGAATACGGCAGAATGGGCAGTGGCTGCCGTTCATAGCTTCCACCGTCGCCGTCACCTTTGCCGTCGCCACTGCCGCAAACGCTCCTATCCGCGTCTCCATTCACCCCACGAGATACATCGCCCAAGAGAACATCTTCATCTTCTTGGTCATGGTCATGGCCATAGTCGGCGTCCTTTCTGCTGCCACACGGGACCGCCGCAACTTCCTTGCCTGTCCTATGACGGCCTCCGCTAACCCCACCTCCACCGCCTCTATTGTCGCTATCGCCGTACCCAGAGATGCTTCGCCGCATGCCGCTGTCAGCTCCCACAACGCCCAGCACCCCGTTCGCCGCGGACAGGTCAAAACCCTCCACGTCACCTGCGAGCATCCCGGATGGAGCTCTCGAAGCCTGACTGAGTCATAGGGCCCTAGGGGCTCAGATCGCATGCAATACAAACACAGCAGCAGCTCTTGACCCGGTCGCATTTTCCTGCACTATCTTGCACGCGAATGCGTGCATCTTGCTGTGTCCGGCCCGCGTTATTATTCTATTATTCTCTCTATTGAACGTTCCCCTACGCGGCGTTTGGTATGCGGGTGAATCCCACGATGCATCGGAAAATGCACGCACGGCATGGTCGCGTGCGTCTGTCTATACGTGCGCGGGGCAGCTGCGCCTACACCAGTGGGCTCCTCAGATCCGACTCAGAGCCCCTACATCTCCACTCCTCCCAGCAGCGCCTCACATTCCTCAAACAGACGCCGTACCAGCTTTCTGTCCGCCCTCTTTTTTCGCTGTCTTCTTCCCCCCCCTCCCCCCATAGATCTGTTTGATTGGTACTGGAGATAACTTGCCCTGTCCCAGACTTGCCCCCAAGACACAGCTCCAGCCAACACATCCCCGGGGCATTGCAGTGTATTAGGTCTTCTCGGCACGCTAAGTGCAAATGATGTGAACGTGCGGACCGACAGGGCCCCGGAGGCTTACCCAGTGCACATCTCGTGCGCCATAACTCGGGTAGTGCAGCGGCCACCGCCACCAGCCGGGCACGGCGCGGGAAGCTCACCACACGCCGGCCGCCCCTCGCTGCCGACGAGCCGCGGATGACGTCATAGTCACGCCAAAACTTCAGATGCGCCCAGGGAACGAGCTGCTCGAACTCGGAGAAGTAAGGCTCCGAAACCAGTACCAGGGGCCCGGCACTTGACGGGCCCGGCACTCCGCTGGCGCTAGCGACACGGAGCCGTTTGAAGTAGGTTTCGGAGCGTATGGACTTAATTTTATTGGAGGGCAAGTCTAGGCGTCGGGCCGAGGCCCGCAGCCAGTGCTGGGCGGCGAGATTATCCTCCTGAGGGCGGCCGAAACGAGAACGAACGTGCGGGGGGAAGCGGGATGTGTATGTGTATCGTACGCAATACGACAGGCATCGCCAAATCAGTTAGTCCAGCCAATCACCCAGGGTAATGGGTGGACTCTGAGACACGAGCTTCCGGCCTGCGCGGGTGATCGTGGGGAAGGTCGTAAACCCGGAACCGCGGGACGTCGGCAATTGCAGAAGGGGCAAAAGCGGGTCCAGTAACAGCGAGAAAAGTTGGGAGGCCCATTCATCCCCCCCTCCTTGTGTGTGCGTATGTGCGGGACTGAGGGTGAGGTGGGGAGGTGGGGAGGGGTTAACGCATGGAAGGGTGGGGGGAGGAATCGGGCAGTTAGCTGATAAGGTGCATGGACGAGTGACAGATGACCGTGTGGAGGAAGACGTGTCGTGTATTGCTACGAACAGGACCGGCTGAGTGTCCTCTTGTGAGGGCACGGACGAGCGCCATTCCCCTGAGGCGCGCGAGGTGACGCTGCATCGTGGACAGGGTCGTCGTATTTGTCGTACGGGTTAGAGGCGGGAAGGTGATCATCTGAGATCAGAACGGATGGACTGGAAGCCGCAGCTCAAGTTGGCGCCACGCCACCTCGCATGTGATATCATCTGTCTGCCTGCCTGCGTGCCTGTCTGTCTGTCTGTCTGTCTGTCTGTCTGTCTGTCTGTCTGTCTGTCTGTCTGTCTGTCTGTCTGTCTGTCTGTCTGTCTGCCTGCCTGTCTGTCTGTCTGCCTGCCTGCGTGTCTGTCTGCCTGCCTGTCTGTCTGTCTGTCTGTCTGTCTGTCTGCCTGCCTGTCTGTCTGTCTGTCTGCCTGCCTGCGTGTCTGTCTGCCTGCCTGCGTGTCTGTCTGTCTGTCTGTCTGTCTGTCTGTCTGTCTGTCTGTCTGCCTGCCTGTCTGTCTGCCTGTCTGTCTGTCTGTCTGTCTGTCTGTCTGCCTGCCTGTCTGTCTGTCTGCCTGCCTGCGTGTCTGTCTGCCTGCCTGTCTGTCTGTCTGTCTGTCTGTCTGCCTGCCTGTCTGTCTGTCTGCCTGCCTGCGTGTCTGTCTGCCTGCCTGCGTGTCTGTCTGTCTGTCTGTCTGTCTGTCTGTCTGTCTGTCTGTCTGCCTGCCTGCGTGCCTGTCTGTCTGTCTGTCTGTCTGTCTGTCTGCCTGCCTGTCTGTCTGTCTGCCTGCCTGCGTGTCTGTCTGCCTGCCTGTCTGTCTGTCTGTCTGTCTGTCTGTCTGCCTGCCTGTCTGTCTGTCTGCCTGCCTGCGTGTCTGTCTGCCTGCCTGCGTGTCTGTCTGTCTGTCTGTCTGTCTGTCTGTCTGCCTGTCTGTCTGTCTGTCTGCCTGCCTGCGTGCCTGTCTGTCTGCCTGTCTGTCTGTCTGTCTGCCTGCCTGCGTGCCTGTCTGTCTGCCTGTCTGTCTGTCTGTCTGCCTGCCTGCGTGCCTGTCTGTCTGCCTGTCTGTCTGTCTGTCTGCCTGCCTGCGTGCCTGTCTGTCTGCCTGTCTGTCTGTCTGTCTGCCTGCCTGCGTGCCTGTCTGTCTGCCTGTCTGTCTGTCTGTCTGCCTGCCTGCGTGCCTGTCTGTCTGCCTGTCTGTCTGTCTGTCTGCCTGTCTGCGTGCCTGTCTGTCTGCCTGTCTGTCTGTCTGTCTGCCTGCCTGCGTGCCTGTCTGTCTGCCTGTCTGTCTGTCTGTCTGCCTGCCTGCGTGCCTGTCTGTCTGCCTGTCTGTCTGTCTGTCTGCCTGTCTGCGTGCCTGTCTGTCTGCCTGTCTGTCTGTCTGTCTGCCTGCCTGCGTGCCTGTCTGTCTGCCTGTCTGTCTGTCTGTCTGCCTGCCTGCGTGCCTGTCTGTCTGCCTGTCTGTCTGTCTGTCTGTCTGCCTGTCTGTCTGTCTGTCTGTCTGTCAGACCGTCAGTCAGTCATGGACAGACAACAGCAGTTTTAAAACCGCAACCGCAGCTCATGAGACCGCAACCGCATGGACCGCACGCAGAGACCACCTCCATGGAGCGTAACACTGCGGCGGGGGGGGCCTGAGGCCGTCGTCCGCAGCTCCTTCCGGGCCCGGACTCACTTCACTCCCTCCGTAGCCCATGACCCACCGAACATTAACGAAAGCTTCCCCTACGTCTCCCTTTCCTAACTACATATCCATCTTCCCCCCGTCCCCCCCTCCCCTTCCCCAACACGGACCCGCAGCAGAGAGACGGACGCCACCGCTGGGTGGGACGCGGCCAACAATGCAAGGGGCAAACTCCCGTCCACTACCACCACCTCGACGCCGCTAACGCCGCCGCTGACGCTGACGCTGACGCTGACGCCGTCGCCGCTAACGCCGGCCGCAGCTGGGGCCGCAGCGGCCGCCGCCACCTCTCCCAGCACGGTGCGCAGTGCGGCGCTGAAGGCCCGCAGCCGCTCCTCATCTCCCAGCTGAAGCAGCGCCTGCACCATCGCGAGGCAACCAGGAAAGGAGCTTAGGTGATGGGTGATTGGCAGCTGGCTGGCGCTGGACAGGCGGTTGACGTGTAAGGGAGAGATGGCGGTGGAGGTGAGGGAGAGGTGCCTCTCAGCATGGATGGCATCAGGAACGACGGACGTTCAACTTGGCCTTTATCCTATCACGTACACCTAACCTGCACGTACGCTTCTGACCGTATTATATAACACCTTATCAACCGTATTCCTCTCCTCCATTGCAGCAGCTCCCGTTTCGTGCCGCCTACGCTGCTGCGTCCCAAACACTCGCCCTGTCACCCCGATCACACCGAGGAAATCCCTGTTGAACGTAACGGGCTTTCCTCCCCGACTTCCCAACGGCTTCCAAACCGTGTCAACCTCAAACCGGGTCACCGCCTCCGCCGCAACCCCTCCCATATCTCCATAACTGACACGCATTTCATACACTGATACTTCGCGTACCAGGGGGCCCAGCCAACCCAGTAAGGGCATCAGCTGCTGCTGGGTCAGCGCCTCTTCTTCCGCCTCCACCTGAAGGGCGATCAAACGCTCTTTGGCGCTTTGCACCGGCGGCTGCGTTGCCGCCAGAGCCTCTGAGGGGACTGACGTCCCCGACTTGGCGACGGCTGCCGCCGCCGCCGCTGCCAGCGCAGGTTTGCCCAGTGCCGCCGCCGCCAACATCTTGCTTCGGATGTTGAGGTCATCATGTTCAAAGGCAATCCGCAGGACGTCGCCACGATGCACCGGAACCGCATCATCCGCCAACTGCATCAGGTTAGGAGTTAGCGGTTAGCATGAGCGCTTCGCTCTGGTCTCGTGTGTTTGTGGAAGTACTTGCCAGCGTCTTCCAGTGATGGTACTTCATTCGACTCAATTTCTAGAAATAGGTGTTTCTTTAGGAATGCAAATATTTGGGCTGCAGTAAATTTACCGCCATCCGCCATCGCGGTCTAGCTAGGCGCCGGAAGCAGTCATGATCATCAGAGGCTCGCGATATGCCGCGCGCAGGTGACGTGGTGTGACACAGACACAAACACAATCCCCAGCAAGAACAGGTGGGGGATCTTTCGAGCACGTCTCGAGGGGAGGACAGCAATGCGACAGCACAGGGCAGTCACGCGGCAGGCGCATGGTGGTGCACATGTGTCCCCGCGACGCCGCCAGCGCCCGGGGCGCCCACTCCCCCTCCGGCGACAATACCGTTCCTTCGTACCCCCTCCTCACCTGCACCCAGCACTGCTTCCAGTGGTCCCGCCACTGCTGCACCACCCCCTCGAGAGGTCCGCCGTCCCCCCCCGCCTCCACGCGGCCGCCCTGCCAGCTGGGGGCGGTGCTAAGCAGCAGCAGAGCTGCATCCGGCCTAAAGCGTGGATCAGCTCGCGGTGACCCATCCACTGAATGACGCGTTGAGCCGCTAAATCCTGGAGCCCCGCCGCCTGACACGTGTGGCCAATGTAGATCTGGATCTGGATCTGGATCTTCAATATGCAAGTTGCCCAATTGCTGTTGTGGAGCCACCGCTGCCGTGCGCGTGTCGTACTGTGGCGGTATCATACCCAGCTGCCACCACAATAGGACCGCATGCGCGCTGCCGTCCTGCGATACGGGCACCTGCGTAGCCGTACAAGAATCAACACGCAAGTGCGTCCATGCGCCGGGGTTCCGAGAATCCCTCCAAACCAGATCAGCCTCTCAATGGCGCAGTGGTACTGGAGACACACACACGTTTAGCCTGCCATGGCAGACGGCACACTCCTTCCCGGGTTTTCAGGGCTCCGCTACGTGACGTGGCGATCATTTTGGGGAAAGGCTGCTGGCGGGAAGGACACCTCCGAAACCACCTCAAACAGCACACGTCCAACTTTCCTGACCGCGAGATCTCACTCCCACCACCACCGCCCCACCTCGCAAACTGCTCTGCGGCCTGACGGGGGCGGCGGCCGCAGCCAGTCGAAATCGAAGACGATGAAGGGGTCGCTCAGCGTTCGCAGGGGCTGCTGCTGCTGCTGTAGTGGTGGTACTGATGGCGGCGGAAGTGGCTGCTCTTCGCTCCCCACCTCGGGGCCATAAGGCGACCCGCGGGAGGCTGGCGGAGGGTCCCCGGATACGCCGTGCGGGTACAGCAGATCCACGTGCATCTCCCGGACCTGCACAGATTGGGGAGGGCAGCGGGTATCGAGCTGGTGTTCAATACCGTCAAGTAGACTCTCCATTGCCTGTTCGGGCCCGCACATGCGTCGCCCAGCGAGATGGAAGCTCATGCACACAGCCTCGTCCGGTAGTACGCTGAAGATGAAAGCAGATGACACATCGCGACCTCACAAGCCGATTTGTCAGGAAGATACGGAATAATCATTAGGCCCGTTTTGGCAAATCCGTGCGCATTTTCGGCACCTATTCCGTTGTCGCATCCGCACAAGACCGCAAGGCCAGGAAAGCAGCCCCCTGATGCACTACCCCTCAATGCTCTCCTCCTTTGCTCCGAAACCACCTTTTGAGGTTAATCTTTCACTCGGATCCATATCCACGCGGATTGCTCAGAAGTTACCTCGTACAGATCTTCTGAAGTGAATGTGGCTGCACGAGCCCCCGCGTCCAGCTCAGCCAGGGCCGCCAGCACTCGGTCAACAGCAGCGTCAGTGACAGCCGCAGCATCGGGTGCGGAAGGGGCAGAAGCACAGCACCCAGCAGCGCCAGCACCTGTAGCCGCACCCGCTTGGGGCGCTTCGGCTTCAGCAGCGCCACCGCCATGGGACTGCCGAGGACACCGGCCTCCAGGTCGCAACCCTGCAGAACCAGGTTGGGGAGTACGCGGGACGTAAGTCAGCTACCCCGTCCAGATGGGCAAATGGATAGATCAGGATCTCTGCAAAAGTGAGCTTCGTGCAAAAGTGTGTTATGGGTTGGAGTGGTTTTGAGTGCTGAGTCCCTCACCGAGCACCTGCTCGGGGAGAGGGATGGCATCTGTTGCCGAGACAAGCCATGCAGAAGGGGGACAGTGCGGTGTGGTGTGGTGTGGTGCGCGGGAACACGATAGTTGAGAAAGTAAGAGAGCGAGTGCGACAGAGAGGGGGGCCTTATAAAATCACCATACATGTGTATGTTTGTGGCCACATCCTGAAGATGAGGAATGCCGCCACGTTCCTGCCCGCGCGAGTGCCTTCCCTTCCCGTCCCCAACCCAACTCCCGCCCGCCTCAGTTTGCAGTCTGCATCAGTCCTACGCACCCCACCACAGACTGCACAAACAGCTGTCGTACTGCCCAGCCCGTACCAGTCATTAGGTGCATCAGGGGGCACTGGACGAGCTGTCCGTACACACGAGATGTGGCGGGAATGACAACACCGTCATCCTGGGTGGGCCGGTTCCGGAGCGGGGGAAGACAGGTCGTGAGTTCGACGAGACGTGGCCGCGGGGGCTGCTTGGGTTGCATGTGGGGATCCCAAGGCACTGGCGCAAGTCATGGTACGCCGTACATGAAGACAGCATAGAATAGGGATGCACGTGAGATGCAGGCGACCGAGCTGTACCTTTCCCAGTGCCAAAGCCTGGCCCAGGTCCAAGTATAGAGGTTGAGAAGAGCATTGCGCGCGTGTGGAACATGGCGCGCAGTCGTAACAGTGTCTGGCTTCAAGTGCCTGTTTGCACCCATACATGACTCCTTCCGATTTCCTTGCCGTACCACCTTAAGGAGGTGCTGTACGGCGTGACGCATGGTGGGAATCATGCCCTCGCCGAGCAGCTCTGAATCGAAGATCTCCGTCACGATCACGTCCGCGCGGCCGTACATGTCCGGGCCCGCGGCAGCGGCCCCTCCTGCTGCTGCCGCCGCTGCGCGCGCCTCCGCTGCCGCCCGCAGCGCTGTCTTAGCCTGATTTGCACCTGCAGGTGTTGCCGACGCCGATTTCCCAGGCTGCTGGACCACAATCTCATCCGACCTTTTGTTCAGAACGCGAATCGTGCTCGTCAGACCGTTACCCGCAATCACTCGCCGGGACAAGTTCTGCATGGGCGGGAAGACCTCGCATGCAATCACAGGCGCGCTAGCAGGTGCGTCTCCCGCCGCCGCCGCCGCCGCCGCCGCCCCGGTGGCGGCATCTCCGCCGCCGGCTGTCCCTGCACTGTTATCCGTCGCCAGGACCCTCGCCGCCATCATCGCCAGTAGCCCCGTCCCCGTCCCGATATCCAGCACGCGCACATCCTCCGGGTCGCTAGGCGCTGGAATTGCGGAGGGACCATCAGTCCCAGCGCCAGCCCCGCCGCTGCTGCTGCTACTGGCGGCACCAGCGGCTGCAGCCGCCGCTGCCGCCGCTGCTCGCCTCCTCGCCGGGATCACACGGCGCATGGCGGCGTAATAGGCCGCGTTGCGGCGTCTGTCCGTCAGCATGTCCAGGTAGGAGGATGTGGCCACCAGATCCGCTGAGGCATCGTCCTCATCGCCCAATCCTGGGGAATATATGGGAGGGTAATGCAACGGACCCGGGGGCACAGAAGTGCACCTTTGGGCGCTTTGGTGCCTTCCACTGGTTCGAATGAAGCCGAGATGTTGGATTAGGGCCCGATAGCGCCTAAATGACGGCTGCTAAGTGAAGGGAGGGGGAGGGGGCCATCAGGGCCTGCAACATAACCTGACTTCAGAAGCTTGGGGGGGGAGTAAGGATGCGCGAAGAAGATGCCAGAGTACGTGAAGGGCGGGAATCCCTACATGGTGTGGCTCATGACGGCTGTCCTCGGGGCCCAACAACAACAATGACATAACCCAGTTGGGAATCCAAACCCCAGACGGATAGACGGACTTGAATTTGGTGATTACCGTTTTGGGCGGTTAAAAGATTGGAGTGCATGTGCGGCGGGTGGCACCGACGCCGAGCGGCGTGATTTGTGAGCATGTTACCATACGCCCATAGGACAAAAGGATAAGCAATAAGGACCATGATGTGACGGCTTTAGGGCATATCAATAGAGATAAAAATAGTGGGGGGAGAAAATGGCAGGTCAGTTGAGCAGATTTTAGCCAAGTCGCGGTTATGTGTGGGTGCCGTGACGTGACGTGGCCCGCCGTAACGGTAACCGGAGGTTTTACCTGGATCATTCACGAGCACCCAATCAGCTTCCCCCGTCAGCGGATTGAGCTTCTGCACGAACATCCCTCTTGCCTGCAACAGCGGACAACGGGCCGGCAAAACCCTAGGGGCTAATAGCGGCGGCGGTATGCGTCGGAGGAGAGCGACAGCCGCGCGTGCCAGCCCTTTGCATTAACAGCAAGAGCTGTATTTTTACAGCTCCTAATTACAACAATAAGGAGAGGACAAGCTTGGCCAAGTTGCCGTTGTGCAATGCAAGAAGACGTGCTAGCTCGGCCTCAATTTGGACTACACTGAACCAACTAGCTATGCAAGACACTGTCGGTGATCGGTGTTTTTAAGGCGGGCGGGCGACCGTTTGTTTCGAGACAGTTTGGCAGTTATCGATGCCGTATATTACAGTAATTTTCCCGCAGTTCACACAAGCGTCAATCCTGGTGGCAGTCATCATACTTAACTATGCAAGATCTGTTGTCAGTGTCTCTATGGCCGTACCACAACCTCCACCTGATTCGCTTGAATACTTGCGCATTTTCGATTTGCCAGCGACGTCGTCATTACCCGAAGAACTCCGAGGATGCACACTGTTTTCTAAGTAATCATCGTGAAGTCCCTGTTGTGTATCTTTTCGCCAATCAATCTAGGATTGAACCTACCTTCGCGACATTTCCATCCTACAGAGCGAAGTTCATCCACGCAACTTCCAAGGGAGCGGGGCACAGCGGGAGAAATTTAAATACCATTGTTCATAGCAACCAAAGCATCGAAAAGGGAAACAACGTCCCAAGTGTCGGTGACGGAACCCATCGTAGCCGACGCCAGGGCAAGGGCTCGGGGACTGGGTTCAATTATTCCAAGGCACTCCATGCCGCGCTTGATGGAGCTGGATCTAGCGCCACCAGCCGTGGAGATGGCAAATTCCAGGACGGTGGTGACTTCGCTGTCAGGCAAGTGTGGGCCGTGCAGATGAGGAGGATATCCTGTTTGGCTTGCATCTGCTTTGTACACCGTGACTGGGACAATCGTTTTGCGCGCCCGTTATCAAACATTATTATCTTTTCGTAACATTACTTGATATAACAGCACACTTGTTTTCCTAATCCAAGTCCGAATCGTTTAGTGCCCCACTGCTGCTTCTCCTTTTCCACTGATCACAATGCACGGGGAAACCCTTATTCCCTTTCCACCCCCCCTTTCCAGCGATGCCCCCGGTGGCCGGGCCAAGTTCGTGCACTTGATCCCTGAAGCCCTGGCTCCAGGGAACGCGGAACGGACCATCCAGCAACTTGACCAGCTGCAGGTGACTGCGGGTCGCACGCAGCGGGGCCCGGCGGTGGCAGCAAGCGTTAATTCTCGGGTAGGTATCATTTGCGGGGCCCAAGAGGTTGTCTTTATATAGAGATGCGGACATCAACTGAGGAGTTGCCGTCACATCTGCTGCCCATCATCCCATCTGCTGGTCATAATAATCCGGGTGGAAGCTGGTTTCATTATGCACGTAATTTATTGAAAGAATGCTACTTCATGCTGCAAAACCTATCAATTTAGGATTTTCTGCTAATTGAGAAATTAGATCTGGATTTTGAGGATGGGTTTTGCCCATCTGCTGCGAAATAGCTTTCTGCATTGGCTGGTGGCGCGCCGTAGATGATGTTGTCTGATGATGTTGTACGGGCGCTGCTCCAGGGGCGGACCGGGGACACGTCACTTCAATATCGATCCGTACAGCAGCAGCACGCCGCAGCACTGGCGGCGGCAGCTAACATTCTATACGACATTAATGACGAGGACACCGGTGCAGGCCACCAAGCCGCTGGAAGCACCACCAGCGGCGCCATTGCAGCAACAGAGCCGACCGCGTCGTTGGATGCCGCCGCCGCAGCTGTCCCGGGCCCACCTGCAGAATGTCCAAGAGGCCTCCGAACTCCGGAGTACGTGCTAAGGGAGTTGCCTGGCGGAACAACGGGTCATGGCCAGCTAGAAGTGTCGATTGTGCTTCCTTCCGTGTCCTCGCCCGGAGAGGTGGACGTATGGCTGAGTACCGGAGGGGAGCTGCAGGTGGCGGTACCCGGGAAGTATCACCTGAAGGTATGGCGGGGGGAAGGCATCCCTGATTCGGACGCGGATTGGATCGGTGAATGGAGGTTGGGGTGAGGACAGCTGCAGACTCAAAACAGACGGGAGGCTGCTGCAATCAGTCATGAGGTCCAGGTGGGACGCTGAAAAGCACCACGAGCACTGGACCTCTGCCAGCTAGGGTGACTGGCTGACGGGCTCAGATCGTGGCGTCGTGCAGTGGGTAATGAACGGGCGCAGTGGGCAGTGATCCCCACGAAGGGCGGCCCCTGCCTGTCGGTCTGCTGACCTTGATGATGCAGCCTGATGTTTGCTGGTGCGCTCATTACTTCAAACAGGCGGGTCCAGTTGGCGTGAGTTTAGTGGAAAACTTGGGTTTCCGTCGTGCTCGGATGTACATGACAGCATGAAAACTTCTGTGATCTTTCAAATACAAAAAAACTTTGTCTCTCATAGTGACCTCTTCCACGCCGTCTGACAGTCCCTTCACCCGCCTCACGAAACTTCCCTCCCGGCTGCTGGCTGCACAGCTGGAGTTGCCGCACCCCGTACATGACGACACGTCACATGCCAAATGGAGCAAAGCCAAGAAGCTGTTGACCCTCACGTTAACTAAAAGGATGGGGCAATGAAGTACTGGAACTTGAGATGAAGCTCGTTGGGCGATGGCCGGGGATATGCGGACAGAAATCGTTCCAATCGTTCCAATAAATGACGAGCTACTCTGTAACAACGCCGAGTGCGCCCATGTGAAGATGCAATCATGTTTGTTTTTCCTTATCCTATATTCACGAGGACTTGTACGGTACAAACGGAACGATGGTGCTGCTGTTTGGCGGCGATGACGTGTAATGTTAGTGTTTGCTTCTTACCCTGTGGGTTAATGTGGAGAGGTCTGGGAGAAAAACGGCGCGTGGGTCTTTCCACCACAATACAACCCTCCTTAGCCGTGTGGTGTCGCCAGGTGATCTAGGAGGTCTCTTATGGGAACATGGCTTTACGGAGGCGCGGCCCACATGTGTTCAAGTGTACATGTGTACAAGAGGTGAATGAAAAGTCAGACGATATTTTCCACTAAAACTATAACATACGAACCCAGCAACCATATTTGACCAACAGAGTCGGACGGCACGGTATAGTTTGCATCACAACACCGTCTGAACCGCGTTTTTGCATTCAGCACGCAATGCGCGTGATGAACGTTTGCCATCGGGCAACTGAGCGCAACCTCCGTGCTTTGTCAGTTTGTGCTTTGCCAGTTTCTGACAACCCTATCACAAGGATGTACCACGAAAAAATAATTTGCACTCGAGAACTATGACACACATGTACACACTTCCGAATGGTAATATGTTGGATGAGGGACTGCTAATAAGCCTAGACCGGTCGTACCGAGCTGCCGCATGAATTATCCACTGGCGAGTGGGGGCGAGCAAGATGCGCCAGACAAGCTATCAGGTCCGGGTAGGAGTCACACCCGTGTAGGAGGCAACAACCACTAGTTAACGAAGACACGTGCAGCCGGAGGATCATGCCAAGGACGGGAGGACACGACAACACTGTTAAGAACTCACAAGTGCACATCCACCACCGCCGCCACCTTCGGTAATGCAATACCAGTCTCCCCACACTACGGGGCAATTACATCCCCGCTTCCAGATCCAGAAGTCTCACAGCAACCAAAGAAGTCATCACTACAACAAGGTTGAGGCCTTTATTGCGCCTAGCAGGACATAACACAGACGCACGTGACAAGGACGTCACGCCTGAACATGGGCATGCCCACCAATGCCCCCCTAACCCGCCTTGCGGCTTCGTAATTTAGGACGACGACGACAATGACTTCATCGCGACCACAGCTTCAATCCTGATCCTGGCCGTTCTTACTGGTACTGCTTCACTAGCGTCTGGGAGTTGCACGGCCGCAAGGAGGCACCCTGACTACGTTCATGGGTAACGATAATCTACGTTGAGGGCGTCGTCAATGAGCTTGGCCTGCTCCCGGGCGTGCACATCGCCGAAGCCCGTGGCGGTAGCGGCCATTGGTGGGCGGCCAGCATACGGCATCCTACAAGGAAATGTACGAATAATGCGCCGAAGGGTGTGTCATGGCAAGGGACCATTCTTACAGTACACAGGCACCGGTGCGTGCGGGGAAAACACATGCGAAAAAGTTATATACGTGTTTTTCGCACTAGGACAATCAAAGTTGGCGGCCCGCGGCAGCAGCTGCAGAACCTATAACAGAACTGAAATTGGGACTGCACACCGCATAGTGTACACCGCCTCTGCACTCTAGCTTCTGCTGCCCTGATCCCCGAGCGTTCCGGCCGTGCCAGCACGCCATGTCAATACCACTTGGGTCAGTGTGTTGCAAGAGCGTGCTGCAATAGCTATACGACTCCCGCACCCTCCAGAACACGCATTCAGACCCTCGCCTACCTGCCAAGCATGGGCCTGCCCTCCTCCTGCAGGCATGTGTCGAAACGCGGCTGCACATGGAGGTAGGCGCCCATGTTCATGGGTTCCTCTTGGCACCACAGTAGCTGCGCATTGGGGTAGCGCCGAATCTCACGGCAAATGAGGTCGAAGGGGAAAGGCGCCAGCTGTTCAACGCGCACGATAGCGACCGTGCCCTCCTGGGGGAAGAAGATACAAGCAGCAGAACAAAGGTACTGATTGACAGTCACTGATTAATAGCGTGTGAAGGATCGAGTTCCAACGGGGGCTTCGTCAGGCCGTGGCGGGCACAGTGCCTTCCCGGGTATGCCTTGCGCCCGCTTGGGCAGGGGACCTCTCAAGCCAGTTGATTACCAGCGCCATAAGCCCTCGCGGATGCACGACCAAATAGATCGAACCAACATGGCAAAGCAAGCATAACATGATAACCAATAGGACCCAAGTAGTTAAGGCGCGGCTGCTGCAGCAACTCGTCTGACAGCACTCATTGTTAGCGTATGTGAAAAGGACGTGAAGATGCCGTTGTTATCAGGCAACAACTCGCTGGATTTGCACGCACCTTGCCCTGCTTCTCGCGCTCGGCGTGTAGGTCATAAAAGACCTTGCCAGAGCAGAACACGACGCGTTTGACGTTGGGCTCCTGGGGCGGGCGCGGGCCGCGGTCCTTTGGCAGCAAGCCTGCATCAAGTGTGAACACACGCAGTGAGAGCGTCGTGACAAAAAAGGGATCAAGCTGAAGATCAACCATCTGACGCACTATATTTGCAGATTGCAGCAGCAGGCGCACGCACGGAGGCGTTACAGGCAGTCCCATTCCATGTCGTTCCATGAACCTGATCCAAGACCGAGCCAGGACGGAAAGCTGCTGTGGCTTCAACATCTGTGGCTTCAACGTCGCCAAGGTACAGCCACGCTATGGCGACCATGATGACATGGCGCGTGCCGCACTTATCAGCCCGCACATACCGGTATCATCCATGATAACGCGCTTAAATCGCACTCCCACGATGTTTGCGTCGTCGGGCATGTCATCGAACTCGCGAAGCGGCGACTTGCACATGGGGTGTCGAAGTAAGTTCTTGGGGCTCATCACGATGAGGGGCTTGCGGAACTGGCGGTGCACCTGACAGGAAAAGGGCACGATTTGTGAGGAGGCCAATCCAATGGCAGATGCTTTTGGAAGAGGCTAGATGGCTGGCAGAAGACGAGGACTGTGGCGACAACCCCAATGATAAATCCGGCAGAACCACAGTCTGCGAACAGATTTAGATGCCCTGAAGAGCGGCGATGACAATCAACCGCCCCGACCCTTGCGACATAATACCATCGGCATGGAAGCGACCGACGCAGGCCTCACCTGGCGACGCAGCACATGGAAATAGTTGGCGGGGGTTGTGCAATTCACAACCTGCCAGTTAGCGCGCTGAATTTGGGTGCCTAGGTGGCCGCCCGTGAACCACTGCGCCTCGTCGTGGTGCGGCATATCGTACGGATTCTCGTCGCACATCTGCGGATCCGACACCATGCCCGGGACACGTGCAAAATTAGGCTGAACAGGTCCTCAACGCAAGGCCGTTGAGTATGTGTACACGATACAGACAGGTAGTCAGTGAACCCATGCGGCATGCCTGCAAGCCATTACATCGCCAGATTGCTAACATGTGATTGTGACACGAGAATACCATTCCCCTTGTTATATGGGGATGGGGCGACAGTAGGTGAAGGCAGAAACGTGGCTATGCTGATTGACAACAAACACAATGGCAATATAAATTGAGATCTTGGAAGCCGGAATGCTTTCAGCGGACCGTGGCTCCTGTAAAGCATATTCCGCCACTCGTCCAAGGTGCACTTCCGGTGACACCACCAACACGACCGCACACAGCCCCCGATGCCCAACCCCACCTGCAGAAAGCGCTCCAGGCGAGCGCTACTGTGCTCGGGACCCTGGCCATCGTAGCCGTGCGGCAGCAGGCACACGAGGCCGCTCTGGCGCAGCCACTTGGCCTCACCCGAAGACAGGAACTGATCAAAGATGATCTGCGGGAGGAGCGTAGGAAACGTGGAGGGCTTCTAAACGGGCACGTGTGCAACATAGGGAGCTGAAGTTACGTCCCGCGCATCGCTCTCCACATCGCAGTGCATCGAATGTTCCAGTCTTTCACGATCACCTGTCCCATACCTACGAAGGTAGTCCCGCTTGCTTGCGCGGTTTCACCCTAGTCGAGAACACTCGCCTGTGCGCCGTTGGCGAAGTCTCCAAACTGCGCTTCCCACAACACCAAACTGTTGGGGCTCTCCATGCTGTAGCCCAACTCGAAGCCCAGCACGCCGAACTCCGACAGCGACGAATTGCACACGGTGAAGCTGTTGTTATTCTGCCCCGGGAAGACATGGTTCAGCGGAACGTACTTGGAACCTGCAAGGACGCGGTCCCAGGCAGACCCGTCGAAAGATGTGGCCATCAGAGTTAAGACGCTCGACCACTCAGCCATCCAGCGGCAAGTGACACCCTTCAGCCTCCAACGAAAAATCATCTGCAGCATGACTCAGTGCTTTTAAAGCCGTGTCTCCGTCAGAAGCCGCCGCCGCTGCTGACCCCCACATACCCGAATTTTGGTCGTGAAGCACCGCGTGTCGGTGGCTGAAGGTGCCTCGCTCCACGTCCTGGCCACTCAACCTCACGTGATTGCCCTCAGATAGCAGCGTCGCGAAAGCAAGCGCCTCTGCCATGGCCCAGTCCACGCCCTCACCTGCGAGGTGCAAGAGCGGCGAGGTCAGAAGTAAAGGTAACCTTCTCGGGAGCCCCAATGTCGGAATTAAGCGCGACAGTACGAGCAGCGAGTTGTGACAAGGCCGTAGGGTATTACAGTATACTGAAGGCTCCTGCACACATACACCCCACCCACGGCTCGTGCGCGTATGGTATCATCGCTGCTCAACCCAGATGGCCTCAATAATTCCGCCGGCCTGTGATCACTACCTTACACCGTTCGATGTAAGCAAGCCGCTTCGTCCCCTGTACCGTCTTTCGGAGGTCACCAGAACCAAAAATGCAACCCCGAGCATAGATAGATGCCTGCCGTCCGTCACACCCGCACCCACCAGAATCCACCATAGCGCGGCGCTGCTCGTACACCTTCCGAATCTGGCGGTGCGGCACGAAGTCCTCGGGCAGGGCCGTGATGGCGTGACCCACGGTTCGCAGCAGGTCCGCTGGCACGCCCGTGTTGCGAATGCGGGACAACTGTGCCGGCGACATGAAGCCGTGCCAATGGCTAGCCAGCCAGTCCTTCTTTTGTGGCCTGTAGTCTTTGGCCGCCTCAAAGGCCTCGTTAAGAAGCGTCTGCACCTTGTCGTGGATGGATCGGACCTCCTCCTGCAAGGGTACAAGTAGAAACGGATCGGACACATGCTTCGATTATCGCTTTGGTTTAGGAGCACGCAGACGTGGCGCGGCTGTAATGCACTGAAACTGTCCTGAGCGGGAATCTACCTTTCACAGCTGACCCCTTGTCGCGGATCTATTGCTTTAGAATCAATTGGTAGTAGGCCAGCGCTTCGTCCACCGCTGCAGTCCACGCCCAAACCAGTAACCCCAGAGCACAGCAACGGCCCAGCACGGTCGATCTCCTTCATGCCCCATCGCCGTACTACCTATATCACATCAGAGTCCTGACCTACCATTACCGCCCATCTAACCTTGCCGCCAACTAACACGTCACAAACCTTAGTGAAAGTACCCTCTGCAAGCAGTTGCTCCGCGTACATCTCGTGGCTGTGCTTCTTGGCCTTGATCTTCTTGTACATGAGCGGCTGCGTGAACATGGGCTCGTCAATCTCGTTGTGGCCGTGCTTGCGGTAGCACACCAGGTCAACGACCACGTCGGACTTCCAGGCCTGCAGGGACGGGGATCAGGGGGATATGGGATTAAGACAGGCAACCGGAATGCTGGACGAGGTCCCATGTAAGGACCACCTGAAGTGATGCGGATGTTATTATACAATCTAATAGGCTGTCGAAGAAGGCAACGTTGAATGCAACCATGTTACAGCTAATGGTGCTGGATGAAGTCCAGAAGCTCCTTCACCTGCCGGACGAATTCGACTACGGATTTGGAAATGGCTGCCATGCTGCCCCAGTGCCCACCTGGCGCCACTCCGCCGCCAGCTGGCACACTCGTACGACGCTCTCCACATCATCGGCGTTGACGTGGAAGATGGGGCAGTTCAGGCTCTTGGCGACGTCGGTGCAGTAAGGGGAGGAGCGCGAATCCTTGGGATCAGTTGTGAAGGCAACCTGCGGAAGTTCGGTTTCCGAGTTCGTTAAAGACGCTGGGTAAGACGTTTTCTTGATCGGAATGTAGAAAAAGTGAAAACGTAAGGATAAATGCAAAATCTCCAGAAACATCACAAACCCGGTTGCAAATAGTGGGCCGCATGTCGTCCAGGCCCCTTCGCAGGATAGAGCATACAAGGTCCGGGAGCTAGCTGGTGTGCCCCCCTGTGCGACTCGCTGTACCACCCAAGATGGAACAATGATGCACCGAGCACCAGACGGCGTAGACCATTGCAAACGTCGCCGTCTGGCCAATATGAGGAAAGTTTCCATCTTCCGATAACAGCGGACAAAACCCAGAAACTATAACAGCGGACATAGCCTCTGTTTCCAGGAACTTATCGAATGGAAAGGGCGCACAGCATAATCCCCATACCTAACCCGGGCGCCTCACCCTATCCTGTGCCCGCTTACCTGGTTGTTAACCACCAGGTGAATGGTGCCCCCCACAGTGTAGTCTGGCAGGCCGGACATATCCAGAGTCTCGTACACAATGCCCTGACCGCTGAATGCGCCGTCACCATGAAGCAGGATGGCCATGTTGCGCAAACGCTCGTGGTCATCACTGCAGGATTAAGGACATGGAAAACCGGAAGATGAGAGACGGCGAGGACCACAGAGCCGGGCAACAAACAAAAGTACATAACCCCGACCTCCAACGAAACGGTGGAAGGCGGCATCTGTGTGTAACATGTGGAAGCCATTTCACCATTACCGCCAGTTAGATGGCTAACTTCGGAGCCCAGGGAGACTAGTAAAATACAAATCCACGAGCACCTAGTGCAGCAGTGCTGCAATTAAAGTGTACACGCCTTTTTCCCTGCGCTCCCCTCTTCCAGCGGTCTAAACCTCATCAGATTATAAAAACGATCGCTAAATTAGCTGTTCGCAGTACTATCGACATTGTGAACACACCGTTCGTTCGTTAACTTCAGCCTCACCTATAGTACTGCTTGCCCCGGGTCTTGCCCAGCACGACCGTGTTGACGGCCTCCAGGTGTGAGGGGTTGGCCACAAGCGACAAGTGCACCATCTTGCCGTTGACTGTGGGTCGGTTGTAGCTGGTGCCCAGGTGGTACTTCACATCGCCACTACCCGTGTACTCGCCCTGCTCCGAGAAAAATCAAACCCGGCATAGAGATGTGCAGTTCCGTTTATGTGTGTTGCTTCGAACTCTGTATTCCGACTCTAGAAAGAAATGCACCACATTTGCGAGTTCATAGCAGGTGCTGTCTGCCGTCGCTACGGTGTAGTATCAATACTACAGTCCCACGTGACTACCACCTGAAACTCTGGAGGGCAGCAGGTCCCGTTTCAGGTCATGTCATATTCCTCCCATTGTTGCTCCCTCTGTCCTGCGCTCCCTACAATCACCTCGTGCGCCTCGTGCATCTTGCCGGTAAACTCGCTGAAGATCTGCGCGAGCGGCTTCCTCACCACGTTCGCCAGGACGTTCAGCCGACCTGATATTTGCAGTTAGAAGCGGCGCGTGGGAAAGAGTGCAGCTGTGAAAACACCATGGCCTCGCTGACGTGATGTATACGAGAGATCAGTTCACTACAATGCCCAACCTCCCGCGACGTGCAGTGACGCGTCAAGTACAACAACCTGCATGACCCAGTCGGTAGTCGCTTCCAAAAGAAACAGACTATAAGACAGCAAAGATAACCGGCAATGCAGAAATGAATCATGTGCGTCTATACTCACCTTTGCACCGAAAACATCCAGCTGCCCTACCCTTCATTGAGAGCTTATGGCCATCCCGGCGTTACCCGTTCCCACCATGCCCCGTCCTTAACTGCCTGCTTCCCTCCTCCCAACCGCATGCTATATCCCCGCCTCACCGCCTCACCTCGGTGCGGCATGCCGATGACCACCGACTGCACTCCCAGATCTGCCGCCGTGTCGATAATGGTCTTCATGCCTGGAATGAGGCTCTCAGCACCCTCCAGGCCGAAACGCTTCGCCGCCGTGTATTTGTTCGCCAAGAACGTCTCGAACATGTCCGACCAGGCCAGACGGTCCAGCATGTGCAGCTTCTGGGCCTTTGTGAATTGGACCTGCATGTAGCGTGTTCATGTTTAACTCACAAGTCAGGGTTTGGGCGAGTAAAGATCGGACCAAATGGTACGTGCGGTCTTTGTCTGGGGTCTTGCAAGCATGCCTTCATTAGGGTCTCAAGGAGCAATAGCAATAACGGATCACAGGTAGCATTACCAAATTGTACGAAGGCGAACCATTTTTGCGATGGAAAGGCCCTTATGTGCTGCATGGAACCAACTCAGTCCTTTCCATCCAACCCAGAATCGTTCAGAACTGAAAACGCGAGGCACGGGCTGCCAAGCCGTCCGGGAAGAATCATACGAGTAACGCGTATACATTACGCGAGAGGCACATGCACAGCTGCCGCAGACCGAGGGCCACACCCGCCCATGAGCGCTGAGCAGCCACAACGCACTCGCCTTGTCAATGGTCTCAATGCGCTCGCGGATCCAATTGCACTTGTCGCGCTCCGGGATGTGCATGTACTGTTGAAGGAAAGACGAGGAGAAAAGACAGTTGACCCACATGACCGTGGAGGGTTTGGTTTGGTAAATATACAATTTCACACACCAGTTCGCCAGGTTCATCACAAGAGCATGCATGCTTGTTACTGCCACGACGCAAGGTATTCTTTAAGTGAGCCGCAATTTCCCTGCCACGTTTTTGATGTTCATCTATTTAGGAACCGTTGCGCATGCACCACCCCACTTTGCCCAAACAGGGAACGTCTGCATAAGACCTTATAACGGTACACCATCCTGTATAGTTTACTGGCTGTTCACCTCCGGCGTTGAGGCTTTGCTGCCGCTCTGCAAAGCCCTACCAATGTCTAAAGGCCTTCCTACTAACCGCTTCATCTTCAGGAATCCTGATCCGAGTCAATGTGCATGTGTGCATCCCGCGCCGTGTCCAGATAAATCATACATGCCGTCTTGCCCCAAACTGTGGCCAGATTCAATGGTTGAGGTGTACACCTCAGGGAGGCCCAAATAGTCATGGCCAGCAGCCCTCCCAGCCTATTGCGGGCCTGCTGGCGCCACCCTGCCGTGGCCGACGGTGCGCGCATCGCGCATAAGAACCCGACGACATCTACATTGTCCACGGTGCTTATATTGCACCGCAATCCGTGGCAAACCACGGCGTCTGACTGCAGCTCGTCGCTCAGCACGCTGATAAGCCCTATCACTGCTCACGCACCTCGTATCCAATGTTGCTGCAATAAGTCTCCTGAAGGCGTGTAAGCATTTCGCGCAAGGTCCGCATTGGCCTCCCCTCCGCGAGGAAACCTGCCTGATTCCAGTTGCCGATGTAAAACCTGGTCAGGACGGCGGAAAAAACGGAGAAGAGAGACCCATAGGATACATGCCAAAACACAATGGTGTTCCACAGGTAAGGAAATTGAGCAACCCCGAGGAACGATGAAAAAGGGGCAATACGCCCTTGCTAGTAACATTTTACATTTGCCACCCCTTCCTTCCGAGACCTATCCGAGGCCAATTCGCCAAAGAGACTCACTCCCTGTCCAGGTCCGTCTCCTTGAAGCCCCAAAAAGATGGATCCAGCTCCGGCGGGTGCGCATGGCCGCTTATGCCCAGCGGGTCTAGATCAGCGGCGAAGTGGCCTAACACCTGCAACCCCGGGTTTGCAGTCAAGGATTCGATATTATGCACCTCCCTCACCATGAGGTCATGTGGCCTTGATAATACAACAATCAAAACCTACCTGGTAGGCGCGGATGAGCAGCAAAAGCCGCATGCTCTCCTGCACTGTCTGATTGGAGACGGCCGCTGCTGAGAATGGCGACATATGCAACTTGCCCTTCTCAAATGCATCGAACGCCTCGGCCATTGCTTCGCCCGACACGCCTTGGTCCAGGTTGCGGAAAAAGGCTTGCCAAGTGCGGTCCACCGAGCTGGGATCCTTGTGATAACGCTCCTCAAGCTCTTCAAGATAGGTAATACTGGTGCCCTCATTGAAGGAGTCTTTCAGCTTGGAAAGAGGCACCGGCTTAGGTTCCGCAGGATTCCATGCACAAGACGTTGTGTGCACGCCAAACCGGCCCAAACGCAGAATACAAAGGAGTCCTGGAACGCCTTCAGCCGCCGCGCGCTTAACGGCGGCTGCTAGCGCCATTTTTTTTCTGGAGTCTCCGCAGCCGATTCACCGCTAAGCCTCCCTATTCGCCGCCGAAACTGTCGCGGCCGTCAATATGCACCTGACAGTTCTGCCTCTACCACTTCCAACAATATCTTATTAAATTCCGCGTGGTTCTGACGCGCTGCCGGAACACAATCGTACGGTGCATTACGCAGGTAAATTACTTTTGCTGTTGCCAACACGCGTACAAGACTGTAATTTTGTTTGTAGAAAAACACTTGTACAAAATCATATTGAATTTGTAGATACCGGTATGCAGCGTTTATCATAAGTCTGACCGTTCCTGCTGAAAGAACACGCTTCGGACAGCATACATATTGAACCTAAAGAAGATATCGTGACGGTCAGAGCAAAGGCTGCATTGTGTGACTTTCGCTTTGTGCAGCACGTGCCGGAAGTTGTATCGGTTTTCTGGACAGAAGGTTGCAAGAGGTTTAATATAAATCCTATCCAACGAAATTCACATTGGTTTTACTGGTAGAGGAATACTTCGCCGCTGCAGGGAGCCTGAGACTAAGGCGATTAAAACAGGTTTCATAAAACCCGCCCCTGGTTATAGGTGCGACGAAGTCGAAATTGGTATCCTCTCTGGGCGTATTTCATATGCCATTTGTCCTACCTGTCGGCCCAAGCCAACATAACTATGGGTGCGCCGGGCAGAAGTGCCTGGCACCAGGCGGAAAGGCACCCAGGCCTCACCTGGCGACGCAGCACGTGGAAATAGTTGGCGGGGGCTGTGCAGTTTACAACCTGCCAGTTAGCGCGCAGGATATGGGTGCCGACTGCCGAGGTGCGGCATATTGTACGGGTTCTTGTCGCACATCTGCGGATTCCACACAACGCCCCGCACATGTGCAAGTTTGCGTAAAGCAGACCTCAACACAATGCCGTTTGTGTACACGACAGCCACCCGTGCCTTGCAGAAAAAGCAAAGCATGAATTTACGAAAGACAGCAAATACAGAAGTTAAACAACCGTATATCTCGTGCCCCAACCCTACCTACCTCCAAATGCCGTCGCGATAACTACCATCCCCTTCACCTTGAATCCAATCTTCCAAGTCGTACACTCACTTGTTTGCCTGACTGGAGATCTACTGCGGCTCGCAATCACCTCCAGGGTGGGTACACGATGAAGAGCGCCAATCAAATCCTTGACGTTCTTTCGCTGCTGCACCCACCTGGCAGGGGGACGAAGAGTGGGAATGGGGGAGGATGCTGGGGGGATACAGGGGGCCTGGGCCAAGCAATCTAGCTAACTAAAGCAAATAGGTTGAACTATCTATCTCATAGTCGACTCCACTTTTCTTTTTCGTGCAACAATAATACCACCAGCCTATAACCTGCATGTCACAACTGATGACCTGCCCACGCATTCTCACGCCTACAGGGGAACGTACGGCACTTCTTACCCATGTTTCCGGTTACCCCTCCTATTTGCACGTACACCCACGAAAGCACCCGATAACACTCGCAACTGGCTACCCAGCACGCCGGTCACACGATCACAAGCCACATCGCCAAGGCTTCTTACCCCGCGCTCCGACCCCCTGTCCCTGTCCCCCCAGCGGCCGTTCCGAACGAGAAAAGACACATTACGAGCGCATGGATTGCTTCCCATCAACAACATCAGAAGGCCACATCGCTCCCAATACATGCAACTTACGTTCAGCCTGGCGCTCTTTAACCCGATAGCTCCATTTCTTCGCGGCAAGGGCCCCACAACGCCGCCATTCACAACCACGTCCTTCGGGGGGCTTCAACCACCACTGTCTTGCCCGCACCGGGCTCATCGATCAAAGCCTGTGCAGCAGAGGGGCGACGGATGTCAGGCACCGGGTGCAGCGATGGTCAACATCCACGTTTTACTGATAGTGAGAGAACATGTCGAACATGTCGAGCAAACGACCAGAGATGACGCGCGGCAGACGGCTCTACATGCAAGGAAGCAAGCAGACGTCGCATAACTGCAGTCCACTCTGCCCGCACCGGCTCCATCTTGTCCTTCGTGAGTCGGTCCGCCTTCGTGAGGTGAGCCGTACAGCGCCTCTCCGAAGCGGCTGTCTTCTTCCGCCATCGCATCATCTTCACCAGGTCCTCAACGGACTCGAACTGGTCGCCCCACTTGCCATCCTGGAGCTCCATGGCCCGGTTCACCAGCAGACACAGGTTCCAAGTCCCAGGCCCTGTTCAGGGAATAAGGCCCCAATACAATGCGACCGGCACGCCGAAGATGCGCGACATCAACGATTTTCACACAGCACCTCTCAAGGCGCAACAACGATGCTGTCCTTGTTTGATGCTGGTGTGCACGACCTCGTCAAGGAATCAGCATCCCCCAAACGATCCTCCAGCATCAAGTCGTTGGTCTCCGAAGCCACAAACCCGGAACATAAGCCCCGTAATAACCAGACATGTGACACGTCCTCCGTGCCCTGTGCCTGGCGCCGAATGAACTCATCGGTAGCAGTCCGTTCCAGCAGATGCGTGGGTTTGAATTTTGCCCTGTCGAAGATATATGTGACGAGTCACACCATGCGTGGGGCTATTCCAGAATTTCGCAATCACGAATATAGGTCCCACTGCTTCAGAAATAGTTGGTTTCATGATAAAGACGCGCCAAAAGGCCAAAGCCATACAGCCACGCAAATAATTGGCTGGCAGATGGACGCAAGGTGGAAGCAGGGGAGATAACTCGCTGACGAGGCGCACCTGGGGATAGCGCGGACACCACCTATGTCCAGGTGGTGCATGTTATAAACTATCATATTGAGAATCCCGAATCTCACGGCAATAGCTACGGCAGCCAGGCGATATATATTTCTCAAGGCAGCTGCCGAAGCGGGAGCAGATGGCGACTCTTGTCGGGTCAACGGGTACCGGTCGTCGCAGCAAGCAAATCTGAAATTAAAGTTTGAAGTTCTCCGCATACGATAGCTATAGAGCGTGTCAGCATGAAAGCACTGCAAGAATACTTGAAATGCAAAAGAGGGGGTTAAGTGTGTCATGATGTAAAAGCTAAGGCAGGGGGCTACTTCTGGGGGATGGCAGGACCAAAGTTTGGCGGTCGCACCCATGTGGCGTTTGCGAACTGCCGAGTTGCACATTCCTTTCCCCTGAGCTAGACTGCTCTGAACGGGTGTACCTGCCTGCCGGCGCCCGCAAACGCTTTAAACGTCTAGAGCCACAGATGTGTTGGAAGGCCGCTTGGAACTAAAGCCGCGTAATTAAACTCGGCTGGTGCAGCTCGGCAGGCCAGGAACATCTAGACGTCATCATTACGAGCCAGGGATTGGTTCCCTGCTAACAGCTGATGATTTATTTGGGAACTATTTAACCCATCCACGTCGGTGCTGAATTGATCACCATAAGGCTCTGTATTTACACAGGGCCTCATATCTTAATATTTGGACACCTCTGCAGGTGCCGGCCAGTAGTGGAAGTCGGCAATCGGCCGCATTTTTGCAATCAACTCACCCAACTTTTATATATACTTTTGCGCATGTCAGCACGCGCGCGCTACATTGCAATGAATCGCAATCTATAGATTAGCATTAGGCAGGCGTAGGACACCTGCATGCGCAAGAAGCCAAGCAACGACGCCCATACTTGCGACGTCCTGCCATGCCTATGCCCCAGGAGTGCCACCGTCTCTCTTCCTTTCTCCCATCCCCTAAATGTGCATTCTTTGTTTGTGGTACTCAACGCCATGTTACGGACCGGTGCCCTCCAGTCGCTGAAACTGCCCAAATCTGCTCTGGCACCCCACCACCCTATGAAGCAAATTGCTCCTCTTTTCCTACCAGCTTCAAAACAACTGGAATTATACTTTTGGACCGATATGTCCTACGATGTACACGTGGAACGGCAATAACAGTGAGAACCCCACGTCTGCATGAAGCAGACGTCCCTGGTGAACCTGCTCCCCGAGCGACCATTGGGGCCCTGCTGGGCCCGGTGTCCGCGGGGTCATGCCAGAGGAAGTCCTTGGGCCTGCCTGCACCCACAGAGACCTGGAGCACCTCCTCATCTCCAATGGTGCACTTACGTAGGCGGCTGTGCAGGCAACGGAGGCGGTGCAAGGCGTGACGACATCGGCGGATACGGCTAGACCCTACCACCAAAGGGCATCATCGTGATTTGCCTAAGGGGTGCCCTCCTGGCCCATGGTCTGTGACTTGCAGCCTTACAGGCCCCCTGTCTTTCTGTCCCGCAGTAATAGCCCTTAAGAGACGGCCAGTCAACACCAAAAACTGCGGAGGGATCCAAAATACGGGTTCTAAGTCGATGGCTGTTCTTGTAGCTCCCGCTCCTAGAGGCTCCATTTGATGATGATGCTTTCCGATGTACAGACCGCATATATGCACCGTCAGCTGTAAGTTGCCAGTAAAGGCCATTTATTTCAGGTTATCGGGCAGCACAGCTTTCCTCTCGGCCTCATCGGCTGAATCCATGTGACGTAATCGTACCTACACCGGCAGATCTAGACTGTCACACGTCATCCATTCGCCCTTAAGCGTCCAATAAATGAGCATCTGTGTCTAACCGGGAGACACCAGCAAAGTCCCACATCGACCGCGAAGGTCATCTCGTCCCGTCCTGGAGGCTCCAGGCCGCACCACGCTACCTCCCTCCAATGGACGCCAACCCGACATGTAGGTTGTGGAGTACAAGGTATGACGTGCTCGTGGATACCCTGACCACTAAGGGGGGAGTCCACAATGACCTGGGAATACCACCACCACCACCACCACCACCACCACCACCACCTCACAGCCATTCCAGCCAAAGAGTTTCAGAATGGATGTCGGTCACACCCACATAGGCAACCCACCGTGCGACATGTGCGATGAAGCGCAACCAGAAACAGCGCCCTCGGCTCAGGCAGGCCCCCGACGCGGGGAGCCTTCCGGGTGCAGATACCGCGAAGCGGCCATCATGAAGTGGGACCTCCAATTCCCCACCTCCCCAAGGACCATAACATAAAGCACTCATGGCAGGTATACGTTTCGGGTGACAAGCAGCGCGTACGAGGCCAACCCAGAGGACGAGAGGGCGGGAGTGACCTCCCTTAGAACTCGTCGCGCCGGCACGCCCTAACTTTACGTGTCGTGCTAGTGCTTGGCCACATCCGCGTCACTCTTCCGTGCAATCTCCACCACTGCGTCCAGCTTCGCGATCTCCAGGTCATCAAATTTCTGTCCCTTCTCCGGCTTGGACGTGATCCGAAGGTTGGGGCTGAGCTTGAGGGAGGTGACTGCGCCCTTATCGTCGCCAACCAGCACGATCGGCTGCTTGGGGTTAAACACCAGCTTGGTAAGCTTTGCTTTCTTCACCACCTGCGACCCGTGAAGAGGCAGACCGGGATAGCACGCTTCCTGACCGATGACACCCTGGCTGATAACAGAATGTGCCATTGTGCCGCAGCCGCTAGACACTCATTCATCTCCTTCTGGTGCTCCTCCATTCATCCTCACTTGGCGCTCTTGATCTCGCTCAGGGATCCCGAGACCCCGCACAGGGACTCACCTTCTGACTGCACAGCGGCAGCAGCTTGTTCTGTGCCAAGTCGAAAACGTGCACCCTCCCATCGTCTGTGACCGCCGCAAACACCGTTGCCGAGTAGGGGGCCCACGCCACATCGCCGATGGAGTCATTCAGGTCGAAGTTCATGACGGACCGCTTGGAGTCGTGCACGTCCCACAGTTTTATGGTCCAGTCGGCGGAAGACGACAGGAACATGTTGGGGTGGATGTGGTTCCAGCTGACTGCATAGACAGCCAGGTGATGCGCCACGTAGGTAGACAGGTACTGGGAGCTGTACGCCTTGGAGCAGCGATGAATGGCGCCCTCCTCCGTGCCCACCAAGTAGATGGACTCCTGCCCCAGCATCTGTGGCGGTTCCGCCCAGGTGTGCAGCATCAGGGATGGATGCACGCGAAGGGTTCCCTCACCACCACCAGGGAAAATATGAATCTTTCTTATCCCCTACCTTCCCTCCCTCGCCTGGGACCCATTCAGCTTAGTCCTTGTGCGGCGGGGAGCTACCATGACACCACGGGGTAGAGTCTTCCCTTCCCTTCCCTTCCCTTCCCTTCCCTTCCCTTCCCTTCCCTTCCCTTCCCTTCCCTTCCCTTCCCTTCCCTTCCCTTCCCTTCCCTTCCCTTCCCTTCCCTTCCCTTCCCTTCCCTTCCCTTCCCTTCCCTTCCCTTCCCTTCCCTTCCCTTCCCTTCCCTTCCCTTCCCTTCCCTTCCCTTCCCTTCCCTTCCCTTCCCTTCCCTTCCCTTCCCTTCCCTTCCCTCAGCGGCGGAAGCGCGCACCTTGCAGAAGTCCATGCAACATCCTCCGGCTGGACCCGACGCGGTGGGATCTTCTTCGCTCGTCTCGCCCGCTTTGACCACCCGGAGCTTCATGAGGCACTCGGGTATGAGCTCTGATTTTGTGAGAGTCCACAGATTTACGTTGCCGTCGCTGGAAATCGACACGAAGTGGAGCGCCTTCTGGGCCTCATCCACCTGCGGAGTGCCGTACGGTTGTGCGAGTTGGGTTCAGTTTGAGATAAGGGTGTTCCACTTCAACAGGGACACAGGTCATGTTGGAAAGATGGGCTGTGAGCGGGTGAGTAGGCTGGCGGCCCGATGAGCCGTAGTAGCGGGGTACAGCGTGATGAGCGTGGATGTTGTGCGATGACGACGGGGCAGGAGTGGTAGCTGCGACGCTTCTTGCAGCGAGTGCAGTGGCAGTTGGGGTGCATGGAAGACTTAAATCCTGAGACCTGTGCTGAAGAGCAGCTATGTTGCCACTGCAGGTTGCCACCAACAATCTTGAAGAACGGGGTGTGCGAGTAAATTCGCTGTCTCATTTCCTTTGATGCTTGGTTCAGGAAGCGGCATATCTCTGTGTCGGGAGTGCAAACCCCGACACCGCTGTGCCGCTGCCCCAAAAGTGCGGCATGCCAATCTGGCACGCTGTGCTGCAGCCCTCGCCGGCGCCCTAGGACCAGTATCGGGACCCGCCACGGGTTACTCAATCCAGCTGTAATCGTTGAGCACCCGCCGGGTCTCAAACCCTATGAACATGCCGCATCGTCCAGTCCCTCTTGCGTAGCCCCATCAGCTCGCACCTGCCACACCACCTGCCACACCGGGTCGTTATGCTTTCCCGTGCGCACAGACGCCTGGTATATTGGCTCGTCCTTCTTTAGCCGTACGTCGTAAACCAGCACGGTACCATCGTAGCAGCCCACCGCGAGCAGGTTCGCGTATTCAGGATGAAAGTGTACACACATGACGCCCGACTCCGTGTGAAACGTGTATTCGGGATGCGAGGGATTTTTGAGCGAATAGATGTTGATGAGCCCGCTGGCCTGCTTCAGGAACTCGTAGCTGCCGTAGCCCACAGCGAACATATCGTCGTATAGTGGATTCCAGCAGATGCTGGTGACCTGCCGCCTCTTGGACTTCTCCGAAGCGAACTTCCAAAGGGGCAACAGAGAACCTTCTCCGGGCCTGTCCAGGTGCCGGGCGGAGGGCGGGGGTGTGGGGCTGGGTAACCATCTACGATGGAGATGTGAGAACTACCTAAAGGCGGTTTTATGTGGCAAAATAAAGCGCAATTGCAACAGTTTGTCCTACCAGTCAGGCAGTCACAAGCAGCTGTTACAAACCAACATAGACAAGCTGTGTGTAGACGCACGATACAGGCGAGGCCAGAGCAGGTGCATTCTGCGATCGAACGGATTAAGAAGATAGCGGAGTGCGAAAACGCGAATGCATAACTAGCGACCTAATAGGCTTCTCGGTGCTTCCATGTATCGATCCGAAGCAAGAGCCCTTCCCCTTCCCACGGGTGAACGTCCCTCAGCCCTGGCTGTGTGGGAGCGCTCAGCACCAGGGAACCCAAACTGCCACAAAGGCCTAAAGCCCGCCTAGGGGCAATCCTATATCCGCCAGTCAAGAGTGCTGGGTACCCCATCTCCGTGCGGATGAGGGCCATATTCAACATAATGACACGCGTGATGCTCCCAGCGCCCGACCCAGAAGGCATTTCATCCTTCCTACCCCCTCGATCGCAGCCCATCCCTGCTCCAGGCCATTTAACAGCCTGATGACACGGAGCAGCGATAGCAGTTCGGGGGCGGGGAACTGTACTCGTTTTGCGGATTTTTTAAAGCGTCGCATCGCATGCGGTGTATGTACTACAGATCATCTGCTGACTGTGTTGTCATTTCCAGACCTCAATGTCGTCAACAGTCGTCATGGGGCCGTCCGATCTGTTTTGAAGTCGGCTTGAAATGCCTGGCGTGCGTAACAGCCTTAGTTACCGCAGATGCCGGCATGCCGCGCCTCCCAATATAGCCTGTTGAGTGCCTGCCCGTGCGCTACGTGATCTCACCCACCTGAAGGCATCCGACGCATCATCCCAGTACTTGAAGTCCATGGCCACTTCCTCATACATGTTTTGGTTCACCATGCGATCGAGCGTGCCCAGGCTGTGTAGCAGAGCAGGACTCTGCAACGTGGGCACGTGCTCCTGCTGTTTCGATGCCGCCCCGCCATGGTGCGCCGCCAGATGATGCTTCTTGCCGCCACGTATCTTCGCCGCCTCATCCAGCCGCTGGCGCTCCAGGTCCTTAATGTACTCGTCGTAGATCTCCCATTGTGTGCAGACCCCTGCCCAGTGCACATTTTGTCGTGCCAGTGAATATTCGGCCATGTGCATCTACATCAACGAGATGGTGAGCTGGCCACCACATCCATGAGCACAGAAATAAGATCCGCAATTATGTCGGACACCTGCCGTACGACGAACTTAGCCGTGCTGTGCCATACAATGGGTCATGCTCGTACCTGAAACCGTTGCGGTTGGAGGGGGTTCAGTGAACGTTTCACGGTCGCGCAGTGGGTAGTTAAGCGTCTGGGCCGCGCGCTCGCTGAAGTTGAACTGGTTACGCAGCTGCCTGGAGTCATCCGGGGGTTCGACGTCCCCGTGCTCCTTATGCTCATGGCTAGCGCGGTCGATATCAGCTTGGAAACGGGCGCTTGCTTCCTGTTCCATCTTCTCCATGTCCAACTGGCGCTTGGCTTCATCGGAGCTTTTGTGCAGGAGCCAACCGTCGGTCGCGTAGTGGACAACCGTCTGCTCAACCATCGGCTCCAGCTTATAAACTTTATCCTTCATATTGAATCGGACGATATTCTTTGGAGCCGCCGGGTTATTTGCGGTCAGCATTTTCGCCACCTCTTCATTAAGGTCCGCTTCGCTCAATCTTAGCTGGTTATCTGGCTTGACGATTTCGCGAATTGGCTGCGATTATCGGAACACACATCTCGTCAATCCCTGCAAGTTATCGCAGTGCCGCACTACTCCCGCACGTACGCACCATGGCGAATGCCTCATCGCCCGGCATAGGGGGCGGGGGAGGCACATAGTCCTGAGACTGTGCCGGCTCAAGAGCCTTCTTCTTGCCCTTCCCCTGCATTGCCAGTGTATCCATACGTAAGCCAGGATCCAGCACAAAGTTACGTCGCGCGGCTTGCAGACCTTGTCAAGGGGCTTTTTGGCCGTAATAGGTCCCGGCATGGTTCCTCCAGTAATACTATGATGAAACGTTTGGTTTACCTATTGACAACCCTAAGACCGGGCGTCAGCCCTGAGCTTTCGTCGGGACATGCAGTCTTCACACAGGTGAAACAAGTGTTGCAAGACAAGAAATTCACAGCTCCTGTAACAAGCAAGTTAATAATTGAAAAGTCTGTCACTCTACTCGCCGGCGATTCTTAGCTGTTATTGTACGGCTGCGGACCAAAGCGTCTGCCATTTGCCGGCTGTTTTGGGCTGCAATATACCTCCTTACTCAAACGTATGTTTTATCATTTTGGATACAAGCAAGCATGTTTTGGCTCCCAGTGCACCGTGTGAGTGTAATGACCACATGCAGTCTTTCATTTGCAATCAAGGCATTTGAGCAACATTCGTATGAATGCTTTAATAACAAGGCCTTCGCCCTAGGTGTGTGGCTTCTTGGTCAAACATCAAGATATTGCACGTCGACTTGCGCCCCGTGGGTCGTACGATTCCTTTCCAGGTTATAATAACTAAATCAAGAAATAATGGAAACGGAATATCCTGTTTGCATTCCAACTTGACAGGGCAAACTTGCTTGGTGCCCCATCCGTACGCCGGTATCTCGCCTCTCTGTCGCCAACACCAACCTGCAGTTCATACATGTTGCGCGGTTTGGCTTGCGTGCGAGTCGCCACAGGCGGCATCTTAATTCACCTCTATCACATATTTCCCACAAGTTGAATTGCACGCTCTGCTTCCTCCGGCTGCTGTTCTGCACTTTGCTTACACAGTCGCTCTCCTTGCATTAAAAACGTCACATGAATTCCTGTCACGGACGCGGCGGCGTCCGTGTATGGAAGGAAAGGAAGGGTCCACGCGGTTGATTGCCAGCTGGGACAGGTGCAAATGCACGAGATTCGCTGCAATGACGCATCCAGTTACTTGGATTGCTGCTACTGACTGAAGTTCGGCGCCGTATCTACACATTCGTATCATACCACGACCGACTTGACCGGAGCGTTGCTCAGCAAGGACCATCAAGACAAGCAACGCAATAATCTACAGCGAAACTATCTTAATACACACAGCGACACATGTTGTTAAGCCGAGCACAGGGCCATCCCCACCAAGAAGCGGCACTGGTAGATACCGCATAGCAAGCAGAAGGGCCAAACACACACGCGAGCACGGGCGTAGCGTCAGCAACTGTATCTGAGGACCTCCATGGGACTATCACCATGCCGACTAGGTCAACCACCACCGGTACTACATGATCCACTCTCTTAACATCGTGCGCCCAGCATGTTAGCGGATAGCGGAAGTGGCCATACCCACGCATTGTCGGTCAACACGTCAACGCCCGCCACAATGACACCTTATGTGAAGGCCTCCAAGCTGACCCCAGCAGTTGCCGCTTCCCAGTCCTCCCCGCTCCAAGGCGCTCCATCCTTCGCCAAAGCGCTCCCTCGCATGGTCAAGCGTACGTACTAGACGCGCCACCAGTGGACCTTTATCCAATCAATGGTCGCGATATCATAGCCGGGAAGTCGAGATAAAAGTCCGAAAACAGACTCACGGGGTAACACCCGACCCACCTCCCAAGCAGATCTGGTAACAACGTTCTCATGGGGCGGGAACCTCACAGCCGTCATAGGCTCAAAGGGAAGAAGACAGATGAAACCCCGGCATGCGCAATCGAAGCCGCCATACACGTACCATACCCGCCGCACCATAGGCGTGCAGGTCTACGGATCTGGTTCTCCCCACGCTCGTTCTCAGACGCTCCGCCTATGGAAGCGAGGCCGCAGTTCAGCTAGGCAATACACCGCACGAATATCTGGCATCATGTCCCACAATGAAGATGTTTTATCCGCCAGCGCCCAACGCTATGTCCTGGAAAGGGCGTCTGCGTCCTGCACACGTTCTTGTGCGCATTGTACTTAGATGCGACGCGGCCGAAACTGCGCCGTCCCTAGCTGCCTTCCTCTAAACCACCGTTCCACAAGGCCGCGCCAACACATGCCTCTGCTGCAAACGGCTAAGCCACTGCTGCCTACTTCACCCTGCTTGGCCCTCACTGTCGCCTGTGCCCGTGTGATTGCCGTGCATCGTGGTTACCGGACGCATTTCCGAATTGTGGTTCACTTCGCAGCGGTAGCTGCCGCCTTGGTCTGCGACTCCTGTCGCGAAAGCACACACTTGGCCATCGTACGGGAGGAGCGGCTTATAGCGTCCGTCATGTAGTAGTTCTCGATTGTGCTGCTTAGTGGCACCGTCGCCTGGCAAGACAGTGGGATAAATTAACCATGAGATGCACAGTGGCACAGCGCACTATTTGCCGGCGCCGGATGGGAAGGCGGGGAGAAAACGAATAAACGAGACCGGGGAGGGCAGAATTTACCCCTGGTGGGCACGCGGGTGCTGAATAAGTGGAGATATAGCAGCGAACATGGCCTGGTGGCCTACCAACGTATCCGGGGCCCTAATATATACATATACACACCTACTGTTGCTTATGGACATACCTACAAATCCCAACGGTTCTTCAAGTATCATGAAAGTTAAAGAGGGCAGAACTATTTCATGCCCCAGTACAAAGACTGTCAGCAAACGTCGCAAATTGCCGGAAGCATTAGGAGCTCGGGGAAGGTTACCTCATAAAAACATCGTACGCACCGAACCCACGTGCACCGTTCTCTCCCTGCCCACCTGCAACGGCGTCGCATTGGCCAGCTGCTCAACGCCCTTGACGTACTCCCCGTTAAGCCATATCGGGGTCTGCAATGTACAAGTGCAGGCATCCCTCAACTCAGAACCAGACAGGGCAGCAGGATTGGGACGGCGATAGTGAGCCGCCGTTCACGTCCCACGACCCAAGAATTTCGCGCTCGATAGACTCCCCACCATTTCGCACAGGAGGGATCGGTGCACAATCCGCACCAAGACATTCACAGCTTTGCCAAGAAGCCGCTAGCCTAAAACTTCAAGAACCCCGCAATTCACGCTTCCCTGCCTTAATACTTCAGCCCTGTTTTGAGAGGACCCGAGCACGCACCCTGACCACGAGCGTGTTCCGTACCTGCACTGAGTTGATGTTCGCAAAGTGCGGTGCCACCTCAGCCAGGCGAGTCCGCACGCCGGCAAGATCATCATACGGCAGGCGCTTGCCGAGCACCTCTGACAGTGCGCGCACAATGGCCCAGTCCTCTCGCGCATCGCCCAGAAGCGGCACCGCCGGCCGGGTCTGCTGCACGCGGCCCTCAAAATTGACGTACAGCCCAGACTTCTCCGTGTATGCGGCGCCCGGTAGGATCACATCAGCTCGGGAGGCGCCACGGTCGCCGTGGTGGCCCTTCGGAAGACAGGCAGATCGAAACGGACGGGAATCGCGGGGTATGATTTGATGGCTAGAAGCACATTCAGACGGCGTGATGGACCTGGGGCCTAGGGATGAAGGAGTTAGCGGTCGGGGAAGATGTCAAGCACCCCACACGCGAAATAGTGTGCTTTAAACGAACTGAGTGGGATGCATACCCGCAGCAAGAACAAGCAAGAACAAACGGCGGCAACGTTGGGGTGATCTTTCCCGGTTAATGCCACTAAAGACGCACTTATAGCCCGCTACGACATGCTGTCCTCGCCTACACCCACACTCGGGCATGCGTCGTACAGAGCCCAGAAATTGTGAGCATAGCCCAAACCCACCTGGTAGATGACGAATGCGCCATGAGGCACCTCCGCTTCCTCCCAGTCGTCCGCGCCCAGCAGATACACCACCTTGGGCTGCACCTTGGCGGCGCGGGCGGCAGCCGAAGGCGCAAAGCCCATATCCAGTGCTGCCACTCGTGATGCGGTGTCATGGATGACATTGAATCCATTCCAGCCATCCTTAACGACCCCTGCCGGGTAGAGGACAAGCGAGCGAAGGTCGTCGAGATACGCGTCAAGTCAGCGCACAGAGAGGCATTGACCAAAGTTAAATAGTCCTCACAACAGATCAGGAACAAAGTTTAGGGCACGGACCCTATGCAGAGCGTGGCAGGGGCAGGATGGCGTGGACAGGGCAGCACGGGGTCCTTCGGAAACGACATTGGAAGCATACTGCGTTTACGGGGCGTATATGCGACGCGCGAGGGCCCCATAAAAGAAACAGCGATGGCTTTCACTGTAAGTTATCCACAGTCATCAGGACCACCGCGCAAACAAGTTAACATTCATAGAATATAATCAATACGCGCCATTTCGTGAATAGGTCCACCTCGCTTCGAACCTGACGATAGTAATCTCAACCACCAAAATTCAAACCAGTCGTGGCGCACAACGATCACGTCCATCCTAATTCCCCAACTAACTGACACCCGCCTCACAAAAACTACCCCCCATCCAATCACAACCCACCGGCCTTGCCGCACAGGTTGTGCACCGCTTTCATGACGGCCTCCCGGTCAGGGCGCCGCAGAACTCCAGGACCCACAATGACCGCGGGACGCGCGGCTTTCCTGAGCCGCTCAAGGAAAGGGTGCTGACCGGCCGCCAAAGCCGCCAGCGCAGCGGGATCAGGTCCCACGTGCTCATATTTATATGTCAGGTCAACTGGGGCGCCTACAAGGCCCACCTGCGCGGATAATCCAGCCGTGGATAACATATGATCTCCGTTATTGCTGCTGGATTGCGCCCATGTGTACATGCGCTGCTGCACTCTCCATACCGCCCACAGCGTCGGCCCCATCTCAGCCACTCGAAGTATACAGAATCCCGGCACGACCGTCGCATCACCCACCTGCGCTCCATCCAAGAAGGTCTTCCGGATGCGTGCGTTGAAAACGGGGCTCTCCCAGCGCGGGTTGGTGCCCACCAGCAGAATCATATCGGCCTGACGCGTGCGCACATACAAATTGGCGGGCATCGTGGGCAAACACGGAACGAAGCGAAACTAAGCGTGAGCTCAAACGATGGGCAGGATTTACGCAGGCAACGGAATCAAAAACTCTACCCACGTGACTACAGCTGCTGAACGCACACCCATCCAACTGCTTCTACGAGTAATACGAGAAACCTAAAATGCTCCCAGGAAAGGATGCACACACTGACGTTCGGACAGCACCTCCTAAGATACCGCCCTTAATAGCGCTCAATTAAGCCAACCACGTATGCCCCCAAAACGTCAGCTGCTATCCGCGTCGGTGGGAGCCGCGGCAACAGCCGCGAAAGAAGCCGTGAAGCCAGAATAGCCAGTCCTGGATAAGAATAATTATCACTCGCGTAATAATGGGATATATAAACACCCGACTCCTCCAAACCTTCAGGCGCTCCACACCTGCTCAATGCCCGCCACGGTGGTATTAGCGGTGTAGGTGGAGCGCACATCTGCGGGCATGTCCGAGAAGCCACCTTCATGCACCAGGTTGCCAACCCCAAGCCTCCGCATCAGATCCATCAGCGCTACCATAGCTTCCGCATCGGCCAGCTTGCCCGCGACCACCTTGATGTGGCTGCCGGGCGTGCCGCTCAGCGCTGCGGCCGTGGCACTCAATGCCTCGGACCAGGTGGCGGGCTGCAGACCCATAGGGCCCTGTGTGGGATGCGCATGCAACAACCGCTCTGAACGGCGGAGGGGACAGAACAGGACAGGACCAACGTATTGAAAGTAGAGGAGCAACAATACAGCTACACGCGCATGTCTGCTGAGGCACACCTTCACCATGGGCTTGTCCAGCCGCTGCCTCTTGAGTCCATCATACTGGTAGCGGCCCTTGTCGGATAGCCACTCCTCGTTGATGTCCTCATTGAGCCGTGGCAGAATGCGCATCACCTCAGTGCCGCGACTGTCTACCCTAATGTTGGCGCCCAAGGCGTCCGATACGTCAATCGACTCCGTGGCCTGTTGGATAAATACAAAGTCGTTTCTGTGTCATGTCAACAAACGTCTGTGTGGGGTTCATATGCAAAGTGAAGTTAATGACCAGATACGCATGCTCGGGCCACGATCCCCGGCCACAGCCCCGGCCTGGACAGACACAGAGGCTCTGCCGGCACACTTCCCTATCGATTCCCCTCGTCTCAAACCCGTCCCCTCAGGTTCCCTCAGTGACTCCCCTCAGTCCGTGCACCGCACCACAGCACCCTGCCCACCTTGAGCTCCCAGCTGCGAGCCGTGAAAGCGTAAGGTTTGGAGGTGAGCGCCCCCACAGGGCACAGGTCCACTACGTTGCCGCTTAGCTCACTGACCATGAGCTTCTCCACATATGTGCCAATCTCGCTATCACGGCCACGGCCCGTCACCCCCAGATCCGAGGTACCCGCCACTTCGCTAGCGAAGCGCACACAACTGCCGAAAGAAAGTGTATATGGGAAGGAAAATGCAGCGAATGAGAATTGTGGGGTGTAGGGCGTCCAAGGGGAAAGGCTGCGATAGTGGAGTCCTAGCCGCCTGCCGGACATGCCCAACGCATTTGCCGGTTCTAATATTGAAATGCCATGCAGGGAGTTGCAATCCCAGGCAATGTGAGCTTGTGTGGGAGGACTCGAGCAAAGACCTCACATTCGGCAGGGAAAAGGCCTTCCATCGTGCAGCTAGGGGATGGACGTACACATGCATAGCGTGGACATCGGAAATTATCCCCAAATATAGAAAGCCCATTCTACCGAGTGCAATGAATGCAGCGGTTCATGACCGTCTTGACCAGCGGCCCAAGGTTCTTATCCTCGACGGCGCGCTTGGTCTCAACAAAGCGGCTGCGGTCACTCCCAAAAATCATGGCCTGGTCCTGCAAGTCACACTCGCCACCCTGGTCGCAGATAGGGCAGTCCAGCGGATGGTTGATCTGTGCCGAGGAGTGAACGGGGACAGGGTATATTTAACGGCCCGAAACGAAACGAATTATAAAGACAAGTAGGTTTTAATGCACGATCCGAGCGTGAATGGAAGAATACCGTGAAATAGCAGGAAATAAATTGCCGTCAACCCAGACAGCGGGTGAGCTAAGATCTGTGATGCTTTGCAGTACGTGAGTGCCGAAATCAAGGACGAATTACCGGTGGGAGACTAAAATGTCTGGAAGAATACGCTAGGAAGGATACCCCAGAAAATAGCTTGGATCATAGGATGGTAGATGCGGTCCGTAGGTATCAATATTGAAGACAGACAGCAGGGGCAGACTAGGCACAGGGGAAAGACCCATGCATGAAACCCACCAGCAGGAACTCCATAACGCCTTCGCGAGCCTTTTTGACCATGGGCGTGTCAGTCTTGACCTTCATCCCGGGTCCCGCTGGCATAGCGCAGGAGGCCACTGGCTTGGGGACCTTTTCCACCTGCAGTGCGTCCCAAAGGCATCGCAGCAGCTTTAAATCCCCCCTGAAGGAGTTTTTCCCACAGGATTACGGTGGAATCCAGTACGAAAACGTACCTCCACCAGGCACATCCGACAGTTGCCCGCGATGGACAGACGCTGGTGATAGCAAAACCTGAAGGGACAACGATACATGGCCCATGCTTCACCAAGCCAAATCTAAACAAGCTCCAAAAAGTTGTTATCCATGCCATATCTACCGCGGAATATCGATACCAGCCGCATCGCACGCCTGAAGCACAGTCGAATTCTTCGGTATCTTTACTGGCTGGTCGTTAACGAACACTTCAATCTGGTCACTTGGAGGCGCCTGAGGAGCAGCTTGCTGCAAAGCACCAGCGCTGCTGGAGATGGTGCGCGAAAGCTCCTGAGCACCTGGCCATAGCTGTCCTAGAGATACAGCTGCCCTCCGGGTAATCCCCGTAAGGACCATCGTTGCGGCTTTCGCGCTCTAGAAACAAAGATACTTGTCACGCTAGTCTCCAAAATGGAAGACGCCGTCCACCACCCAAAGCCAAACGAGCAGCCGCAAGGGCACAACGAAGCTCCATGCGACTTTGACGAAGTTAACTACGAACTCTTGAGCGAAACCAGAATCATGCCGTACTCTCATGCTTCGTCCACTTCAACGTCTGCCGCCATCTTCTACAAAAGGTTTGCATGAGCAAGGCGTTGTAATGGGGAGCAGCTCTCTGGTCAATTAAAATGGAAATACTAATGTGAACTTTGGGTGGGCTTTGGGAATTTGGCCACGTTCCGTCATATCAGACACTCGTAAGGTATGCCTTTCGTATGGAGATAGCAATATGTGCGGAACCTCAGGAGTAGGCGTTTTCGGCTTCCTTGAGTTATGTCGCGCAACCTTACCAAGCAGGAATCCAAGTTACAACGATTCTGTGAGCTTATTGCGGTTTTCCTCATTCTCTTTTAACAACTCAGTCTGGGGACGATGGGCAAAAGTCTGCCCATAAGTCTGTCGGAGAAAGCCTTGTAACCCCTTCTTCATTAGGTTTTCGGGTAGGTTCGAGTACTTGCTGATCAGCGCGCTAACGTGGTCGGACACTGCGTCTGGCAACACGCTCTCAAGAGCTTTCGTGATACTAAGGGCTTTGACCGATTGGTGGAACCGTATGCAACCGCGAAATCGTAACGTGTGCGGAGTTAGTCCTTGAGCCTTGAATTCACCAACATACCGCTAGGATGGGTGCGAATGTCGGATTTGCCCAGTGACGTGCATGCTGTATGGAGGATGACACACGTGCCACACACACACTCACGTATTGGTGTGTGCCCCGGAAGGTTCACACAAAACGCCAGCTGAGAGATTCGGAGAAAGCATATTTTTAATAAGCAGGATTGTCCCCTTGCTGGCCATTTGCAACTTAGGGAGAGGGGCAAGAAAAGATAATGCAAATGCACCCTGGAATGTTCTGAAAGAAGCCTAACGATCATGAAAGTTGTTGTTATAGTGCGACACTGAAAACATATAAATGAGTCCACGAGCCAGCACTCGTGACATATTTTGTTAGCTAAACCCCATCGCTCACGGGGCAGGTTATTTTGTCGGGTAGGTGTCGCTGCTACCGTCTTGTGATAACCCAACTAAATGCTCCTGGCTGTGACAGTCAGGGGTCCGCTGGTCATCCACATGCTATATTTTTATTCAGCTGAGACAAAGTTGTGACGTGCCACATTTATAACCGTGTCTGCTCTACAACGTAGCTCCGTGGTTGAGATAACAAGGGACTGTCCCAACAACATATGATTGCTTCTAGATGTGATCACAGGAAATCGACTGGTCCCTGTTCATTGTTTCGTCATGCATTGACGAACCTAGTCTGACCTGCAAACCGATTTTACGTGTGCCTGAAGCAACTACTCTTGGTTTGTATTGGACGCTGCTGGTCGGACTGTGAGTGTAAGTCGACTTCACATCAAATTTCCAATCAGCGTTGTACTGAATAGTTGCCGAGACCTGAATTTCTTATGATTGCTCTCATCCCTCATCCAACGTCCTTACGGAGCTACACATTGTATTTGATCTTGAGAATATCGGAAATTTCATAAGCTGCACTAGGAATTGCAATTTGGTGAGGATGTTTAGAAACTCCGTGCTTCCGCATGACCCACTCTTGCATGAAGCTACAAAGGTCCAGAGCGTGAACAAGTAACAAATGATGTAATTTACAATCATTTACATATTGACCTTCGTTCATTTTCACTCCGGGCTACACTCAATTTTATCTAATCAATCCAAACGAATGTAAGCGATTAATCTAAACGTCATCTATCACATATCTTACATGGAAGGAACAAGGACAGGTCACTATAAATATGTAAGCATACAAAATCATCAAGCTATTTCAATGACGTGCTGCACAACAGATCAAGCCAATTCTTCACAGCATGCCATAGTTTAAACAATCAACCCCATTACCTATTTCGAACATCACAAGTGGAACGAGCACTTGCAAGAGATTTAATTCTTACCTTAACTTCCTCCAATGTCTGTGTTCCTACACAGGAGTAAGGGACAGCGGGATTGTAGAGCGTCAGTGTGGGAGTAAGCCCCGTTTTGTTGGTGGATTGGGTCTCCACTGGCCACATAACTGTTGCTATGGCGAGCTGCCCTGCGGCCAAAAGGCGCACAAGGGTCCTGCCCTTCCGGACTGGCACTCTCTGCCCCGTCGCCCGGGGACTTTCGCCCGGTGTACAGATTTAGTTTAGGGATGCAGCGCAAAGCCTCGCCGCGCTTACAGCTGCAGCGAGCTTCTGCCTTACGAAACACCGAGGTGGCCCTCCGCACTGCGCCTACCCGAGACTGACGTCCTTTGTGAAGTTAAAGCATCAGCATGCACTCGAACATCTGCAAGGCAAATGCAAACAGTCATCAGGGAACACTGAGTGACAGATGTGTGCACCTGGTCTAAGTGCCATGCAGACATCCTCAACGTTGTTTCGGGGAAATCTACCAAGCTCAGCAAATAAAAAACCAGGATACCAGTACAATAATAATCGAAATCTGAACTGTTCCCTAGTTGCCGAGTCCAGTGTGTTTGTTACGTCTTATCATTTTTGAGTCCACACTACTTCAAATTCTATTGTGACGTAATCCCTCACTCACCATCCTCTGCCTTTCAGCACAGACAGCTGACCTTATTCACGAAGAGGTGTGAATCTGTGTAGTAGTGAGGGGCCGTGGGATTGTAGAGCGTCAGTGTGGGAGTAAGCCCCGTTTTGTTGGTGGATTGGGTCTCCACTGGCCACATAACTGTTGCTATGGCGAGCTGCCCTGCGGCCAAAAGGCGCACAAGGGTCCTGCCCTTTCGGACTGGCACTCTCTGCCCCGTCGCCCGGGGACTTTCGCCCGGTGTACAGATTTAGTTTAGGGATGCAGCGCACAGCCTCGCCGCGCTTACAGCTGCAGCGAGCTTCTGCCTTACGAAACACCGAGGTGGCCCTCCGCACTGCGCCTACCTGGAATTAGCGTTGAAGAGCAGCAATATGCACCTGAACATCTGCAACGTAACATCTGCGAGGCGAACAGACCGAAGCCATCGGATAGTGGTGCATGTAAGAATATCTGCAATGGATAGCAGTAAATGATGTGGATAATTATCATCATAGGCTTCCCGAGTGCATCAGAAGGTAGTGCCTGGGGGCTCAGAGTGGTGCATGATACAGATCTCAACAGCTGGGCTTAACCCAATCAGAACAGGTCTGTGAGTGTATCTTTTATCATCATTACCCCGAAACATACGATACCGTGCAAAATGCATTCAACTACACATCAAGCGACTTACTTCGCTGTCGACCCAGCAATGAAGTGTTTTAGTTCATAGTAAGGTTTGAAGGTACGGGATATTAATTTATACTTGTGTATTCTGACTATATATCTCAAGTAGTCCTGGCGGCGGACCTTTCCTGGAGCCATACGACACATAGGGATTTTCAGGCCATGCGATCAACATATCATAGTTTCTGCAGTGGTCTACAAGGTAACAACCATGGTACACTTGTGACTGCGGCTCATGGCATCTTGCGGGTCCCTCCTGATCTGCCACCCTCTATCCATGTGAGTGGTTATCTTAAGTCAGAGAAGCAGGCGACCTACGGGTTGATGTTTCCAATGACTGAGCATAAACAACTACTGGCAGTAAGGATATAATGTTATACAGCTTTCGTGTCTGTATTACGTTTGTGCACTTAGGTTGACGTTAGGCGTTGAATACTAAAGCTAGTTTGCGCGGCTATGCTTTGCGGCCTGAGGCCTCGCACTGGTCATTGCCTTGTCCCGAGACCAGGGCGAAACTGTGATAATGACACAAATGGTAGTAAATGCGATATGGAAAATCGTGATGTGACGTGCGAAATGGTCTGTCCTTGCTCCCAGTTACATGGACAGCTTTCGAACAAATGGGAAGCGGAAATGTACTGCCAAGTATACAAGTAGGATTAAAGGCTAACATGGCATGTTAGTAAAGTAGGTATACGGCTCGTCTTTATGTACCCTAGCAAATAGTGCTTTAAGTTGATGCTGATATATTAACGTGCGGTCGTGGATTCGCTATGAACTTCAAACTTGTTGAGGGGGACAACTGATTAGGAACGCAGCGTTCAAACTATTCTATTTGTTACAGGCCAACCGCCAACACCGCCTTGCATGCCTATGAAAGAATTGTAACTGAGCTCCATCAATGGCGCACTTGCGCGCTCCGAGGTAGGGGCCCTCCCAGCACGAACGTCATCAGTGCAGTTAGCATGACGCCTATCATGGATACTATGGACACAATATGAGGGACGGCACTTTGTCGTGACGAATGGTACCAGGATCTTGCCGATACACCAAGTTGTTATCCACCTCCTGCACACACCCTCACACACCCTCACACACAATGGGTCCCTTGACACACCTCATACTCTTATCTCCATAAGTACTTATACTGCCAAAGTGCTATTTTTGCTGTCGAGAGCTGCCATTAATAGCTGAAAGCATTTTTCCTAGGGCACACCCTTCACAAGTTCATTCACTGCGGCACGTCAGTCACATCCAGCTGAGCACACAACACATAACTTCGTAAAAGGGCAGCGCAGTCACAGACTTCAGTCCACGAGAGGCAGGGCCCTTCATCGGCGTATGGCTTCGGGGAGATCTGCGAGCGCTAAATACAGATGTTCTGAACCGTCGTTTGCTCTTTCAGCCACTATCTCACGGCATTTGCGACCATCAAGTCTGATGCCGGCCCCCTCGATCAGCGGTGATGCCGCCAGCCGCAGCAACGTTTTCTTGTCATACCTCAGCCGCTGGTCAAAATGCGATAGGTCATCTTGCTCGCTCACCGTGTTTCCCTGATTGTTGGGAATTCCTGCTGCAATCGTCCACGCGGAAGCAGCACCACGGTTCTGCTGTGCTCGCGGCGCTGCAGCGCTATTCAGGCCCCTACCAGCCGCAGACTGTTCCCTTTCGCAGGTGCTGATGCCCACCATAGTCCGAATCAAGGACCCCGGCGACGTCGCCACTGCTCTGTTACCGGATGTTAAACCTGCCGACGTGCCTGCATTAGCGACAGCTTTGCCATTGATTACCACAAGAGCTCCCGCCCTACAGGTGGCTGCCAGTTGTACGGCATCCTGCACCGAAACTAGCCAGCAGGCCTGCAGCTCCAGCCTCCGTAGCGATGGCAAACTGGATGGTAGCAGCAATGCACCGTGACCCGTCAGCGGGGCGTCCTTCGGGTGGGCAGCAAATGAGGAAAGCAGTACATGGTTAGGCATTACGGGTGATACGAGCAACTTGTAAGCATCATCAGCAAAGGGGACGATCCGTACTTGTGCGCATTGTGAGAAACTGAGATTGCAGAGGTTTTCCTTCAGAGGGACTTCAATCTAAATGATACTGGTTGACCACAGAAACCGGTTCACGGGCGAAACCGCAGACGGAATCACGGTGCGACAAATGGGTGGATTACTTGGAAAGGTGCAATTGAGCAGGTGGGGGTCGTGCACGGCGAGGACAACGCGGGGTCTCATGGCGGGGTCAGGGCTCCATTTGAACTCGGCAGCCCCAGCCGGGCAGATGCCTAGGTAACGCTCCGTCGCGGTGCCCTCACAAGTGGTTGGGGACAAGGCCAACAAGCACAGGGAAGCTAGCCTGATGTTCAAAGACCTATTCCACCGGTCCTGTTGCTAGAGAATGTCCATAACATCATTTCCCAGTACGCCCCCATCCCCCATTAGTTATTATTTGCTATGTACATGGCCGCACCCGAAGGAGGAGGCTGTGGAGGTTTGGTAACCGCGCCGCAGCCAGAATCCCCACCGCGCCGTCAGTCAACCCTGGGCCGCCCGCCTTCAGCTGCTCCAGAAGCCGCAGCGGCCCCTTGTAAGCCCTGGTGGCCTCACTGACCTCCAAGCCGCCGCCTTCGCTGCTGCATTCATTGGCAGTGGTAAACAGCGTTCTAAATCCGGCCTCACCGACACGGGTCCCAAGCAGGTTTAGCCGGCGGAGATACGGCCAGACCCAGCCGCAGTCAGCAGATGAGCCAGGCAGTTGTTGCCCCGTAAGGCTGCTGTTGCTGCCAACACCGTAGCCGCCGCCTCCAGCGACTGTGCCCATGCCGCTGCCGGAGGTGGCGGCAGCAGCGGCTACAGCCGCAAGTCTCGCACCGTCATCAGGGTCCAGGGGTGGTGGCGCTGCGGCGGCAAGCATACCTGCAGCGTTTGATGCCGCCCATACGTCTGGGAATGCCATGGCTTCAAGGGCCAAATGCCGCTGCTGTTGTGCATCCGGCGGTTGTCCCGAAGTGAGTGATGCTGTGGGCGCTAAGCTGAGGTTGGGGTTGCCGGAGAGGTTTAGGGCGGTCAGTCCGGTGAGCTGCTGGAGCCAAGATACCGTGATGTCGGTGAGAGAGCAGGAGGAAAGGTCCAAGTCCTTCAGGGGCACAGGGATGAGGGACGTGAAAGTGGTGGCCATCGGGGAACGGACGGCATGGGGAGGGGAGAGACGGACATGAGGATAGAACGGAGAACGACCACTTGCCGTCGACCTTTCACAAGGTATGGCGACGGAGGAAGCGACGAATGAAAATATTGGCGTCACTAACAAGCTTTTTCCATAGCATTTAAGGCCAAGATTTAAGTCCAAGAAGCCCAGGAAGCAATCAAGAGATAGGCAGCTATGAAGCAGCCGTCCCTGCTTAGGACCTGGATAATTATTCTGCTTGATACTGCCGTATATATTGTTTTGCATGACGTATAGGCTGGGGCTATGCCTGGTATGGCCGCTGCCGTAGTCCACGTCTTAGTGATTCCACCACCAACGTTCCTCCGATATCTTCTGACAGGTCGGAACGGCAGCCACTCCTGGCTTCTAGGTGCTATTGAGTGTCCACCCTGCACCCACCTGCAGCCCCGCCAGGCCCCCTGCCACTAGCGCAGCAGCACCCTGCGGACTGCCCGCCTTGGTGCCCGACGCTGATAAACGCTGTAGAGCGGGCGCGCACTTCGGGAGAGGGGCACACGGCACGGCGTGGGACAAGGGCCTCAAGCTATCCATGTAGATCCCCAAGGGCAGGTGGAACACAAAAAGATTTCAGATGTCAAACAGAACGTGATTGATTGGAATATAATTTGCAAATATGCGCTCTCCCATTCGCCCTGTGACTTCCTAGCTTCCTTGGGGCTGAGCAAGGTCCAGGAGCTCCGTACGCACCTGCAAGCAAGCCAGGTCCGCCGGTTCCACAGCAGTGCGGCTAAGGTCCAAGTGCGTCAGTCGTGGCGCGATACCATCGGCGGCCGCAGCCAATGCAGCGAGCGGTGCGGTCCAGGATTCGGGGGAGCCTAGCTGGGATAGGTCCAAATGCTCCAGAGTGGCTGCGGAATGCCTGCGTCGGCACGACCGCAACTCAGGTCTCATGGGCTCATTTCTGACTGCCACCTGGTGAGTTGTAGAGATTATCATTCTGCTAATTGGACAGCGACGGCTATGGTGCTGGGGTATGGCGTATGTGAGCCCATGCGGTAGTATTTGTTACGGTGATGATGGCGATGGTGGTGATCGTCATGTCATGACAAGGACAGATCTCTATTTGGTCGGATTCACGGCAAGGACAGAAAGCAGCAGCATTGGGGGGGGAAGATCAAACTGTGAGGCATTTAGTTGGTGGTACTTACTGTTTGGACAAACATATCACAGGTGCTGTTGGTGATGATTGCAATATGTGGTGGTATTTGAGAGCGGTGTTTGAGAGTTTTCATCATTGGCAGGAAAGGACAACAGTTTATGCCATTAGCATGAGTTATGATGTGCGCTGCAAACGCGGTGGGAAAACAGCCACCCTGGGCAAAGGGTGGTTGGGGAGAAGTTAGGAAGTCCCTTATCAAGCAGGACATGTCGTAACGGCATTGTGGCTGCCAGCCGGTCGGGTTCCCTCCTGGCTCTCGGACAAGAGGCAGTCAGCGGCTGAGGGTTGAGCAGACGTCATGGTAGGTGGAGTCCCCCGGGTACGCCTTGATGCCTCCCTTAGGGGCCTTGATCTTTTTAAGCAGTGCGTGTGTGTTAACCCTGGTTGGGATAGGTCAACAAACCAGAGGCTCGATCTCCTTGCTGGTCATATCCAGCACGGAGGGTAGGGGCCACGGGACTCGGCCTCCCTGGCACCCACGAAACTAGCTGATCAAATGATAGCGATCGTTGTTTGGCAGCTTCAGCCGGGATTTTCGCTGTTAGGGGCTGACTGCTGATCTGGCTGGGCTCGGAAGGCAGTAAAGCATGCAAAACACGCACGTCCAGTTGCTGGGTTATAGCACGAAGGTTGTGGCACGCAGGTAGCGCAAAAAACAGAGCCAAAACGGACGCCGTAAAAATTCGAGCGGCTAGCCGTAAGAAAACCTGGGATTTCATGGGTGGCGGCGAGGTATATGCCCCAATACGCCGTGGCACGCCCGCACCTGGTCGCAATGAGCCGAGTGACATACGACCCGGACGAAAGGTTGGTGGGCATACCATGCATCACATCTTTATTAATACAACTGGAGGTTTAAATGATATTTATCTTTATAATTGCTTTGGCAAAACTTAACGGGGTATGCAAACAGATATATCCATGGTGTTCAGGCACGACTGTTATGGCACGACTAATATGTCCCTGGAGTTCCAGGTTCTACCCCGACCAAGAGCGGGCCAAAGTCCCTAATGTTAAGGGCAGGGTGCCCCCATGTCGATGGACGGTGACATCCCCAATTAAAGTGACCTGTGAGGTGACCAGTAGCGGAGTTGACGCCTAAGTTGATTCGGCAGATTCCGCTGGATGCTGGTGGTGGGTGCTGAACCTGGGAAAACCACTGATTTCGGAGAAGTCGGCATGGGAGACTGGATTAGGGTGCCCCGAAACACCGGGGAAGGTAGGGACTGCCAGGTTAGTGGCCACGGGTGATGTACAGGGGGGTACACCCTATCCTACACACATAGATATATACCGCCGGTTTACTGGTAACATGTGCGGGCCAGAGGAAATGCCGTTGACGGCATTTTATTTATGAGATGAGTTCCACAACGCCATAAGGAGGGCGCACATTCGGAAGGTGCACGTGCATCGGTTAGACGACATCATGCTCATAGGGGTAGGACACCGTGGGGTTTCGCCCGCTTTGGCTAATCAGCTCAACAGTGCGCTGATTAAGGGGTCCTGTTGTAAATTTGCAACCGGTGAAACGTTCTTCTTTACCTTTGGAATATTAAAACACAAAGCAGCGAAGAAGAACCCTCGACAACAAGAATGTGGCTCGACCCGTGCCAGTGCGAACTCCCCGACTTTTGTGTCCTGGTTGTGGTTTCCATACATGCCCTTCTGCATCAGCCCCATTCCTGATTAATTGTATCTCGCAAAGAAAGAAGACCATATCTTGCTGTATGCACTACCATTCGACGGCACCCCTACCCCTGTCAGACCAACAGAAACGGGCATTGCGCATGTCATTAAACCCAAGGTACATAATTACGTTTATAAGCCAGCTTCGTATCCCAACGCCCGATTTGGGGCTGTTTGGAGGTGCATCAGAAGCATTTCCACTCGGATGATGGGCCGCGACAAAATCAATACCCGCCGCCTAAAATTAGATCAATTATGTCCTCTTGCTAGTCGACACGAAAACGATATTGAATCGATTGCATGTCAGGCACACAACAGCTTTGTGGCGGGCGCAACAGCCCTCCTCGACAGCAAACGAAACGGCGAAAGGCCAATGAGCCATCGAATATCTCCGTATTTGGCACTCCGCTAGAGCGATGAGCAATCAACGCTCTGTTTGCGATAAAGTTTAAAGCCTTAACATACCTTTAAGACCTAAAAGTCATCCCTTAACCCTCATCACTTTAGGTAGGTCGTTCACTGTGCGTTCACAACCTTTGCCGTGCTATCTTGTGCATCAAATTGATGAGATGACGACACACTCGTCGGGCTATAACTTTTTCAAATATAGTAAAAATTCATTATGCATCCTATACACACGGTACACTTTCCTTCGCTCTCAGTCAAAAGGATGGAAAGCATCTGAGGAACTGCAGTAAGATCTTCCTAGTGGGTCTCAAACTTATTTAACATTCAGAGTACTAAAAAGTAAACAGTCGATTGCATACAAGAAGTTGGCCTAGGTGGATTTGTAGGATAACAGTTGGAAATGCTACGCACGAGCTTTTACACAAGACTCGCCTTTTGAAGCGGAGTATTGGAAATGATACTCACCCGTTATGCCATTTGATACACCCTGGCTAACTGACAGAAGCACTGACAAACCTGGGAACACTTGTAGTATTAAGCAAGGCTACGTCCTATGTAAAACATGTTTCGTTTAATGAATAATAGCGCTGGCAACGCTCTGGCAAAGTGTTTGACAATCTATCGAAGAAACAAGCGGGTGTGCCCAGCTTTCCACGTCTTGCGCTTCGGAAGGCAAAGTCAAAGCCTAGGACATGAAGACGCACTATAAACATAAACGCACAGCAGGTATATCAACTCCAGGCCTTCATGGCCTGTGTTCGGTGTGTAACCGTCGCGGCGGTTATCAGGAGTTAAATGCACCCCTACCTGAAGCCAAGATAGGACTACCCTATAACAACCTCAATACGTTCATGGCGCAGCGGGCAACCGGCCGGTGGAGATGGGACCACAGGTTATAATAACGAGGAGGAGCATCACGGCGGTGAAAACGTTATCGTCTTGACCTTTGCCTGCATAAACGTCAATTTCCAGAAATTGACGTTTGACTATGTTGCCTTATAAGCAACTCCCTTTGATTAACGGTAATGCTATTACAACTCTGCGTGTTTTTAAGTCATAATTAGGCGCGTCGCATATGATCATTCCCCTGCTTGTGCCGTTACTGCCATGGCGTTGCCCTGTTTGGCAACCACGGCGCCATAGCTCCAGAATTGTGTGACAGGTTCATGCCAGGAAAGCTCTTGGGACCGAGTGCCGCATACTCCATACTACAATTGGACCGCATGCCGCAGTAATCAGTTTATTAGCCTTTTCAATGGCAGTGGCAGTTGCAGCGGCAGGCTGATGGTGGACCAGCAGAGCAACCGCAAATGGATATGCCAGGTAGGCCATACGAGTGAAAGAAAGTGGTCTACCCGTTGCATTTGACTTTTGGGGGGCATAGAAAAGTAATTTCGTAGCTGGACGGAACAAGCAGAAGCCGCAGCAAAGTGTAACCACATGTCACATGCAGCTGCTGCTGCTGCAACAGGCTTTTTCACGGTGTGAGACCCCAACACCGATAAGGTAGGGGTATGGGTGTTCACAGAAGGGCCTTCAGATCATTTGGTGAAGCTATGGACCGATCACACCGACCCAATTGGGCGCAGATGAGCGACCCGAACAGGTCGCCCGGCCGAAGTCTCGGTGGCGAGCCAAAATCGCATTCCTTTCGTACTCACGGAATGGCGCTTAAATATCTTTTAATTATGATCGCTTTTTATTTTATACCAGCTTGATTAAAGAATGTTGACGCGTTGTCGTTCCGTACTTTGAACATGTTTCCCGCCAAATTCCCGTCAATGACGCCTAAGCCCCCTAGTGCCCAAGGGACAAGTTGCCATCCTTAAATGGGCTCGGGTAACTAGTGTTTTTTCCTTATCGCAAGCGTAAACTTCTACAAAGTCTTGCTGTGCTTGCTTCACCCTTGCCTTGCTACAGTCGTACGGAGCGTGACAGGGTCCTATTTCCCATGTTCCATGTGCCCAACAGCTCATGTCCCTGCTAAAGAGGTATAATGTTCCCACGCACAAATCTCACGCAACACGGAACACAACCTTCCTCAAAAAGAGCCAGCGTCTACGCTGCGTCTGCTTTCCGCCTCCTCTCCACGACCTTCACCTGAGCAGGCTGGCTAGGCCCATGGGAGACTCCGGATCGGTTACTGCTGCCGCCCCCGACAGTGTTGCTCCATTCAAGAGTAGCTGCCGCAACGCCATCCGTGAGGGATGACCCGCAGGCCACCACACCTCCCGCAGTTGGCAGTGCCGCATGTCGAGAACCTGGCAGTGGCCGGCCAACCAACATACGTACATACGATACAACAGTGGAGTTAATACAAAGCATCTATCACTGCTGGCACTGAGGCCGGTCCAAGGAAGCGGGCCGATCCTTTCCTGACTGTTCCAGGTTTGCAAGGCTTGAGACACAGAACAGCACGGCGTCCCCTCGCGCGACCAACACATGGCGGGTCGAATGCAACAGTGAATGGTCTCAACACGCAGAGGCATGGTTCCCCCCAACCCTTGCTTGCCCCGGCGTCACCTGCAGCTCCGGCAGGGCCGGTAGTGTGGTTAGCGACGCCCAGGCAACATTCAGGTGGCGCAGATGCGGCAGTCCGGCCGCCAGCAGCAATAACAGCTGCTCGCCGCCATTTGCCCCGCCGCCCGCGTTGCTGCCCCACATCTCCAGGTGGCGCAGGGCCGTCAGACCTGACAGCAAGCCCACCCATGCCTCGTCGCCCACTGACTATTTCAAGGATTAGGAAAAGGCCGGGGGGAAGAGGGGTCTTTTCAAAGCCACGGGGGAGCGGTGCAAACAGAAGAGGAGGGAGGAGGTGCTCACACGAGACCTGACACTAGGGTCCCCTGAGGGATGAAATCCGATCATCACTAGCCGTGATGAGGGGATGTCGGCTGCTGCTGGGGTCGTACCAGCTCCTACCAGGTCGTGAAGGTGGGAAGGAGAAAACGCAAACTAGAACAAGAAGCAGAGCGGGGTGAGGCGATGGGGAGCGGGGGGGTAGGCGATGGGGAATTAGGGGCTGAACGGGGCAGGGGAGCGGGGGGGTAGGCGATGGGGAATTAGGGGCTGAACGGGGCAGGGGAGCGGGGGGGTAGGCGATGGGGAATTAGGGGCTGAACGGGGCAGGGGAGCGGGGGGGTAGGCGATGGGGAATTAGGGGCTGAACGGGGCAGGGGAGCGGGGGCAGGGTGCTCTGTGACTCCGGCCCGCTCCACCCCTCATCCTTCGGCTCGCCCACCCAGGCAATCACCTTCAGACCGCCCGCTTGCAGCCGTGTAAGGCCCACCAGCGCAGTCAGCGTTGACAGACCGGTGCCCAGCACGCCGGTCTCTGCATCGAAACCGCCGGGGTTTGCAATCAGGGGGGGGGGAGACGAATGAAAGAGACCTGACACCGCTAACCGGTATGATGGTCGGAAGATGGCGGCTGGCCTCGTCGAAATTGATAGGCAAGGTGAAAACGTTCGAACGTAACTAGGTACGTTGCCGCCAAGGCTGCGCGCAAAAAAGAAACAGCAAATACGGCAATAGAAACCGTAATCAAGTGTACTATCTTGGTCTTGCTGCTGCTGCCAGCGAAACAATGCCGCGTAAGAATTGTTGAGTTCGTTCTCTGAAATGGAAATGGAAATGGAAATGAGGAAAATTGATAGCTGACCGCTGGCGCTATCATGAGCGTTTACCTCCCGACCCCCCTTTTTCCACAACAGCACGTCCCAAACCTGTCAACCAACCCCCCAAACCAGACCGGGTTAGTCGGAAGACCGCGCCCGCACCAACTGAAGGAAGCGCGAACTCACCTGGGGGGGAGGCAGCAGCGGCGGTAGCAGCCGCAGCGGCAAGAACGTGCACATGCGAGATGAAAAAGACGGCAAAGCGCAAAGAAAAGGAGAGGCAAGTAAAATAGGTCCAAAACACTTAAAACAAGGCACCATGCATCCGAGGAAACTGTGCCACTGGGTTTTGAGGAAATGAACTGAGGATAAAGCGAAGTAAAGAAATAGCTATAAAGTAAAGAACAGAATTTGGAAGAAGGATGGGAGGAAAGACTAATAAGTTGGAGAACGAAGAGGACGGCTTTGGCATGCAGGATGGGAAGAAACCGGGAAGCGGCGCTGAATGGCGCATACAGGGCAGGGCAATCAGAGGAGGGAGAGAGCGCCGCTGTTGTGCTGGACTGTAATACATGGGACCGGGTACAGAAAGAAGAACGCAGGGTGGACGTACATGGGAACGTACGGAAAGGGAAGGATGGAGGGAGGATGCCAGGGACAAAGGAAGACGTTCGGGCTCAATGCAAGATCAGCGTTTTCGCTTTCGGGAGCGGGAGGGAGAAAGTCGGCGTTGGTTGGAAACCCAGTGGAGTTGAGCCTCCCCTTCCCCCCAACGAGGTTAACCCCTCGCCTATCAGAGCTATTCACCATTCCCTCTCGCTGTATCCCAACTTCCACGCGGCTCCACGCTGTTCTCCCCCACCCGATATGTTCAGCGACTGCAGATGGGTCAGGTGGGCAAGCAGCGGCAGGGCGTCGTCCCGCACATGAGAGCTGCCGGAAAGGTCCAAATGGCGCAGGCACGTTCCCGCGCATGAGGCTACTACCGGAACTCGCCGCGATGGCGGCGACGCTTCACGCGGTGCGTGTACTGAGGCGTCGGAAGTTCCCCTTCCAGACCCGAGTTTCAACGGCTGGTTGGGTGAGGCTGAGGGTGAGGTTGAGGGGGAGGTCGAAGAAGGGAGCGATGATCCCGAAAGAATCAAAGCCTGCAGCGCTGCGGCATTTATTTTGCTACAGCCAGTCAGGTGCAGCGTGTCCAAATACCTGGGGCAGGAAGAGGGCAATGGGGGGCCAGGGAGTAGCTATGGGGAAACAACGTAACGGACTAGAAACAGCAATCTGGAGAAAGCTTAGCTTAGCTGAGCGCGTGTGCGTGCCACTTGTATATGTGTGTGTGTGTGTGTACGCACGTATTACCCCAAACCAATTGACCCCCCAAAAGTAACGTTTTATTTCTCCACGCCATCACCACTCGTGCACGCCCCCCCAGACGTCCCTCTAACCAGGTTCGCGGGCTGTCCTCCACCACACATGACCTACCTGAACCCCGCCAGAGCCGCCAGCCACTCTGCTGTCACTGCATCACCCCGCAGCACCACTCGAGTGGCTGAACAGCGAAACAACTCCATAGTGGCAGGTCGCAGCGGACCCGCTCCCCCTCTCCCTCCTCCCTGGAGGCGACTTTGGCGATCTAAAAGCAGCTCCAATAGCTTGTTTGCGGCCTGGTCAGGCAGACGCTGTGGCAGAGGAACGTGGAACGGCAGGTTGTCACCCAGGCCGGCTGGAGAAGTCTGGCAAGCAGCACCTGATTTATCAATATCTATCCGTGAAGAAGTTGGTGTGCCGTTGTGGAGACTTGGGCTTTGTGCTCCGGCCGACAGGACAACGGTGCTAGGAGCAACGGAGCTCGGACACACGGGCCGAAACGACTACTCTATCAGCTCTCTATGTGACGCTCTCTATGGTCTGAGGATGCAAAGGTTAGCCGCAAGGCACATGGGGAGATGGAAGAATCGCTTTCCTGATCCGCCCGATCGAGTCCACGCGGTTGATTCCTCGCGGATAATGTGGAGATGCAGGTGGCAAATTACGTTGATCACGTGATAATTACGTAGTAAACCAGAGCCCGGCGATTATGGGACCGCGAGCGGGAACGAAAGAATGATGAAGAAATACGTAATAGTAATCGGACGTGTTGGTTTGAGGCGGGAAAGGAAACCGCACTCGGCCCTATCGAGGGGTGCCCCCAGTGCCAGGGAGGTAAGTTGCAGTACGTTCTGTTTTCAAAATACGGCAAGAGGACGCCAGCTGCGTCGCATCACACCTCCAAATTTCGGCGCTGTACCGTCCAGTGGCGGCTGCTGGCCGCTGCCTGGGGCAGCAGAGGGATGGGATAAGAGGGAGACGTAGAGAAGATTGCATAGGAGCGAGGCGTGCCGAAGATGCACACCAAGGGAGCTGCCACGGAAGAGTCACCGAGTGCCAAAGCACTTCGCAACATGCCGAACCTGGATGCAGAGGTCCAAGAGGCTAGGCAAGGACATCTGGACGTGATGCTTGTCGGACTTATCGGATGCGTGACGTGCGGACTGGTCGCCCCCGATGTAAAGCAAACCGACTAATATTTTTGAAATACAAACCACTCAAAGAAAAAATTATAAGTTGTTGTATGTGTGGGTTGAAATTCACATTATGTACTGACATGCAGCTTCGGACATGATAGTCCAGGCCACGCCACGCGGACCGGTGTTTGCATCAAAACGTTATATATATCCATCAATCGTTTTTTTATATAATTATGGCTGTCCCCATACTAAAAATTGAAATTGACGAGCTGAAGAACTCAATCCACCACCTCGAGCGGAGCAATTGCGAACTCAAGGAGCTTCTCCAAACAGATCCCGACCCCGAATACCGAATTGCCATTGGTGAAAATGTCACGACAATAGCAAAAAAGCGCGCACGGGTCGCAGCCCTTGAGGAGGAGCTGTGGCGCCTCGCCAGCGAGCACGAGGCAGCAGTGGCGGTACCGGTTTGCGACCAGTCAGTTGCAGCCGACCAGTCAGGTGCGGTAACGTACCTTGGGGCTAACGACTTGCAAACAGCAGCGTCGCGAGCAGGGCCCCGAGAGGACCAGCCCACCTCCCGTATGGAAGTGGACACAGCCGCTGGCGCTGATGACACTCAAGGGAGTTCCGGTGCCACACAGTTTGGCCAAGGCAATATAACCTCTGATAATGGTGCCGTTGTGTGGCGCGGCGTGGAGCCTTGCGAGGCGCCAGGAGCTATGGAGACAGGTCTAGCAGTAGAGACCACGTCTACTGGTGCGGAATGCAGCAGCACCGCAGGGTTAAGCTCAGGTCTGTGGTTATGATACGACAACGCCGCAGTTGCGATGACCCAGGAAGTTGTAGCCCAGGGGCCCAGGACGGCCGAATTGCGGATGACCCAGCGTGGTGGCTATCAGCGCTGAGAAACCAAATGGCAACCAGGCGGGATTTGCTGCATGGGATCGAAAACAGCCACGGTGACACAGATATTACCTCTACTATTACCTCATCAGCACCTTTCCCATCATGATGCTGTCGGGTCCCTCAACTACAGCAATCATATACCTTTATTTATATGGCTTTATACGGCTCCATGATAACTCGTGGCATGGATGGCATCAAGACAGGGCGATGACGCAGATTGATGGTTCAGAACCCATTAGCATTACGTTTCTGGCTCTAGGTGGGGAATCCGGGGGTGTGCCAGCAGGCTGTATCATGGGGGTTGGGTGTTTGCCAGGCACGCTGCTTAACCCTTCGAAAAGGGGAGGTCCATGATGTTACTTCGATGGGAATCCGTAGGGGCCGCAGGACGACATCATTTTAAAGGATTCCCTGACCGGCGTCTTGCTGCACAGTTTTATGGGGCGAGTAAATTGCCCAGAAGGATTGCCATGAGATGGCCATAGGATTGGAGACTTTCTCCTCATTACCATCGCACTAACTGTTTGATGTGTAGATGTACGACATACCCAGCGTGCAGACGAGCTAGGTCCTGTACAGAGAAGCTATGATCCGAAGTTGAAGTCGAAAGGCAGTTCGGTCAGCCCCACGCCCCTCAGGCAATGTGTTCCCAGCCCGCAGCCTCCTCTTGCGTCCTGTCCTTAACTAAGGTGTTTCCCTTCAGTAGGGGTGCCCTAGCTAGGACTAACCAGAGGGACTCTGCTGTTGTCGCCCGGATGATGGTCGTAGCATGCATGCACGGCATCGACAGGATTCTGTGTCACGATTTAACGAAAAATCAATAGTGGGTCAAAAGGCATACAAGATCCCCCGAGTGCAGGGCATAAGCACGCTAAGTTGTAGGAGGCAACGGTTAAGCACGCTGAGGCCACCATGTCTATAAACCACCCCAGCACCACAGCGTACAAATCAACGGAAACGTTATCAATGCCAATCATGTCAAGTAGGATCGTTAAATGATATCTTGAAACACAGCGTGTGATTTAAAAAATCCTGAAGATCCGCGGTTCTATTCGACTGATATAGCAACAGCAGCAGCAGCAACTGCTGCACACTCAGGGGCGGTTAAATGTAACTGTCTCACCATACGCCGGCTGCCGCGACTCGATGTCCGTGTCCCTCGGTGTTCCGTACTCGCATATTGCTTATTTTGGAATCGCCTGACCTAATCACGGTATGCAGGTCTTAATGCCAATTCGAGGACAATCGCTTCCTCGTAATAGCCGCAATAATGTAATGTGTTAGCAGATTGCGATAACGCTGAACGCCGAGAGACACGCCGCAATGCTCTGAAAATACTGACTTGGTGTTATATATAGATAACTAATCCTATGAAGCTAACCGCCAGATAGCCAATGTCACGCTTAAGTAACTCGAGCCCAACGCCAGCAACCCAGCCACAAACAAAATATTTAAACAGCTTCCCTTTTTGCTCTTCAGACGTGCATATTAACACGCCCTTGCACGCCCATCGATGCGTTCCGCGGCGGTGGTGGGCGCTCACGGTTGGCGCGCTTTGCTGAAGCGCTGCACGCCCACGCCGTCCAAGCTCCACAAATCCGTAAATCCTCCCTTGGAAGGCTTCGTCTCCCTCACGCTACCTCAACAAATCCGCTCGCTAATGAGCGGTGAGGCAAATCATGCGCCGACCCGCACCTGCGGGCAGCATCATCCGCAAGCATTACAATGCCCTCTCCATTCATCACGTGCCAGCGTGGCAGATACTTGCTGCAATTCGTTCAACGTGGATTGCAAGCTGCAATCAAATTCTTGGGACTGACAAGGCCTCAACTCGCACGCCGTGGCAGACGTGTCTCCATTCGGCCTGAACGTCATACTCCATTGCCCCATGGGTCAGAAAAGGAGGCCCTAGGAAAACGGGGAATGGGGCCGCCGCGCTCTGCCTTTGGCGCGCATCGAAATGCAGCCTCACAGAACTCAAGTTTCAGCCCCTGTTCCCCTTCCCGATGTATCCGAACAAACGCGCCAAAGCCGCGTCCATCTCTATTAGCCCCTTTCACGTCAGCTTTCAAGTCGCTTACATAACTTCTAGTTCTTGCCATCATATTAATATATCCCCAGCTGCTCGCTCGACTCGTATGTGTCACCTTCCCCTATTCTGCGTAGACATGCAAGCACATCAGCATACTCAGCCCAACAAAACAAGAACGTTTTTAAGCAGTCCGCTATCCAAAGATCGCACCGGCGCCTCTCCAGACTCAGACACGAACGGATATCAACAACAAAGCACACCAGCGACGCAGCGTGAAGCCCCGGCACCTGGGCCATGAAGGAGGCGCACGCCACACCCGCTCAGGACAGGGATGTAGAAGCAAAGGAGCACAGGCGGCTGTGCATTCGGACAGGGACCCTCGGAAGCCGAGAACCTCAAAATGAAAGGGCCGTGGGCTTCACGGAAACTCCCCTACCATCGAGAAGCCGCCTGCGGAATCATAAATAAACTACAGTTTCAAAATGTCATGTCCAGACCACCAATTTCACCCTTTGCCTGTTCCGCCGCCCTCCCGGCCCCATCATGTCAGTAATAAGTTCAAACGGCGCAAATGATGTGGGGCATTCGGGGCCCGTCACCTTTTCACGCCAATTTTCCCCAATTCCTAGGCTGACTCCCCGATACCATACAGAGAAAGCCCATGCCACGCTCACAGATGAAACGTCCGAAAGCAAAGGTCATCTCTTCACGCCTTGTTTTACACACAATATCATGAACATTTTATCTTCCCTGCTGTTGACTCCCGACAAAAACTAGACGATGCTTCGTAATCGACTCGACTGACTCTGTATATCGCCGTTATTGGGTGCGGAAATCGCAAACCCGCACCCTGGGAACCCCATCGGTGAAAGGTGACTCTGGACGCCTCAAATGCCAGCCTACGCCCTAGCAGCCGCTGGATGCCGCCGGCAGGGTTCCTCTCTCGCTACGCGGGGGTGAGACGCCGAGTCCGGAACATGATCCGGGGTTCCCCCGTCCTGTGACCGCCCCCAAAGCGCCAGCTGTCATTGAGGTGCAGGCGGGATATCTCCAACAAAAAATTTTCAAAGCTACCGTACACTGCCGACGCGTACCCTTCCAGGTTGAAATACGGCACGTCGTGACAACATGCTAACACTTCCTGTGCTTCTGAGAGATATGATGCCAAGTCCGCAACCGCATAAGAGATCTGCGCTGGTTGGCGGCGGATGAGCGACTTAAGGCGCCGAGCGCAGCGATCAAGCAGGTCTGCGAGAGGGAGGGCAGAGGGGGGATAACATTTCAAGAATGGGTAACACTGAAGGGATTGGAACTAGCGGACACGTTGTAGCGGACACGTTGTAGCGTAGGACGCGGGCCCATGCACCGTTCCACTCAGGCCCCTTCCCCTTGAGCATATTGGGGAAAGCTTTGCAGCGGTATATCCCGCATATCCGATGGTGCGATGGTGCATCGATTGCGCAGACTCACCCCTCGCCGATGGCGGCTCCGCTATGTGAGCTCCCAGGAGCTGCGAACTTGACATGGCGCACACCAGCAACACACTGGGTTGGTGCGGCGCACCGCATGCGACAAGGTTGTGCTGCTGCTGCTGCTGCTGCTGCGGTGGCTGCTCTTGTGGCATCGGTGGGGGCGGTGAAGGAGGACCTGGCGCACAAGGCGACGAACAGCTGCTGCAGCTGCTGTGCGCTGAGTGTGGTGTCCGATGCCGCTGGCGCGACCCGGAGGTGCCAGCACTGCGGCCCAAAGCGGAAGCCCCCCTCCGCCCCGTCCCACCAGGGGGAAAGCTCTCGCATTTCCCTGTGTTTGTGTTTGTACTCATTTCTTCAGCTACAAATGTGCAGGTGCTTGTATTGTCGTCATCCTCCGCATCTCCACCGCCTGCCTGTTGAGCCTCTGTCAGCCGGTTGGATGGGGGCTGAGGGGGTAGCGGTGAAGCCACTGCCGCAGCCCTACTGCCGAGCATATCTGGCGTGGACGCTTGTTTGTGGCCTGGCCGTAGCGCTATGTCTGCCATCGCAATGTTTCCGCTGCAGGACTGCATCGCGTTGCAGGTGCCCAAAGATCCGGCGGTGGGTGGCGCGGGAAACGACAGCCCAGTGGCTTCTGTGTCGTTGTTGGGGGTGCAGAGGTTCGGTGAAGATTCAGAGCTGGTGTTTTCCGCGGCAGTGGCAGGGATGGTGTAGAGCGAGCGGAGTGACCACGACGCCTCGGACTGGCTGCAACTCGGTTGCTCTGTACTATGCATGGCGCTGAGGCTGCCGCAGTCGCTGCACCGGCGGCAGGCGGTTGGCGTCGAAAAGCCGCTGCACGTGTCCGGGGTGTGGATGCTTTCCAGGCGCTGCTTGCATGCCGCAAGCCGTAAGAGCGTTGCGATGGGCAGTGGGTCGCGCAGCGCGTCCCAGCCCTGCATATGCCGAGCTTTACCTATCGTAAGCACCGCGTTCCTATCCGCAATGGTACCATTCAACGACCAACCTCCACCAAAATGGCTTTCGCCGATGGCCAGCAGCATCTGTTCGAGGCTGCCATAAACGTCACGGCCCCATAGCGAAACGGGCTTTGCCTCTTGGCAGCACGAAGGTGCAACTGACATGCTTAGTAGCGCCAGGAGCTTTTCGGCTTTGTAAGCTTCTTGATGCGTCCGCCGGGCAAAGTAGCAGTGCAGTACTTGAGCACATAGGCGCGTTATTTTTTCAACAGGCTGATCCCAACTGGTTAAAGGGCCTGTCGAAAGACTCGGCTTTCCTCCGGACACCGACGCCTGACAAACACGGACGTTGATGGCCTTGCCTCCCACGCGAATACTGTTATCGAGATCTGCTGCAATAGCACCAATATCTGAAGCTGAAGGTGATCCCGCAAGAACAACGAAGCCGAATCCCTTATTTTTCCAGGCCGATTGGGGGACGACGCTGATAGCAAGCACTCCTATACGCCTTGAAGCAAGCTCAGCTGAAAGCGCGGCCTCCACCTCCTCTTTTGGGAGTTTGGGAGGTATGCGAGTTAAGAAGAGATGATAAGGGGCCCCGACGTCGCCTGAGTGCCCAGGGTCCGCGGCCATGGTGCTAGCTATTCTAAAAGTCCCTCATCAGTTTCGGAATTTTTTGAAAGCGCTTCTTACACAGGTGTTCCGGTATAATTTGGACAAGCAAACTTAGGTAGGTTCAGGGTGCAGGCCAGCAACGGCGGGTGTTCGCCGATAGTAACGATATTGCAGCTACCAAAGCTAACATTGTATGAGATCGACGCAGTCCTTGAGGAGAAAAAATTTCCTTACCATTAAAGAACTGCATTGCAGAGCTAGCCCGCTACGCGAGCCGATCCGAGCTCCTTCCACCTGCCCGGCTGAGTGCGCCCGCCTTTCCCATCACCCCTGGAGCTGTATACTTTCTCACCGGAAAAGCAAAACAATGGTTTCGTATCTGGATTATGGTTATAATTTTCTATACTTTTTACGTACACGCATTATCTAACAGTAAACGGTTATGGTGGATGGGCGTCGATGGCCCTGGATGACACATAATCTTTGAAGGACCTGACGAATTCCGTATAGAAAATGTCGGATAGTTTACTTTCATGTCAGGGCCTTGGTCTCGTGTACCAAACTAAACTTGGCGCTATTTTCTCTAGGAACAAGTCTAGGGCTGACGTTCACGTATTACACTGGATTCTCACAGTATGAATAATCATGCAATTAAAACCAGGATGAAGTCTAGGATAGTGTGTACTTGGCCCAGGCAAGGAGTTGGGCATGAGTATCTTGCAAATAATTGATAGAACGTTATACATAGCTATAACCGGCGGTTAGCTAGAAAGGTAACGGCTAGCCAAAAATGCGAATATCAGAATCAGCACCTGATATTGGATTTCACCCTGTGCCCAACGAACCAAGAGGGTTGGACGGGTTCAAGTTATGCAGATTCATGTCCAGCAGGACAGATGCAAAGAGCGGATCAGTGAGGTTCATCCTTCGACCGAGCAAGAGTATAGCGGCCACTAACAATTCATTTACATAGCATAAGAACAATTATATTCGTAGCTCGACGGATCTCAACGTTGTTCTGCTGTAAACCGCCACGAAACCGTTGCACGTTTCTCTCCGTTTGAAAGATGGCGATTGGCCAATACCTGTCTCCATCTCCTGCCGTACCACCTTTCAGGCTTCTTCTTCGATTGAGCGGCAGAGAGTGGCTTTAGCCACCTGCTGGTGCACGATCGACACACGACCATTCTGACCATACCATCTGTGCCTGGGGCCAGTGCTGACGGCGCAAGGTATTGCAAGGTTGCCACCAGTTGGAGACCCATCCACAATGATTCACGTTTAGGCACCGTCGGTAATTCGGTTCAAATCAACTCAGTACGCGGCCTCCGTAGGTTGCCACTGGTTGCAACACGCATTACGACATCCGCTCGGTACTGTGATATCCCCAAAAGTCGGTCACCTAGATCGCGACCTGGGGTGGGGTACCAAGTCCGCAGGGCTATCACCGTAGCCCTTGGGTGACTGCGACCTTTCCTCGTAGTGCCTTCGCTGCGTTGTCCCGCCTTTCGGCAAGGGGCGAAGGCATTCCTAGTTGACAGGACAGGATCCTAAACTTCTGACGACCAGGCCGGCGCCCCGCCCGGGCGGGGTCTTTAATCGGTGCCGCTAGGGTAAGGTGTGTAAGCCAATAACATGACTCCCCAACCGAGAATCCGAAACCCCCGTCAAATCCCCGGCAAGAGCCCTTCGCATCTTTGTCTTTATGGGACACGCAACGCAAATGTACTGGATGCGCTCCAAACGATCCACACAATCGTAATCTTCGCGAAGTTAGGGAAAAAGTTCCAGGGAGGAACTTGCAAGGAACCGGACAGGGCCCGATTGGCTTTGGTTGTCCGTGCACTCATGTGCCAGAAGCTGCCGTAAAATGGGTCGGTCGGACAGTTGCACCTAAGGTAAAAACTAATAACTGGTTTGTGTTGGTTATTTTCATTCCATAAATTTCCGCATTTTCAGGGAAGTTGTGAGGTGTTTGGCAGTCCAGGTTGGCTTTCATGCAATTGTCGTCGGCTTTGACCCGGCATGAACCTAGGGGCACCTTCAGGGTCCGAACGCAAACAGCGGCATAGCATAGACTTCAAAAGGTCATAGAAATCACAATAAAATGTTTTTGGCAGCAGTAGGGCATGTTGTAGCCCGGCGTTTGGTTACTGAAAGAGTGGGTCCGTGACAATGATACGACAACGACGGGAAGGATGCGACACAACAGTTTTTCTCGCCCCAACCAAATTCAGACAAATATTTCAGATGGTTGAGAGGAGGCAAATGCTGGTGCTATTGCGCGCCACGTAGATTCCCTACCCTGGTCCTACCGTTTGTATACGTCTTTGTACGTACGTGGTGTTAATTAAAAGAACGTTGGACGGGGTAACACCACATGAATAGTACAAAAACTAAAACTCATTCCCAATGTGCTATCTGTTGCACTATTGACGCTTATGGATTAGGAATTCAGTTTCTCAGTCGAGGCCATACGATAAGGCTTCATGCTCATGTTCTCTTACTAAGTTCAGTTTACGCAACTTGAACAACAGCTAGGTCTGTGACGTCATTTTTGTCAGTCGCAACCCGGCCCACCCGTTGTGCGATGCACGTGTGGCGGCGATACACCGTTCCGACATGTCCTATACTAAACAAAATGATAGTTTTTAAGACATTATAATTTCTTAAGGTATTTCAGTAATGACCTCATTAAATTGGGAAGGCCTTAAACACAAAACACACTGTTCATCCCTAGAATATTTATGCACAAGTCTTGGATATACCATGCCTCTTAAGAGTTTCAATGATCAATCGAATTTCTCCTTGTATGATATCTCTCTTAGTTTATAATGTTTAATCGAGACTCATATTCCGTGAACCAAACTTGCGGTTACGTCAGTGCTTCCTCGCTTCCGGACCCATGCGGCCCATTATCTTCTTATCTTTATTATCACTTATATAAGATATTCTGTCAACAGATGCTCAGCAGGACTTCCCGTGAATGCTAGTTTCATCCGTTGTGTACGATCTCGATGAACACTTTGGTTTGACCTGTTTCAGTTCTTGTATTGCACACCCTTAGGCGTCTTAAAATGTCTGTGTATTTAATGACAACGATGAAGGCTAGGATGTTTTCTAGGGTTGTGGATGAGCGAGTGCCACAGGTTAACAGTCCTCATCGATGATTCGCAGGAGCCCACCTCCCGCCATGAACGTTAGAATGCGCCGTTCCCATTCGTCGCAGGTAAATCTGAAACGAAAGCCAGAACATACTAACTGCTCAATGGCGAAAACATACGGAAATCTTCTAGCCTAAGTTGCGTCTCTCAGGATCTGTCAGGATCGCGCAGCCTGTCGCCGGATATAATGTGACCGTTTAGTCAAGAATAATCCGTTCCGGGGTATCCATGAAGTCAAAAGATGCAACAGAAGGCAAACAAATGAGAACTGCTGGGAGGCCGGCCGTCGCCGGAAGCCGCGCAAGTCAATTTTGGTTGGGCTTTCTCGGGCCATCCATAGCTCCGGCCCTTAAGCAAGCAGGGATGCACTTGCATCATTCCAAAAGCCGGCAAGCACACGGGATGGGATATTGGTAGCGACCCCCGAGGGTCCGCGTCACGACGGACTTGGGCAGCGTGCACGATGAGTACGGGGACTGCAGGGGATTGCGAGCGACCAGATCTGCACCCCTACCTCTATTCACACTGTAGCTGATCATGTGGCTAATTGCCACTTTAGTTGCAGCGGTATGACATTTTGTCTGCCCAGCATCCACCAGCAGCCGCTGTGATCTAGTGCTTTTCCTTGGAATGATATGACTTGATGGAAACCGCTGTGAGGTCAGTCATGGGCATTGCTTTGGCTACGCAAGAACAGTAACAATCTGCTGCCCCATGCTACCCGCGCTTCCCTCTGCACGCCGTCCGTTTTCCTTGGCTGTGCTTGTCATATAGAAGCCGCACAATGAAGGACTTTGAAGGCATGAAACTCACCATGATGACCGCAGAGCTCATCCGAAAAATTCTGCATCAAAGCAGCCAACTTTCAGTCCCATAATCCTACCTTCCCTTGAAAACCTGGAACCCTCGTATTTTATACAATGAAGATAGCTCGTCTATCCGTGCGACAGAACTGCTGTCCGGGACAGCCTGGACCCTTCCGGATGTGATCACTCCTTTACCTGCCCCTTTCGTCCCCTCCCAACCTCGTGGAGTGCACCCAACGAACCATTAACACGAGTTGCGTTCCTCCGTCCCCGTCCCCGTTCCCCGGGTCTGTCGCTAGAAATAAAGAGCACCTTGAGGCCCCTCGAGCAAGGCCGCATGTATCTGATCACCCTATCAGCACTCTTCACTCCCAACACACACCACGCTGGCAACCATATCAGCACCATGCGGACAATACCCACGGCTATTACTATTCCATGCTTCCATCGCGCGTGACATTCTCTGCTTGTATGCAATAGCTGGTCCTCTCTTGGTGTACCGCTCGTGCTTGGTGCACAAGCTTCGTGTCTAAAATGCCTACAGCCCTTACTTCATCAGCCTATAGATACCTCTATGGCCACCTCTTGCCCTGGCGAAATGCCCGGACAGTCTGATAGAGACAGTGGGTCAATCATCAGCCGCCCGCCCAGCAGCAATTTGATTTTAGAGAATTCCAGCTTGTGCTGCTCCGCCACAAACGCCTTTACGTACGCCACCGTGACACCGGTCTTGAACCTGGAAGTTCAATACGTGCGTGGGGGCGGGAGCAGCGGGGTGGAAGGGGAAGGGGGAAGTCCTGCGGAGGTTTTGCGGGGCAGCAGCTTGCGTTTTCTGACTGGGCGCACAGCCGCTTAATAGAGTGATGCATCTCAACTCATATTTCTCATATTTCTCATCCCGCATGCTAATTGCGGCAAAGGATAATACAAATATGCTAATACAAATTTGTGGCAGCCACGGAGCGGCCTTCCAGTTGAGTTAAAGGTCTGGCGATCAAGCTTTCTTCCACATTCAGTGCTTCCAAGGGTTATCGTATGAGCAAGTCTTGCGCAGAACTACGCGCTGACGCCACGATTGGCAGATACAAGGCCTTACGGGGACTCAGATGCGTTCCTTTTAAATGATTTATGTACCCGTGGCTCATGGTACGCATCGGCCTGGCAAACTTAATCTTGAGGAACACATCTTTCGATTGTGGCTAACCCGGTCAGTAGGTCTCCACCACCAAAACAACGTTAACAAGCGCAAAAAGTACTTCGAACAGTCAGAACAGTATTGATACTAGTCCCCTCCTGACCCAAGACTATGCCTCTGGGATAACGGCAAGCGTGAAGACCATAGTTTGCCTTGCATAAACGACACGCACTGCGTAGGCACTGTACGTAAACATTTGCCTTCAGGGAACACTACAGGGACCAGGACCGAAAAGGTCATCCATAGATTCAAAGTAACAACACAAGCTAATCAACATCACTTAAGCCTGATACACGTATTCATGCCATCATGCAGACTTTCAATCCGAAGACGTCTGCCGGCCAAATTTTCTGAACCCTAAGCCACCAATAGGAAAACTTGGCTGCTTACTTGTGTGCCGCCTGCTCTCCTTTAGGCAGAGACAATAACAAAGTGACGTCCGCCCCTTCTTCCGCTCGCGCCTCGGCCGCTTTCGTAGCAGCTGCTTGCTCTCGGCTACTCTCCAGATCAACAGAACTTAGATCCATTATGAGGGTTGAATTTTCGACAAAGTCTTTCAACTTTACCACGAAAAGTTACTGCAGCAACGACAGCTGTCGTGAGCACTCTGTCTTCAGAATAGGCAATGTACTCCTAAAAGTAGCCACTATGCAAAAATGAAAGCGTAAGGGAAATGCTTCCACGAAGTTACGAAATATAATTTGCAACCTTGGAAGCAAGGTCGTTGCACAGCTGCCATTCCGTACACGAGGTCCAAGAGTAAAGGAGCATAGAGAAACCGGAAAATATGAAAGCGCTCGCGCCGCCCGTTATACTGCATTGAAGCGACCCGTGCCTGCTCCAGCTACCTGAATTATGACCTCCGCGGGCGCCATGGCGTGTAGCCGTCCTTTTAACTGCTGCAACCGCTCCGACCAGATCTTTCCCGATTCGGCGCAGCGTTCAGCCTCTGCAGCGCCTTGTGCCTTCCATAGTTCTGCGGAGCGGCAGGAGCGTGTTCTTGCAATACGTTCAAGTTACGGGAGAGGTCCGGTACATGACTCGGGTCTCATACATGTCCAATGCGAACATTTCCATAACCCAACAGTTCCCAGAGCACGTTGTTAGTGCAAACCGACTAAATGCAGACCGAACGGCCTTTCCAGCAACGCTATGACTATCCAGTCGCCTAGGCAAGGATGAACGCAAGAAAATCAACCCGTTAGGAATCGCCTCAACGCTAACATGAATACCGCCCTCGTACCTTACACATTCGCGGCCCCGGAAACCCTCTATCCAGACGTACGCTGATACTACTGTCGTGGTCGCCACGCAAGCACACGGACACTAATATTCTCACACAACCCGGTCGCGCAAGTCGGCCTCCTTACCCACCCCCCTTGGCGACCCTACGCGAGACGCGCCTCTCCTTCCCTCTCTAACACGTTCCTGCGCACCTGCAGTCTCCTCCCAAACGTCCATCCAGACGATATCCGGGTAGGCGGGGTAGCGCATGGAAACCTGCAAGACCCAGGTGAGCAACGCGTGTCCAAGCAGCGCTCTCTTAGGCAAACCACCTCCCCGCGTGTCAATGCGCGAAGCAATCACCAGGTAGGGCCCCCACGAACTGGGAGAGGAGATCGTCGTCTCTAATCCTCCCCAACACCATCTCGCACAACCGCAAGGGAGGCACAGCTGACTGGTCGGGTTAGGCCTGTCCCTCGCATGCACTATACTGTTGGTCCTCCACCCAGGATGCCGCACCTGCTGGTACCGCTTCTCTACCTCCCGGTCAACGCGTGCCGTACCGTCGCCCGAATCGGCTGCAATGCCCGCTACTTCTGCTGCCATCTGCTGAAACATTCCCTCCACGCATTCCAATAGAACTGGAAATTCTGAGCTCCAGCCACTGCCACTGCCATTAATGTTGAAATTGCCGGGCGGAGCAACAAAGAAATCTCCTGAAGCTGCGGACGCCCTAGACAGCGGGTCTGGCTCCGGACACAGCCGTGCGTCTGGGGGCCGCTGCTGCTGCTGCGGTAACGGCGGGTATTGGTAGACATAATCCTGTGTAGTGGGGTGCGTCTCCTGCTGCAGCTGGTGCAGCTGCCTGAGCGAATCCAAGCAGGCGCTGTACAGGCGCCCCAGGCTTCGCTCCCTCTTAAACAGACAGACAATGGGCCGCAGGAGGCAGATTATAAGAGGGCCATTGACTAAAGAGACCAGGACGGCCCCTGGACCCAGACCTCCGTGTCACAGCAGTTCTCTTTTCCCCTAACTCGACCAGCGGGTGTGATGAAAAGGAAATATTTCCTGAGTGCACCTCCCCCGTGTCCATACTCTCAGATCACACACGATTGCGAACCATAACCAGAATGATATAATGTTTTGCCAACCTGTGCATGTAAAGTGGTGGAGGGTACACTCCTCACCCTCACCACTAAAACCCATCGCAATGCCCTGCCCCAACAGCTCGTCACACTTCCGCCGCATCACCTCATGTGGTACCATCGTACCTCTGCAACGGAGGCCCTCCAGGCAGTAAGGTATCCATCCAGACTGCGGCTCCACACGTCCAGCTGGATGCGCAGATCTGTGTCGGGTTGGCGTGGATGGAATGGCAGCAGAGGGACCAGCAGTGGCATCATGAGGAGCCCTGGTCTGTCCCAACTGCGTATTGCTGCTGCTCCAGTATCGCAAGGTCAAGGTCACAGGGCAATAATGAACGGCAACTGCCTTTAGTTGTGTCGTCAGACTCTTCCATAGCTTACGGCACACCACCGGCAGTGCCATCTCCCAATGCTGCAACCCCGGTACTGGGCTTTACACAGCGCCGAGCCATCCCCGTGCTTTAGGGATACATAGGATGTAATCCTCCAGCACGCAAGATAGTATGCCCAGTTGTAGTATCCTGGGGTATCTAAGGCTAATATCCAGGATGATCAAGAATCTTGACATCTTTCGATTGGGCCTAAACAGTTTGGCGGACGTATATTAACACAGAGATACAACATCAGTTCTCATAACACCGGGTTGCAGCCCATTCCTGATGATTTGCTTACTTCCCTTCATAACATATCAGGCTCCTTTTCCGACAACCTTGCACGAAATGTGGCTGAGAAGGTATCACTGCCCAACAGCACCACGCCTAAAACAAATTTCTCTAGCTAGCCTCGTCACGGCACAAGCTTCCCCCACCTCCCCATAGGACATTTCATCTTCGTTAGAATGATTATATATCCCGTTTACTGATGTCACATGCAGCAAAGCGGCAAAAGGGACCCACAAGGACCCCAGATGCACCCCATGAGGCGCATGGGGGATCTCACCAGGGATGACCTCACAGCGCCAGCGCTCAAAACGGGCAAACCGTGGGTCATGCGCCCTCGCAGATGGCTGTGAGGTGGTATGAGGGAAGCATTGAGGATGCGTGAGTGCGAGCACCAAGGAAATTGCTTAAGGAATAGGACTGCTGGAGTGCGGTGGATGTGCGTTGAGACACCATGACGTCATGGTGGCCATGAAGCCTGCCCGTCATATGCAGTGGAATGGCGACGCAACCAGAGAACCGCTTATACCCGGAAAGAGCAGCTTCTCCCCGGCGATAATGCAGCGCAGCAGAAAGCCACACACCCTGGGAGGTGCCTGCTGGTGTAGCTCCCAGCTTACCCGGGGGACAGGTTTGGCAAGTGGGGCCTCTTTCCGACCGCTAATGCTCGCACCCTGGATTCCTTACGTTTCCCTTCGGCGATCAATCTGTACAAATGCAGGAACGAAGCCCTCATGCGCACTGGAAGACATACGGTAGGAGCTAGGGTATCAACAGCGCTGCACATAATGCGTAATAGTTTGTTGGAGCACTACACCCCAAATGCTTGACTACAGGCAGCCGTGTCCACCGTACACTGTACACCGTACCATTCCTAGCTTGGCTTCGTACTGGGTCCGGAGCTCGTGCGTGCTCAACGTCTTGTAGGCACGGCGAAGCAACATGAAATCGCGTGCGGCTGTGAGCTGGGTGCAACAAATGGTGGCGGCAACGGTAGACGGACATTGTGACCGCTCCCGGGTCGAACTGTGAAAAGAGAAGGCTCGGAACCAGATTGTTCGTCATGACCGACGGTAAAACTACTCGGGACGTCATGCATCAATTACATAAGCTGAGCTATAGTCCATGTGGTACTAAGCTCATACTGATTGAACGCTCTTACCGAGTTATTGACATCTGGATGCAAAAGTTTAGATTTTGCACGGAACGCCGCCTTCACTTCCTCTAGGGAAGCGGATTCGGACACACCAAGGACTTCAAAGAACGTAGAATAAGAGGAAGTTGTGCACCGAACCAAAGTTGCCAAACGGGGGACTGGCAAACTATAGTTTTTTCTAATTGATCGCATATACAGTGTCGCTTTGGTGCTCGTCCTCGGCGTCGCAGGTGTTAGTCTGTGACGGAGCCACGGCATCGCCATGTCAACGAATCCGTTCTTGTAATGTGATGCACGTGTCTATACAAATTCTGTAAAATGCTGTGGAAGGCAAGATGTTCTGTGCGAGCGTTACAGGAAGGGCTAAGACAAAGTGCTTGTTCAATGTTTCGCTCTAATGGCTGATGTGAACTCGAGGAATTATTATGCGTCCGACTAAACATGCAGAGGCGCTTCATATGGTGACCTCAAGTAAATGACCCTGCTAGCAGTACTGCAGGAGGGACATAGCTCGCTCTTCTATATTATTCAAATGAAAGGAATGGTGGAAATGATTGAGCACTCAGGCAGGACCGTATATTCAGCTAGGTCTCCCGATCGGTCTCTACTTGGAACTATTCGATACGTGGGATCGCACGTACCGTGGGCGTCGCAAACCAAACTGATCTTACCAGAAGTCACAAACCTAACCTCACATAATTTTCGGTATATCTTATTTGTTGGACAACATCATACGTGGACACTACGTAGGGTGACGTCGACGCAAAGCCACCAAAGTTCTGCTAGTCATATTGCGTCATTCCACGCTTGCTCCATTGTGCGTCATTCTGGCTGACGCTCTGTTACACCGGTAATGATTATAAAATTTATTAATGTATCCAAAGGTGTAATGATATGAGTATCCTTGCATAGCATTGCACAGCAATCTTTGCTTAATAAAAACTCAAATCTCAAGGACTCCCTCACAACACACCTGAACAAGGGCAATTGATAGGTATGTCGTATTGACGAACAGGCAGGCCCAGAGGGGAGACTGACAATACACCTCATCCCCGGACGGATGGACTAACCATGCGAAGGATGCTTGGCCAAAAATCACACAGCAAATTTGTTGGGGGCCAAAGAAATTCACTCCAGGCCTCACTAATTACCTCCTTTACTCCGTTCCTCCGTCCAATTCTCTATCCAACCCTCCACACGGGAACTGCGGCGGTGATCTGACGACACAACTTTACGAATGCACGTGATTTTAATTGTAATCGTAATTGGTTGTAGACTCAAAAGACAACAATGTTTTCGAGGGTTTCCCCCCACATATATGGCTGGATGACCCAAACTATCCGTTTGCCTTCGACTACTGGAGTGCCGCATTTATTTGACTAAGCAAGCTCCAAGGGAAGGGCGTGGGTCTGTGGAGTGTGGACCCACATCGCGACAGCAGCCTACGACAAAGCAGCAAGCATTTGCTGACTGCACTGCACTGCACTGCACTTAATGAATGTATGCATGATACGCCGCACAGTCACATAGACGTACCACGATACCTTCACCATTATACCTTCACCTCCCAGCGAAATCCAGCGGTGGCAGCCTCTATCTGCCTGCCACCAGCCACCATATATGGGGAAGCAGAGAACACCAAAGCTAAATTTCCCCCACTAATGGTGCCGACGCAGGTATCGACCAATAAGACTCCTATTATTAAAAGCAAATTCCTTCATACACCGTCGTCAGCAGCAGGGGTGCTGCATTCACGTCTGCTAGCTGATGGTCCCTCACCTGCCCTACTGGGACTACACAGAGTGCCGGGGGCCGAGCAACCCTAGAGGGCCTCATATGCTCCAGCCACGTATTCTGCATAAGCCTGTCCATCCCGGTGACCGTGTCATGCCTTTCAGCAGGGCAAACCACTCGGCAAGCTGCACAGAGGCCACAAACACATATTCGGACAATCCAAGGCACCCTGCACCGCCCCGGCCGGCTGGGATGTGGTGTGCACGTTGACGTACAGCAGGCCAGTGCGCAACATGTCCATGAAGGTGTTGAGCGTCCAGCCGGGGGTAATGTTGATGATGTTGTCCATGTCATAAGTTGAGATGAAGGAGTAGGTGCCCTTGAAGCTAACAGGCGGGTCTAGCAGTGCTGGCTTGGCGCTGTAATTTAGGCGGGGCTGTAGGAACATCACGATAGGGTTGCCGGCAGTCGCATTCTTCTGCGGACAGCGAGTTTCGCATCGTGTATCAATTACGACTTTGGGTCAATATTGTGTCTGAGGCAGGTTGCAAGGCTGACACGCTGATTGAGCAAGGCGGTGAGCAAGGTGGGTCATGCGCTGAAGACAGTTCTCTCGTATGACAAGAACGGAGTGCCCTTCAGAGACGAGGAGCGGGATTGGGTAATATACATATGGTAATGCTGCTGTTATACAAACAGCGTGGTTTGGGGCCTTCGTCTGACGTCCAGGATTCCTTACCAGGTGGATGTGCGCCATGGTGATGTTGGTGAGTGCACCTTTCAGAGTAACGTTGGCAACTATCGTCTTGCTCTTGTCCAAGCGGGGAATGATGAGCGTCGCCGTGCCCGAAGCGCTGCTCAGGGCCTACGGGCCGCGGGCGGGTTGCGATTGGGGCGGGTTGTCGTTGTTTCGTTGTTTTGCCAGCGCCGTGCAGGTTTGGATGATGTGTAGCGGAATTGCGTTACAAGGTGTCACGCTGGGAATTGGAATCGTCACGTTGACACGTAGCTGCGAGTCCGTCTAGCCAGAGTTGACTTAGGGTGACCTGGGTCTAGCTACTTCGGAATATACGGCACCAAGTACCGAAAGTGTGACAATGACGGATGTCTAATGGCGGGACCTGTCGGGGAGTAGTGATAGGTTTCCCATTCGGCAGACAGCCAGCTGCTTTTCTGGTAGCAAGATGGCCCAGATCGCCAAGATGTTGCAAGCGCCACCCCTCCGTGATCCGTGATGACTCGCCTTGATATGCCCAAATGAGCCAAGCAGAGCCGACTCACCGAAGGGTGGGCTATACTTGGACGTAAGGGCTATTATTATTACTACTACTAGCAATTTTTACTGAAGAATCATTACCTTGTTGGTAAGCTTGAGATCTGCGGTTGCAATCACAGCCCGGACGGCAACCTCCCACGGCACATTTGGTGAAGGCGCCGGCTGTACCGTGGCGCTGCCCATCAGGACAGCGACAACAGTGAAGACCAGAATCATCCGGGAATTCATTTTCCTGCAAGTCACAAGGTTATTAGGATGCCAATTACTGTTTCCGTAAGGCATTCTATGAAGAGCTCCCACGTCTTCCACTGCTGAAGGAATCTTCATTGTATAACAAGAAAGTACATAAGCATTACGAAAAGAATATTGCACATTCTTTACATTACGTCAAAAGGTCACACAAATGCGTTCAGGGATGTTTCTTAAGAGCCCCAATCTGCGCCAAAAACACTTACACTGATACTTGGAAAAAATATGCAATGAAATACTGAAATTGTAAGCCTCGGCGTTGCATGGCACTGTGTTGTGTGTAGCAAGTACTTGGATTCCTAACGCCCGCCATCCTGGAGCAAGGACATGACGACACAGCATCAAAAATTTAGAAGTGCAAAAGCACAAAATAGGCAACATGATCTTATCTATTTTGAAACCTACTATACTCAATCAGCAAAAGCGGCTAGCCGGCCATCTTGGGCAGCTAGGTTTCGCATCCAGTTTCACACTTTTTAACAGTTAGTTGCCGGCAAGGTGGCTGATCTCGCCCCCTAAGAGGCACCTCCCCCGATGGATGACTCAGAGCTGCGCAGGGCTGGCTCGAGCAACCACCCAACTGCTAGCTGCTGCGGTTCGTCCGTTAAGTGCTGCACGGAACTGCCGAGCTAACCTAAGGTAGCTTAGGAAGGTGTGCCGTGGTGTACCGGTGAGAATGGTCCGACGTCATTGACAATCACCCGTTCGCTTCCATTACGTCCATTGCGAATTGTTAATTAAACTCTCAACTAGCGCCCTGTAGACGTGCGTGTTTAGCCCTTTAGGGTTTAGGCAATCTAAAGTTAAGACCCTATACCCTATGAAACCGGACATCCGCCCCCGCCCCCGATAATAATAGTTAGTGCAGCTCGAATAGGGGGGAAGGCGAGGGGGAGGGGGAGGGGGAACAGAAGTCGAATCGGTTACCATATTCCCAAAGAGACCGGTCGCCCGTTTCTTCGCGCTCACACTCTCCGGCAACGCCTTCATCGCGAGGGGGAGGGGAGGGGGGGGGAAGACCAACTTGCACGCACCACTACGAGGTTTACCACGCCGGTGGAAAGAAAGATTGTGAAACCATTACATACAACCGAGTGGGAGCTGGACCACCTGCAGCAGTACCGCCTTCTACACGCACAATTGGGGAAAGCAGCATGGATGATAGGACAGGGACACGGACACAGACGTCGACCCCTTCCCCCGTCCCCCTTTCTGCGGGTATCACGGTCAACGAATAGGGGGACTCAATCTGCGCTCCAGCTCTTCCCCTGGAGGATTTATCAATTACGCAAGCGAACCCTGTAACACCCCGATGTCAGCACACCTCGCGGTTTGGACGCACGGGGTCCATATTTTACATGCACCCGCAGGAGGCGGCGCCGATGGAGAACCATACTTGGATACCGTCGTAGTTATACCTCATATGTACTTGGGCGTTAAAATTGCCCAAGTGGGTAGTACGAGCGTGCTCGGCTCGTACCCCAACGCAGCGCACGTTAGGACATATGCCCGCCTTCAAGCCCCCTTATGCCCCTTTGCTCTTTCATATGACATTACGGATCAGTCAAATGCGGAGGAATAACAACAGGGGGCGACGCCCAACGGAATTCAAAGCGCATCTGTTGTCCGAGGGATGGTCATGTCCACGCCCGCCCCTTACCCAGACGCGCTAACCCGCGGTACCTAACTAGGCAACCCTCTCTGCTGGCTTGTCGGGTACTCCTCCTGCCCTCCTGCACATGCCCTCTGATATGTTCAGATTCATGGAATGACGGAATCGCACCGCTTTGGGCTCGTATGGCGTTGTGTTCACATTACATCACATCACTTCACATCTGTGAAGCGCTCGCCGCCGCGAACGGCACACTTCAAGCACTTTGCGGACTTAACCCGTTCAGGCCCACAAAGAGATCTGGCGGCAGCGATGTCAACCAGTGTGAAGGCCTCACGTGAGCTTCATGTCGCATGTGAGGAGGCCATGTGCGTTGAAAACAATAACTGGTAGAATTAATACCTTAGTAAGCTCCTCCTGGCGTATATGCATACAAAGCTGAGCAAACAAAAGAAGCTACCTCTCATGACCGCCTCAACAACCTGCCAGCCCACCGACTCGCTTATCCACGTACGCACTCACGCCGTGCACCGGGCTCTATCCCCCCTCCCGGCCCCGATTTCTCCCTCGTAGTGTCGAACAACAAATTGCTCTCACGACTTGCTCATGATAACACACAAGGTGCCAAAATCACATCTGTTTTTTGCATCGCCCAGCGCCCTTCTGCTTAAACGTATTGGAGTCGTTCAGGTGTACTTGCAGGGCGGTTTGCAAGTCAGATTTCCCCGGACGGCACCAGCTGGGAACGCTGTCGTGTGCACGTTGACGTACAGCAGACCCTTGCTGAGCAGGTCGAAAAACGTCGCCGCAGACAGCCCGTTGGGCAGCGAGCTGGGCGTGAACTTGGTCACGAACCAGAAGGTGCCGCGGAAGGAGAGTGGCGGATCCAGACGTCCAGGGGTGCGGGGGAGCAGCCCCAGGACCACGGGGTTGCCGGCGGTGGCATTGGTCTGTAAGGAGGGGGGTAGCGAGGTTGGGGGCGGCAGGAGGGAGGAGGCAATCGGGTGGCGGCAGGGCGGCCGCTGAACGACGTTGGCATTCTTGTTCTCTCTGTTGTCTATCTATCTATCTATCTATCTATCTATCTATCTATCTATCTATCTATCTATCTATCTATCTATCTATCTATCTATCTATCTATCTATCTATCTATCTATCTATCTATCTATCTATCTATCTATCTATCTATCTATCTATCTATCTATCTATCTATCTATCTATCTATCTATCTGTGTGTGTTCGGCCCTTCTTGAGCTGCGAGTCTTGCAATGTATATAACCAGTCAGCACAGAACGGTCTTTCGGTTATCGTTGCTAAACGTGGCGGTTTATTAGTTCGGGATATCGTCTCCCACCACGTGGATGTGAGCCATGGTAATCTCCGCCAAGTAGTTGGTGAGGTTCACTGCGACGTAGGCATCACCAGCTGGAGGGGCAATGAGGACAGCCGGGCCCCTGGCGGTGACGTTCTGTGCGGTGGTAGTGGCGGGTGGGGGGTTGGTTAAGTTAGTCCGCCAATGGCAAGTTTGGTATCGGCAAAATAAATGCAGCTCGCTGTAAAAGTTTCTTTCCGACGGCCGCGGCTGGCCACACGGTATCTTACAACCCGAATAGGGGGATGGGGACGTGTCACATGCAATAATTGGTACGTGAACATCGATATGTATGTATATGTATATGTATATGTATATGCTCGCGTGTGTGTGTACATACATGTACGAATCGGAAAGATAACGAACTACTTGTTGGTTTCAAAGCAGTTCTCAGGATGAGGCTGATGGGGAACGACCACTCAACAAGATTCTCATAGAAACTCCACCAGACCGCCACATGGGGCAAGCAGGCGGATTGTTGTAACGGGCAACAAACGACACGGATTCCTCTAGGACGCGAGGGCCCGAACCATACTATCTTGGCTGTCTTGCTCCTCATCTTGGAAATGTCGTCGCAGCAGGTGCAGCAGGCAGTAGTCTTTCAGTCACCTGGAAGCTGGGGACGATCGTCGCCACCGCTACCACGGACCCGTTGGGGGCCCAGGGCCAGGTAATTGCGTTCACCGGCGGCAATCCCGCAGCTGCCGCGAGCACCACAGCGACCAGAAAGACGGCGGACAGGGTGGCCGAACGTCGCAGCATCTTGGTGCACGTCGATAGTAACACTTAACACGATATACAGCCAATAATTGAACTGTGTGCAGCTTGGGTTAATTACACGGATGAATTATATTGTATGTGAGGGTTTTTATCCGCCTTGCTTGTATCGTACGAATTGACTCCCACATCCTTGTCTGTCTGCATGTGTGGCCAGCGGCTGGTCGTATATTCAGGTGAGCTGTCGGCTTCCAGGCAGGCAGAACTTCGCAAGGGCAGGGGAACTTTCGGTCGTTCGGGAAACCCACACACCAAAGAAGAGGTGCACTAGGAAGTTCACGTTTCTGGAAAATTGTAAGCAGTTAGGGCAGATGGTTAAGAAAGCCTAAATTGTGAACGTCAGTTAACATGATCACGTCAACTACTGCGAACTTCGCAAACTTCTTGGGTGCAGCCCGCAGCAGACATTCTGGAAGTCTATCGCGTATGTTCAATTAGCTTATTATACGGATCACAATCATTATTTTTATGGATATTTGTTAAAGTGTCGCTGTTAATTCTCGCAGCAATTACGGTTAGACGCTATGCGGACTTCGCTCCATTTGCGTATGTTCAGAAAATATCTTATTATACGGATCACACTCATTATTATATGGATATTTGTTAAAATGTCGTTGTTGATTCTCGTAGCAATTACGGTTAGACGCTATGCGGACCACGCTGCCGTTTTGTGCACCACGCTCGCTCATTCGACTGAAATCAAAATCTATGTCGTTTTAGCATCTCCTGTGGTATTGTTTGAAATATTTCTTCTTGTAATCTGCAAAGGCTCCCTCAACAAAATATATGTCCCGAACTAACGGTAAGCCACAAGGTAACCCTCGGGCCCAGCGGAGGTTAAGCAGTAACAATCCTGCCTTCCTGAGACGAATGCAAAAGGGCGGAAGTGACTCGGGTGTACCTTACATGAGGCGCGCTGCTTAGGGAGCGCTTCAAATCAGCCATGGCGATAAGTGGATGGCCTGCTCATGTTGTACGCAAAGGAAGGCACGATGACCATTGGCTGAAGCGTCGCAACTTGCAACTTCTCTATCCCCCTAACCCCCCGTGGCCACCGATACACGATTGGTCGTTGTACACGTTGCCCCCGATGGACATGCAAAGCGCCGAACACGCTGTACGGTGCGCTCCATATTCAGGCGGATCTGCAATGATGATTGTACGAATTGTTAAAAAGCCGTCATGGCCATTTCACAATATGGGGAGCGCGAATCTGAAATGTCCCCCACGGAAACGTAATGTCGATCGGATGTACAGCAATCAGACCTGTTTAACTGTACGGAGGAACTGTAGAACTGAAGAACTGTGCGGAAGAAAGACAGCATGCCTGGTGTCGCCACCCAGGGTGGTGGTCCGCACGATACGACAATTGCAGCAGGGATGTCTGTCTGTCTGTCTGTCTGTCTGTCTGTCTGTCTGTCTGTCTGCCTGCCTGCCTGCGTGCCTGTCTGTCTGTCTGTCTGTCTGTCTGTCTGTCTGTCTGTCTGTCTGTCTGTCTGTCTGTCTGTCTGTCTGTCTGTCTGTCTGTCTGTCTGTCTGTCTGTCTGTCTGTCTGTCTGTCTGTCTGTCTGTCTGTCTGTCTGTCTGTCTGTCTGTCTGTCTGTCTGTCTGTCTGTCTGTCTGTCTGTCTGTCTGTCTGTCTGTCTGTCTGTCTGTCTGTCTGTCTGTCTGTCTGTCTGTCTGTCTGTCTGTCTGTCTGTCTGTCTGTCTGTCTGTCTGTCTGTCTGTCTGTCTGTCTGTCTGTCTGTCTGTCTGTCTGTCTGTCTGTCTGTCTGTCTGTCTGTCTGTCTGTCTGTCTGTCTGTCTGTCTCTCTTCACAGGGTCGTAAACCCAACAATCCAAAACAAGCTTCCTGATCCTTCCACTAGGCCTCCCTTTGCCAGGCGCCGCGCCAGTGTGGCCGGGTCCACCTCGTCCTCCTCTTGCTCACCCTGCGCGGCTTCAGCCGTCTCCTTCTCCATCGGATTCGCATCCTGAGTCATTAACACAGCCCACAGTGTTGCGAGGAAGCGGAAGGTCATGAGGGAACCCAGAATCCGAGGTGCTAGTTTAAGACTTTGGAATTGGCTTTTGCGGGGGAAACATCTCTAGTGTCATGAACGTCCACGCTTACTAATGCTTGATCTACACCTTATCATCCTTCAGCGTGGAGCAAATATACATAAAAGATATCTATGGTTACGCGTGATCGGATCTGCTGTATCCTATCACTCCTATCTTCATGCACCCGATGTTGCCAAACCCGCTCTGCACACCGATACTCCCCCTCCCCTTCTCCGAGCGTGGCTTCGTGGCTTGGCTCTTTACGACGTGACGTCAAGAATGAAATCAAGCTGCGGCGACGGTGGCGCAAATAATAAAGGCAAAGCGACACAGCAGGGGAAATGCAAGCCGCATGTACACACACCGACCGTACTGAACAAACTATACACGGACGGCACGGCATATAGAGAGGGGGATCAGGACGGCAAAAAAAACCGGCTGAAAACAGGGGCCTGGCACACTTGAGACAAGCGGGCGACCAGCTGGCGGTAAAACCATGGACTCGGTCGTAGGGTAGTCGATGTCTTGTCAGAGGAACGGAGCTGCAAGACGTCAGATTTCGGAGTTGTAAGATTAACGGCATCAAGGCCCAATAGGATATCCAGATCAGTCAGTGGCCAAGACAGTACCCAGGCAGACTGGAGCAGACCCAACATATCTGCGAGCGTTTTCCGAAAATGCCAAACATTTCCGGGTAACGTCCGGGGTGAAGTACGTTAAGCTGTCGCCAAAACAGCAGGTGGCAGAGCGGCACTAAAACTGGCAGAGCGGCACTAATACCGCCGCAGCCTAAACCCGAGGGACGGGAGCGAGAACGGGACTCCGATCGAGGGCTCTACCACGATGAGCAGCTCTCTTTGCAGGGACTGACAGCCTGCACGATGGATCAGCGGGGAATGTTGCCGCTGAGAAGCACCCAAGCCGCAGGCCAAGGCTGCGACTGAAACGCACATTGTCGGTGTTTAACCTTCCCCTCTCTGGGCTGGGCGTGTCGTCCGCAGAAGCTGACGCCGTGTGCCGTAGTAGGGCCTATGCAGCTTCCCTCCGTGGACCCCACCGTGTCCCCAACCGAATGTTCCCGACCAGTGCGCCAACGGGGGACCCCAACTCATGACAGTCCCAGTAATGGGCCTGACGCAGTGCGGCCTCCAGTGAAGAGGAAAATGGATAAGGTTTCGTCCCTTCACGGGGTATAGAGCGTGACGGATGGGGCCATGCCCAAAACAACGTGCATAGCCGCAAGGGTCCCACGGCAAGTTATCGGGGCCGCAGAATGATGGCCCACACACCAGCGAAGAGGTTTCGACACCAGGATGAGGATGAGGCACAAGAAGAAGTGGGTCGATGAGTCCATCGACACATCTATGCGCTATGAGACGCAAGGTTTAGGATTCAATTCCCCAAAAAGTTCAAGCTAGTCCAGAATCCCTGTTCAGATGCGCAGGGTTGCGCTGATATCGTGGATTTATTAAAGAGCGTCACTATGAACGCAAACATACGCGATACTATAACGTTTTGTTGCGAGTATAGCTTAGTATTGAAATCCGATTCCTGGATTATCATTTCGTTCACCAGCTGCCAATCAAGCTCGTAAGTCCTACAGCAAAGTTAACTTGTCAGGGCTGCGCTGTCATCCATTTCACGGTGAGAAAATGGAGGAATATCCATTGTTACTTATGTCCTCCCATCGACTGGCACCGTGCGCCCCGTCTAAGTGTGTATGGGTACCGGGTAGACTTGTTGGGCTGCTTTCCGTGGTGAGCACGTTTGTTGAGTGCAAGGGTATTAATTTACTTTACGTATCTGTATTATAGGCTGCTGATTTCCAGACGCTTCACAGCCTACAAAGTAATCGGCCAAACTTTTGGAGTGCTCCAAGTAATCCATCGTTGAGGTAATTAAGCAATTGAATGGCGGCTCGCTTGTTTGATGCATCTTTATTGGCTGCTGGTGATCACAGGCCCAGGCGCAGGGTTTTGTTCTTGCTTGTCTAGGTTGTTCTTATTTAGCTCGCAGCCTCGTGACACAGGAATATATTTTTTCTACATGCTGGTGATATATGGCTCGGTTATAATTGGATTTGCGGTTGTTGTGGTGCGGCTGAAGGTCGGGATGCGCGTGTACGTACGGTGGAAAGTTCGCCCCAGCAGACCGGAGCGGCATCCCTGTGCTTGCGTAGCTTCTCCAAATCATAGTTACCCACTCACACGCATCATACTGCCCTGGTGGCTGGCTTCTGCTGCTAACGTGCAAAGGATGTGTACACGCACCCTAGTACGCACCTTAGTACGTGCCCTGGCGGGGAAGGTGGGGAAGGCCCACGCAGGTAGCTTGAGCAGAAAGCTTAGACGGGAAGGTTCCATCTGGGTCCCATACATGTATTGGGCCCCGCCGTCTACATATGTTTCTTTACGTTTACGTACTGTCTATCTTTAGGTCGCATCGACAGGTCCAGCCACGTGCTAGGGGATAGATGTTGGGCTCGTTGACGTGGGTAACAGTACTGCCAGAAAATAAATGATGTATGAGCGATGGTTGTGTTACTTAATTGTTGGTTGTGTTGGTGAAGTCGGTATGGATACGCAGGCACCTGTCTCGCTTGTATCGTATCGCTACATGCTTGGTTATATATCTGGGATGTTGTTCCGTTCACTTACAAGCTTGCTTCTTCCTGTCACCTGCCTCAGTACGTATCTCCCCACATTAATTAGTCGTAGTAGTCGCAATATAGTATCAATATTTAGTGAGAAACTTGCAGCCCTCCCTGCAGCCCTCCCTCTCCTTCATTCACACTTGTTCCCATTCCTCAGTCCTCAGGATGTGTCAACAGAGGTTCATCGCTGCTGCACAGAAGTCAGCAGAGCAGGAGGCGGATGTGCTCATGACTGCTGATGAGGAGTAGGCAGCAGGTAGCGGCATTACAGCAACAGCTGCGGGTATGACAGAGGAGGCGGCCACCAGCCGTGCTGCTGCAGCTCGGGCCCAGGCGAACGTGCGGGAGTTGGATTGCCGCATGGCCAAGAACGAGGAGAAGGTCAAGGCTCTCAGAGACCTTGTTTACTATTACAAGGACCGGCGGGCAGTCCACAATGAGAAGGCCAAGTGGCAGGTTAGCAAGGTCATGGTCGTCGGTCACCTCGCCTGCTGTGGGTTGCATGCTGGCTCACATGCGTATACCTGCTCTACACTGTTCTGAGTGCACGTGCATGCATGGTGTACAAAGTTGTACAAAGTTATGCGAGGGCATACTTCATGTAGTCTCTGTTTGGTGTGCATATACGCTAAGTGTATGTGGTGCCATGTGATAGGTAACATGTATCTGATCACATATAGATGGCACAAATGTTTTTTGTCTGCACCCGGTGGACTTTGGAGTGTGTCAACTGGGATTCATGCCCTGGCTGCAGGAGTATGCGTTGGCAAGGAAGAAATGTGAACTGGAGGATGAGGTGGAGTACTTATGCAACGAGACGGAGTGATGGCAAGAGGTACCTGGAGCGGCAGCTGGCTGAGATGCAGATGCAGGACCACGCAAGCTCGGGTGCAAGTTTGAGGCTGGCAACACCGGTGGTGTCAGAGATGGCGTCACAGAAGGGGTCGTTGGTTATAACGCGAGCGGTGTCAGAAGTGGTGCCTCTGGTAATGTCGTCATTGGTATCAACGTCATTGGTATCAACGCCAGCGGTTATGGAGATTGCGCCGGTCGTGGGTTCGGGGGTGTTGGAGACGGCAGTGTCGGGGGTGTCAACGCCAGCGGTTATGGAGATTGCGCCGGTCGTGGGTTTGGAGGTGGTGGAGACGGCAGTGTCTGAAGTAGCAATAGGCTATCCACGAGAGGAGATGCAGTGTCTGCGTGCCTGCAGGATGTCCCTGATGCGACAGTTGGATATCCTGCAGGAGAGCCTCACCTCTGGGCTCTGGTTGCACCCTTGGTTGCAGCTGCAGCAGCAGCAGTGGCTGCTGCAGCAGACGTAGAGTGATGAGGCATCTGAGATTGGATCCCCGCCTGAATCCCTTTGTGCGTACAGGTGACGCAGGCTTGGTGGCTTTGTCGTAGTGCCGTGCAGGGACTGGATATGTATGCCGTAGTGGGGGCTGGTGAGTACCTTGCCTGCCTGCGCTGATTGCAGGATTGGAACAACTTGCTGGAGGAGAACCTGGGTGGGGTGTGGGAGGGATGGCTCCTCAGAGTGTGCAGCAGCAGGCTGCACAGGCGGGCATGCCTGGCTGATGCGCACCAGTGGCTGTGCAACTAAAGCATGTTTGGGGTTTGGGGGTATCTGGAGGAGAAGGGTCTCCCACGCACTTGCAGGCAGGGCCCATGATCAGGAATGTTGCTAACTTGTGACTCTGAGGGGGAGATAGATAGAGGTTTGTGACAGGTGGTGATAAAATACTAATAGTAGAGACACGGACGGAGGCTCTGGGTAGGTTTGAAAGTAAAGCAGGTTACATGCAAGAGACGAGGAACCGAAACAGAAGCGGGAGATCTTCATTGACCGATGATGATGATGATGGTGATGATGATGATGTAGCGGGCAGTGCCGATAATGGCACGCACATGAACGGCTTGCTGTGCAGCAAACGCTTAAGTTCTGATAAGATTTCCGTATGATAGCTTATAGGTTTATAGATTTATAGTTGGATAGGTTTATAGGTTTATATATAAATGTGAGACACCAACTGCATCTTCAGCAGTGGTTAGTTTGATTGCTAATCCGCTTATGGTGGCCTTCTGCCAGGGCTCTTGGGCTGCTCCTGGGCTGCTCTGTATTGGGGGCAGGCCGGGTGAGACTTCAGGCAGGTGAACTGCGTACTGCAGATGCGATTTTTGTGTGACTGGGGTTTTGTAGATGGGCCATCATGACAGGGCAATTACACCCCTACCCTGCTTTTAGCGCTTCATTTGTTTTTTTGTTTTCAGCAAAACTCACATACGGCAGGGTATGTAGCCTGCAACGCGTTGGCTTGTCTTTTGATCTGATCCGCCTCACTTCCTTCATCAGCTTTGTTGAAGTTTTATTCCTTGGCTGTGTGTTTGTATATACAAATATACGTTGTTGGCAAGGTGAATTATTGTTGTTGACAATTCAGGACCTAAAGCTAGCATGTTGCGCTGTGCTCTATTTCCAATAACAAGGAACAGATATAGGGATGGTGGGAAAGGATTGTGGAGCCTAAGTGGTGCGGAATTCTGTTCGAATGCGTGCGTTCCCAAGTACGTGTTTTTTTGATGAGCTGTGTCACAATTCAGCATCTGCTGCAGCTGCAGTGTAGTGATCGATTTATCGGTCTCACAGTAACCGAAAAAAAATCATATTCTTTAATGGCGGACCTTGTTTCCTCAATGAAGGCGGTTGTGAAGCGAGTGTCTGCCGCCTTTTTATGGCGATCATATTTGTTAGGTGGGCGTATGGAGGCGGGGCAGACGGGGGCAACAAAAGACCCCTTAGTCAGGTGATTAGCAGTGCAGATGCAGGCACAGGCCTCTATTGTAAGAGAGAGGCTGTATGTATCAATAGGAACAAAGACATGCCAGTCAGTGTAAATCCCGCAATTCCAACATATACACGAGGATCGTGACTTCATTTGTTACACTATCAAGCTGCTTGAAGGAGCGGGGGAGAGACTGACTGAGGAAGATGGCTGCTGCCCCGTATGCTCATCAGTCGGGCCACGTGCTGGATAGGAAAAACCGTTGTTCTGTCCGGTTGTCCACTGGGGTGCAGCACTGGTTTCAATGGGGTCTTACTTGGTGTCCTGTGTTTAACAGCGCTGCCTCCATATAGGGGTCCCCTCGCCAGTAATGATGGTGCCAATGAGGAGGCACAAGCCGATAGCTTGTGCTTCCGGCAAGTAAAGGCTGTGAATCTACAGTTACACTATGACATGGTAACATGGTGACATGGTGACAGGTACAGGTACAGGTACAGTTATGTATTCCCCGACAAAATACTACATGCCACGACCTGCATCAAACTTCCTGTGTGTGTGTGATGCAGTACGTAAAACACAGGCCATTGGATAGAGGATATCCCCAGTACATAACGTTCTGGCTCTGTGGCATGGACCTCCGCTCCAGATACATTCCACCGTGTATATACCGTGCGCGCCTCGACAAAGTTATGCTCACTTCGCAGTCCTGAGATTTTAATAGGGAAAGGGGTAAGTGTGGCATCCTGGGGTGAATTCACGTGGCCAACGAATTCTCCAAAACCGCTGGCACTGACACCATCTCCTAATCTACGATGAGTGCGACCTCCAATGCCGCTGGTGTTGATACCGCCGACACTGCGTTCAACACCATGAACGATGATGATCAGTTGTCTGGACTTCTTCCGATCAGACCTTTGCTGTACCTAGCTATGCTACGGATAGAGTGATGGGCAGGAGCAGCTCAGCAGGAGCAGCAGTCGGGGTACCAGCAGCTGCTGGTACCCCGACATGGTTCAGATGCGGACGGCCTTAGCAGCTTCCTAATAATGAGCTTGGCAAGGAACTGGTTAGTATTTCGTATCCTCGTGTCCAGCAGGTTTACCTGAAACTCGTTTTGCCGAAAGCAAGGTCCAGTTCCGGGGACAGCTACTGGCCCCAGAGCCTTATGACTTGATAGCTTGACACTTAGGAAAATCATTATGGTTTATTTTCAGAGCCTCATGAATGACATGCTGTGCCAGGAAATCGTTCGTGTAGTTTCCAGGGCACCCCGGACCGTTTTAGGGCCTGCCCAGTTAGGATTCAAAGGGTGTCCCCGGAAAGGCATTCGGGGGGCTCCGGGGACCCCGGCCCGGAGCAAAAAGCTACCCCCTTGAAGAGCCCCACTTAGAATCAGGTGGGAACAATGGCTCCATGCAGATGTCATTATAGCTTAATACAATTGTTAAGGATAGGGAAAGTGCTAAATTAGCATAAATTATGGGACCTGTTGTGTTGTTGAGATGGTTGCCCATTTCATATGCTTACTTTAAAGCGATGCCATGTGCTATACACTCATTCAGAGCTCCGCCATAAACTTCGCGTCAGCCTAATTGATGCTGCTCTGTGTTTGTATAAAGGAACCCAAGTACTTGTACCGAACTTTGAGGTGCAATTAAACAACTTCTCTCCCAGGCCAAGACGACAGCTGCCTGCTGCAATGCGCTGAGGGAAAAACATAGGCGGAACCCACTGAACGCCTACCAAACGGATATGTCATTCCTTGTACTAGGCATATGCCACAAGCCCATGAGCAAACGTGCGCCTTCAGGCAGTGGCCAGCGATGCCTACGGCCTCTGTGGCCGTGCTCATTAATACGCGTGTGGCAAACCAACCACAACTCCAAATATATTTAACGTATGACTCCGTGCTTGATGTTGTGGCCTGCGGCCTGCACTTCGCAATCCTACGACCAGATCCACTAAACAGATCCACTAAACAGATCCACAAAACAGATCCACAACGCTGCCGTCACTCAACGGCCTGCCTGTAAGAGTTGCTGCTGCGCTGTAAACCCTCACTTCTTTGCGCTGGCCTTCCCGGCACCTCGGCCGCCTCCACATCCCATGGTGCTCGCTTTGTCGGTGACTGCCGCATTCGCCGTACCACCACCGCGACCTGCACCGACATAAACCCTTTTCCCTTTGGCCTTGCTGTCATCCCGATGCTGTACAACTCCACAACGGCGCCAGCAAGTTTAGCCAACCGAACTTGAGAAAACGTTGTAAAATTTATCCATCAAACCGGCAAAGGTGTTTTTTAATTCCAAATGACACTCCGCTGAGTCAACAAACACCTTTTTGACTCACGGCTTAGCACCCGCCAGCGTGGCCAGTGTGCCGTACAGCTCGGGTCTGCGGTCTCTAAAGATGCCCCATGCCGCCCGCTCCAGAACCATCAGGTCCAGGTCCAGGGAGGCGGTCACGAAGCCCTCCACAGCCTGTGGGTGGGGGTCGGGGTTTCCCTCGCGCAGCTCGGAGGCGCCCACCTGTCCCGGGAGGGGTAAATGGGAGGGTTTAGGGTTTTAGGGTTTTAGAAAAAGGATTCAACCCTAAAACCCTAAGGGTTTCTCTGCGACCCCCCTCCCCCTCCCTCCATCGCTTCGGCCCCAGCCCCCTCGGCCCCCGGTATACGTCCTCTCGTGTCCCAACCTCCTTTCGCGTCCACCCCTTACCTGCGCCAGTACCTGGCCCTGCGGCCCCGCAATGAAGCTGCCGCCGTAATAGGAGGTGGGGCATCCCCCAGGAAGCTGCTCTGTGCCGATGCGGTTGGCGGCGACCACGGGAACCAGGTTAGCGGCGGCATGTCCCTGGAGTACGACAGCGTGTCGGGTGTCATGAGGGAGAGAGAGGCCGGCACAAGCGGTTTTGGAGTCCGGGTGAGAGCGAAATCCCCGTCCAGGGAGGGGTGCCACGCCAACGACCTTCTAAAATGCTCCTCAGGTACAACGAGTGCCCGAAGGCTTCAAGGATCAAAAGAGTGATTGGGTTCAGTTGACAATCGGTGCGCAACGGTCTAGGTCACTAGCCGGCCGCGATTCCCCGCATTTTCCGATTGCGGTTGTTACGGGGGCTCTTGCACAAGGTACGACATTGGCCGTCGTGCACTGACCCACCAGCTGCGCACGTATCCATTGTGGATAGGAGTTCAGGTTGGCGTCCTGAGGCTCCGAACCGATGGCGGTGGGATACAGTATGACCTATGTACGGCAAAGCAAGGCAGCACAGCACAGCACAGCACAGCACAGCACAGCACAGCACAGCACAGCACAGCACAGCACAGCACAGCACAGCACAGCACAGCACAGCATTTGAGGCGGAGATGGAAGGCAGTGCAGAGTGCGCGAGATGATGTCCCCATTCGGCCAGTACTGGCGTCATCTGGGGGATGCCGCTCTGCCCCCGACACCGGAAACGTCCCCCTGGGATGTTTGGATCCGGGTTGGGGGGAGGCAGCCCTCTCTGCGTCCCTCCTGCCCCAACCCCCTCACAACGGCTCACGCACAGCTCTTTGCAGTCGGGAGAAGCGCCCTGCTGGCGGGTTCCATGTTACCAGCCCGCTGCTTCCTCACCCCTGTTGGCGGCGGCGGCCCCTCCCCCCCTGGGGCCGCGGAGGACGTCACCTCCGCACCTTCTGAACCTTTCCGTACGTCACCTCCTGCTGTCAACCGTAAGGCCCTTCCCTGCCAGCCTGACCCACCTCAGCGCCTTGCAGTGCCAGGGCCCGGGCGGCCTCCGGAAACCACTGATCCCAACAAATGGCGATGCCCACTTTGCCGTACTTCGTGTCAAACACCCGGAAGCCCGTGTCCCCCGGGTTAAAGTAGAACTTCTCCTGGTACCTGTCACCCGCGCGTGTGGTAAGAAGGAGGAGCTGTCACAACGGAGCACATTATATATATATATATATATATATCGTGTACGTGTGTGTTTGTGTGTATGCGTGTGCGTGTAAAGGCGAGGACAGGGGGTAACCTGATGTGTGAAGGACGGGGGAAGTCGATGTGGAAATGCAGCGGCAGAAGCCCCTTTTTTGGGTTTTGGTTGAATCCACAGGAGAGTTGCTTGCCAGTGGAGGTGAAGGTGGGTCGGCGAGACGCCAATATTCCCCAGCAGAGTTTGGGGGCAGAGGGAAGCCGCACTGGGGGGTCGCGGTTGCCCTCTAAGGACACCCCCCCCCCCGCATCCCGCCCCCTCATCCCCCCCCCGCACTCACCTCCACACACACACACTCACCCAGGTCCGTCCGGGATATGCGACTTGCGGTACAGGCCCAGTACGGCGCCGTCTGCGTCCACCATGGCGACACTGTTGAAATAGGCGTTGTTGGCCCGCTCGTAGAAGGGCACTGGGGGGAGCAGTGGGGGGGTTGGGGCATAGGGCCTGGGGGAAGGCGGGCTGAAAGGTGAGGGGGGTGGGCCCAATGCTGGCGGCAGAGGCACAGCTGTGCAGTTATACGGTTATGTACGGCTATAAGCGGTTGTGGGGTTGCCCGGTCACGAGCACCGCTCACCCGGCAGCACCACCCTGAGCTCCGCTGCCAGTTTCGCAAACCGCCCGATGAGCGGATTTTCCTCGAATGGGGCCGCCCAGGAGAAGTACTCCTGTGTGTGTGTGTGTGTGTGTTTGAGAGGGACAATGAGAAGGAGGGAGGGATGTTGAGGAAGGGAGGGGGGAAGACGAATAAAAGAGACACTGTACCGTATATAACACTGTAAACGCTGCTGTACAGTATTTTACTAACCGCGATGGTGGAGGCGGACGTCTTAGCTCCCCCGAGCTAGGGAAGGTGAAAACGTTCAAAGTTCATTATTGCGATTCGTTCTTTCGACCCCCCCCAACCTCCCAGGTAATTCGGGAGCAGTTCGAGTTTTTTCTGCAGCCTCGGAACACCCCCTAATCGTCGGTTGATAATGACGCAGTTGGTTAAAGTCGGTTGGTTAAAGCCACGGAGGCCGCGTGTCTGAGTGCGTCCCGGTCCGCCCTCGTGGACGGCCCACCCATGGGGCCATGGCAGACTTCACGGCTTGGTAAAGTCCTCTAAAATACAGGACTTTACATCTTGCAAGGTTGAAGTCCCCCACCCACACACATGTTCGGGTGGACCCCGCCGCGCACCTTCTCCTGCACCTGGCACCAGTACTGCCGCTCGAAGAGCTCCTGAGGCAGTGGGGTTGGGGCGGGGTTGGGGCGGGGATGAGGAGGATATGTGTATGTGGCTCTAAGGAACCACGGGAAATGTCGATCCCGGAAGGACTGTCCCCGCCAGCCTTTTTAAGGTCACCAAAGCCCCTACCCTGGGTGGTAAAGATTTTCGCTGCAATTGTATTTCGAATGCAAAAGCGCACACCATATGGCGGTGGGGGCCTGGTTTGGACCATTCACGCTCGGTGTATGTGTATGTGTATGTGTATGTGTATGTGTATGTGTATGTGTATGTGTATGTGTATGTGTATGTGTGTGTGTATGTGTATGTGTATGTGTGTGTGTATGTGTATGTGTGTGTGTATGTGTATGTGTATGTGTATGTGTGTGTGTATGTGTATGTGTATGTGTGTGTGTATGTGTATGTGTATGTGTATGTGTATGTGTATGTGTATGTGTATGTGTGTGTATGTGTGTGTGTATGTGTATGATCGCATGATAGGGTCGAAATGCGGTTGTAGAGGGGGGAAGGAGCCCCACGCCCTCCGGTTCGGAGGGGTAACTGAGAAGAAGATACGTACGGCAAAACCCAGTGGCAGCGCTGAACGGGTTCATTTACACAGAAATACGCAAGTTTCGCGAGGCTTCGTTGTCGGTTTCCTCCCAATGAGAGGTGCGTGGGCAGTGTTGCAGAGTCTTGCGGATGCGGTGACGTGCGTCGCCGCAAGCGTTGACCAGGACCCGTGGGTCGCTATGATGATGCGCATTTACGAGTCCACTGCCAACGGTTTCACCCGTCAGATGTTCAACCGCATTCCTGCCTATTCGTAAATCCAAAAAGTTGCCCTCTGCGATCTTCATGAGCTTGCCTGCAGCAGGATGATTTGTGCACCAGCTGCAGCAGCCTGACGCACCAAGTGTTCCGCCTTGTCCTTCGGTCAGCGCAACAAGGGGTGCCAACAGGGTTAAGTGGCAAACTGTTTGAAGTTTGTAAAGGACTGAGTGCCTTCGCGCTTACGGCATTGGCTTGCTTGTCCTCCGAACAAGCGAACTGTGTTGCGGCCAACACGACACTTCGGACCATAATTCGATACAATAAGAACAACACGTCAGTTTATAGAGAAGGTTTTGGGCCGACGAGGAAGGGCTCAACAACGCCCGACTGATTGTCCTCGCAACGGAATCCTTATGATTGTAAACACAGAAAATATGTAGTACTATGAGATTTTATGTATGATCATCTAAAGTTCCTGTTTTGCTATTGGGCATTTGATAGGCCTTGCGTAATGGGTGTTCATCCAACGGATTCCGTTAGTAACTTAACTTACTTTGCATGGGCAAGTGCAGGGCACATGCGAGAGGCGATAAAACAAAACCCCTGACTAAGTCTTCAACAGTCTTCCTATTTTTGAACAAATTTTATTTTGTAGATGAGGTCACTAGAGGTATTCATGTTGTAGCGAAACTGTTGACGGCGGATACGCGAGTCCGTTTCCAAGTTCCATTACGTCTCATAATGGGGCTCCTTTTCCGTAAATGTAGAGCCTTTCAATAGAGAGGAATAATAATTCAGTCCACTCGATAAATCGATTTGACTGATTACCGGAGCGGCGATGCACCAGCAAACCCGCAACCTATCCCAGAGCAGCCGGCCTTGCGGCGTGCATCATTCCTGGCCTCAACCTCACGTGCGGCGATCATGTCAAAGACGCGCGCTTGCCGTCCACGCCAAGCTGCGCGATTTTCAGCGCGAGGTGGTCGTTGGCATCGACCTGGGAACGACTAACTCGGCAGTGGCCTACATGGAGGGCGGCAAACCCAATTGCATCCCCAATGCGGACGGGGAAACCATAACTCCCTCGGTGGTCAGCGTTCTGAGGAATGGTGAGAGAGACAAGGAAAACCGTCCGTACCTGCCCCTTCTCCCCCCCCTTTTCCTGGGGCTTCCAGCCCCGCCTTTGGCGCCACACTTTCCAGCTTGCGCCAAAAACTCACCCCTTGAGATTTGGCACACTGACCCGTGTCGCTTCCCCCTTCCCCGGGGCCTATGACAGTGTGTCTCACACCCCCATCACACAGACCGCTCACGGCGCCCTGTCTCTCGGGCCCTATAGGCGAGGTGGTCGTTGGCCGTCGGGCCCAGCGCCAGGCTGTTCTGCACCCCCTGACCACGTACTACAGCGCCAAGAGGCTCATTGGTCGGCAGTACAACGACCCTACCGTACAGGAAGAAATCACTAGACTGCCGTATGAGGTAAGCGCCGTAGATGCCAAGCGCCGTACGGCGTGTGTTGGATCATATGGGGATATGCCGCGTTGCCGCCCCAGTGGAATGTGGTTAATTCCATTAATGGCCGTTATGGTTTCGTTCGTTGCTATTCCCCGAAAGAGGCGGTTGGCGCTGGAGGAACGGCTCCATGACTCCACGAAGGGGGCCGGGGTCGCCCAACGAGCTTCCGATGAAACATCCGAGCTGCGTCCACCGACCTCACAGAGAGCTCCCTGGCGAGGGCCGTGTGTCCAAACCCGCCCAGGTTCAGCACACCGCACATAAACGGTGAACCCGTTGCCGCTGCGCCATTACCCCTAACATGCTCCCCGCTCAGTGTCTGCTGCACCTCTCCTTTCGAGTTCATCGGTTTTTAGGGGTATTGGCTGGTGTAACTTTTTCCGTAAGGAGACAGAAGGGAGGTATTAGATTAAATTATGGATGATGTCAATTTAGCGTCAATTTTACCCCCAGCATCGGAGAATCCACCGCGTCTGCGACAAAATCCGAAAAAAAGGTTCAAATCAAATTTATACGACGACCTTAAGCGGCATTACCTTATCGCCTGGTGCTATACCACGTGTCACATGTCCCCGTTATCGAATAATCGAGTGTGCAGGCCAGCGATGACGTGCTGACGACAAATTTGAAAATGTTATGTTCGGTTTTCCTAATAGGGGTAGGCAAGCAAGCGGTTTTTTTCCGTTATCTCTACCTTCCACTTTAACTGGTATAACCGAAATAACTGTTACTAATTGTACCGTTTGTGCCTTACGTGTCTGATCGCTGCATGGTATGCATACCAAGGCGTAGTTCGTTTCTCGTTCCATGCATTAGGTAATCTCGAATACAGCAGTTGGGACAGGCGGGTGAGGTAAGGGAGGGAGCCGAGAGGCCAGCTCACTTGGGGCTTGCATGAGTCGTTGACATTTAGATGACAGTTATATGTGGTTAGGGTGGTTAGGGTGCGATGCCGATGCCGGTGAGTGCATAGCTGTGGCCGCATCATCCTCCACTATCCATGAGCCCCAATACCCCTTCTTCCAGAGACGTGGCGCAGCAGCTGGGTATGTGCAGCTTCCCCGGGCGTCTGGTTGAGCCGCCCCCGAGGCAGGGTCCTTTACGTTCACCGACGTCGTAACTCGTAAAGCTCTAAATCCTCGACTTGCTGGTTGCCTCCCTTGAATCCACCCTCCTCCAGGTGTCTTGTGACGAGGCGGGCTCAGTGGTGTTCAAATGCCCCCGCGTGGGGCCGGGGTATCTGTACCCAGAGGAGGTGTGTATGTGTGTGTGTGGCTCTCTCGCGCGGCGGACCCCTGCACGGGGGGACGGAAGGAGGGGGAGGGTTCATGCAATGGAGGGTGAGAGACCAGTGCACTGCCGCATGACCCCCATGCACCTCCCCCCCCCCCGGATGCCCGCCTCCCATGTCCCGTGAGGGGAGATCCTCGTGCTCGCGATGCCTAACCTATAGGACCCAAATAGTTACGGACGACCAACTCTCTGCGGCTGACCAACCCGGCCACCCGGCTCGGACCGGGATCACGGTGTGTGCCCCCAGCGGTGGTCCGCCCGGCCAGGGGGGGTTGTCAGGTGCCGGTCTCAGCAGGAGGGGGGAACAAGAGAGAGCCTCTCCCCCGCTACGGCGCTGCACCCCTGGTGGTTTTAGGCGCTGCGTTGGGAGGTTGCTTGACTGCTGGCCCTGCTGGAGGCCACACGGGGCGCATGGCCATGCTGCCCCCCATATTCCCCTCTTCCTCCAGTTATCTATAGATCAGATCAGATCTCGTTCATTCGTCTACCCTCTACCCCCTCCCCCCTGCTCCCTCCCCCCTGCTCCATCTCCTTGCGGCACAGGTGAGCGCCCAGGTGCTTTCTCAGCTGATCTCCGATGCGGCTGCATATACCCGAGGCCGAGTCACGAAGGCGGTCATTGCCGTACCTGCCTACTTTGATGACCGGCAGCGCGAGGCCACCATCGCGGCGGGTGGGTGGGGCCGCGGGTGGGCAGCTCCCTGGGTGCTTTCGGTGTACTAGGCGAGTTGGATAACCAAGGGTCACAAATCCCAACAACTCACGATTCTGTGTCGTACAGCCGCAAACTGTTGCGTTCACTGATTGCTGACTTTCCAGCTGACTTGGTTGGGCGCCACCTTGGCGGCGAAATCAATGACACAGTTGGACCGGGCACCTAGACGCACCTTGCGGTGTTTTATTTCGTACGACAGTTATCACTATGTCGTACATGCTTTGCACTCCTGATTTTCGCCGGTGGAAAGGCAAGCTGGCGGGACTGGAGACTGTGAGGCTGCTGCGCGAACCCGTTGCCGCTGCGCTGGCATACGGCCTGGATCTCCGTACGGATTCGGTCGTACTAGTGTTTGACCTGGGCGGCGGTACGTACGACGTGAGCCTGTTGGAAGTCGGCAATGGCACCGTGGAGGTGCTCTCGACCGGTGGGTGGCGCATCGAATGTAGGGAAGGAGTAATTTACCCCGTTGTGTACGGAGATGGTGTCAACGAGAAGGTATCGTACAATACACATATACACATACACATACACGCATACACATACACGCATACACATACGCATACACATACACATACACATACACATACACATACACATACACATACACATACACATACACATACACATACACATACACATACACATACACATACACATACACATATACACGCGTACACATACACACGTACACACTACCTCCGCCGCCGCCGCCGCCGCCGCCTCCCCCACCTCCTCCCGCACATAATGTGGGTTCACCCCTCAGGGGGGGATGCGCACCTAGGGGGCGACGACTGGGACGCGGCGATCGCGAACTGGCTGGAGCGCACTCACCTTCGACCCGCGGGTCTCGACCCAGCGACCGACCCCCGTCTGCGAGCCAACCTGCGCGCACTGGCACAGGCGGCCAAGCACTCACTCACTGACAGCGAGGAGGTCGTGATGCGGTGAGTGATGATGACACACGCAGCCGTTTGCCGTACACCCTTACCGTGCTGTTCAGATGGTGCCATGCCGTGTGAACATGCATCTTAGGTTTCGCCGAATGCAGTACGAATGTGCCTCGCCCACGGGCATGGCCCCACCTTCCCCCCTTCATCTACGGGATTGACATTTGGGAAAGAAACCGACTTTACTAATTACACGGTTATTCGTACACCAGGAGGGGAAGAAGGATATCTGCTTTGTGAGCCGCATTGTGTGAAAAACGGAGGGAGGCAGAGAACGCGCAAGTTAATGCGCGTATGTGTATGTGTTTGTGAGTGTGAGTGTGTTTTCATTGTTACCTCGCAGCATGCCCGTGGGCGGCCCCGGGAGTGGGCCTTTAGAGGTCCGTCTCACTCGTACGCAATTGGACGACCTAACACAGGAGCTATGGCGACGCTGCCGTCTGCCGTTAGATCAGGTGGGGCAGATGTACGTCCTGTACGTCAAAAGGTCGTACATTATCTTTTGCTTTAGGCTTACATTGTATCTGTCGCGTGCGATGAGCGGCTTCTTGTGTCGTTACCGCAAACGTTGCCGGTGTACGGCATGCCGTGATGATGCCTCGCTGGCGGGGGGGCGGGGGCGCCGGAAGAGACAGCTGTCCCTCCTCATCTCCAACATGGCAAGGAGAGGACACGTCTGCGCCTTCGCGTACACAGGCCGTCGCTCCAGGGAGCCTCCAAATCTCCCCCCCGCCCACCCCGCAGTGTTTTCGCCCCGGAGACTGCCACACGGCTCTTGCCGGGCCGCGGCTCACACCGTGGCAAGGTCGGCCTCGGCCTCCCCGCCAGTAACCTATCCAACGACAACCTAACCGCCCCACCGCTAGCATTCCCTGGACTTCTCGTCCTCCATTTCCTGGATATACGAATGCCGTACTTATCCCATTTTTCACAGGCCTGCTGGCAGGCGGGTGTGGATTTGAACGAGGTGGTTGGGGGTCACGAGGCGCTGAAGGAGCAGCTCCGGAACCGCGGAGTGCCCGGCTGGAAGATCCAGGCGGTGAGGGGGCTGCGTGTGTGTGTGTATGTGAGTGGTGCCCCTGTGGTCGTGGGAATCGGGGTGGGGCCAGGGGGAAGGGGGGGAAGGGGTGTCCTATACCGCCAGTCCGCATACCGCAGCGAAATGAGGGGTGATGTGCACATGTACGACGGACAGGGTCCCTTGATAGTGCCAGCTAACGGTGTCTCCCCCAAAACACACACACGGTCGCAACCTACCCCGGCTCACCTGTCCCCGACTCAGCTGCAACCGGAGATAAGGCCCCGCAAGCGCTCTCCCCTTGGCACCGTGCTGCTGGTTGGGGGCGCCACCCGCATGCCCGCAGTGGGCAGGTTCATATCCAACATGACCGGGCTGCAGCCGCTGGAGGCGGCTCTGGACCCGGATGAGGCGGTGGCGCTGGGGGCCGCGGTGCAGGTGCGACGGAGGGAGCGGAGTGGCCCATGGGACTGTTGGACTCAGCATATCTGGGTGCACGATGGAGGGGAGGGGGAGAAGAGGGAGGGAGGGGGAGAAGAGGGAGGGAGGGGGAGAAGAGGCAGGGAGGGGGAGAAGAGGGAGGGAGGGGGAGAAGAGGGAGGGAGGGGGAGAAGAGGGAGGGAGGGGGAGAAGAGGCAGGGAGGGGGAGAAGAGACAGGGAGGGGGAGAAGAGGGAGGGAGGGCGAGAAGAGGCAGGGAGGGGGAGAAGAGGGAGGGAGGGGGAGAAGAGGGAGGGAGGGGGAGAAGAGGCAGGGAGGGGGAGAAGAGGGAGGGAGGGGGAGAAGAGGGAGGGGAGGGGGAGAAGAGGGAGGGAGGGGGAGAAGAGGGAGGGAGGGGGAGAAGAGGGAGGGGAGGGGGAGAAGAGGCAGGGAGGGGGAGAAGAGGCAGGGAGGGGGAGAAGAGGGAGGGAGGGGGAGAAGAGGGAGGGGTATATTTCAACATGACCGGTTATCAGCGTTTCTCAACAGCAGTTGGTTTTCCCGTCTCTGTGTTTGTCTGCATCTGCGCCCCTCCGCTCCGCCTGCTCCCCATGGCGTCAAGTAAGTGCCTAAGTAAGTGCCTAAAGCACATGTCTTGCACCTCCTCTTTCACCGCCACCACCAGGCGGGGATACTGCAAGGGGAGATCAGCAACTTGATGGTGATGGACCAGTGGCAGGCGTCACTGATGCGCGCACTGGCTAAGCTGCAGCTGCAGGCCGACCCGCGGGTCAGACAGCGCCTGGAGCAGCAGTACTCTCTCGAGGACGAGGGGGAGAGCATCGTAGATGGCGAAGAGTACGGCGAAGAAGACAAGGGGGAAGGAAGCTCCAGGACGGGTGGCAGGAAAGCAGCGGCGGCGGCGGCGGTGGGGCCAAAACGACCGCTTTCAAAGCGGCAACGGCGACGTCAACAACAGCAACAGCAGCGGCAGGAGCAGCAGCGGGAAGGAGTCCAAGGAGGTGGTGAAGGGGAGGGAGGGAGCGGGTTGGCGGAGGGGGGGGCGCAGTGGGGGGCCGAGGGCGAGGGCGAGGGTGAGGTGGGCACCACTGTCATGAGCTAACTTCGTCGCTGGGTGCGGTACGAGCGTTGATGCTCGTGTTAGGGGGTGGGGTGGGGTGGGGTGCGAGTTCGTGCGGCAGCTCCCAGATCTCGCACATGCTGCCAGGTTGTGATCGAGCGCCATCAAGGGGCGCCAGCCGTGTGACTGTCTCGCCATGGCTTCTGCGTCACATTGACAATTCTCGAGCCGCGGGTGACCCATGGGTCATTCTCACGGACCCCGCAAACGCTTTGGATGGATGTAATGTACGAGGAGGGCTCGAATGTGCTGCCAGGTTGTGCACCGGGTCCAGGAGGGGCCCTCCGTGGCCGAGGGCGGAGGACATACATGTACAGATGGGCGAACGCAGGGCTCCGAAACAGCACAAGTACATTTCGTGTGTAGTGCCGTACCCTGTAAGAAAGATATTTGTATGGTGTAAATGATAGGATAGGTCTAGGCAAAGGCTACATGCATGCATTTACATAGGCACCCAACCGGCGTCCCGCCAACGCCTGCTCCACTGGACCTCACATGTGCGGTACAAGTGGTGTTTTTAGGCCAGGCGAAGCGCGGGCCCCGACGGGGGCTATCAGCCGCCAGGTTGCAGGATGGGCACAGAGAGAAACGTTTGGTGCGGGTGGAAGTGTTGTGTGGACAAGAAGGGGTATCGAGAAGTGAACGAAGAAGTTGTCTCGCTGAAGCAGAGTGGAACGAAGTAGTTTCTTTGTACGGAAAAGGGAAAGGGCTCAGCCGCCTAACCTGGATTCAAGCAGTCTTCCGTCTTCCCCCCCACCCCAACCCCACACACAGTACGGGAGTGGACTGTACATCGCTATCGCCGCGTCGCGCTATGGAGTGGAGAAATGTGGTGTACCTGTTAAATAATTCTCATGTTTTCCATTCCAAACAAGCCAATGAATTCAGTTCGATGCTGCCGATGAACTGTTGGTACGGCACATTAGTGTCATCACAATCATTATGCCAAAGAAACGCAATTTTAGATGTGTAAATGCTGGAAGTTCCCTTCTTGCCTAGGCAGCCAAACAGTGATTGGTGTGCAACCTAACGGTGTACGGCCATCGCAGAGCATGCACTAAAAACATACGCCCAGATGATTGCCACATATTGGTTGCAAACGCATATCCATATCATTTAAAAAATAATTAGTTATGTCGTTGCGGCTGCCGGCTGGCGGACAGATACGCGGACAGCGAGGCCTTCAGGCATCACAACACCACAAATTACCGCACCATTTCATCGACGACTACTTGCTACTACATTCTTCCACGCGCTGCGCCGACGCCTGTGCGCAAGCATCTGGCAATTACAACGCCGAGGTCGACACTGGAAGCCATACCCATATTGACAGCCTTGGTGGACGTCCGAGCGCGCACAGCAGCGGCATCAACTTTGCGATGTCAGGTTCTTCACTTGACCAAACGCTCTCATTCCCCAATTCTCATGGCGAGCGCCTCTCCGCGAAGTTTGTGGACGCGGGATCCAAAGACATCGTTATCTTTTGCCACGGCTATGCGAGCTCTAAGGTACCGCAATCAGCACCATTTGGCAGAAATTATAAATTTATCTTTATATAATTACACTTGCTATCAATTATACCAGAGGAACATATCAAGCAAATCTTGATGATCTGGGTCTTTCTGTACCGGAATCTCCAATTCAAAAAATTATGTTTTTTCAGGGTGCTGTATTGGCGTTTCTGAGCCCTCCGGTTATGATGTCCTCTCTGTGTAGCACTTCCCGCCCCTTCCTCCACCGGACCATCATCCCCAACCCCAAAATCTTGTGTGTTTGAATGTTGTACAGAAGTGAAGTGTATACACGTGTATGTGCCGTGGTGGTAGTGGTAGTGGATGGGAAAGCGAAACGGAAATGCGTCCCCCAGCGTAGCGGGTAGGTGGGGGTCCCACACAGCCCATCCGAACCGATGGTCTGTCACACGCGGGCTCTCGCGCCTCGTTGTTTGTCCCTCCTGGCTCCCAGAATGGATTCCTGTTTCCGCGTTTAGCCGAGGAGCTGGCGTCACGAGGGAAGAGCAGTCTGCGGTTTGACTTTGCGGGGAATGGAGAGTCTGAGGTGCGTGCGTGTCCGGGCTGCGGGTGCGGGTACAGGTGACATCTGCTGGGTTCAGCCGGGGGTTCAGCGACAGCGAAGTTGATCTTCTTATAGAACAAGTAGACGGGCCGGAACGGCCTTCGGGCCATTCCTAAGCCGTGTCGGTGGGGACAGGTTTAGCTGCTCGACATTCAGGAAGGATATAATGTGTGTGTATGTGTATGTGTTTGTAAGCATGCGGCTTTTCCTAAGTGGCTCTCCCCCTCCTCTTCCCCCTTCCCCCTTCCCCCTTCCCCCTTCCCCCTTCCCCCTTCCCCCTTCCCCCTTCCCCCTTCCCCCTTCCCCCTTCCCCCTTCCCCCTTCCCCCTTCCCCCTTCCCCCTTCCCCCTTCCCCCTTCCCCCTTCCCCCTTCCCCCTTCCCCCTTCCCCCTTCCCCCTTCCCCCTTCCCCCTTCCCCCTTCCCCCTTCCCCCTTCCCCCTCCCATTTCCCCTTTCCCCTTCCCCATCGCTTATGTACCCACAACGCTTCGGTACTCCCCACCCCCCCTAACCACCTGCGTCCATTAGGGTACTTTCAGTTTCGGGAACTACTTCCGGGAGGTGGAGGATCTGCGGGCGGCGGTCGGGTTTGCGCGGGACACATTGAAGCTGAATGTGGGGGCCATTGTGGGTGAGTCGTACTCGCTACTTGCCGCAATCCGTACTTGATTCCGTACGGGGTTCCGTCTGGCGCCACACTCTTTCACTCCCACAGACCTGATGTGGATTCTGCACAGTCGTCTGTACTGATACACATACAGGCATGCTGGAGGCCTTCGATTCTTATGGGTAAAGATTGCGTGTGTGTGTAATTGTGTAATTGTAGGGCACAGCAAAGGGGCTAACGTTGTGCTCTTGTACGCGTCGCGCTACGATGACGTACCGCACGTGGTCAGCGTAGCGGGGCGGGGCATCATGTCCAGAGGCATAAAGGTGCGATGCGGGTCAAGGTCGCGTTGATGCCTCTTCCTTTCAAAGCGCTGTGCGGACAGGAGACGGGGGGGGACAGGAGACCGGTTGGCATGACACTAGAGCCCCCGGGAGATCTGAATTCCCAGTCGTGCAGTCGCGCTGCGGCTCGGCCATACACCAGCGCCTGTGTATGTCCGCAAACCCTATCAGGCATCAAGCATCCCCCCGAGGCGGTTGTTGCGGTGCGATCGCGGTTGGTGTGCAGAAGCGGCTCGGTGAGGACGTGCTGCAGCGACTGGATCAGGAGGGGGTGATAGAGCAGGAGGCGAGCTCAAGTAGCGGCCGCCGAATCAAGTACCTGCTGACTAAGGAGGTGAGGTTCTGACGGTCATCTCGATCCCAAGCGTGCGGGTCTGGGCTCGGATGTGTGGTGGAGTCCAGATCCAGCTGTGTTAGGGACCTGGGGAAAGGCCAGGGGGGAAGGGTTTGTGACAGGGCTTCCGCCGGTGCTTAGAGCAGTCGTACGGGGGCGGAGCGGAAGTTTGTGCAAGTTCTTAAGTGTACGGATCAAAGAATGCCGCCCCTGGAGTTGGGCCTTTCAGATGCGGATAGTTGTACGTGTGAGGGAAGGGGTGGGGCCTGGTGGAGGTAGCTTGGGGTTCAGTGCTTCCCATCTTGGAGGGTAACTGAATTTGCCTGGAAGCCATACGAACAATAGGTCCTCAGGCCCGGCAGCACGTGAAAAACTCCCTACCACGTGGTTTCGGATTTTTCCAGTCCTTTAGGGGGGGGAAGAAGAAACAAGAGAGGACTTTGGGGGTCAGGTATTTACGAACCAGCCCCGGCCACGAGCTGGGGGTTTAGCTGTCTGTGTGCATCACCTTGGCAGTTTGGGGTATGCTTCCTCACTGTGGTGTCATAAACCCTGCTACTGCTATTTGCTACTGCTGCTGTTTGTATTGCTTTTTGTGTTGCTGCTACTGCGACGAGTTGCCTCCAGAGCGTGGACGAGCGCATGAAGCTGGACATGCTGGGGGAGGCGGCCAAGATCCAAGCCCACGTGCTCATCCTGCACGGCAGCTCCGATAACGTCATCCCGGTGGAGGACGCACACATGCTGGCGAGCCGCATCCCGCAACACACGCTGTGCGTAGTGGAGGGAGCGGATCATAACTTCCGACAGCCTGTTGTGGCCGACATGGTCATCCAGCGAATAGCGGAGCACCTGGCCTCCACGGTTTCGCAGCCGTGAAGGGAGGGACCGAAGGATGGGGTGGGGTGGGGAGGAGGAGTCTACAAGGTCGCAAGTGGCACGGGAGGGAGGGAGGGAGGAAAGGATGGCCAGGTTACGGGGCGGTTTGGCAGCAGGTGGCGGCGGCAACACTTAACCTCCTTTAATTGCGATATCGTCTAATGATGCGACTCAAATTACAAATGAAAATTTGTAATTTGTTTATCAGGGTTATTATAGTTAGCTGTGTCACGGAAAAGATTTACCCCGAAAGCCCTAGCTATAAGGCTCCATATCCGGTTGCCGCGCGGACGGGTGTGCCGTACGCTCGTCCTGTCTCGTGAATATAAATGACTACAATAAAAAGCTAGACGCTTTACTACTGTGCATAGCCAAGGGAGAACGTGAGATCTTTTAAATTTAATCCATGTGCTGTTTCGTGGAGCCAGTCGCTGTAATCGCGTACGGCGTAACCGAATAGCTAACGATGAACGGTTATCGACTGTTTATTGGATTGGTATTAAGATGGTCTATCCTGATTCGACGAAATATATCATGAATGCAAATATAAATTTTCCTATATATCTGCCTATGCTTCGAGACAACGAGAAGATTCAGCTGCCAAAATTCAGCCAGCGCTTGCAGCTTTTAGGTTATCCACTGCGCTTAGAAACAATACCTTTAGCGCGTTCAGCTAATGATAGATGAAATCTGAAAGTACCGTTTCAGTTACGTTGCAGTTCATCGCTGGTCCTAGACAGGTCACCATACTTCCTTCCACTTGCACTGTAGGTGACATGCATTGAATTCATTCGTTAACTGTATTATAGTGAGCTGTCAGTGAGTTTGCGCCGCGCGGCACCTTGGGGACGGTCCAGGTCGAGGACATTGTGCAAAACGCTCAGCAGGCCTTTGGTGAAGTCACTTCTGGGGGTATTAAGGTGGTTCTTCGAGGTGAAGCGCTTCCCGTAGATAAGCTGAAGCATGTGGTGAAATTGACCGACGGTGGTGAGTGGCAAGGGTCAGCGTCGCTCTCTCCCTCAGTCCCCCATACATACACAAAGGAAATCTCGTTCTCGACTTCCGAGCCTCGTTCCTGAGTCCTCTTTGTGCACTGCGGGTCCAGACCTTTCCATCACATCCTTCTGGGACCATGTACTCCCGGACCAAGAGTGTTGGCACTCCCCCATTTGGTCACGCGACATAGGACCTCAATCGTAGCGGGTCTTGTCTACTAGCTTTGAATGTGCAAGGCGCCCGACGCGCAGAAGTCTGATATCCAACTTCTCGGGGGCCACACATGGCCACGAACCTCTCCAGAACCACTCACATTGGGCGCAGCGTTGGGGACATGTAACGCCGTTTATGAAGTTTCAGTGGCCTTTTCTGTTGCCAAGCCTACCATTCTTCGTTCAGTGTGCTATCGCATGAGTCTAATACCGCAAAGCGCCGCCCCTTTCTCCTCCCGCCTTCTCTCAGACCACCTGCTGGTCGCACCCCAGCGCAAGGCACCCTCACCAGAAATCATCGCCGCAGTCACACGGGCATCAGCCTCACGGCACCACGGTGAAGATGATGAGGACGAAGATCGCATCGCGCTGCCTCCGGGCGTTCCCCGCTGGGAGGCAGCGGCGGTCGAGCTGCTCCGAAACAAGGCGCGCTGTCCAGATTGGATCCTGGAGTGGGTGGTGCTCATACGCCCCTGGCGCTTCGCCGTGATGTTCTGGTTTCTGGTTGGCTGCGTAGTGTCGTCGCGGCTTGGGCTGGGACCGTTGTTCATTTTGAGCTGTCTCATCGCGGGCATTTTCACAAACCTAGGTACGCGGCGCACTGGGGAGCTGTCGGCATATTCAATCTTTAACCGCGGTGTGAGACGACTGCCAGGGCAGCTGGATGGGGAGGAGATTGACAGGCAGATGCGGCAGGGGCAGCTAGGATGAGGGGATGTAATGTTGGAAGTCAAGAGCAGTTTGCAAGTCAAAAGTAGCTTGGGAGGTGCTCCCCGCGTGTTGCCCGTGCAGCGGAAATGAAGGCAATTCAGCGAGGGGGAGAATATCTACTTGATTATCGAGAAGCAAAGAGAAATTGGGATCTCATCGCAGAAAGAGGGGTCCGGGGATCGTTAGGTGAACTCTTCAGGTGCGTTAGATCTTATTGCCGCAGTTCATGCGCGTGACTACGAACGAGGCATTTAGTTGAGGCGAGAGATTGTTGGCTGCTTTGGAGGGTGGTGTGGCGGCCACATGCGCTGGGAAGTGACCGAGGCGGGAAGGGTGCGGGAACATGGTGCAGTTGACGGCTTGGGGAACGGATGGGCAGCCCGAGGGAGCTTGGGACTGGATCGGCATACGCGACTTGGGGACTGCATAAGCGGGATGGCTGGAGAAGTGAGCGATCAGGTTCAGAAGAGGGGAGGACTGTCCCAGCGCATATTGATCCTGGGAAAGCGCCCGGCGAAAGGAGGCGGAAGCGCTGACTTGGAAGGTGTAGCCCCAGGGCAACTCCAGCGCGAAAGCGAGATAAGGACTCGCAGCTGCAGTGACAATATCGAGAGATGTAGGGAATGGAGTGCAGAGTGGTTTGCCCCCGTCCTCATGCCTTTATGGAGTCTTCCACGTTCCAACACACATGGCCAAACGGACCCCTAACAGATAGCGAAGCAAATGCTTGAATAGAAAACAGCGCTCCACATCCTCTGGAAGTGACCTTTCTCCCTGATTACGTTCGGAAATGATTTGATGTTTAACCTCCATGGCCGCACTCTTCGTTGTACTGCAATGTGGGCTGACGGAGCAGCATCTCAATGATTCATCGTACTAATAGACCACCATATTGTGACCTTGTTACTGCTTCCCTTGTTGTACCCATTTAAATGCCGCTGTGAATATGTGCGGCTATGTACCGCTGTACCTGTAAATGCCCAAGCCTGGACATGTGGCCGGGTCTGCTTTACAGCCATGCCTTCAAGTGCCTTAAATAATTGAACTTTGCAATCCCTTTCCCACGTAGTCCGGGGTTGGGGGCGGCTTTTATATGCATTTGGGGCGCTGCGTTTCACGCTGCGTTTCGCCAATCAGTACTGGAGGGGCGGACGGCGCAACAGGACGCAACACCTGACGGCCGGAGGAGGGGATATCCAATATAACGTTGCCCATCTTGGTTGGCTCTCAACCGGGGGCAACGGCACCGAGGGCAACGTGACGACATGGCATGGCATCCCGAAGAGACGCCAGCATGGACTAAGGATCACCTTACGCCCGCCGTGAGCGTTTCACGCGCTACAAACCCTCCCCATTCCACATATGTCGCGCTGCTCATTAACCGAGTGACAGTGAGACGACAGGGCCACGTGCACCCCGTGTTTACAGACACGCAGCAGCACATGTCATCGACTTTTTGTTCTGCCTCTATTCCATCGCCAGATGCTGGGGCAACGGTTATCGTCACGATGGTGCGGCGCAACATTCACATTTTCAGCTTGTCCACGATGTAATTAATGTACTGCACCCCGCTGCCACGCTCCACGTGCGGAAAGGTCGAAGCCAGCGAGAGAGCGACAGGTCGGGTGACGGAGCCGCCAGCTTCCGCTCCTCGTCGTGCTGAGGCTGCGACACAGCCAGCCATGCTCCCTGGCATTCCGGTTTGTTCGTTCACCACCGGTGCACGTCCCGTAAGGATACTACACTAGTGAGCCGGCGGCGGAATTGACGGCGACGTCTCGTCCCCCTGACCACCATTTATCCTTATAACGACCATATATCTTAACGCTACAGCATATCATCCCCTATATCATCCCCTATAGCAGCTACAAATACTCCACAGTGGCATGCAATTCCTCTTGCGCAACGCAGCAGTGAAACGTAGCGCTAGATTATATCACACCATTCTGAGACGGGAGTAACGGCTGACGCAGCCGCCCTTGACCGACAGCTGCATGCCAAGTGCAAAATCAATGCAGCCGTAGTAACCTACCTGTGTACACAGCCTCATCATCAGCTGCGGGTTAGGTCCTCCATGTTGGGGATGGATGGTCCCGCCTGCCCCACCAAACTTGGCACCAGAACTTCTTGAGCAGCTGCACAGCTAACACACACACACACACATGAATGCCGCATCAACCCATAAACTTTTACCCGGGTACTGCTGGTATTGTTGCAGACGAAGCAACGCAGTGGGACGTAGCTATATGCACGGTAACATGAAATGACAAACAAAACCACAACGCTCAAAACGAAGATCCCTTGCTGCGGGGATTGGAACCACCATGACATAGGAAGGGACGACGCCGTTCAGTGTCCTTTACGGCATCGGCACGGTGACATGGGGTCTCGCACACTCGAGCACGCGCACGGATCCTGGAGCATGCCCATATGGATTATCATCCTACAGACGCGCAGTGCTACAAAGGTTCACTCAATGCAGGTTGTGCACAAAGCGCCCTCCTTCGAAGACAGCAATGCAGTGCAAGGCACATCCCGCTCTCCGTAACGAGAGGGGCGCAAACGCCCTCCCTCCTCCCGTTAATTCCCTCCCCCCCAACCAAGCAGCTCCGCACCTCCGGAACCTCAGCATGCTTCATGGCTCAGGCTGATAATTGGTCAGTGCTAACCCTTTGTTAGGAAACTCGATTGCGTATCCCACGGCCAGCAGCCCCAAGGAAAGCTTTCATCTCAAAGCTTAGTCAGCTGTGCCGTTGGGATAACCGTTGGCCATGCCATGGTCTCTTGGACCCTGGCGGTTGGCCCGGTCACCCAGCGCCGCCGCAGGCACCACTGCCTTGTTTTTCATCACGATGCCATTGCCGCCATCATCTGCTTCCGCCACCGGCTCTTCTGCCGCCTCGGCGGCGGCAGGATTCCTGTGAGCTTGTGGAGCAGCCTCCGCCTCCGGGGGCGGCCTTGCCGCCTCGGCTGCAGTAGCAGCTGTGGAGGTGGTGCCGTCGTTTGCTACGCTGCGCGAAAGCGCCAGGCCGGCGCCATCTGGCCGCACCGACACAGTGATCGTGTCCCCCTCCACAAACTCATTTCGGAGCAGCGCCTGGGCAAGTAATGTCTGGAGCTCACGCTGCAGCGCGCGCTTGACTGGACGAGCTCCGTATGCGGGATCGTACCCCTTGGACGCCAGGTATTCCACAGCAGGGTCCTGTGCGCATTGAAGGCATTGTGCGTCCTCTACGGTTAATGCAGAACCGGTGACGGCAGATGCAAATAAAACCTGCTCCGGCTGGTAGTTGAATGCGCAATATAGTGGCAAGCTGGAGGAGGTGCTGGAAGAGATCGGGTAGACGGATAGACAACAAGACAGCATAGCACACGTGTGTATCCCCCAACACAGCTGAAAAAAGAAGCACGCGCACACGTCATCCTGTACATATGTTTTCCAGTCGCTATCACCCAGGTGCAAATATCTGCGCCCTTTCCCAGCATCCCGCTTTCGACACGGGCCCTGTCCTTTGTTTACCGTGAGCTGCAGCTTCATGCGCCGCTCTGCCAGCCGCGACACCAGCTTCTGCGCCCGGAGCGCCACAATCTGCTTGATCTGATCGGGCTGCAACGGGTCGAAGGTGATGAACTCGTCCACGCGATTGATGAACTCTGCGGCCAACCGGATGGTAGTTGAGAAACCAGGGAAAGGGAAGAGTCACTCAGTCAGTACTCCGGAGAGTAACCGAATTGGGCCGCGCGCGATCAGAATCTTAAGGGTCCTCGTAGAAAGGTCCTCGTAGAAAGGTCCTCGTAGAAAGGTCCAAAGGCGCTGCTACAACGCATTCCATCTTTTTGCCGTTTCCCCTCACACCTGCCTGCCTAACTTAGCCCCAACCCGCGCACCTGGGCGGAAGTGGCTCCGCACATGCTCCATGACCTTCTCCTTGAGCGCCGCACGGTCCAACCGACCAGCCGTGCTGCCCGCGGTGCCCTCCCCGCCGTTTAAAGCAGCCACGGATACGCCATTGCTGCCCGCATTGGGGTCGCCGTCTGCGCTGTTTCCGGCTGCGGCCACGTGGGAGAAGATCTCCGCTGAGCCCAAGTTGGAGGTCATGATGATGACCGTGTTTTTGAACGACACAGTGCGGCCCTGCACAGTTCGTGACCCGCAGTTCGGGAGAAAGAAAGGAAAAGGGCATATAAAGCGAAGGGGTTACGAAGGGGTACGATTCACAACATACCGAGATACAGAAACGCACATTTGCTTAGTACTCTTGCCGCGTGCAGAAGAGTTCCGGGGGAACGAACGGAAATAGGACAAGAGCGTCGGGTCCGGGAAGAGTCGGGTCCGAAGCAGAGATAAGTGGAAAGCACGGGCCGTGTCGTGTCCGGGTCAAGAAACAGCTCGAAAAACAACACGGAATGCGTCGCGGACAGTGACCAACTGCGATGGGTGCTGTTCTTTCTCTCTCTCTTGGGATCCTCTCTCTTGGGATACGCTCGCCGGGCTACCAAGCACAGGAAATCCCGGGGATCACCCCTTACACAAACGCGCATGTACACATGCATACGTACACACACTGATTTCGGAGAAGCAAGCATGGGTGACCGGATGAGGGTGCCCGAAATACAGGGGATGGTAGGGACCAGCAGGTAGTGGCCACGGCTGATGAAGCCAATCCCCCTTACCACACATACACAGACACGCAAATGCACACATACGTACACTCAGACACGCAAAGACACACAGACACGCACAAACACACACACACACAAACACACCTGTGCGTCCGTGATGCGTCCGTCATCCAAGATTTGCAGCAACACGTTGAAGACGTCCACGTGCGCCTAAGGTGGATAAAGCCGGTGCATGAGAAGCAGGAAGAGGAATCGTGAGAGCTCGGGAGCGCGGTTACTGCTTTTGACATGCAAGTGAGGCGAGACCGCACGTGAGGGTCATGGGAAATAGCTTAGGCAGGGCGCAATCAACCCCAGCTATATATACCCCCCTACACGACTCCTAGGAAAGCAGTGGTATCTTAAACGCGAGTGCTATCTTAAAGGCAGTGTACGCACCTTCTCAATCTCGTCAAACAGCACAACGCTGTATGGTCGGCGCCGCACACTGTCTGTCAGCATGCCACCTTCCTCGTAGCCCACATAGCCTGTGGAGCCGGGCCGGATCGTTAAGAGGAGTCGGCGCACGGATGTTGAGTGCACTGCATGCAAGCCCCCACTCAGAGCGGAGATGACAACCTAGAAGCCAACATAAGGGGCGAAAACGCCCCTCTTAAGGCCGCCGTTCGATGGAGGCGACTTCAACATCGGGTGTACATGGGGTGCAAATCAGCTGCAGCATTCGCAGCTGTTGCGGATAGGGGCATGTACAATGTGCACTGTACAAGTGACTTATGAACACATGTAAACACCCGGCCCGGCTCACAGCATACCAGTCATCATGATCCGCAGGACCATCCATCCACCCACCTATGCACACGCACACGCCCCTACACACGCACGTACGCACACACAGCGCCAGCCACAAAAGCGGCGCCCACTCGCTTCGTCAAGGCCCCCTCACAAACTTACGGCTTCAAGACGCTGCATCTACGGGCAGAGCCGGGCCCTAAGCTCACACGAATCCCTAAACCCTGACTTCCATGATAGATGCCGATCAAACCCCACGCCCGCCACCATGGTCACGCAACACCCACCGCCGCCCTAAGCTTCCCACTCACACGAGCCTTCTTCCCCCTCCCTCTTCTCCCCCCCTTCCACCCATCCACCTGGCGGCGCTCCTATAAGCCTAGAGACCGCGTGTTTCTCCATATACTCCGACATGTCTAACCGCACGATTGCCTCCTCCGTATTGAACAGGTAGGACGCCAGGGCCTTCGCCAGCTCCGTCTTGCCAACACCTGGAGCGGATTAGTTGGGAGAGAGGAGAGTGTCATGGGAGGGAATGAGCAGCGTGAGGGTGCTGGGGGAGGGTCAGCCTTACGACGGTGCGCCGCCACCAGAACGCATCTCGGCTCTGAGAAGGAAAGGCTGCCGGATAGGATAGAAGAAAGGTGACGAGGGGAATCCACGAGGTGATTCCGTAACACTGTTTAGTGCGAGCAGGTCAGGGCAGCATCCTGCGATAGGGTGAAACCTGAGGAGACAGGAGGCTTGCTCTTAAGCAGCTGAGCTGCTTGGGAGCACTTGGATGTGCGCCAGGTCCCCATGCTTGCGCCAGCAGACTCCCAATACCAGCAGCGGGTTGAGCGGCCAAAAGATGCCGTCGTCTAGGTAGGTAGTAAACGCTATTTCCTTTCCTTATGCAAGGAAAAAATGTCACTCTGTAACATTTCCGATGGGGTAGGTGAAGCCGAATACACGAGACGGGTGGGTGGGTGGGTGGGTGGGCCCTCAAAACGTAGGAAGGTGGGTCCCAATAACTTGCTACTAAATCCCGCAGCTCCAGCAACCGGAAGTCCCCAGCTGACGTGTTAGCTGACGTGTTAGCTGACGCCTCATGGACTAGAATGCTGGAATGCAGGAATCCTCCAACGGCCAATCAGCTTACCAGTGGGGCCGAGGAACATGAAGGAGGCGATGGGCCCGTTCAAATCGGCGACGTCTGCCCGGCTACGCTGCACCGCCTCCGCCACCGCATCTACCGCCTCCTGCTGGCCGATGATCCGCCGGTGCAGCTCGTCCTGGTGGGGTGCGCAGGCGGTGTATGTGTGTGTGTGTATGTGTGTGCACGAGTATGTGTTTGGTGGGGGTGAGGTGGGCGAAAAATGCAGCTGCATTTGGGAAAGCGGGGGTTCTCGGACGGCAACTGCACAACCCAACCTCTAGCTCTCCTACAACATGTGCTTGATGGCGTCCCTTTTGTTGAAGGGACGGATTGCAGCTAGTGGCAACGTGGGTGCGTATGAGCGCTCTGTTGAGGAGGCTGCGTGTTCTCAAAAATAAAATCAGGCGTCCTCTGACTCGCCAACTGGCAATGCGGAGTCGCACGTGGGTCGTTACAAGAGGGCAGAGCCAGGTCCAGAGCTGGACAGACAGGTGCTTTAGCAAATTACGAGTGAGCTCTACGGAGGGGCCAGGCGGGAGATGAGCGGAGGCCGAAAACACCCCATTCGGGGAACCCCGCCCTCCCGGGCCCAACCTACCTGAAGACCCAGCAGCCGTTCTCGTTCACTGGCAACCAGCTTCGTGACCGGAATGCCTGTCATGAGCAGGCGGTGGAGGGAGACTGCGAATGTGAAGGACGGCAGATGGTTGAAGAGGAAAATGAAGTGGCGGGCAGCGTGCGCTGTAAGCCCGCACAAAGTGTATGCATATAAGGCCCGCGAACAGCCGATAGCGCACAGGCGCGCATCCATTGGAGGTACTTTCCGATTTTGAAGCTGGCGCGCATGTGCCTTGCGCGCGTGCACGCACGCACGCACGCACACACCCACACGCCCCCCCACACACACATACACGCACACACCCACACGTCCCCCCACATACACGCCCCACACACACACACGCGCGCGCGCACACACTCACTACAACCGTGCCAATCGAGGATTCCCCCCCCCCCGCATACCCCCCCCCACAAACCCACCCGTCCATCGGCTGATGACAGCGGCGATGTCGCCCTCCGCAACACTATTCCGAACCAGTCGTCCAAATCCAGGCCCGCTGCCGTTTGGCCCAACGGCACCGCCACCCGCTGCCTCAGCGGCGCGAGCGCGCGCTAGCGAGAGCTCGACGTCAGCAGCCTGAACTCGGAGCTGCCCCAGCATAGCACGGCCTGCGCGGGCCCCTCCGCTCAGGCCGATATCGAGGCCATGACCAGCATCCTCGTCGCCGTACAGTCCATTCATCATTGCCCCGGCCTGGCCGTACATGTCGTCCTCGTCGTCCTCGCGCTCGGCATCGTCCTCCTCATCTACCGCATCGACCTGGCCGTTCTCCAGCCCCTCCTCCAGCCGTGTAATCTGTACGGCGTTCCAGCACAAACGTGCGCGGATGACAAGCAGCCATTGGGCTGAAAGCGCGTACGTGTCCTTGCTTAAAACGCACTAGACTCCTCCAGCTGCTTCGATAATCTTCTGTGCGCCCCCCATCAAGTTGCTGTCGTACATGCCCTATGTGTTTTACCCCGCGCGAAACCTCTTAAGCCACAATGCACAGCGGAAATCGAAAAAACAAAATTTAATGTTAAACTTTGCTACGAATATGACAAAACTACAAATATACATTATTTTAGTTACCTGGGCGGTGACTTTGTATCGGAATAAATTAAACCCCCTCTTTCCTCTAAAAATGACGTCAGGGACGCCCCCATCAACGCTCCATCCCTTACCTCCCTGTCGATACACTGTTTCCTCAGCAGCAGCTCCTCGAGCTTGAGCCCCGCATCCCGCTCTGCCTGCCACGCAGCCGCCACCTGGTCCCTCTGGCCCGCCACACTCGCTCGCTCCGCCTGTGACCACAGTTGCCGGAGGCAATGGTAAAGAAATGAACATATCGAGTACGAAAAACCCATCACCGATCGTACGGCTGGTGACACCATACAATAGGCGAGATCACATCGGTATGGCAGCCGACCACGACCACAAGAGGCATGATCATCATGACACTACAGGTCGGGAAACAACCACAGGAACACACCAGACTTCCACACATTCCACGCGAAGCATCTTGACAACCAAACGTGATTCCTTACCTCTCCATCTCATCGCTCCTCTACATTCCAAGCCTGTAAGGAGGGAAAGCGCCCTCGCCCTCGCCCTCGCGGTATTACTTCTTTCCTCCTTCTGATCCTCCTCTTGTACACGGACCGCTCTCAATTCTCAACACCCTAAGTTACACTCCGGGGCGCACATATCCTGGCCACCACATGACATCGCGAGATGGGTGCTTAGGATGCGACCCACCTTGATCTCCTCCAGACATGTTGCCGCCATTCGGTCTTTGCCCCCCGCGGCCTTCTCGGTAAGCTGGGTCATCTCCAGGTCAAGCTGTTTCAGGCGGCGCTCCAGGGAGTCCAGTGCACTGGGCCGAAGGGTCATCTCCATCTTCACCTTCGAAGGGAAGGGGGATAAGGGGTAATAGGTGTGGGTTGGGTATGTGATGACGGTTTGGGAGGGGGGGGCCGGGGAACCCCGAACGAGACCCCAACCAGACCCCACCGGCGCACCTGCGCTGTCGCCTCGTCCATGAGGTCTATGGCCTTGTCCGGCAGAAATCGCCCAGCGATGTAGCGCGACGACAGCTGCGCCGCCGCCACTAGCGCATCCTCGCCCACGGACACGCCGTGGTGGCGCTCGTAGTGCGGCCTCAGGCCTCGCAGGATGGAGATGGTGACCGCCACAGTGGGCTGGTCTACGAATACCTGCAGGGAGGGTGCTCGACTGCGTCGGAAGCGAAGAACTGCGCTTAAGAGTGGTTACCCGACCCGCGGGTCGGTACGGTGCCAACCCCGAGAAGGACAAGGAGGGCGTACGGTGGAAGCAGTGAAGAGGTAACACGAGTGCCCAGTGTGTTGATCAACACAGAGCTTGAGCTAGCAAACAAGAACAACAGCTGAACCTCCGATGCAGGGGCCTTCGCTGCGTCTGATTGGGTGCGTTGGGTGATTCGTCAGTTTCAGATGGACACGCAAACACACGGCAGAGATGCAGATACCCGCAGCCCAGAGCTCATGACGCAGACACCTTTGCTCTCGCGATGAACCCGTTTGTGCCATTCGAGGCACGAATGCTAAGTTGGTTACGCCCACGTTGAGCACCCCCAGCCTCCTCCCTGGGCCACGAGGGCTTCCCGCTTCCCTCCTCGTCCCTCCCCCCAACAACACACCGTCTGTTGCCCCCCGAACCAGCTGCCCCCACCTGCTGGAATCTCCTCTCTAGCCCAGGATCTTTCTCAATGGTCTTCTTGAACTTGTCCGTCGATGAGGCCCCGATGCAGCGCAGCTCACCACGGGACAGGAAGGGCTTCAGCAAGGCGCCGCCGTCAAGCATGGTGGCGCCCTACGTACACGGCAAGGCAGGATTGGGGAAATCGGACCGTAGAAAGGGAAGTAAGCGCACGGATGCGTTCGCGACCTAGAAACGCGACCAGTCGAATAATACGGCCGGACATGCAGCACGCATGGAGGGGTCACTTCAAAACCACAACGATATCGCGCAACAGCCCCACCTCGCAGACCCCAATGGTGAAACCATGTTGCCTATTGTCGATCCCAACCAAGCCGCCATCCAAACAAACAAACAAGCTGTGGCACGCATGCCACGCCCGCACCTGCTGCCCCATCGCCGGTACCAGGTTGTGTATGTCATCAATGAACAGCAGCACCCGGCCCCTGGACGCCGCCACCTCTTGCAGAACCGCCTTGAGCCGGTCTTCAAACTCGCCCGGCATCATGGCGCCGGCGGTCAGCGCACCTGAAGGGCAAAGGACGGAGGCTTAAGATAGAAATGAAGGATGAGTGCGAGGAGGAGCAAATAGCGAGACACAAGTGAGGAGCCGAGGAGGCGGCCCCTGGTAGAAGAGATCACGAAGCTCAAAGGCTTTCCCAATAAGGGAGAATTGAAGACTACAGGGAGCAGAAGCTATATGAATACCGAACCCAGTTGAAGTACCCGTGCACATGGTCAGGGTTCAGCGGCTGGAGGGGGCCTGTATTGCTCGCCTCCACGAACGCATGTGCACCAGCTGCCAACGGGGACGTAAACGTTTCCCCCGTCAGAGCCAAACGGAGCGCCGGTCGGTGGGGCAGGATGAAGACCAGGCAGACCAGCTCGGTTCGAGGCCAGACAAGCAAGCGTTGCGTGTTTTTTATGGCTTGCACGCAGAGTCTCCCATTGTTGTTGTTGTTATTATCATTATTATCCCATCCTTCTCCGCACCCAGGTCCAGCTCCACAATGCGGCAGCCCATAAGACTGTACGGTACATCTCTCGCCACCAGCCGTTGCGCCAGCCCCTCGACCAGTGCGGTTTTGCCGACCCCCGTCTCTCCCACAAGGACCTGTCCCCGACACCGAAAGCAGGATGGGAAGTCACATGCAAAAGCCAGGTAAGCACACACAAAAAGGTGGGAGATGAGGTAATCGAATGATATCTACTGATATACCCGAAATTTGGGGGCTTATGTGAATTGGGCCGGTGAGTGTGCGGAAAAGATGGGTGCAGTACCCATGAAACTGCCGTGCTTTAATTACGTGTAGGAAATGGGGAGATGTTTACAGGAAACGCCAATTACGTTCTGGCGACGGGAACTTGGGAGCAGGAAGGGAGAAACATGCCTCACACGCCTCCAGGTAGGTGTACGATTAGCAGGAAAAGGCAGGGCCAGGAGATTCACCGGGTCAAGAGGGGTTAACCACTTGAAATACCCTTGGAACATTGGGACACAAACGAAGCTTCTTCCTGGCGTCCTGTCCGGAAAGGCCCTCAGCTTCCACCAAAGAAGCGGTTCCTTACTTGTGACCTCCTCATCCCAAGGTCCACTTATCTTCTTCTCCGGGCCCCCTACAGCCTATAGCCATCAGTATTTCCCCCCACCCTGGTCCATCCCTCTGCTTCCCTCCAAAGCCTCCACAACTTACACACCGGATTATTTTTGGTTCTGCGGCACAGAATGTGCATCACCCGTCGTATCTCCTCATCGCGGCCAATCACGGGGTCAAGCTTGCCTGCAAGGGCCGCAGCCGTCAGGTCCTGCGGGCCGCGACGGGGAAAGACAGCACGTGAGCGCGGTGAGACGCAAACACACACGGGCGCCGACTTAATGGAGGCGGACAGCGAAATGGCGATATGCGACATGCAAGGCCAGTGGAAGGCGGGTTGAAGAAGGGGACCTCAGAGGGGGGGCATCGGAGAAGCATCACGGTGTCGTGGCTCCAGAAGTGAGGGCGTCGGGACCACTTCCTAGGGCGAACTTGGATCACTGTTATCCTAATCAAGCTCCGGCTTAGTCCTAGCACCAAAATCTTTCCTTGCGCCCACTGGCCCCTGAATGATTTCATTCCCTAGCGTCCATGTTATTTGCAGGAATCTCCTCAGCGATATATTGATTTGGGTCTCCTGCTGCATCTCCAGCTGCACGACTGACGACGAATGATAGCACTGTAATGCATCAGGCCTTCGGCCGTTAATCAACCCCGCATGTACCGAACCTACCAACATTTCTTCCCTGAGCCTCCTAAACGTTGCTATCCAAGTCGCAGTCGCTGCCAGCTTCTGCTACCTCATCCCGTTAGCTGGACCCATCTACCCGCGTCTGCATTAGCTGGACCCATCTACCCTCGCCTTTACCATCCAGACCCACCTGCGTGAACCGCTCCAATGGGGACTGGTCCGCATCACCTCCGCTCAGCGCCCCGGGGGGCTGCAGCATTGCCTTCATTGTGTCCTCCAGCTCCTTCTTTGTAAGGCCACCGCCGCCGGGATCTGGGCGGGAAGGCGAAATCGAATAAACGAGACATGATACCGTACTGTAGACGCTGCTGTAAAGCATGACTAGCCTCGATGGGGGGCCCGGGAGGGGGTTGCGCGGGGTAAGGGTACTTGAGAGCCGCACAGGATCAGGCGGAAACCACCGAGTGAATGGTAGAGACTCGGGAAATCGCAGCTTAATCTCAGACATCAGCTCGACCTGCACCACCCAACAAGAAACCATCCACCAAGATGGGTCTTCAGATCACCCTGATACTGTTACTTGACATCAAAAGTGCAAAACCAAGAACCCCGCACAATATTTCAGGCACCAACGTCACACTAGCCTTGTCCCTTCTTCCCCTTCCACACCCCACCTCCCGGCTGCCCGCGAGGAATTCCTGGCATTGGCGGCTGAGGCTGGTTCGGCGATTGTAACGCCGCCCGCGTGCCCTCCAATGCCGCCATCAGACTCTCAAGAGTGACTCCCTTGGCCTCCGCAGTGGGACCCCCAGATGCCTGCTGCAGGGCTGCCGCCCGGGACAGCATGAACTCCACATCCGAGGAGATGGGCTGCGAGAGCTAGGTTTCACGAAAAAGGCATAGAGGGATTGATGGATGCGAAAGGTGAACGTAAGGACGGAAACCCCGGCGAATGCGAACACGAGCCCGAGGGGAAGAGCTTGCGTGCAGGATGAGGGCAGGACCAACGCGACGAAAAATGGTCGTGCGACTCCCGGTCACTCCCCTAAAAAAGACAAGGGGATTTGATCATGCAGGTTGCAATCGTGGGGCCTTCCTCCGCACCACCGCCGCCGCTGCATTTGGGCGGCAGAAGAACGAGCAGCCGGCGACTGAAACGGCTGATGAGAAATTTGCTATGTACATTGGTATTTGGACCTATAAGGAAGGGGAAGTCATTTGGAAGGCCAATCCTGAGGATTGATCTGCTACGCCTGCCACAAGACGGGACCTGGTTTGAACCCATCATAGCGACAAACCACCCGAGTCGTTAACCGACAAACTACATACACAAAATTCACCCTAATATGCGAAGCGATGACATTTTAACTGATCAGGATGTATTGCTGATCGAAACCCAAGGTAGGTAGAGGCGTAGCGGCGACCCTGGGTCATGCGAGCCGCCGCATCCTCGCCGACCAATTAGGAGGCCGCCGCAAAACCTACCGTGAAATTCCGTCGGCGTTTAGTACCAATTGCTGCTATAAAAGCACTCGCAACTGCTGCCGCAGCTACACCAACGAAAGCCATCTGGGTAGCGCTCATACACAACCTTACTAACTAGTCCTTAATTAACTAGAAAAACATTAAAGACAATGATATATATTTAAATACAACTACACAAACGGTTCCGGCTATTCGCTGGAGTTGTGAAACTGGAGTTGCACTAAATTTGGAGTTCAGTGGCGTACTGGCAGTGCTTCAAGGTAGTAATAAAGCATGTTTAGGTGGGGTATTTGCAAAAATTGTGAAGGGGTTTGTCCTGCCATCGAAAAAGTGCGATGAAGAAATACGGGTATATGTGTGCCACGGAAACCGATGAAAACACCCCTAGCTCCATTTGTAATAATTCCAGACTTTTGCTGCAATATTATATCAGTTGTGATAGCCATCCACTGGGCATGCTAAGCCCCACCCCAACGAGGTTGCAGTGCGTTCTCTGACCCGTCGCATTTGTAGGATAGCAAGCTATGATCACAATACCAGTTGATTGCACAAATCAAAATTCAGTCGACTCATCGTTCGTTAGGTGGTGAAAACAAGGGCGCAACGCGGTTGCCACGGTGGCCGCCGCGTTCGCGCGGCTGTTTGGCGGAGGGTTTTAAGTAAGATGCATACAGCAGCTGAGATCTACTTGTTAAGGAAATATGAGGATTTCCGTCTGAAGAAGGAGGTGGGCTGCTTGGATGTTTGTCCGGGTGTAGCTTAGGGAACACCGTGGCACTGGGTCCCCCCTGCAATTATGACTGGGCTTTCAAGGTCAAGATTTGATAAACATTGCGTACCTACCATGTTCCTGTCGGGGACGCGGTGCGCAAACACTTCGCGTGTTCCAGGCTTGCGTGTATAAATCCGAGGCATGGCCCAGAGCCCTCTCCTGCATTTCATGCAGCTTAAGTATTTTACTTCTCAATTATCACGCTTTACAGGAAGCCGCAGTGGCCAGGCGACAAGCTGCAGCACAGCAAGCGCGCCAGAGCCTAGCGTCAAAGCTGCCACCCTCTTTGGCTCTATCTTTGGGTACCGGAGGCGGCTCTTTGTCACTGCCCTTGCGGAGTAGCCGTACGGCACCTGGGTCGCGGTCTGCTGGCGTTGAGAAGGAAAGCGGCACCTCTAGCGCTGCCACTGACAGCGCGGCCGAGGAGACCGCACCTGCAACGTTGGCAGATGCACCGCCACCGCGGGAGACGGCCAAGGACCGAGCACTGCGGGTGAGGACTGGCATCTTCAGATGGGTATCCATTCATACGATGCCTCGTCATTGCATACTGTGGGAGGAACGAAGAGGCTGGTCATGGGATTGCCATATGCTTAAGTTCAATGGGGAAAACCCCTTTGCTGCAAGTCGTACTTAAGTCTTCATGGCGTCATAGCTCCTCAACAGGCTCTTGTCCGCGTGCTACGAAAGTTGAGCATAGGGTGATGCTTAAAATCTACAGCCGGTTGGTCTCAGTCACATAAGACTTCGTCCCTCCTCGCATGCCGTCTTCGGTTTAGCCTCTCGGATTCGCTCCTTACTATTCGCTCCTTACTACTTCAATGACTTGTCCGAGACCATCGCATGCTGCAGGCCCTCCGGATGCAGCGGAAGACGACAGAAGCAGGGGAAGGAGGCGAACACGCTGGAGGCGCAGCGGGTGCAGGGACCCCTGTCAACACGTCGATCACCGGTCGCAAGCTACCCAGCGCGGCGAGGCGTAATATGCTCGGCGCTGGGCCACCGGCCACGCCTCTGCATGCCATTGTGGCAGCTGAACCCGACTCGGCGCCGGTGGGCTACGTGTCCATCAATCGTCAGCGCGTCACCGATGGCAATGGCGGAAGCGGCGAGGGCCCGGCTGCAGCCAGCAGCGGCTCCGCTAACGCCAGAGGTGCGGTGGCCGGCATCACTGCACTGCACGCTCAAAAGCCCGCAACACCTGCTGCATTCAAGCCGGCCCTGCCTGGAAGCTTTAGGCCCCCAGTGCCATCTGCCTTTAAGCCTCCCACGCCCGCTGGCTTTAGACCTCTGATTCCGGCTGGTTCTAGATCTCTTGGTCCGGCCGCTTGGTTCAGGCCGCCAGTTCCGGTGGGTTTGAAAATGGCTGCACCGGGCGGAGGCAGCAGCGCTGCCAGCGCGGGCGGCGGCGCCACATTGATTGGTAACAAGCGCTCAACGCCGGAGCCGCCGCCAGATCCTTCAGCTCCCTCGTATGGCTCTGATGATGAGGCTGACTACGCAGGATCAGCATTGCACCGTCACTGTTGCACTGCCGCTGCCGCTGCCGGAGGGGAGGCAAATCCTCTGTTCGGCGGCGGTTGCTTACCGTGCGTCATGGACCGCACACGTCGGGCATTTTCGAATTCCCCGGATAGAACTGTTTGCACCGGAAGTGGCGCTCTCAGCCGGCCCAGCCATCTTGGAAGCCGCGTCAGGCGCAACGTGGGCTGCAGCAGTGGCACTTTCACGTCTTTGGATTGTGGTAATCGTTTCGTGCATAGCATACTTAAAGTTAGTGGCGTCAGCGCCAACAATGGCTCCCGCAGCGATGGCGATGCCGATGACGAAGCCAGTGGAGATGAACATGACAGTAGCAGCGGTGCCAGCGGCAGGATAGAGCGAACATCATGCGACAAGGACCCAGGGGCATGTACCTGGGTCATCCCGCAATTTGACGGTGCCGATGACGTCATGCACGACGGTACCGGTGGCGATGGCCCTGACGTCGGTATGGCGACTACGGCCGCAGCCCCGGTCGCAACGGGTGGCCTGACACTGCCGCTGATCCATAGTGACCCGGTAGTGGCCACGGCGGCAGCGCTGGGTGCATTGAGTGGGCTGCCTCTTGGCACAGATGGCTTGGCAGTGCTGGCAGGAGGTGACGGGGTCGCGGCTGGTATTCCGGCATGCGACCCTCTGCTAGTTCCTGCTGTCCCTGCAGTGTCGCCGGAGGAGGCGCAGTCGGCGCTGGCGGAGGCGACAGCAGCGCTTGTTCAGGCAACGGCAGCACTGGCGGAAGCGACAGCAGCGCTGGCGGAAGCGACCTCCGCGTCTCCTGTCCCGATGCCGATGCCATCCGTAACGGACGCCAATGGAATGCAAATGCTTGCCGACCCCATCGCAATTCCGCAATGTCTGTCAGACCCGAGCGCGGCGCCCTATATGACCGCTGTCGACGGCTCTGCAGTGTGGAACGTGATGCCATTTGCAGCGCAGTACGCACCTCTGGCACTCGACGCCAATGCAATGGGGGCTGCAGGTGCAAGCATCAATGTCGGAGCCCTTGCCCCGAGCAGCTTCGACCCTATGCTACCACCGTTGCATCAGTTACAAGCGCTGCAGCCGATGGACACGTCGATAACTACAACCGATTTCATGTCTGCACCCGGTGTTAGCTTGGAACCTTTCCTAAGCGACCCAGCATGTGTCATCCTTGATAGGGCCACAGCGGCGGCGGCGGGTGGGGGAGCGTTGGCGGATTCATCGGTGGGAGCCCTCCCGGCAGAGACGGCTGCTGCTGCAGTCGGTGGCGGCGGCGTCCCCGGTAGCTTGGCAGCGGACGCTGGTTCGGCTGAGGAGATGGCCTTAATTGCAATTGCTGCCCTTGGCGACGGCCCAGACCTCGAGGACGCGGCGGTGCTGACGTTTGATGATGATGACGATGACGTACTAGATGCCTCATTCCACGCGTTTATTCAGTCCGATGATGACATGGGAGAGGGGGACTTCGGATGTCCGGATGTTAGCAACGCACAGCTTATGGGCCTGATGCCCGTGGGGCCGGCAGCCCCGGGGACGATTTTGCCGCAGCAACAACGCCAACAGCAGCAACAGCAGCAGCAACAGCAACAACAACAGCAACATCGACAACATTTGGTTCAGCAGCAGTTGCCAAGAGATCAGCAACAGCAGGCGCGGCAGCAGCAGCAGGGGTCAGCAAAGAAGGATTGGGGTTGGGGGCAGCAGCAACAGCCGCAAGCGAGGGTCCGAATGAGTCCAGGATGTGGCCTTGAGCAACCTCATGCCATGGCTGTCTGTAGCGAGGGGCATGTTCTACAGCAGCAGCAACGAGAACAGCAGCGGCAGCAGCCGGATCGCAACCATCAGCAAGGAGGGCAGCAGCGATTGACGGAGCCTGTCACTGAGCCGAGAACAGTCAGGCTGGAGTCAGTGGCTGAGGACACAACCAGCCAGATACCGCCGCCACCGCCGCCGTTACCTAAGCAGCAGCAGACACAGCAACGAGGCCAGCAACAGAGGCAGCGGAAAGAGGACCCGTCATTTCTGAAGCAGCAGACGCAGCAAATGCAACTAGGAAGGATTCATGATAGTATGAACTTAACCGTACAGCATGTTAGCGGGCCGACCAGCAAGGCGCCACCGCCACCGCCCACGCCATGGGTTGGGGAGCCTTCGAGCCAACGGGCACGTCAGGCGTCCCTCCCCGGTGCCGACGCGAAAGGGGCTGATATTGAGGAAGGATGGATCGGAAAATCTGGAGCTCAGAATGTCGGAGGTAACACGGCGGGCGTTGTGGCTGCTGCTCGAATGAAGATCAGCGGCCCTCATGCAGTGATGGCTTCGCAGCCCCCTCCACCGCCGCCCCCACTACCCGGCACCATGCATGCTCTGCGAGGCAGCGCTACAATATCACCCACCCAGTCCCTCCCGACGCTGCCGCGGCCGCGGCCGCCCTCTTCTCTCCCAGGCCCGCAGCTCCGGAACCCAGCCACTGGGTTCGGGGAGACACCGCACGTCGGCAGCGGCAGCAGCCCCACCCGCGGCCGGCCGATCCGCGTCGGCGCGTCTTCTAACTCGCCGTGCGCGTCTTCTGGCGAGGGTGCGTCGGGGTCCACGTCGGGAACAGCATCTTCCGAGTCGGACTTAGATTGCCGTTCCAGGTCTCGATCCAGATCGCCAGGGATGAGCCCGTCGCGGCGGAGGGGCGCACGTGGAGGCATCCCTTCACCTCGCCGCCGCTCCTCGCGATCCAGATCTCGATCTCCGCCGTACCACCTCCGGCGCCATAACTCACGATCCCGTGGGTCGCGATCTCCAGGCCGAGGACGTGGCAGTGGCGCCGGTCGTGTACCGCGTTCACCATCTCGTTCCCCCTCTCGCTCTCGGTCGTGGTCGCCCAGAGCAGGATTGCGACGAAGGGGTGTGGGACGCTCACCGCCGACGATGGGAGGCCCCTACCGCAATGGCGGCGGTGGTGGCGTGGACGCGGGAAGACGCGGGGGGAGGAAACGACGGCGACGCCAGCGTGGCGGCAGGCGGCGTGGGGGACAGGGGTACCCACAGCCTTCTGCGGCGGCAGGGATGACCACGGGGATTGCGCCCCCACCTCCGCCGGCCCCAGCTGGACTTGGAGGAAGCGGGGATGGAGTTGGTGGCGGCGGCGGCATGTCTGTAGCAGGGTGAGTTGCGACATGGATTGTGCAGTGGTTATCTTAGAGAGACGGCGGCCATATACATGTATGTATGTGTATGTGTGTTCGGGTGCATGTGGATTAGGGTTGCTGCATCCAGAAGGTTTATTTATTGGCAGTTATAGATTAGACATTTATCCTAAACAGTAGAAGTCGTTTTGCTCTCACACGTGAACTAACATGCGTACATGAAGATAGAAGGGTAATGCTTGTGGCCATCATGTACTCGCCCGCTACACAAATAATTTATTTCCTCATGTTCATGTGACCAGCGTAGCGGTGATGGCCCAATATTCGTTCTCTGTGCTGCCTTTGTACGCAATTTGCAGTCCGGCTGCGCGGTCGCTGCCTCTCCCACCGCCTCCCCCACTTCCTTCGGACTCGCGTGATCGCAATAACCGTGGTTCCGGCGGCGGCAGTGGCGGCGGCTCAGTCGCCACCGTCTCTGCTGGTCCTGGTGGCCCTCAGCTCAGAGAAGGGGATCGCCGGCAGGACCGTGATCGTGATGGAACCCGTGAGCGCACCGACCTGCGTGACCGGGAGCGGGAGCGCGAGCGCTGTGAGGCACACGAGTGGGACCACAGGGGCGGTCCCCGAGGCGGCTTTGGTGGCAGCAGTAGCGTTAGCGGCGGTGGTGGCGACCGGCGGTCACAGGAGTTGGCGTGTACGCTTTTTGTTGGGGACCTGCCGCACGGCATCAGCGCCGGGGAGCTGAGGGGTGTCTTTGCCACGTACTCGAAGGTACGATACGAGGTGGGCGTGCGAAAACGTGGGTTGAATGGCGCATGTGGCTTGGGGGAAGCGTTTGGCGGTGTTGTGGGCTGTGTGGATGTGCCGCGAGTCTGTCTGCGATCGTCCTGGTTTCCCAGCCCTTGAAACCGAATCTCATTCCTGTGCTTGCAGGACGTGGTCAACGCTCGGCTAGTTTCGGGGCAGCTATATGGATTTGTTCGGTTCTCCAGCCCAGATGCTGCGACAGCGGTTCTGGAGCTTTCCCGCAACATGGGCGTGGAGGCGGGAGGGCACCGGCTGACGGTAGCGAGGGCGCAGGGCTCCCTCCCGGACTGGAAGGTGGGTAACTTGGAGGAATTTCCGGTGATACAGCGCAGTTGCTGTCCGTATCGGAAGTGTGCGTTATGCGCTGAGTGTTTCCTTAGGTGTGGGTGGACTAGGCTCGACCATAGCCACGCGGGGTGCGTAGCTCGGTTCCAGTGGATGCCTTTGCGAAGTCAGAACAGGCGCCGACAGAGCTTGACTTATTAGGCCAAAGCTGCAGAGCGTCTCTTTGCTGGGTAGCAGAGTAGGCTGTAAGGGTCAGGGGCAACGCTTTGACAGTATGCAAACATAGTTCCTATTGCCACCTCGAATTTCGTGACCGCAGAAGACGGGTCTGTCTCAACAGCGACGCGAGTACAGCGTATCGGATGGTTATGGAGTCCCGTACGAGCTGCCGCCCATAGCCATTGCCCCGGGGCCAATGCGGATGCCGATGCGCCAGCCGCCCATGTTCGGCATGTTTGGAATGGGCTCGCCGGTACCCTCAGGACACCGAGTTACGCGCCACGTCTTGGAATATGACGACTTGTAGTTCAAGCTATATAAGAGGCCAAAGGGAGTTACGAGCATCAGTGTCCCTGTTCCGATGGTTGTTGAGCCTTCGGAGCGCGTCAGTTAGTACCCTGGATAAAGCACGATGTGCATACGCATATTTCTTTGTCATCGTTCTTTATATATTAATAGCAGACAGTTAGATAAAAGGAGAACCTTGCTAAAAGTATTGGCGCTGGCTCTTGGCGGTTGGGAGTACGGTCCATTCTACCCATCTAATCTGTTTTCTACTCTTTGTACACGATGTGCAGACAAGCAGAAATTTTCATATGTAGGATTGATTTCTTCGTCGGGCTTTTCTTTTGCCGTTCCCAAGCGACTTCACTTAATCTTTCAATCATACGCATCGATATGCTTTCTTGAATCTTAATCGTTCTTGGATATGCCCCTGTTTTAACCATGTAAGTGATTTATGTGATCACAGTGGGGTCTCTTTCGAGAATATGACAGAGTTACAGGCTCCTCCCGACATAATTCAGAATGGCATGACGTCTAATATGGGAGGCAGTGAAAGAGGCACATGTCCTGAGCCCCAGCTTTTGGTTCCAGGCCCAGCAGTTGGCGTCGTGAATTTGGGGAATACTTGTTTCTTTAATTCGGCACTACAGTTGCTCTTAGCCTGTCCGCAATTAAATGAAGCTGCGACGCCAGCTCGGGTGCAGGCCGGGACACAGCCCGTGCTGGTGGCCGGTGCCGGCGGGGGATCTCCATTTCTCGTCACTCAACCAGCGCTTGGCCGTGGACCTCTGGGCTTTGCATTACAGCAGGCATTTTTTAACGTCAATGGTATGCCTCCGCCATCATGCCGCTTGGTCGAACGGGGAAAAGACGTAGGCCGGAGGATTGCCGTGTTGCGCGTAGTTTGGGTTTCACGTTCTTCACGCGCCACAGCCCTGCCCACGCAGCCGGGGCTGGGCA